>CM067167.1:151522129-151714631 GCA_034093135.1 Erigeron breviscapus | reverse complement strand
TGTCAATCACAATCTCAGGAGCATCAGCAGTTGCTCCTGGTGTTCTTTGTACCAGAGTAGGTACGTATGGACCTTTGGTCATTATTGTTATCAGGTAGGGTTCTACACCAACTATGTGCAGAAGCATTCTTTCCTTCCAAGATCCAAAGTCATCAGGCTCGAATCTTGGAGGAACAGACACGTAACCAAAGTCACGTGTGTTCACAAGAGTTGGTATAGAAGACATGTTCTTGTATTTTAAGAAAGAAGAAAAAAACTTTGATAAGAACAGAACAGAATTTAGAAAGAAAAAAAAGTATGCAAACGGATCTTGTTTCAATGATTTAGAAACGATGGCTCTGATACCACTTAACAGTCCAGGATTTGCACACTTATAATATAATTAGTTTAGACAAGAATGTAAGAACAGAAAGTAAAGAACATTAACAAGAATAAGTTCAAATGCAAATATCTAAGCAAGTCTAATCATATGTATCATTGATTAAACGATGAATACATGGTCGATATTACAACTTGTCTTACAAGAATACAAATGAACTAAATAATTGCTAAGTCTAGACACACTATAAACTTAAGCAATTACAAGAGAGAAAATAAAGTGACACACACTTTGTGGTGAAAAACACCCAGTATAAATGATGCGGCTGTGTTGCTTT
The DNA here is from genome assembly GCA_034093135.1 of Erigeron breviscapus. Lineage (NCBI taxonomy): Eukaryota > Viridiplantae > Streptophyta > Magnoliopsida > Asterales > Asteraceae > Erigeron > Erigeron breviscapus. The sequence continues at coordinate 151,713,975 of CM067167.1, read as the reverse complement.
ATATAGGGGAGGAATTAGGGCAACACAACCTTACAATGATCGTGATTGAATGCTGGTTGTCGACTTCTCATAGGCTCGTTGTACTTGGATCCAGGAGCCTTTGTCTTCTTTACCAAAATGGGTATGAAAGAGAAAACCCTTGTTTTGGTCCCAACTGTACCTTTGCCATATAAGGTAATATCCAGTTGGAAGAACCACCATGTGACTACTTGTCTTCTTGTGGTTTGAAAACTTCCTGCCTTGACACACAACTTGGAAAGTAAACCACCCGCTGACGAGAGTCATTGACTCGCTGATGACTTGCTGACGACTCACGCCAGCGACCAAGTCTGGTCAGTTAATCCTTGACCAAGTCTGAAGGAAGTGAAAGTGCGGTTAGGATCGATCAAATCACGACCATTACGACTATGAAAGTGCGGAATCCATTCATAATCGTCTTTGAGGTTTCTGAATAAACATGAACATATAATACACAAATTGAATAAGAACAAGAGATATAAAAACGAATTCCTTTATTATTCAGTCATCTCGATTACAATACAATGATAAATCCGTATAGAAAACATCTCAATGATTACGGATTACAATCAAAGAGACGACAATAATAATGAATTACATGGGCGGACACGGTGTATAGATCTCTACACCGATCCTATGAATAGTTTCTGTCTAGACTCAAACCATTAACCCTAAACAATAACCTAAGTCTTCTATATATAGGCTGTGGAATGGGTTGGGCTTCCTACAAATTCGTGGGCTTTGATTTACTCCACACGAACTTGTCTTCGTGCTAACGTCATCACGGAGTGATGATGACGTCATCACGACCTTGAAGACATCTTCTCTTCATAACGAACAGCCCATAGAATTGTATTGCGATGGACAACAAGTCATGCACGAAACGTGCATCTACAGACTCCCCCTTTTCCGTTGCAATCAATTCTAGATAAACTCCGATAATCAATAGCTATCGAAAAACCTGAATCCATTGGCTCTCCCTTAACATATGATATCGAGTCTTCTTGTTGAAACTCGATCTTCTGACATCACATCCCGATCTTCAAACTGCAAAGTCCCTGTCCCTCTATGACAACCAACTAACCCAACACATCTCATTGTAGTTCTCCCCCTCAACAATTAACCACCTCCGAATTAAGCATTACAACCTTCCACTTAGTATCGTCGCTCAAGAAATTAATCTCGCCTTGCCTAACCGGCATATAATAGAGAAGTTGAATTTCCAACAATCAGCATCAAATCAATCAGCTATCACAAAGATAAGAAACTCTACAACCTGAATCACAAAATGTAATACCATAGACCCTGTCTCAAATAGCAGCATCTAACTCCGTCTTGTATCTCCACAACTCTACTAATTACCTGAAATCTTTCTTATCAGATCTCCCCTTCAGTTATATAAACCGCCAATCACATAAAGATCTTAGTTCTAAGCAATGACACTCACGAGTTGCTTGACTATCATCCTTACATTATGGAATATAGATAGGTTCAATCTTCAAATACTCAAACAACAAATAACCAGCTTCATCATTTCAATACTTCAACAAAGTTTTAGCTATGTCTCGTATCTTCATTGCTCCAATACTTTGACAAAAACTTCCATAACTGCTATATAAAAGATCATATTATGATCTTCATTACTTGAGAGCTTTAAAAGTGTAAACACCGTCAATTGTTAATTCTAACAGAATAACACTTTGACCACCACTTCATCTCGAGTATATCAGAATTTTGCTAAGAAAACCGAAGAACATTCTTGAAATTTTTATTCCCCCCTTTTCTCTGCAAACATTCTGAAATGGACAGCCTTACTTAGGTTATAAGTATCTCTCATTCTTGAGGTTCTTCAAAAGGCTAAGAGATGAAGCCAAAATCTCTTTTGCCGAAAATAGGGTATTACCGTTTTCCCTTCAAAATACTGCCCTGTCTTGTGTGCTTCAATGAATATGTATGCACACAACTTGGAACCTCTTTGTTCGATCTTCTTCTTGTTATAGACTTGAAACAAGGAAGTAAACATCTTCGTGATAATGCAAGCACGGGGGACAAACCTCTATGTGATGACATAAGCACGAACTTGTTTCAGATCGATATATCATCTTCAGCATGACGTCAGCGCGAAGTCGTGAATACTTAGGCATGACGTAAGCACGAACTTGATATGAAAATTCGTGGTTATCTTCGTGGTGAATGTCAGAAGCACGACATATTGACTCGTGTTGACATACGCATGAACTTAACCAACAATTCGTGATAACTTGTCCATGAATCCGTGTTGACGTAAGCACGAATTGAAATCCTTTCGTGATGACGTCATCGTGAACTTGATTCACTTCGTGCTGACGTAAGCACGAAGTCGTGAATTACACGCGAAGAATAGAGTTCGTGCTGACGTAGGCACAAGGAAGAACTCTCTTCGTGCTGATGTAAGCACGAAGTCACGTGAATTTCATCATCTTCACAAATTAACACACGAATTCGGCAGAAAATCCTCAATTCAGATCGAGATTGAGAACACAATTGTTCCCCCCTCTCTGATACCAAATGAAAGTGCGGTTAGGATCGATCAAATCACGACCATTACGACTATGAGCGGAATCCATTCATAATCGTCTTTGAGGTTTCTGAATAAACATGAACATATAATACACGAATTGAATAAGAACAAGAGATATAAAAATGAATTCCTTTATTATTCAGTCATCTCGATTACAATACAATGATAAATCCGTATAGAAAACATCTCAATGATTACAGATTACAATCAAAGAGACGACAATAATAATGAATTACATGGGCGGACACGGTGTATAGATCTCTACACCGATCCTATGAATTGTTTCTGCCTAGACTCAAACCATTAACCCTAAACAATAACCTAAGTCTTCTATATATAGGCTGTGGAATGGGCTGGGCTTCCTACAAATTCGTGGGCTTTGATTTACTCCACACGAACTTGTCTTCGTGCTGACGTCATCACGACCTTGAAGACATCTTCTCTTCATAACAAACAACCCATAGAATTGTATTGCGACGGACAACAAGTCATGCACGAAACGTGCATCTACAGGAAGTTATGCAGAAAAGATTTGTTCCTTAGTCGTACAAGCAAGATCAGTATCTACTGATGAATAATCTGAAGCAAGGTGCTAAAGAAGTTGTGGAGTATATTAGAGAGTTTGAGCAACTGAAGACAAGAACTGGTGTTAAAGAAACTGAAGAGCATACTATCGCCAGATTCCTTGGTGGGTTAAATGCTAACATTGCTGAAAAGATGGAATTGCAGCCCATCTGGACTTATGAAGGTGCATGCAAACTGGCCCTCCAGATTGAAAAGCAACTAAAGAAGAAGGTCCAGTACAAACCTTTCACTAAGGTCACTTCCAGTTCCAGTCAACCAGTTGCCAGGCCCAGTGAAACTGTTCAGAAATCCTTCAGAGGAAAGGAGAAAGAAATTGGAGGATCAAAAGAACCAGTTGGGAGAAAATGTTTTAAGTGTCATGGCTTTGGTCACTTCCAGGCGTAGTATCCCAACCAGCGAGCACTAACTGCCAAAGAGATTGAAAGCTTACCAGATGTTGATACTGAAGAAGGTAAACCAGTGTATGATGAAGATGAAGATGAAAATGAAGAGGCATATATAGGTGTAGATGTTGGAAAGATGCTAGTGGTAAGAAGAGTGATGCATGTTGATGAAGTTGCAACTGATACTGCCCAGCGAGAGAATATTTTTCACTCCAGATGTACTGTTAAAGGAAAGGTGTGTGATCTGATCATTGACTGTGGGAGTTGTGCTAATGCTGCTTCAACTTACATGGTAGAGAAACTGGCACTTCCTATAGTAAAGCACCCTCGTCCATACAAGTTACAATGGCTCAGTGAAGGATCTGAGGTAAAAGTTAACCGACAAGTTACTATTCCTTTTCCATTGGATCTATTTATCAAGATAAAATTGTATGTGATGTTGTTCCTATGGATGTTTGTCATATATTACTGGGTAGACCTTGGTTATTTGATAATAATGTTTTTCATCATGGTCGTATGAATTCATATTCGTTATTTGTAAGTGGGAAGAAGGTCACTCTGACTTCTTTAAAGCCCAATGAATTATTGAAAATTAATAAAGACCCGCCCAACAAGTCTTTATTTATGTCTCAAACTGAAGTAGAAGAAGAGTTAACTAGAGGCTCTCTAGTTATGATGTTACTGGTGCTTGAGAGTACTGAAGAGAAGGAGTTCACTGGAGTCCCCAGTCTCCTGAAATCTCTACTGAAGGAATTCACTGATGTTTTCCCAGAAGACCTACCTGAAGGTTTGCCACCAGTAAGAGGAATTGAACACCAGATTGACCTGGTTCCAGGATCAGTTCTTCCAAACAAAGCTGCTTACAGATGTTCGCCTACTGAAGCAAGGAGTTGCAGAGGCAAGTAGATGAGTTGGTTACCAAAGGTTATGTCAGAGCAAGTATGAGTCCTTGTTCAGTTCCAGCTCTCCTGGTCCCAAAGAAAGATGGTTCAATGAGAATGTGTGTTGATAGCAGAGCCATAAATAATATAACTATTAAGTATAGATATATCATTCCTAGATTGGATGATATGCTTGATGAGTTACATGGATCCAGTGTGTTTTCTAAGATTGATCTCAGAAGTGGCTATCACCAGATCAGAATGAAGGATGGAGATGAGTGGAAGACTGCTTTAAAAATCAAATAAGACCTTTATGAATGGTTAGTAATGCCCTTTGGCTTATCTAATGCTCCTAGTACTTTCATGAGACTGATGAATGAAGTTCTCAGGCCACTTATTGCTCAGTTTGTTGTTGTTTATTTCGATGATATTCTGGTATATTCAAAATTTGAAGCTGAACATGTTAACCATTTAAGAGATGTGTTTGATTTACTGAGGAGACACCAGTTATATGGTAAACTGGAGAAATGTGATTTTATGGTAGAGAGTGTGATATTTCTGGGGTATGTTGTTTCAAAAGAAGGTATTTCTATGGATCCTTCAAAGGTAGAAGCCATCAGATCATGGCCAGTTCCTACTACAATCACTGAAGTTAGGAGTTTTCATGGACTGGCATCTTTCTACAGAAGGTTTATCAAGAATTTCTCTACAGTTGTGGCCCCAATCACTGATTGTCTGAAGAAGGGTGTGTTTGACTGGCCTAAGTCAGCCCAGTTGGCCTTTGAGTCACTGAAGGAAAAGCTCAGTTCAGCTCCAGTTCTATCATTGCCAGACTTTGATCAGTTGTTTGAGTTAGAGTGTGACGCCAGTGGAGTAGGTATTGGTGCAGTTCTGGTACAAGCAGGGCGTCCAGTTGCCTATTTTAGTGAAAAGCTCAATGGTTCTAAACTGAAGTATAGCACTTATGACAAAGAATTTTATGCAATTATTCGTGCTATCACTCACTGGTCACATTATCTGAAGCCAAAGCAGTTTGTCTTATTTTCTGACCATGAAGCTCTGAAGTTCATCAATGGTCAACATAAACTTAATGCCAGACATGCAAATTTGGTGGAATTTTTGCAGTCTTATTCTTTTGTTTCTAAACATGAAGCTGGAGTGGCTAATGTTGTTGCTAATGCACTTTCCAGACGATATTCACTGTTATCTATTCTGGAGGCAAGAGTTCTTGGATTTTCTTTCATCAAAGAATTGTATGCCGCTGATCCAGATTTTTCTGATCGCCTCACTGAAGCTCACCAGAAAGGACCATTTACTGTTCAAGATAGTTTCTTATTTAAAAATGGAAAGTTGTGCATTCCCAAGGGTTCGATAAGAGATTTACTGATAAGAGAAGCACATGGATGAGGTTTAGCTGGCCATTTTGGCATTAACAAAACTGGAGAGATCCTCACTGAACACTTCTACTAGCCAAGTCTACTGAAGGATGTCCAGAGCATCATCAGTCGCTGTCCAACTTGTCACCAGGCGAAGACAACTTTTCACAAAGGATTGTATACTCCTCTTCCAGTCCCAAGCCAACCATGGGAAGATCTCAGTATGGATTTCATTGTTGCACTGCCCAGAACTCAGAGAGGTAAAGATTCAATAATGGTGGTGGTTGATCGTTTTTCGAAAATGGCTCATTTTATTCCTTGCCACACCACAAATGATGTTTCAACAGTAGCAAATTTGTTCTTTAAGGAGATTGTCAGATTACATGGAATTCCCAAGACCATTGTTTCAGATAGAGATGTCAAATTCCTGAGTTATTTCTGGAAGACCTTATGGAGACTGATGGGTACCAGATTATTGTTCAGTACATCTCACCATCCTCAGACTGATGGACAGACTGAAGTCACGAACAGAACAATTGGTATGTTATTAAGAACACTGGTGAAGAAGACACTGAAAGATTGGGATCTGAAGCTTGCTCATACTGAGTTTGCTTTCAACAGAGCTCCTAACTATTCTACCAGTAAATCCCCATTTGAAGTTTGTTATGGTGTCAATCCTCTGACTCCCATTGATTTAATTCCATTTTCGATTGAACCAAAGGCAAGTATTGAAGCTGAAACCAGAGCAAAAGAAATAAAGAAAATTCATGAACAAGTGAAGACCATAATAGAAAAGGCAAATGCCAGTTACAAGGCCAGAGCAAACAAGAATAGAAAGCAGCCCAGTTTTGCACCAGGTGATCTTGTGTGGGTGCATCTCAGAAAAGAAAGGTTTCCAGCAAAGAGGAAGAGTAAACTGATGCCCAGAGCTGAAGGTCCGTTCAAGATTCTGGAGAGATATGGCGACAATGCTTACAAGGTTGAGTTACCTGGAGATATGGCAGTATCAAGCACGTTTAATGTTGGAGATCTGATGCCTTATCTGGAGGATGAGTACCTCGAAGACTTGAGGACAAGTCTCTTTTCAGAGGAGGAGAATGATGCAGAAATGTCCAGGTTCACTGAACTGGAGGAACCCAGCGAACCGAAGAAGCTAGCTGAACTGGTAATGCCATCTGAACAAGCCATGTTGATTCTGCCAGCAGTAGCCCATTTCAGACAAGTATTTTCTGAACCGGTCCAGTCACCAGTAGTAACACTTCTCCAGTGGCAAGATTCTCCAGTGACCAACTCTGGTAGTCCACCAGTGAAGCACTCCAGTGACCAGCTCCAGATGACTGATGACTGCTCCAGATAAATGCTCCAGATTTTGTCTCCAGTAGATGTCCAGAATTTCTGTCTCCAGTTTCCAATCAATAAAGTTCCCACTGAAGTCGTTTGTGGGCCCAATAAAGAAGAATGACAGCTGTTAAGGAAGGCGCGTGTGACGATGACATTTCTAACGGTATTGTGGGACCACTTGCAGGGGAATATTTCTAGAAGCCTTACTTGTCCATTTTCTATTGGTCAATTAATTAGTGGTTGTCTTTAGCCTGACAGCTTTATTATAATATTTTATTATTTCGTTAATTCCTAGGAAATAGCTTGTGGCTATAAATAGAGGCTTTATTTCTCATTGTAAGATAGTTTTTGGATATTGAATGAAATTAATAGAGCAGCCTCTATTTCTTACAAAAATCTTCTTTTACCTTTAGAGATCTTTGATCTTGGTGGTTAGGAGTGACCCCTTTATCAATATTTGTGGTGACTTGTTCTTTATCAAATATTGTGGTGAGGTCTTTTAAATCTTCGGTTTCCTTTATCTATAATCGTGGTGGCTAGACCTTTATCGATTGTAGTGGTGGGGCGGAGTGTTTCCTTTATCCTTGATTCCGGTGGCTTAGCCTTTACGAATCTTGGTGGTGGATTCTTTTATCTATCATTTTGTTTTATTGTCTTGTTTTATGTGTTTGTTCCATTAAAACCCAGAAAATACCAAAAATAGTCTTCCGTTGTCGTTTGTCGCGTGACTTACGCATCACTATGATTCTATGTGGCCAACATTTACGCTACTGATTCTTGTCATGAAAGATCATATGTATTTGCTAATGATTCTCGTCAATTCATACATTTGCAAACAATTGGTACGAGGAACGGAACTGCTCATTTAGATGGCCTTCATGGGAATCACGACTATAACCACCGCACAAACTCACTATTATATTAAAGTAGTAAATTAACTTTGTTTTGAACAATCGCTCTTATCGCATACAATTGTTACTATACTTCTACTCCGTACGTCTTCCTATCATACTGCTTGCATAGTGTGTTAACAAGAGAGGGATCAGATATGTATCATCATCTCCCTAATTATAGCAAAAAGAAGAATATGGTTGACCATTCAATCAATCAATCTATCAATCAGCCAGCAAAGGGACAGTCAAATGTATTTAAGAGATTTCCATATTTAGCTTCTGAATTCATGTATAAATACTACCTCAATTGTAATGAATCGATATAACAGAATTCATATTCATCTTTTCTATTTCCTTAATCTCTCTATAATTACTTACATGGTATCAGAGCCCATGGTTCTGGTCTCATCATCTACCTATTAACCCACCATAATCATCAATCAAAAACCGTAGCCACCATGGCTGATGAAGCCGGCGGCTCTGGTTCAGACCTCGCAACTCAATTAGCAAACTTATTGCGACAAAATATGAATCAACAACCCTCAAATCCAAAACTTTCAGACAGCCTATACATCGGTATCAAATTAAACAGCCAAAACTACGCCCTATGGACTCGAATGATTCGAGTCACAATAGGCGGAAAATCAAAAACTTTACTTAATCATTTAACCGATTCATCAACAGAAAAACTTACAGCCGAACAACAAGAGATTTGGGAACAAGAAGACCTGATTGTTTTCTCATGGCTCATTCAAAATATCGAGCCCGAAATTGCTGGCAACCTAACCTAGTATCCCACCGCAAAAGCATTATGGGATGCCTTGGTGGTTACATACAGCAGCGGCAAGGACAAGCTTCAAACCTTCACCCTCCATGTAAAGGCCAATGAAATCAAACAAGGAGATAAAACCCTTGAAGATTTTTGGATCTCGCTTCAAGGCATTTGGGGAGAAATCGATCGAATAGATCCGAACCCGATGAAGTGTAAAGAAGATATTCAAGCCTATAATCAAATCAGATCGGAACAAAAATTGTTCCAGTTTTTGAATGGAATCGATCGAAAGTTCGAACCAACAAAGAGGGAGATCCTACGTGTCGATCCATTACCCACCGCCGAAGCTGCATACGCCATGGTTCAAAAAGAGGCCGCTCACCAAGTCATCTTGGGAGCAACCAACAGTGAGAATCATGGCATAGGAACCGGGATGATAGCCGGAGAAACCGACGGTATGGGGATGGCTACCAAGGGCTTCCGCCGATTCGACGGCAAGAAGAAACCGGCAACCAAAGAAGATAAATCACATCTGCAGTGTGAAAAATGTGGTATGTATCGACATACCAAAGATCAGTGCTTCGAGATCATCGGGTACCCAGATTGGTGGACCGATGGCCACAAAACGGCGAGCAAGAAACCGGTCAACAGAAACCCGGCCACCAATACAAGTAATCCGGCCACCAAGAACAATAATAATCAAAGTGGTTTCGGGGGTGTAGCAGCGGCGGCCGGAAATGGAAAAGAGGAGGGAGGTTTTTTGGTGGAAGGTAAAGTGGAGGAGAGAGTGATGTCCAGATTCCCCTCCTCTTCCTCTTTCTCTCGATATACTCTGCTTTCCAAAAATAAAACCAATAATATATACCCTTTTAATTCCAACCGGTCATATAACCCTCATTGTATTTATAAAAGCCCAATTAAACCAAGCCCAAATCAGTCCACAAATTTTTACAAAGGCCCACCTAATTTAAATGGATCTGCTTACATGGCCCAAACCAGTTTCAAAAACCCAAATGGACCATGGATATTCGACTGTGGTGCAACTGATACAATGACATATGAGCTATCAGATTTCACCGAAATATCCAAACCCATCAAAACCCACATCCGAGTTGCAAATAAAGCAAAAATGGATGTAAAAACCGGGGAACAATTAAAATTTCTCCAAATATTAAACTTCCAAATTGCCTTCATGTTCCCTCTTTATCACACAAACTCTTGTCAATTAGCCATGTTACAAAAGAACTCAATTGTTCTGTTCTAATGCACCCGACTTTTTGTCTCTTACAGGATATCAGGACGGGACGGATTATTGGGCGTGGCACTGAAAGAAATGGACTATACCATGTTGACGATGTGGTTCAAGATGGTACTGTGATGTTAGCTCATGGGACGACTGAAAGAGAAGCATGGCTATGGCATAGAAGACTTGGATATCCTTCATTCAGTTATTTACATACTCTTTTTCCCGAGTTGTTTCCATTAAATAAACCAAGTACTTGTGAGACATGCATTTTAGCTAAAAGTCATAGGCAACATTTTAAACCCAGAAATACAAGGGTCGAAAACCCTTTTTCTTTAGTTCATTCTGATGTGTGGGGTCCTGCCCCTGTAATCGGGGGTCAAAACTTTTGATATTACATTATATTTGTTGATGATTGCACTCGCATGACTTGGATTTATTTTCTAAAAAGCAAGGATGAAGTTTACGATAGATTCGCTAATTTTTATGCCATGATTCAGAATCAATTCCAAAAATCTATTTAAATTTTTTGATCTGATAATGGTGGGGAATATATGAATTCACAGATGAAAACATTCTTTCAATCCAAAGGTATAGTACACCAAACTACTTGTCCTCATACCCCTGAACAAAATGGTGTGGCTGAACGAAAAAACCGGTTCATTCTAGAAATAACAAGAGCGCTCATAATTGAGTCTCATATACCTAGATCTTTTTGGCCAGAAGCTGTAGCCACTGCCACATATCTAATCAATCGTCTTCCAACCAAAATCTTGAAAATGAAAATACCATTAGATACCCTTTCTAAACACACCACAATTCCACAACCTCTCTCTCTCCAACCCAAAGTCTTTGGATGCACTGTTTTTGTTCACATTCCCAAGTCATACAGGGATAAACTTGATCCGTGTGCTGAAAAGTGTGTCTTTGTGGGATATGGGGTGAATCAAAAAGGATATAGATGTTATAATCCACAGACACGTCGCATGTTCACCACAATGAACTGTGACTTTCTGGAAACAAAGTACTACTACTCATCCCAACACAGTGGTCAGGGGGAGGATCAAAGTGACCCACTAAATTGGCTGAGTTATGGCACTACCATGAGGACTGAGCTCCAAAATCACAGTACCACATCTCTCGAACCAAATCTCAGTGCCACCCCTGAAAGTCCTGGTCCTACCATGATATCTGAGGTAAGTAGCTCTTCTAGCTCTTCTCAATCAAGCTCCTCTCAATCTAGCTCTCATCAGTCAAATGACTTGGATAATGAAAATCCTCAGTCTGAAAATTTGGATATCCAAGATTCCCTTTCTAACCCCCCCCCCCCCCCCCCCCCCCCCCCCCCCCCAACTCCTCAGTCTGAAAATTTGGATATCCAAGATTCCCCTTCTAACAGTGTGCAGGATCATGAAGAAGAGGTGCCGAAATATATTCTCCCAGCAAGAGCAAACAGGGGAGTTCCAGCAAAACGATATTCTCCAGAAAAAACCACCAGGGGAACCAAGTACCCAATGGCAAACATAGCAGAGGGAAATCTGTCTGATAACGCAAGAACATTCACCGTAAGCCTCTATGCAGAAGAAATTCCCTCAAGCATCGAACAAGCCTTAAAATCAGAGAAATGGAAGAATGCTATGGCTGAAGAGATGAAATCATTAGAAAAGAATGAGACATGGGATCAATGTGCTCTACCAAAAGGAAAATCAACAGTAGGATGTCGGTGGATCTTCACAGTGAAATACAAACCAGATGGAGCGATTGAACGATATAAAGCTCGGTTAGTTGCAAAAGGATACACTCAAACATATGGGATCGATTATTCAGAAACCTTCTCTCCAGTTGCGAAAATGGACACTATAAGAGTACTTCTTTCGATTGCTGCTAATCAGGGATGGCCTCTTCATCAGTTTGATGTTAAAAATGCTTTCCTACATAGAGAACAAAAGGAAGAAGTATACATAGACGCCCCACCTGGTTTCTCAGAACATTTTAAGCCTGGAGAAGTATGTCGATTGAAAAAGTCACTTTATGGACTTAAACAGTCTCCCAGAGCTTGGTTTGGTAGATTCACACTTGCAATGAAGAAGAATGGATATAAACAGAGTAATTCAGATCACACATTGTTCCTCAAAACCAGAGGATCACGTGTGACATGTTTGATTATCTATGTCGATGATATGGTTATTACTGGAAATGATGAAGAAGAAATGAAGAGGTTAAAAGAAGAGTTGTTCACAGAATTTGAAATGAAAGATCTGGGAAACCTCAAATATTTCCTTGGAATTGAAGTGCTTAGATCGGCAAGGGGAATATTTATATGTCAGAAGAAGTACATATTAGATCTTCTATCAGAAGTAGGGATGATTGATTGCAAACCAGCAGATACACCAATGATCATGAACCAGAAGTTATTTATCGAGGAAGAAGCTGAGCTGGCAGATAAAAATAGGTACCAACGATTGGTAGGGAAACTAATATATCTGTCACACACTCATCCAGACATTGCATATGCCGTTGGAGTAGTGAGTCAGTTTATGCACCTACCACAAGTTGCACACATGGATGCAGTCTTAAGAATCATCAGGTATCTCAAAGGAACCGCTGGCCATGGAGTTCTGTTTAAATCAAATGGACACCTGAATATTCAGATATATACAGATGCTGATTGGGCTGGAGATAAAGGAAACCGACGATCAACGTCAGGTTATTTTTCTCTAGTAGGAGGTAATCTTGTTACCTGGAGAAGTAAGAAACAAAAAGTTGTATCACTGTCAAGTGCTGAAGCTGAATTCAGAGGCATAGCAAAAGGAATAGCAGAAGCATTATGGATAAAAAAAACTTATCACTGAGATAGGATTTCCTCCAAAGAAAAGTACTCAGATCATGTGTGATAATGAGGCGACCATCCAGATCTCAGAAAATCCGGTACAGCATGACAGAACAAAGCATGTAGAGGTTGATAGACATTTTATCAAAGAGAAGCTAGAAGCAGGAATTATTGAGCTACCATTTGTCAGATCCTCAGATCAACTGGCTGATGTCCTAACAAAAGCAGTAGGAACAAACGTGTTTCACAACTGTCTCAGCAAGTTGAATTTTGGAAATCCCACGATTCAACTTGAGGGGGAGTGTTAACAAGAGAGGGATCAGATATGTATCATCATCTCCCTAATTACAGCAAAGAGAAGATTATGGTTGACCATTCAATCAATCAATCAATCTATCAATCAGCCAGCAAAGGGACAGTCAAATGTATTTAAGAGATTTCCATATTTAGCTTCTGAATTCATGTATAAATACTACCTCAATTGTAATGAATTGATATAACAGAATTCATATTCATCTTTTCTATTTCCTTAATCTCTCTATAATTACTTACATAGTGCACCAAGATGTAAATAGTTTTATAGTTATTTTGATTTTTTTATCATAGTGAAATGTCATTTACAAACCAATATTTTTGTGAAAACCAAAAGACAAATTTTATCTATTCATTTTTTAACATTTAAAAGCTATGATTAAATACCTTCTCTTTTCCTTCCCAATACACACAGACACAACACACACTAGTCATTCTCTCTCCATCTCTCTCCTGCTCTCTCCGACCACCACCAGCATTTCCGACCACCACCATCACTGCCATCATCTTCGACCACCACCATTATCATCTCCGACCACCAGTCGCTCTCTCTCTCTCTCCTCCTTCTCCGGCGATGGAGACAACAACCACAACCATAATCTTCGACCACCACCACTAACACACAAACACGGAGAGTCACTCGATCTCTCTATCTCTCTCTCCTCTTCTAGCCACGGCGATGGAGACACAACCACACCATAATCTTCCGACCACCACCATTATCATCTCCGACCACCACCATTATCATCTCCGACCACCACCATTATGATCGCCGACCATCAAATCCATACCATTCACATATGCATCCAGTGATAACTCATTTAGATCGGATAAGAGCAACGCTCATACCATATCCATCGGGAAAAAGACGGTGGTGGTGGTGGTGGTGGCGGCTGATCGAAAAAGATGATCGGAGACAACGGATGGTGGTGGATGAGATGGAAAACGGGATTAGATGAGGAAGAGAAGAGAGAAAATAGATCTGGATCTTGAAAGTGAATGGTTGAGATTTATTTTCCGGTTTTCACTATTTTTCTTGTTTGCAAATGATTACAACCCTTTTATGATATATGATAGTTTTACGGATTCACATAGACAACTAACCATTTTTATGTTACTTTAATAATTAATGAGAACTGATCGAGAATTAAAAAAAAATAGTTAAGTCATAATAATTTACCCTTCGTATTCCAATTTTTTTTTTTAGGAATATGATTACACCTTATTTATTTATTTTTTAAATTAAAAAAGTGTGTGAATCTCAATATTTGGTAGTTATGTAAGATTATATTAGAATATGATCACACACTTTTTTTTTCAATTTTTTGCCTTTATAAAATGTGTAATTATATTTCCAAAAGTAGAATGTTTTGATTATAATAATTTGCTTATAACATCAAGTATGGCAAAAATGTAGTGACTTCAAAATGAAAAGTTTGATAACATGTCTCAAAATGAAAGTATTTAAGTTCGCTAATTATTTACTAATTGCCTAATTGTCATCGTTGTGATTGAAGGAAAATGGTTATTTCTAGATCCCCAATTGTACTTTTTAGCATACCTATATTACAGCTTTTTTGATATGAATTATGGATCCCAATTCTCAAACGTGTTTCCCAACTTCCCATCAATAACAGAAGCTGACCTTTTCAAATATTAGACGGATTATATATGAAAGTTGTGAAATTCAAGTTGATACACAGCAAAAAAGATGTTTAATTGACTGCTTATAGTAGATACTATTTAACAATTTTTTCGAAACTGATTATATGAATGAAAGTTATCATCTTCTAAGCTTAATGATTTTGCTCACTTAAGCCATTGGGGTGTTAGCCCATGATCAGGGATTTTACACATTTGTGGTTTTCTCCTGAGCAAGGGCACAACTTTTAGAGAGAGAGAGGGGGGGGGCACCCGACCCCCCGAATTTTTTTTTGCGATATAAGGGGTATATTGTTTTCGTGTAGAAAAATTTCGATATACTCGGTTTCGACCCCCCATTTTGCGTTAGGGAATAAAAAATTTAGATCCTGACCCCCCACTGAAAATTTTCAAACTTCGCCAATGCTCCTGAGGGTCTGAGGTTTGAATCTCATAACATGCAAATGTGGTGAGGAGACCTAAACAAAGCTATCCCTATCGAACACATGAGAAGCAAACCCTTTAGGGCGTTGTTAGGAGTCAAATCAGCGTGGACGCACTCGCGTGGAGGGTGTTAACCATTTATCCGCTACTGCCAAAAAATAAAGTCTCCAGAACACATGTTATTATTCAGTTAATGAAAATAATTTTTTACTCATAATATTGTCATTAACGTACATAAAATAACTGTATCTTTATCACCAAATTTCAGAAGGTGGACTTTTTGATAATATAGAAAGTAGTAATTCTTTTATGCACGTTAACATCTTTTTTTAAATAATAACTAATGCACTTAACGCTAATAGACTTCAATTTAGCAGTCATAACTTTAATCAAATACGCTTGTTATTTTAAAATTAATCATGAATACAACATTGTCAAGACTAGATCAATTGGCTGGAGTCATCCCCGATTTTACCCGAGGCGAGTTTGACTTTCCGGAGTAACGCCTGTGGTTTTCCTTTGAATCACTTGTAACGGCACATGATCGATATCTCGTAGTTTAAAGTACATGCAAGACTATGATGTATTTAGAGGCTCAACATAAAGCTACTAAATGTCTCACTAAAATGAGCATAACTTGATCTACAAGGCTCAATTTTCAACATATGACCAGTCGAAACAATCATTGGAATAGGGAGATAATATTCGTACCACAAATTTTGATAGATGTACCACAACGTACAAGTTTTACTGTTGACTGTACAAGATAGTAATGCGTAGTTGTGGTACATTTATCAAAACAAGTAGTACCAAAATCACTTCCCATTGGAAAAAGGAGCACGTTTCTACAAACTGCCCATTGCGTTTTGGGTCAACCTTCAGTCCCAAAAATGTCATTTTCTATTAGTTATTAGCCTTTTTATATACTTTTTCTTTTTACATAACTTTCGCCTCATATGTTCTTTTAGAACCATTTAAATTTTGCATTGCTTTATATATGATTTTTTTAAAGCTAGGGAGGTCATTCAATTATCAATTTTAGAAAAATCAAGTTTCTTCGTATACACGGGTTTGTGTCAGTGTGAAATATCCCTAATGTTCGGGTTTTTTTTAATTGACGAATATTAGAAGAATTGTTTTAGGAATTCTTGTCAATCAACATGTTCCATTATTTATCAAAGTTTTTGTCTGCGGTTAATAATAACCTAATTTTCGGTAGTTTTTTTAATCGACAAATATTAGAATAAGAATTCTTATGAATTAACCGCTTCAATTATTTAACAGAAATTTATGTGAATTAACAGGTTCAAATATTTAACAGAAATTTACGTCTACACTGTTTATCTCAATAATAATAGAAATAGCTGGTGATTTATAGTAGCAAATTATCTCTCCAAACACTATCAAACGGAAGTCTCCTTTATGCTTCCTTTAAAAGCATGATATGCATCTTCTTGCTTTTTCACAAAAGCAAATAAATATCTCATGTGATGCTATTCTTTTTCCTCGCAATTAGTATTACCTTATAAATTATCTTCAACATCTTTCTACGTGTGTGTTTAGAGGTCTATCCTATTAAGCTCGTATATATCTTTTAAGGTATCGTTTTCATTTCTCATAAGTCGATTTCGATATTATTTCGGAAGGACCCTTTATTTGGAAAGCATAAATGGATGGATATCCTGAAATGAAGAAGGTGATGACTATAGAAGCTTTTGAGGAAACAAGGCTAGAACTAAGGCTATGTCCTCCAGGGGATGATCAGGACTTTTATTCCATTGGCACAACTAATGGCACCAATTTTCCACCAAAGACACTCAAAGGCTCACATAAAAGGTATATTATGCGTTTATTTTTAAAAGTCACATATATTGATTATAACATCAAAATATATTATGTATGATCTAAATAATTATGTGACACAAAACAAAAGCATGTTTATATGTATGCTCTATATGATTAGTCATTTTGATCAGTCAGAGAGTGTTAAATGAAAACGTGCATATAGTGATAATAAGTACTATTGAATGTTCAATTTTCTCAAACTTATGCACCCACGTGTCAGATTTTAACACGTGTCAGATTTTAAATAATAAATTCGAACTAAAATAGTTTGTTGTCGATGAGCTCTTGTTCTAGTAATTTAAAGGGAAGTTAAGAGCTTTGTCTCTATGGATGTCCCGGGATTAAACCAAGCATTGACGTTTAATTAAAAACTTAGTAATAACTAATTACTAACTATTAACAAGTAACATTTGCTGCTAAAAAATACTAAACCAGTTTGTGCATTAAATTTGGAATTATCATTTTTACTGTTTCTAATGATTTTCATTTTTCTTTTATTTTTTTGTATAATCTCATCCCATTTCTCATTATAAGTATTGCGAAACGTTGGTTGTTAATCTATAATGAATGAATTAAATTGAATTGGGTAGGGGTGCACAGCCTGCGGTGATGGTGGGGTGGCCACCAGTGAGAACATCAAGGAAAAACATTAGGACAACATCTAGCAACTCCAATAAGGCGGAGTCGGCTTTGCCAGAAAAGGTTCCAACAGATGGAAATTGCCGTAAGAAAACCATTTCCGACGATGACAAAAGTTTATATGTGAAAATTAATATGGATGGAGTTGCCATTGGAAGAAAGGTTGATTTGAAAGCATATGATAATTATCAAAGGCTCTCATCAGCGGTAGATGAACTCTTTAGAGGACTCTTGGCAGGTAATATAACATAGTAAAAGAATTAGAAAATATAATTTATATTATTAAAAAGACGCGTATCGTTCAAATAAAGCATTGCATCAAATAAAGCAACAATCATGTTACAATTATATCTTTAGATTCATATACCATATTGTTCCAATTTGATAATCAATGGCATGTTGTTAGAAATATTTTGTTAATTGTTTTGAGATTTATAATCAAAATAACATTACTAGTAATTAGTAAATAGGCACACGCATATACATGAAATACTTGTTGGTTAAACGGTTAAACCGTTAAGGGGTCCATTTTGATCTTTTAGTTACCTAGTAATGCCTTAAAAAGTTAAAAGTTATGGCTTTACATTCCATTATTTTTCACTTTCTCTAATTGCTCTTGCTATAATAGTCATACGATATGATTCAGAATTGTTCTTTTTTATTCTTTAGCTCAAGGAGACACTTCTTCTAGCATAACAGATGAGCCAACAAACGCGACGATGGGACTATTAGATGGGAGCGGAGAGTACACTCTAGTTTACGAAGATAATGAAGGAGATAGAATTCTTGTTGGAGACGTCCCATGGGAGTAAGCATCTCGTTTCATTGTTGGATTTTATTTGTGTTAATTCTGAAATGAGTCTCAACATAAAAATTGAATTACTGATTTGATAATTGTTTTTATGTAGCATGTTTATATCTTCAGCAAAAAGGCTTCGTGTGTTGAAAACTTCTGAATTGTCTGTTATTTGTCATCGGAATAATTGATCACAAGTCATGGAGAATGGCGATCGATCAAGTTTTTAAGCATCTCGCTTTTGTTAATTTAGAGCAGAAGGTTTTTGAAAGAATGGTTTATATTGTAAAAGTTGACCAAAAAGTTGTTGAAAAATGAAATAAAATGGGGCTTGGAAGTGTTTGATTTGTGATATTGAATTTAGTTTTGATCGTTAATATAAGCTTAATTTGTATAACGACCAAGTAGGCAAAAACTTTAAGAAAAATACTACGGAGTACATTTTAAACCTATCTGTTTGTGTGATTGTTTAACTATACTTAGTAAACTTTTTAGGTTGTGCAATGCATATAACCATGTATAATTAAAATATTTAGTAGTTAATAAAAAGTTAATAGATGATATTTTTTAATTTAGATTATTTGTAATAGGTAAAATATATATATAAAAAAAAAGTTGTGTACTGATTAACACCAATTTTATATTTCAAATATGAGAATATGTACTACCTATACGTACATGTTTGTTGTCATGTTCACACCAACAAACATATACGGAGTATATGAATTGGCCAAAACCTTCAACAACCAGATATTGTCGATTGATCAAGGTATTTTAGTTTTATATATAATTTTTTTTTCATTTTTACTTATTTAGCTCATGTCCATTAAAGTGTAAACAAATTGAATGTACAACGAACTGTTCATGTGAAACCGTTTAGTTAAAAAGTGAACATGAACATATAATTTCATTTGTTCATTTACGTTAATGAACATTCATTTTTTTAACGATTAATTTAGATTCAACGACATTGTCTCTTCACATGTCTAACTTAAAATTTAGGGGAACCTATTCTGAGAAAACCTATATCTTCAAACTGGAAGTAACTTACATATGACATCAAGATTTGAACCCAATACCTCTAAATCTCGAGTCCCCACAAGTACCAATCCATCTATTGATGGTTAGGTTCATAAACATTTCATGAAGGTTTGTTCACTTATGTTCCTTTGTATATATATCGAGCTTTTTAATGTTCAAATGTATGAAATATATTAGTTTTGTACAGTTTTGTTACAAGTTGAAACTTTAGGGATATAAGTTGTAAATTTTAGATAGAAGATAGTTAGGAGGCGGTTAAGAATATTTGTATATAATATGTATTTCATTTCTCATTTCTAATTAATCAAAAATAATAATTTTCAAATTCTCTCTTGAATTCCTTTAATAATTCCGCATTATGTAAATTTTCATATGGTATCAGAGAGCAAGGTTTTGAGATGATTTCGTTGTATCCGGTGATCCTTTCGGCAATATCGTTGCCGGAATCCGTCATTGTTGTGTAATCAAGCTTTTAGGGTTTTGATTCTGGAGTTTTTCCGGTCACTTCTGGTGGATTTTACGGTTACAGTTCTCATTCTTGTTATCTTTCTTGATTCAATTACTTAAATAGTTGCTTAATTCATACAATTAGGGTTTTGATTTCAACCTAATTGTTTGCTGACGTCATTTTTATAAATTGATTTGATTACTGGAAAATTCAGTCAATTAGGGTTTCAATTAGTGATATTATGGCTATTCCAGAACCTTCAGTAGGTCTAAACACTCAAAATAACAATTCTCAAGTCAATGATCCCTTGTTCTTGGCTAGTTCTGATCATCCAGGAATGATGTTAACTAATACACCTTTTAATGGTAGTAATTTCTTTGGTTGGAGCCGTACTATTCAGATGGCACTTGGTGCTAAGTTGAAATTAGGGTTCATAGATGGTTCAACTGAAAAACCAGCAGATTCTCATATTGATTCTGGAAGATGGATTAGGTGTGATTACATGGTGATATGTTGGATCTTGAATTTTATGACAGCTGAAATAGCTGAGGCATTTCTTTATGCTAAATCTGCAAAGGAATTGTGGACTGAATTGAGTGAGAGGTATGGTCAAAGCAATGGGCCACTGATATATCATGTTGAAAGAGAATTGAGTAAGGTTAATCAGGGTGATCTCTCAGTTGTTGCCTACTATAATAAGATGAAGAGGTTTTGGGATGAGTTAACTAGTTTACATGGAATTCCTGTTTGTACTTGTGGTAAAATGCAAGAATGTAGCTGTGGCATAACCAAAAAGTATCAGGAAATTGAAAGTAGAACTAGACTCATGCAATTCCTAATGAGATTGAATGATGGTTTTGAATCAGTGAGGAATCAAATCCTGTCAATGGATCCTTTGCCTAACATCAATAAGGCTTATTATATAGTGCAACAAGTTGAAAAACAGAAACAAGTCACTACCATCAATCCAGATCCTTCTGCTTATTTTGCAAACCACCCTCATGCCAAATTTACTCAAGGTCAAAGAAAGGATTCTAAGATTGATAGAAGTAAGAATTGTACCTATTGCAAACAAGAAGGTCATGTGTTTGAGCAGTGTTTTGAAAGATTGGGGTATCCAGATTGGTATAAAGGAAAGAAGAGTAAGAAGGGAAGGATGGCTGCTCAAGTTAACACTGATTTTGGTTTTAAGGATTCCGCATTTGATTTCAGTTATGAAAATGAACTGCATAGTGAGAAGAAAGCTGATTTTGATCAGAATCTAGTGGCTGCTGTATGTTCTGAGATGATGAAATTGATGCAAGAAAAGAACATGGTGATGACTTCTAATATGGATGGTCCCTCTAAGCCACATGCAGGTATTAGTACTGTTAGTACTGATTTTTATGAAAGATTGCATGCTTTATCTTGCATTGTGGATATTGATATAGAAAATGATTGGGTCACTGATTCTGGAGCTACAGATAATATGACACCTCACTTGAGATTATTGCAGTCCATTAAAATCCTTAAAACACCTATAAAAGTCAGTCTGCCAGATGGTACAATTAAATTGGTTACCAAAATTGGCAAAGTCCAAATCAATCCTTCTTTAACTCTCACAAATGTCTTTTATGTGCCTGATTTTAAAGTAAATCTTTTATCTGTTGGTCAATTATTAAATTCTCAGCCTCTCATTGCTATTTTTGGTCCAACCTGGTTTGCTTTTCAGGACCTTTCAACTAGTCAACTGATCACAGTTGGGAAAGGTCACAAGAAATTGTATCTTTGCAAGCCTTCAAAGAGTCAACCTCAAGCCAACTTCACTGCTTCTTTGTTGCCAGTTATTACTAGTTTTGTTAATCAAGTAACTAGTAATTCTACTGTTCCTGTTGAATTGTTTCATTCTAGACTTGGTCATACTTCTATGTCAAAAATAATTCATGTGGATGCTTATATACATGTTGATGTTTCTCATCTTTTATGTGATACATGTTTATTATCTAAGCATCATAGGCAACCCTTTCTAAGAAGTAATTCTAGGAGTTCTGTACCCTTTGAGTTACTTCATGTTGACCTTTGGGGTCCATATAATACTCCTGCACTAAATGGTGCTCAGTATTTTTATACTATTGTTGATGATCATAGTAGAAGCACTTGGACATATTTGTTACACACAAAAGATCAAGTCTGTTCTGTTCTGACCAGTTTCATTGCTTTTATTCACAATCATTTCAATAAAACTCCCAAATATATTAGGTCAGATAATGGCACTGAAATAATTAATAGTGAGGTGTTATCTCTGTTTAAGTCAAAAGGGGTTGTACATCAAATATCCATGGTGTATACACCCCAAAAAAATGGTAGGGTGGAAAGGAAACATAGGCATCTGTTAGACACTGCTAGAGCAATGAAAATTAATGCAGGATTACCTAAGAAGTTTTGGGGGCACTGCATTTTAGCAGCAACTTATTTGATCAACAAAATGCCTATGAGAGTTTTGGATTGGAAGAGTCCTTTTGAGATACTTCATAGTGAACCTCCCTCATATGCTCATTTGAGAGTTATTGGTTGTTTGTGCTATGCTGTAAATAATAAACCCCACAAAGATAAGTTTGAACCAAGAGGAGATAGATGCATATTGCTAGGTTATCCACCTGGACAAAAGGGATATCTTTTGTATAATTTGACTTCCAAAGAGGTGTTTGCAAGTAGGGATGTTATATTCAATGAAACAGTGTTTCCTTTTAAGGAACCTCAAACTGCTCATCATGAGAAGTTTCATAAAACTCCAATGGTTGATATATCATTGCCTGATGAAGAAATATCATCCACTTTTATCTCTGGCAATAATGAGGCCTCTTTGGAATCAAGTCATGATGATCCTGTTGATAACATGTCCCTTTGCAATAATAATAATGTGCCTGCTGATAATACTCAGTCATTAAGGAGGTCTGCCAGGAATACTAGTGCTCCCAATTGGCTGAAAGATTTTGTGGTACCTACAGCAAAAGGAGCAAAAGCTTCTTGCATTGTCAAACAACCTACTTACCCTATTTTCAAAAATTCTGATTTTGAGTCATATCCACCTGATTATGTGGCTTCTTTAGCACATGTGTTGTCTCAACAAGAACCATCAAATTATTCTCAAGCCTCTCAGATGTCTGAATGGATAGATGCTATGGATAAGGAACTTGCAGCCTTAGAACAAAATGATACATAGACCATGACTAATTTACCTCCAGGTCATAAAGCCATTACTTCTAAATGGGTGTACAAGACAAAATATAAATCTGATGGTACAATAGAAAGGCATAAGGCCAGGTTGGTGATTAGTGGTTTTGATCAGAAAGAAGGGGTGGATTATAAACATACTTTTTCACCTGTTGCAAAGGCTGCTACTGTCAGAGTTCTAATTGCTATTGCAACAACAAAGGAATGGCCTCTCCATCAATTGGACATTAATAATGCTTTCTTGCATGGTTTTGTTGAAGAAGAGATATACATGTTGCCACCAGAAGGTTATAAAAGGGCTCTCCCTGATCAGGTGTGTAAATTGAACAAATCCATGTATGGTTTGAAGCAGGCATCCAGACAATGGAACCAAGAATTATCAAAATTTCTGGTTTCTTTGGGTTTTATTCAGTCTAAACATGACTATTCATTATTTGTCAAGGTCAAGGGAGAAGAATTCACAGTGGCTTTGGTGTATGTTGATGATATACTAGTCACAGGAAATTGTGAAAGAGAAATTGTCAATACAAAAACAGAGTTGGATAGAAAATTCACTATTAAAGATCTGAGGTTGGCAAGATATTTCTTGGGTATTGAATTATGCAGAACCAATGAAGGGACTTATCTAAACCAGAGAAAATACACTTTGGATTTATTGAAAGATGCAGGATTGACAGCTTCCAAGCCTGTATCTTTTCCTTTGCCTACTCATCTTAAATTGTCAATTGACAAAGGAGAGAGTCTTTCTGACCCAGAGTCATACAGGAGATTAGTAGGCAGACTCTTATATTTGTCTATGACTAGACCTGATATCTCCTATGTTGTTCAACATCTTAGCCAGTTTGTGTCCAGTCCAAAGAAACCACATATGCAGGCAACCATCCATTTGTTGAGATATCTAAAGGGATCTATTTCAAAGGGATTGTTTTATCATATTCAGTCTAATTTGAAGGTGACAGGTTTTAGTGATGCAGATTGGGCATCTTGTATAATGACAAGGAAATCTCTCACTGGATATTGTATATTCTTGGGACATTCATTAGTGTCTTGGAAGACAAAGAAGCAAGCTACAGTCTCAAGATCCTCCACTGAAGCAGAGTATAGGAGCATGGCGGCAACCACTTGTGAACTGATATGGTTGTCTTATCTTCTTAAGGACCTGCATATTAATGTGCAGATTCCATTGACTCTGTTTTGTGATAACAAAGCAGCTCAGCAGATTGCAGCAAATCCATGTTACCATGATCGCACAAAGCATCTGGACATAGATTGCCATTTCATTATAGACAAGGTTCAAGAAGGTTTTCTACAAACAGCTTATATACCCACTAATTTGCAGTTGGCAGATGTCATGACTAAAGCCTTGGGTTATGCACAGCATTCTATTTTGAGTAAAAAGATAGGTTTGAAGGAAGTTCCAACTTGAGGGGGGTATATGAAATATATTAGTTTTGTACAGTTTTGTTACAAGTTGAAACTTTAGGGATATAAGTTGTAAATTTTAGATAGAAGATAGTTAGGAGGCGGTTAAGAATATTTGTATATAATATGTATTTCATTTCTCATTTCTAATTAATCAAAAATAATAATTTCCAAATTCTCTCTTGAATTCCTTTAATAATTCCGCATTATGTAAATTTTCATATTATCATATACAAGTATAATACTTTTATAATCTATATTTTAAGTGTACAATATTCTTAAATATAAATACAAGTTTAATTTCTAAATCTAGTAAAATTTTCTTTGTAACCTTAAATTTGAAACATAATATTTTCAATTATATGTTTGTTTTATGTGTTCCGTATTTGTTGATTAACAAACAAACTAATATGAACATTAAAATTTCTTAATATGAACAAACATAAACAAATTTTTATATATCTTTATCCGTTCAAAATTGTTTGCAACAAGCTTCGTTTATATTTTTCCGGTTCGTTTACGAATTACGGCTGTAAGCCTGTAATACTTTTCGACTCAATAAATGAACATGATGAAGCCCATATAGAAAACCCAACTTTGCAAAAAGTCCATCTTCCGAAAACTCTGCCAGACCCCGTCTCCATATCCAAAGTCCTGGGCCTCCTGGCCTCCTGGGTCCTGACTAGGAGAAAAAAAATAATATTAAAATCGCTACAACGACAAAACAAAACATTCGATATACAGCATGTACTATTGCAATTTGCAAGTAACAATGTAACATCAGAATTTAGCTAACTTAAAATAATATACTAGATTTATACTTTTGTCAAATACACGGATTGTTTATGACATATTAAAGATAAAATTAAATATATATAATCCCAGAAAAGTTGTGAAAGAACAAATCAGTGAATTCAAATATAAAGAATGTAATTAAAGTTATGAAATAACAAACCGATAAATTCAAATATAAATAATGTATTGAAAATCAAAATAGCATAATGTAATACTGGAACATTGACGAAAGCGTTTAACTTGTTCGTCTATAAATATCATGTCAAGGTATGTTGTTGTAACTGTTTTCTGAACCATACAATTAAAGAAACTTTTTGTAGTTTTTGTTGTGGTCTTTGTTTTTCATGAACGTTTTAGATTATATAGTTGTTATCTTAGACATATTATTTTTTTTAGATATAATCATCGATAATTTGATAAATTATAATGAAAAACAACTTAAATAAGTTATAATTATAGTTAGAAGAAAAGAAGCCAAGTTGATTTTTTGTATTTATTAAAAAGATATTTTTTAAATTATTTAATTAGTTGAATATTTGAGATAGACATGAGTTTTATATTTTATGTATTTTATTTCAATAAAAT
The DNA here is from genome assembly GCA_034093135.1 of Erigeron breviscapus. Lineage (NCBI taxonomy): Eukaryota > Viridiplantae > Streptophyta > Magnoliopsida > Asterales > Asteraceae > Erigeron > Erigeron breviscapus. The sequence continues at coordinate 151,687,912 of CM067167.1, read as the reverse complement.
TATTATTTAAAAGTGTAAATTGATGATGGAAAACAAAAAAAGTGTAAATTATTATTTTAAGAAAAAGGTTAAAAAGTGTAAATTGATGATGGAAAACCAAAAAGCGTAAATTATATTATGACATGTGCTAACTTAATTAAATTAGAGAAATTGAGAGTTATGATTAGTTAATTGAGGTTAGGTCAGTTGTCTTTTAGTATATACGAGAATGGTACCCGCGCGTTGCGGCGGTGATGGAGGTGGCGGCGGTAGCGGTGATGTAATGGCGGCGGCGGCGGTGGTGGCGGTGACGTGTGGTGGTGGTGGTGGCGGCGGAGATTGGTGGTGGCGCAGTGAGTAGTGGAAGTTATTGATGTAATGCGACTATGATGTATGGTACATCATGCATTAGAATGTGTACATTGTTTAAACTTAAAATCAATATTGAAATTTTAAGTTCAATGTTGAAAATCAAAAGTGAATTTGCTTTATAATATCTATATATAACTAAAAGAGGAGGTTGGGGGTACACTTGTCACCCCTAATCCCTTTCTAGGCATAATTCTCCCTCCTAATTAATCTAGCTCTCTCCTTTTTTCTAGATTTTTTTTCTTTTTTGCTTATTAAATAGATAATTATATTTAAACTCTATCATAAAACTTTTCCTATCAAAACAAATCTTTTTAAATTTTAAAGAGATATATATATACTATCCTTAAAACTCTCACAAGAAATTATTATATATACAACCTAAATAAATTTTTATAATCATTTTTCATCATTACTCTCATTTCTATCTTTAAAAAAAATCATAGGTCATATAACTTCTCAAAAAAGAAACATACGTTTTTTTTATATCATTTTAATTTAATTTTTGGTATTTTGTTCATGTTTGTTCATTATTTGATATTGAATTGTTATGTTATTGTTATTTTTCAACTATTTTAATTTATTTTGTTGTCAATTGTAGGTTGATCATGACTTTTTCTTCTACAAAAGATTTTATTCTTTTAAATTTATTTTGCTCATTAATTTATTTTGCTCGCTATTTACATCTTTCTTTTTTAAATTTAGAATATGACACATATTTTGTTATTTTTTGTTAGATGAAAAGAAAACATCGTTGATTCATGTTGAAGATTTGAACCCAACACATGTTGAATTATCGTCTAACACATGTTATCATTTAGATTCCCTTTGATATATATATATTTTGAAACTACCCGTCTATCGGACGGGGCTGAAGACTTTAGTAATATATATATATATATATATATTAAGATTAAGATTAAGATTAAGATTAAGATAAGATTACGTTTTAAATGTTTACTAAAATAGTTATTTGAAAAATTGTTAAGGCTTAGCTATATCCTTATAACTTTTTTATTCTGCATGTGTTGCATGTGAAAATTTTTATCTTCTATATAAATAAGAAGTGAATATTATATGTTATTATATAATAAAGTATATAATTTATAATATGCTCACAATAAAACAAATTAAAAGTTATAACTACTTGTACTTCGATTTGAAATCTTGTAACTTTTAAATACTTTATTATTACATGAATGAGCTGTACTTAATTATACATGTATACTTTAGCACCAAAGTCTAATTGGGTTTTGGTGTTTAATGAAATTAAAACTTGTATATCTAATCATATGGTTTAGCAAGTATTAATATATAACTATTTTACACTGTCATGTAATTCATAATCAACAATGGCTGGCACGCACAATCTTTCTTCAAAAAGAATCTGAAAATGAATACAGTATGTTGTTTTCGATATCACATATACTACAATGCCTCACAATTCCATGTGGTGGCTAGGTTACTTTTTGAACAGGTTTTTACTTTGCTTGAGTTTCTCTCGTGTTATACAATTAAGCCTTGTGGCCTTGCGTAGTTGTGCATTTAGTAAATATAGTGGTTGTAACGAAATGAATAAATTTTCTTTTGTTTTTTTCTCTTACGGAAAAAAGCAAAATAGACGTTTGAAGAACACTTCATGAACTGTATAGCTATAAGTTTGTTCGTGTTTATTTGTGTATTTATATGGATGAACATATACATTCTCGTTCGTTTAGTTAAATAAACAAACATAAACATAGCTTTCATTAGTCATTTATGTTTTTTCAAAAGATTTAAATTCTACGGATTGTGGAAAAAAAAATATAATTTACCGGCTATTTTGTGTCACTGGGAATTAATCCAGGTCACTGTCTAAGAGGACCCCTACTAAGTACTCATCCTTTGACTTTTAATCACCCGTGTAAGACCACAACTCAACAGGTTGACTCGTGCTTTCCTTTCCACACATACCCACTCATTTTACTTTCTGTTCTAAATTATTAGAAAAAAGAGAGTACTACAGTACTTAAATTCATGAACCCAACTCAAAAATAAACAAAGCACTCATCAAGAATCATGGGCAGTTTATGCATGAGCCAAAAATGGATGACCGTTTAGGACATGACTTTTTCGGGGGACACAAACTTTTAAATATATATACATTCACCGCTAAGGATTAAGATCCTCTTAAGTTGAAACAACTTTATAGGTGAAGTTGGAAGGATCTTAACTTTTAAATTAAAATCATCGGTTAAGATTCAAACTTGATATTTAAATCTTGATCATTTATTTCAATCCAATGGCTAAAGATTGTCCAACTTCATCTTTAAAGTTAATCTCAACTTTAGAGGATCTTTATCCCACGATTAATGACTCCTTTGCTGGTAATATATGACAATGGTGGCTTATACATTTTTTGAGTAATGACATATTCCTTAAAAGTAATCTCTTAGTAATTCTTTTAACAAAAAGATTATTACGCATAACAAAATTAAAAATCAGAATATGAGATGATGAAAAGATGATGTTCATGTTCAGTCGACGTTGCCACGAGTGTGTTTGCTTTGTGGGATGCAGCAGGACTCTCACAATCATCTATTTTTTGAGTGCCCGTTTTCCCTTCAAGTGTGGAATGATGTGAGTGTCAAAGCAGGAGTGTCTCATCATACAGGTGCATGGGAAGACATTATCAATGAAATCTCCCTCTTTGCAAAAACAAACTCTATTAAGAGTGTTGTGGCGAAATTGGTACTTGCAGCCTCTGTTTACTACATTTGGCAGGAAAGGAATGCGAGACTATTTCAGAAAAAAAAACAAAGACAACCGGTGAAGGTGGTTAAAGAAATTCTGAACACAGTTAGATTGAAGATAGCTACTTGCAGATTCAAAAGGACAAGGCGGGTGGAACACTTTTTAACTTCATGGGATCTTCCGTTTTTATTAATTCGTAACTTGTAATGTGTTTATGTGTTATTTGTTAGTTATCTTGTTTTACTGAAAGTGGTATGTCACTTTCTTCTGGATGTTGCACGTATGTGCATGGGTTGTAAGTCGACTTGACATTTAGTCAAGCGCCTGTTTTATTATGATTTATAAATAACCAGGGGTAACGGCCTTTTACCGAAAAAAAAAAAGAAAACTAATATATTACATGTGTCATAAAATTATATATAGATTTAAAAAGATATGTTAACATGATCTAAATGATTTTTTATAATATACAAAACCGGTCTTTCCCGATCATTTTACACTGATATCACTTTAAATCCAATAGTCCATGTTTTATTCATCTATCTAGAACAATATTTGCAATGGCACAACCATAATATAATATATAAAAAATAGTTAAAATAATTATCAGTATATCATAACCCAAAGTTGAACCCAAAAAAACACTCCAACAAAACCCACTCACTAATATTTTTCAGAAATGGCGGCTTCTCATTTTCAAACACTAACAACAAATCGTTACACCAACTAATCATATTCCTTCCCGGCAAACAAAAAACACGTACCACCCCTTTTCCTCACCGGAGTAACAAAAAAAAATGACAAAATTTACCCCTCTACTACTGCTACACAAATTCTCAATTATCATATTCATCATCATCACATCATCCTTTGTCACGAATTCGCAACGATCTTCTGAATTAAACACATTACTTTACCTCCGTGATCACTGGGGAAACCCCCAGTCTCTAACAAACTGGACCAACAATACTCAATTATCTCCATGCAACTGGACTCAAGAAGTTAGCTGCAATAGTAACGGTTCGGTTATCGGTGTTCACCTCGAAAGCAAAGGCTTAACCGGAACCATACCTGACTCGATTTGTGAATTACAAAACCTTGAAAACATAACATTAACAGATAATTTACTCACAGGTGAGTTTCCTAAGGTTTTGTATACCTGTAAGAAGCTGATCCAGCTCGATATCTCACAGAACGCGTTTATCGGAACGTTGCCTGATGATATTGATAGATTATCGGAGAGTTTAAAGTATCTTAACCTTGGAGGTAACAACTTCACCGGAGATATACCTCCGGCGATCGGGAACTTGTCGGAGTTAACGATGCTTCATTTGTATTCGAATTTGTTTAACGGTACAATTCCGTTAGATAAGATTGGGAATTTATCGAATTTGATGTATTTAGGTTTGGCTTATAATAGATTTGCATCACCCGAAATACCTATAGAGTTTGGAAGTAAGTTGATCAGGTTGAAGGAATTATGGATGCCGCAAACGAATCTGGTCGGGAAGTTACCGGATTCGTTAGCGAATCTAGCGAGTCTAGAACTGCTAGATGTTAATTTTAATAACTTAGAAGGCGGAATCCCTTCCGGTTTGTTTTTGTTGAAGAATTTGAGTAAGTTGTACTTGTATAGGAACAATCTGGAAGGTGAGATACCTTCTAGAATCGAGTGTGTGAATCTAATCGAAATAGATATTTCGATGAACAGGTTATCCGGCTCGATTCCTGAAGATTTTGGAAAGTTGAACAAGCTGGAGGTGATGAATTTGTTTTCTAATCAGTTATCAGGAAACATTCCTATTAGTATCTCTCGAATTCCGGCTTTGAAGGTTTTTAGAGTGTTTAGAAACAATCTGAGTGGTGAATTGCCTTCAGAGATCGGGCTTCATTCGAAGCTAGAAGCATTTGAAGTGTCTGAAAACAAACTAACTGGAAATTTACCAGATAGTTTGTGTGATGGAGGTACTTTGTTTGTTTTGATTGCTTTTTCGAACAATTTGACAGGAGAAATCCCTAAATCACTCCAGAATTGTGATACATTGAATAGTATTCAACTTCATGGTAATACTTTTACTGGTGAATTCCCTTTAGGAATTTGGTCATTGTTTAATCTATCTACTTTGAGGCTCAGTAGAAATTCTCTTTCTGGTGAGCTTCCAAGTAAGGTAGCTTGGAGTTTGTCTAGATTGGAGATTAGTAGCAACAAGTTTTCGGGTCGGATTCCTGAGACTATTTCGTCTTGGACGAAACTGAATGTGTTCAAAGCTAGTAACAATTTGTTTTCAGGTGAAATTCCAAGTGGGATCACTAATCTTTCAGAATTGTCTGATCTTTATCTTGATGGAAATTTGCTTTCGGGTGAGCTTCCATCAGAGATCGAGTCATGGAATTCGTTGACCACGTTGAATCTAGCCAGAAACAAACTTTCTGGCTCGATTCCTGTGGCGATCACTTCTTTACCACGTCTTCTTGATCTAGATTTATCAGAAAACCAATTGTCGGGTCAAATTCCCCCACAGTTGAGCAAGTTGAGACTTACCTCTTTGAATATGTCTTCCAATAAGCTTACTGGAAGAATCCCATTTGCATTCGATAATCTGGCTTATGCAAACAGTTTCTTGAATAATCCTAACCTCTGTGCTACATCCCCTATTTCAAACCTTCATCAATGTCATGAAAATAATGCCGAATCCTCGCACTCCCAGAAAGTTTCAACCAAAATTATTGTCATGATTGTTGTTTTAACAGCATTTGTCATACTAGTTGCTGTTCTAGGTACCTTGTTCGTGTTTAGGGGCTACCGTAAGAAGAAACAAAACCATGACTTGACCACATGGAAATTGACCTCCTTTCATAAGTTAGAGTTCACAGAAGCAAATATTTTGTGTTGTCTGACCGAAAACAACTTAATTGGAAGCGGCGGGTCAGGAAAAGTTTACCAGATTGAAATAGGCCGTAGTGGAGAGTATGTTGCAGTAAAGAGGATTTGGAGTACTAAAAAATTAGACCATACTCTTGAAAAGCAGTTCTTATCAGAGGTTCAAATATTGGGCTCCATTCGTCACTCTAACATAGTTAAGTTATTATGTTGTATTTCAAGTGAGGATTCCAAGTTACTTGTGTACGAGTATATGGAGAACCAAAGTCTTGATAAGTGGTTACATGGAAAGAAGAAAAAAACGCATCGTGGTTTGGTTCATCACATGGTATTGGACTGGCCTACAAGGCTGCAGATTGCCATTGGTGCAGCTCAGGGGCTTTGTTATATGCATCATGATTGTTCACCGCCCATCATTCACAGAGATGTGAAGTCTAGTAATATATTGTTGGATTCTGAGTTTAAAGCACGCATTGCGGATTTTGGCCTAGCAAAGATTTTGACAAAGCCAAAGCCCGGTCAACCCAACACCTTGTCTGCTATTGCTGGCTCATTTGGTTACATTCCACCTGGTAAGAACACTTTGACTTCAATGGTCAAACTTAATAGATAACATTGAAATGAATATATAGGTTCTGTTAAACTCATTTTTAGTCAATGGTTTCTATTTGCTGAATTTAGTATGATAAGTTGTGCAGGATACAAGTTTTTCTTAATATTCTTGACCATTAAGATAAATTTGAAGGTGTAATTGATGTGTTTGACACTTTGATCATAGACTTTAAGTTGCAGCAAGTATATACTCTTTGACTCTTGAGGTCAAACGTGTAAGTAATTTGCAATCATCAAATAAATCCACAAATTGATTTGTTGTAGCGTATAATTATATTTTGAGTAAGATTAAAATAGAAATGGGTTCTCATAAACAAAATTTAAAATCATTGTTTTCCATATGTAAAATAATAAGTAAAGTTGTTTAAAAAGATTGTTTTTCAAAAATAGTATTCTTAACATATACTTGTAGACTTGTAGTTAGGTACTGGTTTTTCTGACTTTAAAAGTCAAACGGTGAAATTGATCACATATGCTGGCTCATTTGGTTGACTTTTGTGGCCAAACAAAAAACTAGTGAGTCTGAAATTGTATTGGGTTTGCCAAATGCATCAAATATATTATAATTTTATGATATGTTATGAAATACTAGTATTCTAAATTTACAGTCCCTAAGACTTTTAAAGTCAACAATGCTACTTTCGTAACATAGGGAATAAACAATGAGCATTTGTTACTGATTAATTGCAGAGTATGCTTACACAACAAGGGTAAACGAAAGGGTAGATGTATACAGTTTCGGTGTGGTGCTTCTAGAACTAGTAACCGGAAAAGAACCACAAGAAGGAGATGTTGACACGAATCTTGCAGAATGGGCATGGAAACATTATGGTGAAGGGAACTCTATGGTTGAAGCATTGGACCCAGAGATCAGACAAGCTACTTGCTACATGGAAGAAATTAGTCTAGTGTTCAAGTTAGGACTCATATGCACTAGCACATTGCCTTCAAGTAGGCCATCAATGAAAGAAGTACTTCAAATTCTTACAAGATGTACTCCATTAAGTGAAGATCGGAAAGTGGGAGGAGAAGAGTTTGATGTCGCACCGCTTTTAAGGAGAGAAAGTTATCTTTCTAACTATCGTCGTGGCGGGAGTAAGGTAGTGAGTGATAGTATTGATATATTTGATGGTAGACTGTAAGTTTTATGTTGTTCTGTGATTTTTCAAGATAAGATACATTGGTGTTTTGTATGGTTTATATATACATATACATATACATATATATGAATAAAGGTCTAAGATCTATTTTTGGCTGGGTTGATCAGACATCGTCTATTACATTACATTACATTATACATATGGTAAATGCTTGTGCATAGCTTTTTAATTTTAGTAGTGTTGGTTAATTGTTTGAAATACAAGGCTTATGAATAAAGAACCTAAAAAGAAATTGTAGATTTTGGCAGTGTGTAAGAAGTCAATTTGTAGAGGTCGCTAAGTGCCAAAAACTATATAAGAAGTTACATTCCACCCCCGTTTCACATGAATGAATAATATAAGTAAAATAGTACTGTATCTATTAAGGAGTTGTATTCATGCAAAACCTACAAATTTGGTGAGATCCAAGGGCTAAATCTCAGCCCTTGGATCAAAACAGATCGACGGTTCCATTAAAAAAACACGCAGAGGGGTACTTTGGTAATTTTGCACATTATCTCACACCCCAATTATTTCTTTCCAGTTTCAAACACACACACACACAAACACACACAGATCTCTCTCTCTCCCCACTAGTAGCAGCACCATAACCACCACTACCACCACCGTGCTCAGGTCACCATCGCGTTTCAATCGATATGGTACAGCCATCGTTGCCTCTGTCGTCATCATCTCCATCATTCATCATCAATTGATCTTGAAGATGACTTTTTGTTATGTAAATTCGAAATATTCAAATGTAATTAGATAACATGTGATTAGATCTTGTTGTTTGGTATAATATTGCCTACAAGGTGTTTGATGAAATGTCTAAACCAAAGTTTCTTATATATGATTTAGTATCAAATCACATCTGATTGAGTATTGCATATAAGGTGTTTGATAAAATGTCTAAACCAAAGTTTGATAATACCTTTATGATTCTAAATCAAATTTGATTGTGTATAGGTTTATTGATATAAACCCTATTTGCTTGTGTAAATGTATGAATAAAATCAAATTTGATTTTGTATAGTTTTTTGAAGCTGTATGTATACAATCAAATTTGATTGTGTATAGGTTTTTGATATGGACTCCATTTGGTTTTCTAAATGTATGCATAAAATCAAATTTGATTATCTATGCTTTTTTTTTTTGGGTAAAGGGGAATTTAAACCCCGGTAAGCTTTTATAAATCACCCAAAAAGGATTATTACAAGAAGTTTAGGTACAAGTGGATTGACAGAGTTTCAACCAATTCAAAAGAAAAATGCCCTCATGGGCCCCCTCATAGTAAATAAAGGACACCCATGATGCAGGAAATGAACCAGCAAGGTGACTGGACAGGTTCAGATCACCCAACTATATCAAGAACACATGAATCTATCAAATGAATCTATGACTAGCAATCTAATTAACAAGAATGTAAACAAAGCTAGTCTAAATAGCACCCTTCATGAACTGGGCAGTCTCTCCTGTATCTGACTCAAACTCCTCAATATATGCAGGATCTATATTGGGGACAGATGGTATGTGGACATCATCAGTATTTATCCCATAAAGAGCATCGTATGGGTTACCAGTGGTGGCACCTGGTGCTGCAGATGAAGGAATATCCTGATGAGATATAGCACAAGTATCTGAATGTGTATCTGGTGTTTCCCTGACTGGCTGGGATGACTCTGTAGGTGTTGCATTATCTATAGCTTTTTGACACAGTACGTATCAAATATGGGTAAAATCAAATATGATTTCGTATGGTATTTCACAATGTATGCTTAAAATCATTTTTGATTTTAAATGAGTTTCTTGGTATGTAACTCATTTTGTTTTGTCTCAATGTGCTATATTTGTATAGCTTTTCCCCAATGTATGCGTAAAATCATTTTTGATTTTGAATAGTTGATAATAGGTTTTCATACTTTATGAGTAAAATCAAAAATGATTTTGAATAAATTTCTTTTTATGGAAGCCATTTGGTTTGACTCAATGTGCTACACAAATCATAAATGATTTTGTACATTTTCTTGACAATGTATGCGTAAAATCATATATGATTTTCTATAAGTTTTTCACACTGTATGCGTAAAATCATTGATTTTAATAGTTGATTTTGAATAGGTTTTCATACTTTATGAGTAAAATCAAAAATGATTTTGAATAAATTTCTTTTTATGGAAGCCATTTGGTTTGACTCAATGTGCTACACAAAATCATAAATGATTTTGTACATTTTCTTGACAATGTATGCGTAAAATCATATATGATTTTCTATAAGTTTTTCACACTGTATGCGTAAAATCAAAATTGATTTTAAAATAGGTTTATTTGTATAGAACTCATTTGCCTTGTCTCAATTTTATACGTAAAATCATATATGATTTTGAATAAATTTTTCATAGTGTATTCTTAAAATCAATTTTGATTTTGAATAAGTTTATTTGTATGGAAGCCTATACAAAATCATATATGATTTTGAATGGGTTTAATGATATCGAACTCACTTTTTTTGTCTAGATGTATGAATAAAATCATATATGATTTTGTATAGCTTTTTCACACTCTATTCTTAAAATCATTTTTGATTTTAAATGGTTTTCTTTGTATGGAACTCATTTGGTTTTGTCTCGATGTGCTATAAAAAAAATCATATATGATTTTGTATAGATTTTCCCCAATGTATGCGTAAAATCATTTTTGATTTTGAATAGTTGATTTTGTATAGGTTTTCACAATGTATGCGTAAAATCATTTTTGATTTTGAATAGTTCATTATGTATAGGATTTTCACACTGTATGAGTAAAATCAAATATGATTCTAGGCATAAGAACACAGGTAACTAAAACCTCAATACAAAATCAAATTTGATTGTACAAAACAAAGTTACAAAACACAAATCTATAGAATCTATATACAAAATCAAATATGATTTTACACATACAGTTACAAAAACAGAAATCTCTATAATCTCTATACATAATCAAATATGATTATGAACATAAAAGTATGGGTATTTCACGGCTAACCCTACAACTTCAAACCCTAAACTAAAGCTTTATCACGGGGGCCTTCAAACCCTAAACTAAAGCTTAATTGCTAATCAAAATTGATTTCACATGTATAATGTTAAAAATCAATGCAAAATCATTTTTGATTTTATGCATACATTTTAGAAAAGTTGCATTCTAAAACCCTAAAATCTAAACCCTTGGGGCTAAAAGCTAATCCGAGGGGGAAGTGTGATTACGGGGGCCTGCGGCCCGCGCTTTAGTTTAGGGTTTGAAGTCGTAGGGTCTAACCCTACGACTTCAAACCTAAACTAAAGCTTAATTGCTAATCAAAATTGATTTCACATGTATAATGTTAAAAATCAATGCAAAATCATTTTTGATTTTATGCATACATTTTAGAAAAGTTGCATTCTAAAACCCTAAAATCTAAACCTTTGGGGGGCTAAAACCTAATCCGAGGGGGAAGTGTGATTACGGGGGCCTGCGGCCCGCGCTTTAGTTTAGGGTTTGAAGTCGTAGGGTTAGCCTAACGGCTAACCCTACAACTTCAAACCCTAAACTAAAGCTTTATCACGGGGGCCTTCGTCCCCGCGCTTTAGTTTAGGGTTTGAAGTCGTAGGGTTAGCCTAACGGCTAACCCTACGACTTCAAACCCTAAACTAAAGCTTAGTTGCTAATCAAAATTGATTTCACATGTATAATGTTAAAAATCAATGCAAAATCATTTTTGATTTTATGCATACATTTTAGAAAAGTTGCATTCTAAAACCCTAAAATCTAAACCCTTTGGGGGCTAAAAGCTAATCCGAGGGGGAAGTGTGATTACGGGGGCCTGCGGCCCGCGCTTTAGTTTAGGGTTTGAAGTCGTAGGGTTAGCCTAACGGCTAACCCTACAACTTCAAACCCTAAACTAAAGCTTTATCACGGGGGCCTTTCCCCGCGCTTTAGTTTAGGGTTTGAAGTCGTAGGGTTAGCCACGGCTAACCCTATTGTCAAATTTGATTGTGTATAGGTTTTTTGATATGGACTCCATTTGGTTTTCTAAATGTATGCATAAAATCAAATTTGATTTTGTATAGCTTTTTGACACAGTACGTATCAAATATGGGTAAAATCAAATATGATTTCGTATGGGTATTTCACAATGTATGCTTAAAATCATTTTTGATTTTAAATGGGTTTCTTTGTATGGAACTCATTTGGTTTTGTCTCAATGTGCTATACAAAATCATATATGATTTTGTATAGTTTTTCCCAATGTATGCGTAAAATCATTTTTGATTTTGAATAGGTTTTCATACTTTATGAGTAAAATCAAAAATGATTTTGAATAATTTCTTTTTATGGAAGCCATTTGGTTTGACTTAATGTGCTACACAAATCATAAATGATTTTGTACATTTTCTTGACAATGTATGCGTAAAATCATATATGATTTTCTATAAGTTTTTCACACTGTATGCGTAAAATCAAAATTGATTTTAAATAGGTTTATTTGTATATAACTCATTTGCCTTGTCTCAATTTTATACGTAAAATCATATATGATTTTGAATAAATTTTTCACAGTGTATTCTTAAAATCAATTTTGATTTTGAATAAGTTTATTTGTATGAAAGCCTATACAAAATCATATATGATTTTGAATGGGTTTAATGATACCGAACTCACTTTTTTTGTCTAGATGTATGAATAAAATCATATATGATTTTGTATAGCTTTTTCACACTCTATTCTTAAAATTATTTTTGATTTTAAATGGTTTTCTTTGTATGGAACTCATTTGTTTTGTCTCAATGTGTGCACAAAATCAAATTTGATTTTGTATAGGTTTTTGACACCGTATGCATAAAATCAAATTTGATGTTCCACGAGACTCAAATAACTACAAAAAAGGTTATGCTATGCACAATCAAGTATGATTGGATGTATAATTAGCAAATACGTATATAATCAAATTTGATTTAGTACATACACTTTGGTTTAGACATTTCATCAAACACTTTGTGGGCAAAATTCTTTAAACAACAACAACCAATGATACAACTTCTTATCATATGAAAAAACAAAAATAATTGAAAATAACTACAAATCATGGATAAAAATGGTTTGATTATCTACTTTTTATATAAAAAACATTAACTACATAAAATCTCACTATAATAATATCTAAAACATCATCATCCATTTGTTGTTGTTGTTAGTGATTTGAGGTGGAAATCCAGACAGGAGGGGGAGCGCGAGATGATGGTGGCAGTGGTGGTGGTGGTGGTTACCGTCGCCGGAGTTGATGAGAGAGAGAGAGGGAGAGAGAGAGAGAGAGAGAGAGTGTGTGTGTGTGTGTTTGTGTTTGTCTGTGTTTCCATCAGGAGGAGGAAAGGGGAAAGAGAGTTTTTTTTTTATTAAGCAAATTTACATAAATGCCCCTCCGTGTTTTTTTTTTTAATTAAGGCATAAGTTTAAATCCTAGCCATTGATTGAGATGATCAAATGGCTAGGATTTGGTCCTTGGGTTTCATGAAAAATTAAGGATTCAAATGAACATTTACCTCTATTAACGTACAGTGCAATCATATGAAATGCTATACATAAACAATGATGCATGGAAATTAGTCGATTCCCATCCTATCAGCTTTGTTCTACGGTGTAAAATCCTTTGTATTTCTATATTCAAAGGTAGCATGGCACACAACAAGACCAAAACACAAAATCTATTAGTTGTCTAGTTACAACGAATTTTCCTATAATAAATGTCCTTCGATAATAATCTTTTGTTATCGTAATTTTTTGTTTATATCATATATGGTTTTCATGTAATAATTCGCTTCACATTGAAATAACCACCATTTTTCCATGTAATAAGTCTAGGTCGTACGTTGTGACATATCGATATAACCACCAGTTTTGACAAAGTACAGATGAAACTCACTCCAGTCTCAATTCCTCCTATCAAAGTAGATCATACAATGTTTAGTACTTGCAGATACTGTTCATTTGACAAAGTTATAACATGAAGTTCTGTATATATGTACCATCTAATACGAGAGAAAGTACTCGCGCGTTGCGGCGGTGAGATGGTGGGGTGATAGGTCATAGGAGGTGATAAGTCATAGGAAGTGATAGGTCATAGAGTGTGATAGCCAAATGCCTTAGCCGTACGGGCTCCGCCCTCGGATTTAAAAATTCGTCGAAAGTATATCGAATAACCTCTCTAATGAAAGAGCATGAAATTTTAAGAACACCCATATAATTTTTATAATTTATCGATGTACGGTTTTTGAAATAAAAGATTTTGAATGAATTAGAGGAATAAAATGATTTATGGAGGAGAGAGAAAAAATGAGTGGTTGAGATTTGAGGAGAGATGAATATGAGTGCTTGAAAAGTTGAAATTTTTTGACGGAAACAAATACTTTATAATGTATATAAGTAGAAATAGTAGAGATAGAGATAAAGATAGTAGAGATATTGTCAAGCTCAACCAAAATGACCAATTTGGAAGCTGTTGAAATGAACAACAAATGATTCAAATATGCAAGGGAAATATAATACGAATGTACATCATGAAAATCGGAATGAATGCTAGAAGTGTACCTTGCTGCTTCTAAGATGAAAGCTTGTGGAGCAACCTGTTTTTATCCAACAAACATTTTCTAGACTAATAAGATGAAACTTCATGTGAATAAAAATTTAAATTATTGTTTAGTTTATTTAAAGGTGGAAAGGAAAGGAGAGAGGAAAATTATAAAATGTATTTTAAAAATTTTTTTAAGTGTGAAAAGGAAATGAGTGGAAAGGATAACAGGGGGAAGTGTAGTTGTTTTTTATTTCAAAAGTTTTCTCCTCATTTTTGAGGTGATTAGGAAGAAAAACTTCTCTTCTCTCTCTTCTCATTTGCTCCCTTAAGTTAAACTAAACAATAAAGTGGAAAAGTTATACTGCAAACTGGAAGTATGAAGGGCCGAAGAGGAAATTAGACTCCTATAAACACATTTTTTTCTTATTTAGTTTTAGGGTTAAGAAACCATTCTGTTTATTTTTCCAGATTTTTTGATAATTTTCTAAAACCATTCTCCTCTTCCTGTACATATATATATATCGATATATATGATGGTATGTATCTAAATTCTCCAGAACATATATCGTAATAATAATCGTTTTTAATAATAATAACTAGTCCTAATACCCGTAAGATGTACGGTAGCTATATAGTTTGTATCATAAAAAAATTCGAATATGCCACATACATGATATGTGAGTATGAAATAAATTGTGTTAAAGTAAACCAATGATCGAAGCTAAATTATAATAAACAGTAATGATAAATATAATATATGTTTAGTTAGAGTGTTAGATTTACCTTAAATTTTTACAATCACATCAAAATCGGAACTTATAAGCATAGTGGATGACGGCAAATAGCCTTGTGATTTCAGATCGTAAACTCAAAATTTTGAAGTATTCATGTTAATAACTTATTATAATAATATAAGTAATAGAAGTTGAAGAATTGAGAAAGAAAAAAAAAACATTTTATTAATAAGAACACGATCAATCAAATAAAGTTATAATGTGTTTTGTATTTATAAGCCAAGAATTAGAGTTTAATTATAAGTCTAATAAAAAAATTAATCTATATCTAATAAGATGTAACATCCCAAAGTTTTTAAGGTAAAGAAATTAACCCCTTTTTATAGTTTTGACATTAAATTAATTTCTTAGTATTTTATTTTTGGATATGGGGTTAATTTAGTTGGAACTTTAACGGATAACGAGTATTTTCTCACCAAAATTAGGATGGGGCGTGGCATCTCATTAGGATGCCAGCCATGCTCTTCCCTCCTTAGTCACCATTCCATTATTTCTTCTTCTCACTTCTTGTACTTTCTTCTCTTGATTCTTGCAAATCAAATCCTACTTGCAATTTAATTAGAGAATTATTCAACACAAAAACAATAATAATAATCATCTCCAATCATATTAGAAATTGAAAAATTAAGGGTTTGTGTGGTGGTGGTGGTGGCCAAATTATAGGAGGAAAAAAAGGAAAGAAATTGTGATTGGAAACCCTAATCTTTTATCTTCCATTCTAGAGGTATTGATTTCCTTAACCTAGTTCCAATCTCTTTTTATGAATTAGGGTTCTTGAGACATCAATTTGGGGATTTTGCTAGAAGTTGAGTTTTGTATAGTTTTTCCTCAAATTCTTATCCATTCTAGTTTGTTATTGAGTTGCTTAATGTATTTAACTATAAATATATGTGTTGACATGAAAATTATTGATTTTGAGAAAGTGATGATTATTACTAGTCAAATTATTTGGTGATGGAAGAAATGATGTTGATGATGAATGGAACTCAATAAACAAATTTTGAATAAAAAACAACTCAATGACAAAGCGAGATGATTTTGGGATAGGAATGCTAGTGAAATGTTAGAATGACTAGATTGAGTTAGCCAAGATTGTAAATGTTAGCTTATATGCATATTATGATGTGATGATAGGTTGAAAGCTTGTATTTGTGCATTGCGATTATATTGAGTTGTTGTTCGAGTCGCGAAGGAGGTGAGTATTCTTGCATACCTTTATGTATACGTCGGGTCGATTACCATATGATGATGGATTTCATGTATGGTAATCGATTTGGCGTTAAAAGCCTATGTGGGGCAATGTGATTAATGAGGCCTAAGAACCTCTTGTGAATGAGGCCTAAGAACCTCTTGTGAATGAGGCCTAAGAACCTCTTGTGAATGGGGCCTAAGAATCCCAAGTATATGATATTGTTTGTGTTGATTTGCTTATATGGATCCATGTATAGCGTTAAAGTACAAAGGTGAGCATGTAGATATGGCACGACGGTGCCATAGGCTACATGTAATAGTCCTTTGTGTGTTGCCCCCTGATGTGTCGTTTGTGTATAATAAAAAGCGGTCAAGTTTTAAATTTATAAAATCAAGGAAATACTAAACTAAACACACACTCACGGACAGTGGATCCGTTCATTTGTAATATAGCTATTAGGTAAGACCAGGTTCGTTCGCAGGGACTATGTTTAAGAACTAAGCAAGATTAAGTAATACTAAGAGTTGTTGGGGGTTTTGTGACCTAGTTGTCACGTTGCTTTTAAAATCAGTTAGTAAAAAGATCTTGTTAGTAATTCCGAAGAATTAATCGAAAAGAGTTTTTATTTTAAACAAAAAGATTAAAAGTCATCTACCTCGAATCAGATCCATAACATGTTTCGGTTGCATAAATTAATACAATAGTTGGGATCTAAATAAGTCACTAGACTCGGTCACGTGGGTACCACCCTATCCGCTAACAAATCTGTGTCTCCTACTCAAATCCCCTAACCGATTAGCTACAAGTGTGAGTACCACCCTGTCCACCTATAGTTGCCTAACCAATTAGCTTGTTTAACTATTTAAATAACAATCTTGTCTAGTTGACTTACCAAGCCATTTAACAGATTAATTCTTATTATTATTATACCATTCACTATCATACCATGACCTAGCGATAATCGTTTATACCATAAACAATTAAAATCATATACGCACACAACGGGTACCACCACAAAGCATACATATATCATCAACGATAATAATAATAATAAACTACAAAGAATTAATTCATCAAAATCACGGCAAAACGTTAAGTGTATCTAGCATGCAACCATCACATAATCATGCCACATCATCTTAGTTGATGATTAAATATCTAGCTACTCATATCAAGATAATTAAACCTAACAATTATTAATATAAATAAATCCATAAAAATAATTGTCAAATAAAATAGTCTTTCGATAAGTAACTTAATAACAATAATGAAAGTACCGGACAATAAAAGAGAAAGATCAAACTAAAGAGGTGAAGAACTGTTGATGTCGAATTACTGCTCGTCACTCTTGCGGCTGTGACTCACGCACACGACACCACCTCCTTCTCGATTGATGATTATGATGATGATGTTGTTAAGGATTGATGTTTGATCTCCCGGATGATATGGAGGTGTTACGAGGGTTTAGATCTGATGAAAATACCCTAGAACATCCCCCAAAGTTGTCTGGAGGAAGTATGGTGCGGCTCTTAGGGTTTAGGGGGTATTTATAGGTTTTCGGAAAATTCCAGATCTGAACCGACTTCACCAGCGGCGCTGGTGAAGTCCCAGCGGCGCTGGTGTGAATGGAGCGGCGCTGGAGTGAAAGGAGCGGCGCTGGAGGCTTCAGGTTCAACACAAAAGTTGTAGATCTTTTTCTCGCCAATCCGTGGACAGCTTATACGTCAGAAACGGAGTTCATATGAAGAAGTTATGCCCAAAATACTAACACATGGTCATAGGCTTCATGTCGACACAAGTTTCTTCGTCTTAAGTCTTGAATCTCGACCCGAATCTTCATCGAACCATCACTTGTCTTCCATTAAGTCTTTTATCACCATTTCTTGATGCTTTCCTTCATTCCATGAGCAATGAACCTAGAATCACATATCCAAGCTATTAAGTATCATAAGTTCACTCAAATGACTATAAAATGGCCAAAACTAGTGCGAGAAAAGTCTATATAATTACCGCTCATCACCCTCATTCGTGTATATAAATGTATGCAAGTATATTCACTAAGCATTCGCTTACGTTTTAGTTGTTTCCCATTTTATAAGCGGTTCCAGAAGAAGGAACTAGGAATTTGTGGATTTGAAGTTGAAGTTGCTTTTGAAGACTTGGAGGTATTACCATTCATAGAAGAATGGTATTTTTGTGTAGACACTTAGTTATCCCACCTCATATGGCTCTTGGTACAATCTTGACATTTTAATCTTGTGGATATGTATTTTGTTCAATGTGGTGTTTGTAATTAGTTTTGATAAAATTTGAAGTCAAATGAATGTTATGTTTATGTGGCAAAATGGGTAATTGACCCGTTTCGTTGTGAAACGTACATTTGATGAATTGAAAACTTTTGAAAGTTGTGTTGTGTAGTACTTGTCCATTTTGAATGTTTGGTAAATTGATTTGAGGTGTGGAGGTCAAATGGTGTGATTTTGCAATGCAATGGAAGTGTCAAAGTGATGTCTTATTCAGGTTTTACAGTGATCTCGACGAGGGGATTATTGCCCTCGACGAGATCAGTTGTTTTGGTTCAGCACTGACTTTTGATCTCGACGAGGGCAATAATGCCCCTCGGCGAGATCAGGTCTGAAGTAAAAAAAAAAATCTTATTTTTCATAAATCGAGTCGTGTCGTTTCAAGTGGTATCAGAGCCGAGGTTTAAGGGATTTAGGTATTCCCTTATTGAGCGGATGCCTAGACTTAAACCTTAGACATGACTTGACCTTAGGTGTTCGGTAATTTTATATGGGACCCGAAAGAGTGTTTGATGGAGTGTTAGCTTATAAACTTGTTAGTATGGAAGCACAATAAGGCCGACATTATTGTGATTGAAGTACTAACATCTTTATAATCTGACTGCATCAAACTTTGGAACGGTCTAGTATAAAGTTGTAGGTTTTGGCTAATAGTTCATAGAATATAGAGATAGGTTTTGTATTAAATTCAATTATTTCCTCTTATTATAGTATGGAGGAACAACCCCACAATGAGGAAGCGGAAAATAGTAGGAGAAATTAGGAAGAAACAATCTTTTCCAAGGATAGCATGGACATCTCGGATCAAATCGGGAGGGCTTTAGAGAAATATACTCCCATATTACTCAAGAAACTAAATGACACTATGGAAGGAGCTATGAATAATCACATAGCTCAAATGATCAGAGATGAAGTGGCCATAAATGTTCAAAGGAATTCGAGAAGAGAGATTGCAAGGGTAAAGACAAGAAGGATGATGGAGAGAAGGAAGTTGAAGTGTTAGGAGAGAAGTCATATAAGAAGAAGTTTTCATTCAAAGACTTTGAGATTTGTCATCCTCCTGTGTATAACGGTGACCGTGACCCCATTGTTTGCACAAGATGGGTGTCGGAAAATGATGGGGCTTTTCATACTTGTAACATCCTGAATCTTTTTCTCATTTACGTTGACCTTATTGTTTGTCAATTTTTAGTTAACTCGCTATATATGTTTATCTGTGGCTAATTAATATGCCAATAATTATATGTGACGTGGACAATTTGTGATTAATTAAATGGATTAAACTATGTTAATTAAGAGGATTAATGTGTGTCATTTATATGGTTAAATCGTGTGTGTTAAATGTTTACCGTTAATGCTTGTTAAGGCTCAAATTTATGCTAGATGATATTAGGTGAGGTTATCCGAGGTGGCTATGTGGTTAATGTAACTAGAGGGGTGTTAAGTGATGATTTAACAAAACTAATTGGACTCTAGTTAGGGATTAGCCAACCGTGAATATAATAAGTATATTATAAACCCTAATATAAAAGATATGTATATCATCTAGTTTTGTAGTCGTCGAACAAATAAAAAAGAACAGAAGTTGCATTCTTTGTTTCCTTTATAGCCGTCATCAAAATAAAAGCTATTGTGGTCTTCTTCCAATTTGTAGCCGAGAAACTAAAAGGAATCAAATTGTTGTTATGTTAATACTAGCCGCTTAAGCCAAAGAAAAAAGGGGGGTCGAGCTCCTTTGTGATTCGTGCGGACCAAAAGAAAAAGAAAATAAACAAATTATGGAGTCCTAGCAATTGATCCTTGAGCCGCCGAAAGGAAAGATGGATTCAAAAATATCTTGAATTGTTCATCTTGTAATCAAGATATAAATATAATAAATATATAATATAAGGGATACAATTTTGGTTCAATTTCCGTTGCTGGAGCGGGCGAATGAAACAATAATATTGTTTTATATTTGTTTCAAGTAGACAGGTTTACGGGAGTACCTATTAAGCTTGGTAAAATATTTTTAATTGCGGTTTGTGGAGCTTTTAAAGGTAAGATAACTTACTTTTGACATATAAAGGACACAACAAAACTTAGTTTTAATAATTACTCTCAATTTTATGTTGTTTAAAATTTCTCATGCATATGTTGGGTATGAGATATATGTGGGAGGTGATTGGGGTATTGTTTATGCATGCTTAATAGTTATGACCTTTATTGTGATATTATGATTTAAAGTAGATTATGAATGACATCATTTATGCATGCTTAATTAGTAGTTGTGAGATAAATTGTGATAATGTGGACTAAAGTGGTTTGTGATTGTGATATTGTGGATATTTGTGGACTTGTACAACACATAGTACACTAGACATGATTTATGTTGCCATGTCACGTGCACGCTAAGGGGCCTAATGTGATAAAGTGGATTAAAGTAGATAAAGTGGATTTGTGGACATTATTAAGTGTGTAAAGTCTCGAGCACTAAAGTGGAAAAGAGTTAAGCTTGACCCACACTAGTCTAATTGGCTATTATGCAAAGTGGATCACTCGGGGGTACTGTACATGCTCTCGTGTGACACAACCTAAAGTGGTAGAGTATTTCCGGGTGGCTTGGTTGACCATTAGTGTGTAACGGATTACTTGTGGATATGGTTATGTCTATCCGTAACGACAACGATGGACCACCGTGAGGTCTACCCATCAAGTCGGGTGTGAGGTTTCCTGTGAGGTCTTGTGACCGCCTACACACAAAACCTTTAAAGTTGTAATTAATTGGCATAACCTAAAGTGGATCAAAGTGGATAAATGTGGAATTATTAAGTGGATTAAAGTGGAGTATTGAGGATTGCTAGGCACATTATAGGATTGATGAACCTTTTTATGTGTGATATGTGGATGTGTATGCTGTGCCTATACATATGTGCGAGATGATTTTTTATGAAACATTTTAATTGGCAATTCTTGTTTTGTATTAACCTGTTATCTTACTCGGCTTTTTAAGCTGACACTTGTGTTTTGTGAAAATGTGTTGTGCCCTCAGGTTAGCGTTGATTGATCATTTGGTGGCTTGATCGTGAGTGGGGTAGCTATAAATGCAGCTAGTGGAGGATGGCTTTAGTTACCCATAGTGCTTTTATTTAAGTAGACTTAATTATTATGCGGGTTGGCATTTCATATCGTTGATTGTGGATTTCCTTTAATTACTGTGATGATACGATTCTAGTAACACCAACTAAAGTTGTTTAATGATTTTGTTAGGAATCAATTGGGATTTTTAAGAACCGCTTCCGCATTTTATTAACGGAGTTTGATTTTATATTAAAATTTTTTGGAAATCCTTATTTTTAAGTGACGGGTGTTACAAGTGGTATCAGAGCAGTAGTTTAAGTGAACCATTGGCCATAGGTGTTGGTCTTGGACTTAAACTAGTGATATATAATTGCGCATCTGAGCTTAGGTAATTGTGCCTTAACATTAAGAGGAATTACTTTTAGGACGGGTTGGGTTGAGTGAGGGTGTAGGATTAAGTCCTTATGTGCAAGTTATGTGAATTATGTGTATAATTATTTTGATAGGCCATTTATCCCTTATTTTCTCACTATATTTGTCGCTAAACCTTTCTATGATGTTGGTATATGATGACTTATGAGGGATTGTGCAAATTTCTTCTTTTGTGAAAAATTAGTTAGTGTCGAGAATAGGGAGTTGTGTGGAGTAAATGAGTAGCGAGATTGAAATCTGAAACTTGGTATCACTTTATGTAGAAGTTGAAGGGGTGAATGAAGTTTTCAATGTTAGAGAAATAAGTTATGGTCATTGTTGTTGATCCCACTATGTGAATAACAATGATTTAAGTAGAAATGATGTGTGGGGATGATGATAGATGAGTAACGTGATGATTACCCAAATGAGGGGTGGATGGTCGGTGATATACAAGAAAGACAATCAGCACATGCGTGGAGAGATACATTTACAATTATGGTCCGGAACATAATTGTAAATGTATCATGACACGAGAGTGTTGGTGGCCATGCTTGTGTTGACTGGTGTGGAATGTGATTGAGTTGGTGAAAATTCTGTGTAGTGCTATATTCCTAATTATTTACAGTGATATATTCTTATTTGTTAAGCCACTGGGCTAAAACTTAAATAATATCGATGTTAGTGCACACCCCACTCGCAACGAAATTATGCTTCAGAAGAAGATCAGTATAAATTTTTAGGCTGGTGATGGTGGCTTATGGTACTTTGGAGTAGTGTTTCACCGGAGCTAAAAAAATAGGAATATTCATAAAGATTTCTTGCAATTTAGGATTTTGTACTTACATCTATGTCAGTTTTGTATAAATACAAAAGTGGTGAAGGGTAGTGGTTACATGAAACGATTTTTATGTTCTTGATCTCTAGGAATTTTAGACAACCTTGTCCTGAATTTTTCTATCTTTGAAGAGTCATATCTTGAAATTGGCTTAGCGGATTGAGCTATATTCTTTTAGTGTTAGTTTCACGTCTTAAGATGGCTGTGGTAGAGAGAAAAAATTATTTCCTAGTCCAAAGTTTTAAACCTCCGTTGAGTCGACGAAAGGCAGTGACATTAGACCATTGACAAGGCTGAATGTGTGAAACTTTTTGGGTGGTATAGGCATATGAGAAAAAAAATCTAGAAAAAATTCAAGAAATCTTCTGAGATGGTATAAAGATAAAAAGAAATAAGAAAAAAGAGTTCTATGGTCGTTGCTGCCTTTATAATCTAGTAATAAAAAGGTTGTTGTTGCTGCAATATACGTAGCCGAATCAAAGAAGGGAAAGGTGATCTAAGAAAGGTGTCTAGCCATTAATAAGAAAAAGTAAATTAACGATAACATAATTGTTGTCATGTGGTGTAGTTAGAGCCGTTAAAAAAAATAATAAAAAATAAAATAATATTGATGGCAATTTGTTGAATCCGGTCAAAGTAAGAATGCTTGTTTATACATTTTGGATTGAAGTTATGAAGTTTAAAAAAAAAGGTTTTTTTTTTCCGAACGGCAGAGTTTTATTAATAAAATAAACAACCTAGCAAGGCACTAGGTGTTTAAAATACAAAATATACAACTAGAGAAAACATACAATAACCAAACTCTATCCAAACACAGTTTGAACATAACAAAAATTAAAATACATACTTAGATCGGGCAGTCTATCCAAACCTCCCAAAATGCACGAGTCTTCTTACTCCGATTGGTGATCCAAAGATAAGAGGTCGAAACAATAGAATTGAACACCTCAACACTGCTCGACTTGACACCATTATGTCTCGAATTATTTCTTGCTTTCCATAAATGCCACCACCAAATGAAAAGAATAGCTTTTAGCACACCCAATCTATCGAGATGTCGGGCACTCTCACACCAGACTAGCTGCTCTTTGGGTGTACCAAAAATGATATCAATCTTAAGCCACGAGCACAACATTCCCCTGGTATCTTTAGCAAGAGGGCAGTTTTGAAATACATGTTTTATAGTTTCAATCCCAACAAGGCACGTGGGGCATCTAAAGGTACAAACGTCTATGCCCCTAGCGAAGAGATTCAGATCAGTAGGAATGCTATCTCGAAGTAGCCTCCACACAAAGATGTTAACCTTTTTCGGGATTAAGTTGACCCATCTCGTTTTGATGCTGGTCGGATTGGAAAACTGGAGGTGATCAATTGCATGTCGCACATGAGCTGTACTAAATTCGGAGCTTCCATCAAGATTCCAATTCCATTTGTCGATTTCATTAGACTCCAGATAATGTGGAATGGTGATAGCTAGATCATTTAGTTGTTGTTGTTCACGACCCAGACGAATGTTTCTTCTCCAATTCCAAACCCATGACGAGTTTATAAACTGGTCGCTAACGAGACAATCTTTGTTAAGATCTAAAGCGAACAGCCGCGGAAATGTTTTTTCAAGAGTTTGATCTCCAATCCATCTATCTTTCCAGAAATGTGTATCCCTCCCATTCCCCACCTTACGTTTACACAGGTCATTCTTGTTCGATATTAAGTCATGAGTGACAGTCCAGGATTTGCACACTTATAATATAACTAATCTAGACAAGAATGTAAGAACAGAAAGTAAAGAACATGAACAAGAATAAGTTCAAATGCAAATATCTAAGCAAGTCTAATCATATGTATCATTGATTAAACGATGAATACATGGTCGATATTACAACTTGTCTTACAAGAATACAATGAACTAAATAATTGCTAAGTCTAGACACACTATAAACTTAAGCAATTACAAGAGAGAAAATAAAGTGACACACACTTTGTGGTGACAAACATCCGTATAAATGATGCGGCTGTGTTGCTTTATATAGGGGAGGAATTAGGGCAACACAGCCTTACAATGATCGTGACAGAATGGTGGTTGTCGACTTCTCATAGGCTCGTTGTACTTGGATCCAGGAGCCTTTGTCTTCTTTACCAAAACGGGTATGAAAGAGAAAACCCTTGTTTTGATCCCAACTGTACCTTTGCCATATAAGGTAATGTTCAGTTGGAAGAACCACCATGTGACTACTTGTCTTCTTGTGGTTTGAAAACTTCCCGCCTTGACACACAACTTGGAAAGTAAACCACCCACTAACGAGAGTCATTGACTCGCTGATGACTTGCTGACGACTCACGTCAGCGACCAAGTCTGGTCAGCGAATCCTTGACTCAACAATCTCCCCCTATTCGCTGAGAAAACTTGCTGAGCAGATTGGACTTGAATAGAAATAAGGAATGATGAAACGATGTCTTATATATCAACTTTAAACATTACAAGCTGATACATACATCATTTACATTTATAAGACATCTACAGATTTTCGGCTTCAAACTCCCAGGCATGTTCTTGCTTGGCAATCTGAACTGCTGGGTCATTATATCTATGAGGCTTAACCAGTTCCTCATCTAATTTGCTGATAAACCATCTGTTGTTGGTCGTTTCAGCACATCTTCTTCTTATGCTCAGGATGAACCCAGTGGACGCTTTTTCTATTTCAGATAGGCGAAAGAACAGCTGATTATTCTGAAAATTTGTGAAGAAAATGCCAGCAGGATTCTCTATCACTCTTCCTTCCTCAAAGACGCTTCTGGGAGGAAGTCTGGTGTTCAGCAAGGCATCACCAGCGATAGGAGGAAGGTCCATTGTCAAGGTTTGGTGCTCTGCTTTCCTTTTTCTTTGAACTTTTCTTCCTGCTGAGGTGGAGATAGCTGCTGGAGTACCAAACACTTGCCTCAGCATGGGCAAGTCTGCTTTGAATTTGGTTTCATACTCCCTGGCCTTCTCAAAATAATCCTTGAGCATGTTTTGAAGTTGTTCATAGCTGGCAGCCTTCTTATCTTTCACCAGCATGTAAACTTCAACCCACTCAGAAGCACCCAAGGTGGTTGGTTTGACCCCTTCCAGTTTGATTGGCTTGTCAGCACCTTGTCTTAGAATTTTTAAGTTTGTCTTAAGGCCCATTTCAGCTTTGAAGGCCTCAGCAGCAACAATCTTTTGAGGCCTCTTTCTATCCTTCATAAGCTTCAGCCATTTAGCCTTTTCTTCCTCAAACTTGGCTCTTTTCTCGCTGAGCTGCTTCTCAACTTCTGTATGCTTCTGTCTGTATAAAGCTTCAGCACCACCCGATTTCAGCAGCATCCTTTGCTCACCATCCAGCTGATCTTTTTCAAGGAGAGGTAGCTGCTTGATATACTCAAGATTCTTTCTTTCATTTTCTTGATTCTGCTTGATCCTATCCAACTCCCTGATAGCTTCTTCTTGAGTTTTTCCATCAGCGGTCAGTGCCAAAATATCAATCACTTGATGTTGATGGCCTGCTGAGGTTTGAATAGAGAGTTGAGCAGCAGGAAGAGAAGATGAAGAAGCGATCACTGAAAGGGTAGTGGGAGGTTTCTTGAAGAATCCAGACTTAGTGAGCTGTCTTCAACGATCATCAGAGAGAGGAGTAATTTGAGCATTGGCCAGGTATCGACTATGAAAAACTGGAAGCATTTCCTTTGATCTATCTCTTTCCATTTCTCTGGCGAAACCAGCTTCCCATGTTGCTTTGAGCATATTGGGGTCAAACTCTTCTTCCAAATCACCAAAAGCTTCAATGTGGCCCACAACAGCAGCAGGGGGTGCATTGAACCTAACAATTTGTTGCTCCCCCTCAATACCAGCTGGGGGAGGTTCATTATTTCCATCTTTTTCAATCTCCCCCTCAACACCAGCAGGGGGAACTTCAACATTGACATCTTTTTCAATCTCCCCCTCAACACCAGCAGGGGGAACTTCAATATTGACATCTTCATTTTCTTTGTTCACAACCACAAGTGCCATATCATCAGCTTTGGTTGTGTCATCCATTTCTAATACTTCTTCAACAGAGTCTTCATAGATTTGGGCAACTGCCTTGTGCACTGCTTCATTTACCATATCTAAAACAGCAGCATCAACTTTCTCCCCCTTGGAAGTAGTGTTAATAACAACTTCCACAGTCGCTGGCTGTTTAGATTGTTGATTTACAAGCTGGGCCAACAGATTTTTGATTTCATCAACCTCCTTCTCTAGCTTGACTTGCCTCTGACGATCTTCCTCAGTGAAAGAAGCTTGAGGAATTGGAAGATCAGTCACTTGTTTTTCTAAGGCATGAATTGCCTTAGTGTTATTTTCGACTTGAGTAGTCAGGGGGAGGATGAGATCACTCAGCTTCTTTACACTAGCAGCAGCAGACTTGCTGGTAGAGGCAGCCTTCTTTGCTGAGTAGCTTGTAGAGTTTGCACATTTGATCAGCGATATGGCACCAGATTTAATGATCTGCTGATCACGCTTGATAACACTTGCTGTGGCATATATTTTATTTTGAGCATCAGCAATGGAGCTTGTGTTATCCTTCAGCGTGTCAATAGCTTCGCTGTTCTCATTCTGCTTGTTGTACCAGCTGGTCAATGTGGACACCAGCCTGTCAGACTCCTTATCTTTCAATTTAATTGCAAGAGTGGCAGCCTTGGTGAGATCATTTAACTGATGCTCTACCTTTTCCAACCTATCAGCAGAGTAGGTGGAGTAAGAAATACCCAAATCCTTAGCTGTTTGAGGTTCAATTTCAGGGGGAACTGAGGATGAGCAGCCAGGAACACTTAAGAAGGAAGAGGGCATGCCAAGAGATAGCATGGTGTTCACTGGTTGCATTGGAAGTGTCTGAGGTCTTTCAGTGAAATAAACTGCTTCAGTGATCTCTTCAACATTTGTCATAGGCACAGTGACAGGAATTTCTTCAGCATTTTCTTCTTCAATTTCCATGTCACTGGCCTCCTTTTCATCCGCATGGCTGTAAGAATCCAGCTGAAAATCATCAGCGACAAAATCACCCAACTCAAAATCACTTTCATCATTAGCATCATCATCTTCAACTATTTCAACAGCGGACACATCACCAAGATCAACATTGCTTCTTTCAGCATCTTCCATCACTGTTTCACTACCACCAGCACCTTCAACAATTTCATCACGAGAAAAATTCAAGGGAATTGGAGAATTTGGTGCCTCTTTCTCAGTGTGTTGTAGCACTGAAACGTCATCAGCAGTAGACTGTGTTGTCTCTAGCATCACCTGTGATCTGGCTGCTGACAACGACTCAGAGGGTTGAGAAGAGGGAATTATTTGAGTGGTAGACACAACTCTAGTGGGCTGGGGTGACCCTTGTACTTCACCAACCTCTCCTACAGAAGATTGAGGTGGCTGCTTGCTGTTACCCTTTTTGTCGTCAACAACCTTTTTTGAGGTTGCTGATGGGCCGGCTGGGTTTCTAATGTCCTTGGGCTGTGAGGACGTCTTAGCCTTTGTGGTTAAGCCCTTTGGTACTCGCTGCTTCTGTTTTGGGACATCAGCAGGAGGTGAAGTGGATGTAGATGTAACTTGTGCTTTATTGGTCTTTTTAGGAGCTTTGGAGGCTGCTGGGGGGTTTACCAGTGAACCAGCTCCAGAGGGTTGCTTTTTATATACGTCAGGATAAATGGAATAAAGTACCTGTTTCATTGCCGGAGGAAGCACAACATATTTAGCATCAAATACTTCAGTGTCACAAGCAGGTACCTTGTACACTGTGTTGGCAATCCGTGGTGCGAAAAAGACAGTAGCACCCTTTGGAAGATATTTTTCCTTCAGCTCATGCTTGAAAATCAGCGAGAGAAACCGAGTGAAAGGCACTGAGCTCGATCTGTTTTTGACAAGAACCTTTGCCTTTAAATCTTCAAAGATGACACTGGCAAAGTCAATGAAACGACCGTTTGCCAGTGCATATATCATTTGCATCTGGGCAGCAGTGGCTTGATCAAATGACCCACTGTTCCCACCAAGGCATTGAATGACATGAGAAAAAAGTAACCTCCATACTCCAGGCAGGAACTTTTTCTGAGGGTTGCTGTGAACAGGTTGAGGTGGTTCCGTGTTTGTTCCATAGCCTATGGAGAGCAACCAATCTTTCCATACTTCAGTGGATACCAAGTCAGCAAATTGTCTTTCTTCAGATTGTGAAGGAAGACGAAGAACATCTCTTAACAAATTAACTGAGATGGTGATGGTGTGTTTTCCTTTCATAACAGTACCGGAAATAGTGCTGCTAACGAGGTTGTAGTCACATGTCCACCAGAATTCCCTCAATAGATGGACACACATCTCTTTTGGATCTCTATAGATGGCCCTTCTAGCTGGACATGCTCTTATAAAATCAAGCATTTGATAGTAACCTTTAACTTGGGAAGGAATTTCAAGAGATCCAAGGTAGTTATTTGGTTTAATAACCAACTTGTGGGCTTGAAAGGCTACATGTTTTGATGGAACAATGCCTTCAGGATCGAAATCCTTGGACGTAAGATAGAGAGGAACATTTTCCAAGGTTTCTTGATTTTCAGGATTCTCGGCGATTTCTGGTTGTTGTTGTGGTTGAGATGAAGAAGAAGTCATTTTGAGATCTAGATGATAAGGATTGAAAGAAAATCGAAAAGATATAGGGGGATTTGAGAGTGTTTTTAGAAGATTTTGGGAATAGGAGAGAGGAATTGAGAAGGTGAATTTTGAGAGTATGAAGAATGGTGATTGAAAAAGATTTGAATATATATAGCATGGATATGGGCCCCATAACTATGACAGTGAACCGTCACCAATACTCTCTCTCATACGTAATATATACATATATATACGTATTTGAGTAACGTATAAAAAGGATTGATGTGACAACTTGTACCATTATTTCAAAAGTACTCGAGTTTTACGGCGGATACAGTGTACAAGTTGTCCATTAGGGAGAAAATCGAGGTAACCGTTTTCAGATTTCAATAAAATATTGATAAAAATACTTGGTGGATATATTCACACGATAAAGTAGTTGAGATTGAAATATATCCACTGACCAAGTTAGAAAATTTGATTACCCCATTTAGAAAACATGTATTAGTCAGCGACTTCATGATAAACATTTGCTGCTGACCAACTTTATACAATTTTTGGCAAATTGACAGCCATCAACGGATTTAATTTGTCTTTACCAGCAGCCGTTTGCTGCTGGACTAGATAGAGACTTTTAGCTCTCTATTGCTTTTGTTTTGCTTTTTCCCAAAGCAACAGGGATCAACGGTTTTGAGAAGTCTTTACCAACAGCCGTTTGCTGCTGGACTAGATAGAGACTTTTAGCTCTCTATTGCTTTTATTTTGCTTTTTCCCAAAGCAACAGGGATCAACGGTTTTGAGAAGTCTTTACCAGCAGCCGTTTGCTGCTGGACTAGATAGAAATTTGTAGCTCTCTATTGCTTTTTATATTTTAGCAAGTAAGACACACTTGAACTTGCTGAAAGAAATTTTGACCATAAGGTAACTTTTCAACTTATAAGAGAGATGTAAGTTGAAGTATCAGCAGACATGACGAGTCATGTCGCTGATTCACCATTCAGCATTCCCAACTTGCTGACCAGATATTTGAATCTGGTTTCATCTAACGGTTTAGTGAAAATATCAGCAAGTTCTTCATCAGTGGGGATGAAGTAAATTTCAACGTCCCCTTTCTTGACATGGTCACGAATAAAGTGGTACCTAATGTCTATGTGTTTGGTCTTAGAATGCTGAACAGGATTATGTGTGATAGCAATTGCACTTGTATTGTCACACATAATGGGAATCTTAGAGAATTCTAAGTCATAGTCAGCGAGTTGGTTTTTCATCCAGAGGACTTGTACACTACAACTCGCTGCTGATACATATTCTGCTTCAACAGTGGAGATGAATACTATATGCTGTTTCTTACTAGACCAACTAGTCAACTTCCCCCCCAACAGTTGACATCCACCACTGGTGCTTTTCCTGTCTAACATGCATCCAGCATAGTCAGAGTCAGAATATGCAACTAAGTCAAAACTGGAGTCTTTGGGATACCAGAGACCCAGTGTGGGGGTACCTTTTAGGTATGTGAAGATTCGCTTGACAGCGAGAAGATGAGACTCCCTGGGAGAGGCTTGATATCTTGCACATAAGCAAGTAGCAAACATGATGTCAGGATGACTCGCTGTGAGATACATCAGCGAGCCAATCATTCCCCTATAGAGAGTGGGATTCACATGCTTACCTTCAGGATCAACATGGAGATTATTAGGAGGAGACATAGGAGTGGCTTTAGTGGTCACATTGGACACGTCGAATTTAGCCAGCATGTCTCAAATGTACTTCTCCTGGTTAATGAAAATCCCATTTGGGAGTTGGCGAATTTGTAGACCAAGAAAGAAAGTCAACTCACCCATCATGCTCATCTCAAAATGAGAAGACATCAGTGAGCTGAACTTAGAACAAAGTTTCTTGCTGTAGGACCCAAAGATGATGTCATCCACATATATCTGGACATAAAGAACATCAGCACCCTTTCTATAGATAAACAGGGTGCTGTCAATGGATCCTCGCTAAAACTTGTTAGAGAGAAGAAATTCAGAAAGAGTGTCATACCAAGCTCTGGGAGCTTGTTTAAGACCATATAGAGCCTTATAAAGACGATAGATATGGTGTGGCTTGGCTGGATCCTCAAAACCAGGTGGCTGCTTAACATAAACTTCCTCATCGAGTTTTCCATTAAGGAAGGCACTCTTAACATCCATTTGATATACTGTGAAGTTTCTGTAAGCAACATGTGCCAAGAATAAGCGAATTGCTTCTAATCTGGCCACTGGTGCAAAGGTTTCATCGTAATCAACACCTTCTTCTTGAAGGTATCCTTGTGCAACCAGCCTAGCCTTGTTACGAGTAACAACACCATCTTCGTCCATTTTGTTCCTATAAACCTAGTTTGTGCCAATGGATTCTTTGTCAGCAGGTAGAGGGACAAGAAACCAGACATGCTGTCGTTTGAACTGGGTAAGTTCTTCTTGCATAGCCTCTACCCAAGAAGGATCAGCCATTGCTTCTCCTATATTCTTAGGGGTGATCATCGACAAGAAATTCACATAGAGACATGTGTTTCTAGTCGCTGATCGAGTAACAACCCCTTGAGAAGGATCACCAATCACTTGGTGAGCTGGATGACTAGAAGTCCATTTAAGTGCAGGAACACTTGATGAACTTAGTCGAGTGTCAGCGGGAGACTGAGAGATGGGTCCAGCAGAGAGATTATTGTAAGGAGAGAAATCAATGGTAATAATGGGTTCAGAAGTAAGATCAGTAGAGCCATTCGACTGATTTGAGTTATCATTGATGTTAGAGTCATCAGCTGACTCCATATCCTCAGTATTTGCTGATGCATCATGAAACTCTTCCTCAGTAGAGTCATCATCATGCACGACATCAGCCAGTGATCTAGGTTTGGTTGATGCTGTATGGATTGATCTTAAGATAGGCTCAACTGGCTCAATCGAGTAGATATGAGCAGCAACTTGCTCTGGTTCAGCATCTGCTGAACTATCCTGTTTGTTATGCTGATTATTATCAAGCAGCGAGCAAGGTGCATCAACAAATGAGTCAGCTTCCTCAGTGAGAGGATCAGCGAGCTCATTGAAAATGACTTCTGATGAAATGGTTTGGATGTCCTTAAGGGCTGATGAGCTTTCATCAAAGGTTACATGGATTGATTCATCAACCTTTTGAAGGCGAGTATTAAATACTCTAAATGCCTTGCTGATGGAGGAATAACCAAGGAAGTAGCCATCATCAGCTTTAGGATCAAATTTCCCTAGGTGATCCTTATTATTTAAGATAAAGACAGGACATCCAAAGACATGGAAGTATTTAATTTGAGGTTTCTTGCCTTTCAAAACCTCATAAGCTGTCTTGTCATGTCTTTTGACAATAAGACATCTGTTTTGAGTATGACAGGCAGTGCTGACAGCTTCTGCCCAGAATTTACTAGGCAATGAGGACTCGCTGAGCATAGTACGTGTTGCCTCGGTTAGAGTTCTGTTTCTCCTTTCAACAACACCATTTTTCTCAGGAGTTCTGGTGGAAGAGAAGTTTTGTGAGATCCCTTGATCAGCACAAAAGGATTCAAGAGTGTGGTTTCTGAACTCAGTACCATGATCGCTTCTGAGTTCTTTAACCCTTATACTGTTGAGATTTTCCATTTTCTTGATGAAATTGATAATCTCTTCAGCAGCATCACTCTTAGATCGAAGAAAGATAGTCCAAGTATATCGTGAATATTCATCCACAATTACTAAAATGTATTTGCTACCCTTTAGACTTTGGACATTTACAGGACCAAAAAGGTCCATGTGAAGAAGATGAAAGCAGCCAGAGATAGAATTGGCCTGCTTTGTTTTGAAAGTGGCTCTGTGGCTTTTACCTTTTTCACAAGCACCACAGAGTCTATCCTTCTCAAAAGAGAGATGAGGGAGGCCACGAACAAGGTTCTTTTTGTCCAGAGAGTTGATGGTTTTGAAATTCACATGCGACATACGCTTGTGCCATAACCAATTGAGTTCAGCTGCTGACTTAGCAAAGAAACAAGTTTCACTATCCGTTTTGATAGGAGTGAAGTCTACCAGATATATATCTCGTTTTCTTGGAGCGACCAAGACGACTTCCTTGTTTACGTTTACAACAGTGCCTTGATGCTTATCAAGAATCACTTTGTAGTCAGCATCACAAAGTTGGCTTATGCTGATAAGATTATGTTTCAAACCATTTACATAAGCAACCTTGGTGAACTTGATGAGACCATTTGAGAGAAGACCATATCCTTCTGTTTGTCCAGTGGAGTTATCACCAAACACTACAGTAGGTCCAGTAGCCTCTACGTAGTTATCCAGCAGGGTCTTAGTGCCAGTCATGTGTTTTGAACAGCCACTGTCCAAGTACCACACACCTTTTCCTAGCGAGCCCTGCATGGATATAACAAAAGGATTTAGACTGGTTCACTGTTGAACTCGCTGACAGCCATGTCAGCGGGATTAAAGATTTGGGCTTCAGAGGGTTCATCTCTACTGATAGAGTCATCAGTAGAGAGAGGAAGAGGAGCACTAGGGTCAGTATTCTCATCTCTTGGAAAGTTATCAACAAGTTGATGAGCAGGAAGCATGTCACGATCAACCACATAAGTGAAGTATTGATCAGCAGAGGTGACAGTGTTTCCAGTATCGAGAACAGTCAAGTTGCTGACTTGATTGTTGTTCCCATACTCGACCAGAATGCTGCCATGACCATTAGAAATGATCTCTTGAGACAGAGGAAAGGAAATTCGCTGAGCAGCAATGTAGTCAGCAATGTTTTCCTCAGAGAGAATAGTTGTATCTTCTACACTATTTTCAAGTTCAGCGGAAGAAGAACTTTCGCTGACTATAGTGGAGGAGGAAGCAACCGCTGAGGAAGGAGGATTGGGTTGAATGACAACCTCAGGAGCATCTCTGGAGTTGTCACAATCAGAAGCAACATGACCTTTGCTGCCACATATGTAGCATTTTTTAACAGAGGTGCTGCCTTTTTGATTTTGAAGGAAGAATTCCTTCAGTTGAGAGGAGAGATCATTAACTTGCTGAGCTAGCTCGTTAATTTTAGGGTCAGAGGATGAAGATGCCCTTTTCTTTTGCTTTGACTTTTGCTTATGCTTAAGTGTAAGCTGAGGCATCTTGGGAGCAGGACCCAAAATGGATTTTCCTTTTGGATCCTCAGACTGAGAAGTAGAGGGATTTTGTGATCCCTTTACTACACTCCAAGCTTGTTTAACAGCAGGGTGAGAAGAAGAAGAAGGACCCTGCTGAAGAGACTGATGCACTCTTTTAGGAGTGATCGGTCTGGGTTGCTGAATAGGTGTAACTGACCTCATTTGCCTATGAGGTAGGTACTGCCTATTTGGGGTAGTGGATCTCACTTGCTGATGAGGCAAGTGTCCTCTTTGAGGAGTGATAGGTCTTACTTGCTGATGGGGCAAGTATCCTTTCTGAGGAGTGATGGACCTATTTTGGGTATTAGGCATTCTTTCCTTTTGAGGAGTTTTATGCCTCAGAATGGAAGAAGTAGGCATCGATTGGGGTGCCTGCTGGTGGACCTGTCTATCAGTAGGTCGGACCTGAGAAGGTCCTACTTGCTGATATCTGGCGTCACCGAACCTGACACGTCTTTTCATAAGACGATCATGCTGAGCAGATTTACTGTCAGCATGTGCAGGTGCTTTATGAGAGTTAGAGGAAGGGGTTTGAGAAGCAACTTGTTGTGGTTGCTGACTGACTGAGCTAGCACGCTGGGGCGTGCTGTAGTCATAAGTACAGCAACTGTGCTTCTCTTAAAAGGTTCAGCAGCTTGTAGAGTAAGTTGCTGAGGAGCGACTGGTTTAAAACAATCACTGCCAATATCTCCCTCAAAGGATTCCCCAGAAGAGTATTGAACTATTCCTTCATTAGGCATCATGCCAATGATGGGAAGATGAGGATAAGGATTGCTAGTACTAGCTGAGGTGCTAGCACCATTTTCCTCGGCAGGGGTAGATGGGTCGCTGGTGGAGGTAGAAGTAGAACCAGCTTCCATTTCATTATGGTAATCGTTACGACCCCTAACGAAATACCATTTTCTCATTTCTTCAGGAGAAATGACAACAGAAGGAGGAATGGATATTTCAGGTTTCACGTTGTCATTGAACAAGTCAGCGAGAGTGGCAGCGACTTCAAAGTTACCGCCAATAACTACCTGAACTTGGGCAGGGACTTGTTCATTTAGACACTGATGATGAAACCTGGAAGCTTTTGACCAGGAGGTCACAATCTTTTTAAGATTGGCAACTTCAAGCTTGAGTTTTTCATTCTCAAGTTGAACTTTTTGTGCCAACAACTCATGAGATTGGAGTTCAACATGAACATTTGTAAGTGCACGTTTTGGTGCACATTTTGTGTCCGATGCATCTCAATTAATGGGCTGTTTTGCTACATGTGAATAGTGACACGGGTTTAGACTAAACACGTGTGAATAGTGTCACGTGTTTAGACCAAACACGTGTTACTGTTTACACGCGTTTGGAAGCCCACGAGTTTGAAGCCCAGCCCATTTCTAGCCTATATATAGTGTTCATAGGTTTCGGTTTTAGGTAATGATTTTAGTTGCAACAGATTTCATTCACGGCAGGCTGAGGTATGCGCAAACCTCAGTCCGTAAGTCCACCATATTATTCGATTATCAAGAGTCGTCTCGTTGATTGTAATCCGTAATCATTCGACTAATGATAAAGGAATCAGATTTATATCTCCTGTTCTTATTGATTTCGTGTTCATATATATGTGATTCATTCAATTGCCTCAATAACGATTATGTTTGGATTCCGCACTTACATAGTCGTAGGAATCTTGAATCGATTGGTCCCCTGCACTTTCAACATTCCTCAGCTCATTGAGTTTTTCAGTTTTGTCACTTAACTCTAAGGAGACAGAGTCAAGTTTAGATTGGATATCAGCTCGTATAGATTCAACGAACTGAATATCACAAAGAAGAGATTCGAAGATTTTAGGTTTATCTTCATCAGAGGCAGAAGAATGAGCACGTACCTTTTTAATGGTGACATTTACCCACTGACTGGAAGAAACTTGGTCTTTAGTCAGTGCATCACCATCAGCGAGTGCCATAAGACACATGGCATCAACGTACTCTTCACTGTCTGAATCATCTGATTCAGCCCAGTCATGTTCTTCAGCGACCAGCCCTTTCGCTGGTGTTTTTGCCTCCTCCATCTCAGCAACCTTTGCTTTGAGCTGATAGTATTTGTTCCTGTACTCATTAGCAGGTTTAGATGGGTTAGTTTTAGGAGCAGCAGGGGTTAGAAGAGCAACTCTGCACTCCTTTTGGTAGTGTCCCTTTCTACCACATCTCCAGCACTCCTCTTGAGTTTTGTCAACAAGAGGCTTATATGGAGCAACCGACTTACAGTTGTTCCATTTACGAGAGTACCTCTTGCCAGCGACTAGGGCAAAGTCCATAAAGTCGCTGAACATCTCTTGTTTCTCATCAGCATCGAGATCATTAACAAGAGATTGAATAGGAGGTGGGATATGGGAGAAGCTGGAACCATTAGTAAGATTAATGGGCTCAGCAGAGACAAGGGCAAGGGGGTCAAGAACAGAATAAGCAGAAGAAGAGGTAGAAGAGGAGGGACCAGCACTATGTTTTGCGTCAGCAGCAGCTCTTAGAGTTTGAGCAAGAGCTCTCTCTTCAAACTGAAGCATGCCAAAGAGAGACTCAAGATCAAGACCATTGAGTCACTCAGTGGTCCTAAGGATTTGTCTCAATCCTTGCCACTTGATAGGTAGACTATCAATAAATTTGTGGCACACCTCAAAGTTGTCATGGGTGATACCAACATTGGTCATGTCATTTAACAACCCTTTGAATCAGGTGTAAGTGCCATCGAGACCTTCAGAAGGGAGAGAAAAGAATTTTTCATAGGCTCTTTTAAGATCAATCTTTTTAGTGGCGATTGTAGCAGCAGAGCCCTCATACATGCTACATAATCTATCCCAGACTTCTTTAGAGGTGGGATATTTGATGATGAGCTTCATGATGTTAGTAGGAAGAGTGGAGACAATCATGTTTTTGAGACTGGAATCAAGATTTACCAGTCTGCACTCATCATCGGTCCATTGTACCTCTGGCTTGACAATGTCAATCACAATCTCAGGAGCATCATCAGTTGCTCCTGGTGTTCTTTGTACCAGAGTAGGTATGTATGGACCTTTGGTCATAATAGTTATAAGGTAGGGTTCTACACCAACTATGTGCAAAAGCATTCTTTCCTTCCAAGATCCAAAGTCATCAGGCTCGAATCTTGGAGGAACAGACACGTAACCAAAGTCACGTGTGTTCACAAGAGTTGGTACAGTAGTCATGTTCTAGTATTTAAAGAAAGAAATAAGAATTTAGAAAGAAATAAGTATGCAAACGGATCTTTGTTTCAATAATTTAGAAACCTGGCTCTGATACCACTTGACAGTCCAGGATTTGCACACTTATAATATAACTAATCTAGACAAGAATGTAAGAACAGAAAGTAAAGAACATGAACAAGAATAAGTTCAAATGCAAATATCTAAGCAAGTCTAATCATATGTATCATTGATTAAACGATGAATACATGGTTGATATTACAACTTGTCTTACAAGAATACAAATGAACTAAATAATTGCTAAGTCTAGACACACTATAAACTTAAGCAATTACAAGAGAGAAAATAAAGTGACACACACTTTGTGGTGACAAACACACCGTATAAATGATGCGGCTGTGTTGCTTTATATAGGGGAGGAATTAGGGCAACACAGCCTTACAATGATCGTGACAGAATGGTGGTTGTCGACTTCTCATAGGCTCGTTGTACTTGGATCTAGGAGCCTTTGTCTTCTTTACCAAAACGGGTATGAAAGAGAAAACCCTTGTTTTGATCCCAATTGTACCTTTGCCATATAAGGTAATGTTCAGTTGGAAGAACCACCATGTGACTACTTGTCTTCTTGTGGTTTGAAAACTTCCCGCCTTGACACACAACTTGGAAAGTAAACCACCCGCTGACGAGAGTCATTGACTCGCTGATGACTTGCTGACGACTCACGTCAGCGACCAAGTCTGGTCAACGAATCCCTGACTCAACAATGAGTATCTTTAATAGACTTAACAATCTTAGACCAGATTCCTTTATTACTTGCTGTAAGATTTTTGAAACAATTGTCTCCATGGATAGCCTTTAGAATACGACACCATAATGAAGAATTATCTAAAAGGGCCCTCCACCTCCATTTATACAAAAGAGCCATATTCATAGCTTCAATGCTACCAAGACCTATACCGCCATCTTCTTTAGCCGCAGTAACATCTTTCCATTTGATCCAAGACATTTTTTTCTTATTGGAAGAGCCCCCCCAAATAAAAAGTTGAGCGAATGGACTCCAACTTATTATTCACGGCTTTAGGGATTCGAAAAATGGAAAGAAAGTAAATCCCCAAAGAACTAAGAACAGAAGCAATAAGAGTGGCTCTCCCCCCAATAGACAACATATTCGCTTTCCACCCAGATAATCTCTTCTGAAATTTAGCTACTATCGGGTTCCAAGTAGCAATACTCCCGCTTCTTGCACCAATGGGAATCCCAAGATATTTAAAGGGGAGTTTCTCCATTTTGCATCCCATATTGTTGGCCATGCACTCTGTCTCTACAGAAGGTACCCCAATACCAATAATGGAGGACTTAAGAAAATTAATTTTGAGGCCAGAGACATAATGAAAGAATCTTAAAGCGTTTGAGATATTTTCTAGATTCTTTTGAGACCATTCACCCATAATAATCACATCGTCTGCATAAAAAAGATGGGATACAACGATATTATTTATAGTAGCCCCATGAAAGAGATTGTTACGTACCAGATTATCGATGGCTAAATGGAGACCCTCCACAGCAATAATAAACAGGAACGGTGCCATGGGATCCCCCTGACGAAGACCCCGTTGAATGGGGAATTCCTCGGTTGGACTACCATTAATTAGAACCGAAGCTCTAGAAGAAGAAAGACAAACCTTGATCCAAGCAATCCATTTATTCCCAAAACCCATAGCCACAAGAACCGAAACAAAATAATCCCACGAGATTGAATCATAAGCCTTAGCAAAATCGATCTTATAAAAAAGAAGTTTTTTCTTGCGACCTTTATACCAATCAATAAGTTCATTAAGAAGCAAAGGGCCGTCAAGAATTTGTCTCCCTTTAACGAAAGCGGTCTGTTCTGAACTCACCACCGAATCAATAACCTTTGCCAACCGATTGGACAATATTTTTGCAATAATCTTATACTGCAGCCCGATAAGACTGATGGGACGAAAATCTGAAAGCAAAGTCGGGTTGGACACTTTAGGGATCAAAGTAACAAATGACGAGTTACATCCCACTGGGATGTTTTCATGCTGGAAAAATTCATCCATCATGTTAAAAATATCACAATTCATTATATCCCAATATTTTTTGACCAAAGCAAAAGAGAACCCATCAGGCCCGGGAGCTTTATCCCCGCCACAGTTCCATACCGCTTCTTTGATTTCATCCATGGAAAATGGAGCTTCCATATTTATAGCCTGTGAAACAGTCAGAGATTTGAAACGAATACCATTAATTGAAAAAGGTATACCTTCAAATCTCTGAAACTTTTGAGAAAAGTAACTATGGAAACAATTTTTGACTTCCATTGGATCTTCTAACCAGCTGCCATTCCATTTGATGCCATTAATTGAACCATTCCGCCTTTTCATGTTAACGATTTGATGCCATTAATAAAAACATTCCGCCTTTTCATGTTATCCATTTGATGCCATTAATTGAACCATTCCGCCTTTTCATGTTAACGATTTGATGCCATTAATAAAAAAAGGTTATGAAACTGTTCTTAAGGAGATCAAACAAAACACTAGAAATTGATGTTGTTGCTAAAGAGATAAGAAACTATTGTTAAGTAATGATGCTGCTTTATGTCAAATGATAAAAAACGTTGATATGATGTTTTGTGAACGTATTGATAAGTTGTTAGGATACCATGTGATGAACGTGTTGATGTGTACCCTTAGTGAGGGTTTGATGATGATGTAAGTATCCTAACTCTCGTGTATCGTTAATGGTTGTTATCCCGAAACTATGATTTTAACGTTAAAACCTACGAACTCACCAACTTTATGTTAGACACGTTTTAGTACACTTTTCAGGTAATCAAGTTAATCAAAGACGTGATGGATGATTGCATGGCATTGCTAGGATTTGGGCTTGACTTGGATCCGTGATTCATTGATCCCTTGACGGGTTATGCTTAGGATTATTGGCCATCATTTTGGATTGTATTCTTTTGTAACATTTGATGGCTATGTGCTCCTTATGCATTTTGTGATCCTATTATGTACTTGTACTCGTATTTGAACATAATCTATGGATTGCCCAATCCTTATTTGCATTTAGTGTTGTCTCTACTTAATTTCCATGTCGTGCTGTGCTTTTCTTGTAATCACTCATGATTCCGCCATGTTGGGGTGTTACAGTAAGAGTATTAGACCATAGGGGCTTTTGTCATGTTCATAAGTAGTAGAAGGAATGGAAAAAAGATTGACACGCAAACCGATTCACTCTCTTTAGTATATATACTAATACTAATGATTCGAATTTTCTTTTCGTTTTTTATTATTAGTCGGTTTTTAACCACTTGGAGGTTTAGACTAGGGGTGAGCATGGGTCGGTTTGGGTCGGTTTTAGCCTAAAACCGAAACCCAAACCGAATATATCGGTTTTTCCTTTTTTGAAACCGAACCAAACCAACGGTTCGGTTTTTCGGTTTTGAAGTCGGTTTGGGTCGGTTTTCAGTTTGGATTCGGTTTTGTTTTTTAACTTACTATTGGAAGATTTGGGGGAAGAGGAACGGAAAAAAGACATCTCATTTGTAACGATTCATCTTTATAAAAAAAACTTACTGTAAGGAATTGAATAGTTAAAGGGCGGCTGAAAAAAACCCAGAGGTTGAAGACGGCTAATAAGAAAGAAATAGGAAAGAAATACTCCGTATGGTTTAGGTTATATGGGTTTATGGAACATAAAAGCCCAATGCTTTTAAGTTTGGCCCATTAACAATTAGTATTATAAGTTTATAACTTAGTGATCGACTACTAGTAAATGACGCCTTAATAATTTAGTGTGAAATAGGAAATGGATATAAATATAATGACATAAATCAAAAGTAATATTAAAATATATATGGTTTCGGTTCGGTTTGGTTTTTGTATATGAAATCGAAACCCGAACTAATTCATTCGGTTTTTGGAAAATGAAAACCAAACCAATCCATTGGGTTCGGTTTTCGGTTTTAGCGGTTCGGTTTTCTCGGGTTTTTTCGTTTTTTGGTTTTCCGGTTCGGTTTTTGCTCAGCCCTAGTTTAGACCAACTTGGGTTATAATAGTTTAAAATTCGAGTCCTATATTAACATACGGTACAATTTGGTTAGGTTATTTCAATTCAATACACTTTTATAACTAAAACCGAATCAAGAACAATTGGGTTTTAGAACATTAAAACCATTCACTTTTGGTTTTTATACGGTTCGGTTCTTTTAGTCTGGTTGTTCTTTTATATATATTTTTTAAAAAATGCTAAATGAAGCCCTTAGGGCTTTACTTAACGTGCATAAAAAACTTGTACCTTTCTATATCAAAAGCTTACCCCCTGAATTTTATGGTAAATATACAACTATTTAATTCACCTTAACGAAAGCTCTTAGGGATTCGTTTAGCAAAACCCATATTTTTTTTCTTTTTCTTTTTTCTCTCGGTTTTTGGTTGTTCACCGATAAATATTGTAGGAGACTAGGAGGGGATAAAAGTGCAATAGCAGAAACTTATGGGAGGCAAAGCCACAAAACAACAATAACTTTAGATTAGGGTGTGCTTATTCAACCTTTTGTTGTTTTCATTTTTCATTCCCTCACTCTCTCTTTATAAAAACGTTGATATCTCTTCTCCGGCCGCCCCTTTACCTCACCGCCACTTTTGCCTCGCCGCCGCCAACCTATAAATTCGGTACTTCCTCTTACTATCTCTCTGCTTCAATTCTTGAATATCTTTTTGGATGTACTCTTTGAAATTTGCATGCTTTAATTTAATTAGTGTGTTTGTGTCAGGGGTTTAGGGTTTTAGGTATATTTTAATTTTACAAAGCTATTTTTCCCAGTATATTATTATTATTAATAGCTGTAATATGCTTACATGTAGTGTATTTTTTCTATGCTATACCATTAAGTTATTACTAATTACTGTAGTATATCTATATCTATATTATCTATATATAGATATAGATATAGATAATATAGTTCAATAATATCTGCTAATCTGCTAGCATATATAAATGAACTAGGACCAAGGTGGCATAGTGTCCAGGCATCTTAGATTTTAACCTCCTTAGGTAAACAAATTGGGGGTGGTCAGGGAAAGGATTTGGAAACCGTCATG
Organism: Erigeron breviscapus; assembly: GCA_034093135.1. NCBI lineage: Eukaryota > Viridiplantae > Streptophyta > Magnoliopsida > Asterales > Asteraceae > Erigeron > Erigeron breviscapus. The sequence goes on along the minus strand of CM067167.1, from coordinate 151,644,862 downwards.
AGGATACCTCGGTTAAGCAAATACAACGAATTCAAGTACTATTTCTCCCCCGGTAACTTAGACATGGAAGTCCTTCTCGTTTACCCTTTATTTAGAAATTATCAAGGTTACAGTAATCTGATTATTGAACTGGAGTATAATGTATTTCTGTTTGCCTAACTACAAAAGATTTTAAAAAATAGGTTTCAAAAAAAAAAAAACCATCTAGCGAAAACCGTAATTAAATGAAATGAGTCATATTTTACATAAAGGAGAGGTGCGGATCTTACTATCATCTTCTTTGTCTTGCAGTTTTATATGTTCTTATAAAGTGGAAGACTTTTTGGCACTGTCTTTAACATACTAAACATTATATTTTCTGTTAGTTGTATTTGTGGGGCAGGATTTAAACCTCCTCTTTACTCCAATTTACTTTGCACATTTGTTATAATTTGTTTTCTGCTTCAGTATTTGCTATATTTTTGCCATAAATAGTTGCAACATCTCAACTGACTCAATTATTAGTATGTGATTGTGAGTTTTATATTTCCAATATGTTACTTATGTCGTACCATGAATCATTTCGGATAAGTTGTGAACGCGCGCATAGCCAAATCTGATTGTTTCAGATTTTTGTAACATTAAACAGTTCAAAGGTGTTTCTGTAACATATTCAGATATTCTGATTGTAGCAGATCTTGAATTATTTGATTAATTGTATAGCGTGAGCATTTTAATGTAATGTCTTTTTGTACGGGGCGAATTTTATCAGCCTGTTGAAATTAGCTGGTAAGAACATGTAGTAGGCTAATGCTGGGCTATACTTATGAAATCTTGCATGTTTCACCTTGTTTGCAGCTACAATGTTGCGTATAAAAACCCCCAAATCAATGCGGGCTAAGAGGGCGCTTGAGAAACGAGAACCAAAACTGGTGATTCTCCAAAATTGTTTCTCTTCTATTAAAATAATAATCAGATAGCTTGTTGGTGAAATATAACTGCCAATGAGTTCTAATACTTGTATATTTTTTGCAGGTGGAATTTGGGAAGAAGACCCTAATATTGCATGGCACAAAAACTAGCAATGTCATGAATGCTGTATTGACAGAAATATATCATCTGAAGAAAGATAATGCTGTGAAATACAGTAAGAGAAACGATAAAGTTAGACCTTTTGAGGCTGGAGGTGAAACTTCACTAGAGTTTTACTCGCTCAAAACTGATTGCAGTTTATTTGTGGTAAGCTAATTGCTAGATATGGAAATAATTGGTGGGCTGGCCTATTGGTTGATAGGAACATTGGTACGTCGGTTGTGTTGGTCGGGCAGTTGGGGTTGAACAAAACACCTTTTGTACAAAAAATAAGATCCTTTTTCTAATAATAAGCGTGTCAAAGATGATAGTGTTAGTTATATTGTTTATCAATAAGAAACAACCTTTATATAGGTATACCATTATTTAGGAGGTTTTGTTGCTCTTAAAATTACATTTCTTTGCAATTTGGATAAGTTTGTCCACTCTGCTAAAAACATGCATTATTATTCATTTCAAAATCTATTACTAGTGTGAACAGTACCACTTCTATCCTGTCAACCCAGTTTAAACATTATTTTCACCTTGCAGTTTGGTTCACACTCAAAGAAGCGGCCCAACAATCTTGTCATAGGACGGACATATGATCACCATGTCTATGATCTTGTGGAGGTTGGGGTTGAAAATTTCAAAAGCATGGCATCATATTCGTATGATAAGAAAATAGCTCCCTTAATTGGATCAAAACCATTCTTTGCGTTTATTGGGGAAGGATTTGAGAATGTTGAAGAGCTAAATCACCTGAAGGAGGTATTGCTTGATTTGTTCAGAGGACAGGTACATAGAGTTGCTCCTCCTTCTAGTCATTATGTTCTTTTAATATGTAAAGTAGTATTGTGATGCATTAGTTATCCTATTGTTGCAGGTGGTAGAGAATCTAAATCTTGCTGGGTTAGATCGTGTGTATGTATGTACAGCTGTGTCTGCTAACAAAGTATTGTTCACCCAATGTGCTTTAAGGCTCAAAAAGTCTGGCACAATAGTCCCGAAAATGGAGTTGGTGGAGGTAGGTCCTTCAATGGATATGGTAGTTAGAAGACATCGTCTTCCTGATGAAAGGCTAAAGAAAGAAGCTATGAAAATCGCTACCGAGTTAACTAAGAAGAAGGTTAGATGAGTTTTTAATATATTCAACAAAAGATAACAAATGTTTTTATAACAAATGTTCTTATCTAAACTTAGCCATTGGTTCTAGATGCTTATGTTTTTATATTGTTATAATTCCAGGAGAAAAATGTCACCAGAAATCCAATTGAAGGGAAACTCGGGAAGATTTTTCCTCCAATTCAAGAGGTGAGTGAAACCAGTGCTACTCATTTCCAGTACGAGCTAATTTTCTTATTTGACACGGTTGATAAATAGTACCACTCAAATAACCTATCTATTAGTAGTTCGGAAAATTTCACTTTCCTATTTCATCTTTATTGTAAACGGTTGGTAATGTGTAAATGGTAATTGTGTATTGCAGTTTGGAAATGCATCTTTACCTTTCAAGCCAAAGGGACTTAAAAGGGAACGTCGTGAGGCTAAGGCTGAAGCTAAGGCCAATGGTGAAGGCAAAGCAAAGAAGCAGAAGCAAAAGGAGCAGGATGCTGCTGCTGTTTGATAGTGGACAGGTTCGGCTCGATTCTTCAGGATTTTGGAAAGTTGCAGGAGTTGGAGGTGTTGAATGTGTTTTCGAATCAGTTATCAGAAATATTTCTATTAGTATCTTTTAAATTCCGGCTCTGAGGTGTTGTGGTGAATTGCCTTCAGAAAACGGGCTTCATTTGAAGCTAGAAGCATTTGAAGTGTCTGAAAACAAACTGGAAATTTTGCGGATAGTTTGTGCAATGGAGGTAGTTTGTTGGTTATGATTGCTTTTTCTAACATTTTAACAGAAAAAATCCCTAGATTACTCCAGAATTGTGATACATTTGATTAGTATTCAACTTCATGATAATAGTTTTGCTGGTGAGTTCCCTTTGGGAATTTGGCCATTGTTCAATCTCTCTCTACTTTAGAAATTCTCTTTCGGGTGAACTTCCAACGAAGGTAGCTTGGAGTTTGTCTAGATTGGAAATTAGTACCAAGTTTTCGGGTCAGATTCCAGAGACTATTTCGTCCAAAACTGTATGTGTTGAAAGCCAGTAACAACTTGTTTTTAGGTGCAATTCCAAGTGGTTTCGCTAATCTTTCAGAGTTGTCCGATCTTTATCTTCATGGAAATTTGCTTTTCAGTGAGCTTCCATCAGAAATTGAGTAATGGAATTCCTTAACCGTGTTGAATGTAGCTAGAAATAAACATTCTGGCTCGATACCTTTGCAATGACTTCTTTACCACGTGTTCTTGATCTAAATTAATCAAAAATCCAATTGTCGGGACAAATCCCCCATAGTTGAGCAGCTAGGGGCTTACCTCTTCGAATCTTTCTTTCAATCGACTCCTGGAAGAATCCCATTTGCATCCTGGCTTACGGAAACAGTTTCTTGAATAAACCTAACCTCTATACTACACCCTGAATTTCTAGAAAATTTCAAGTTGATGTCACGATGATTGTGGTTTTAACAGCATTTGTTACCATTAGGGAATTGGAAATGTTATATCCTTTTAAAAATATAGCCTAAATATTCTCTTAAAACCGGATTAGGATCGACTTTATAGGATCTCAATCCCTTAAAACCATAAGATGATAATATGTGGATGTCACTAATTCTTTTTCTAAATATTATCCCTTGATTTTAACACTTGTCATCATCTTATGTTTAGAAAAATGTTTATGCTAATTATTTAGAAGAATTAATCATTTTCTAATGAAATAAAGGCACTAAACTAAAAGATCAGTTTCAAATTAATTTTTTTTATTCAAAAATAAATTAAAAATAAAACTCAAGTTAGTCAGCTTTTTTTTGTGTCTAACTAGAAACAAAAATAAATTTCTATGAGTTTATGACACAAAGAAAGATAGAAAAAATTAAAGTGAAAAACATCACGTTAAATCTAAACTATAATACTATATGAATGCTTATTATGCAACTTAGGATTTTCAAAAATCCTTTAAATAATCCACAGTATCAATTAATACTTTTCTTATATGGTATATTTAGTTAAACTTCTTTAGTTTTATTATATTGATTGATGACTCATTCAATTACTAACTTGATATTTGTTGATAGTGATTTGTAGGATGGAATGAAAAAGAGAGAAAAGAAATTAGAAAGATTTTTGTTATTTGTTTACATTGAAGAATAAGAATGAAAATGAAAATGAAGTTGGAATCATTTTCATTCTCTTCATTCTCTATAATTCAGCAGAGAATAAGTGAAAATAAAAAAATAAATTTTTTTTTTTGTTTTAATGATCTTATATGGTTAATATTATTATTATTTAAAACTTTTTTTTCTTTTATATTCATTCTTGTTTGGTATCAAATAACATAATCAATATTTTTTTTCCCCCAAATATTTATTCTTTTTCCATTACTTTCATTTTCTTAGTAAAACCCGGTTGAAATTAAGAAATTGGGTAAATGGCGTAGTTTTGCGGACGATAACATCAGTGTGATATAGCAGTCGCCATTACCGGACCAAATGAGGCATCACCATCGCCTCCCTACAATCCCTATCCTCCTCCGCAACCTCCATTTCTCCTCCTCCTCCACATCTATGGCGGCCGCCACCGCCCACACTTTAATCTTTTCACCTCCATCATCGTCATCCAAACTCTTACATTCCTTACCATCACTATCATCCAATTCACTTTCATTTTCCACTACTCGTACTTGTATTTCGTTGTTTAATGGTGTCGGCTTATTCGGTTCCCATGGAGATGGAGATTGGATGCGTTCTAGAAGGTTCGCCGGACGGAGCTTGTTTGCGTCGCAGCGAGGGTTTAGGAAGGTTCGAGGAAGTCGGTCGTCTTCGGTTCGGAAAAAGGCGAAAGGAAAGGAATTACAACTTGATGTTAAGATTTGTATTGAACAACAGATGCCTGATGATCCTGAAATTCTGGTTTTTTACTCACTCTTAATTTTTTTCTTCTATTTACTTATTTTAATATATATGTATCAGATTTTAAGCTTGGAATGACAATGTGTTTGATGTATAATTAGAAACTTTAGATTATCCAGATATTAGATTCACACACTCATAATTTACACATTTTGATATATATCTAATTTATGAAATAGGCAAAATTAGTTAGTTTGACACCGAATATGTTATTTGGGAACTTTTCTTTAAACCAAGGAGAAAGTTATTTCTTGATTAAAACACACACTTTCGTTATAATTTTGGCAGGATATTGCAGAAATGCTTCGTCTAAATGTTCCAATGGCTATGAAACTAGCCTTCGATCATTTAAATGATTCGGGTTATAAAACAAGAGATCCTCTTGTTGACGACATTGGTCAATATGAGAGTGTTGAGTTATCAATACTTTTATGCAATGACGAATTCATCCGCGAGCTTAATAAAGATTGGAGAAATGAGGACCATGCTACTGATGTGCTCTCTATGTCTCAACATGTCCCTGAACTCAAGCTTCCAATGGTAAGAACTATTTGTGTATTGACAACCATAACATACAATTTTTGAGGATTAAAAGACTTGTTTTTCTTTTTAAACTGTAACCAGCTTTTTTGGTATAGAGGGAAGTCTATAATGATGTCAAACTATCAACTTTAGCATTTCAATATGAACCTTATGGAGTGATGGAGTCAAAAACAAGATACTGTTTTGCTGTATAGCAAATTTGAGTTTTTGATGATAATAAGTTATAGGATGAACTACTAAACACATTTAACAAAAAAAAATTTTTTAATCTTGCAGCTAATGTTAGGTGACATTATAGTCTCAGTTGAAACGGCTGCAAGACAAGCAGAGGAAAGAGGGCACACTCTTCTCGATGAGATACGCATTCTTATGGTTTGTCCAACTCATAAGCATTCTTATAGACCATTGTGCTTCTTTTGTATCATTTCTTGTCGAGTGTTCCATTTGGATGTTAAAATCTCCTTTCTATCTTTGTTTTAAGATTCGTGTATCTGTATGTAATGAGTAATTGACGTGTTCATGTATATATGTACATATATGTATATACATATCTACAAGCATAATCTCTCTACGCTCGGGTAGGGAAATGAGCACACACCCCGCCCCTGGCAAGATTCGGTATTGGTGTGGCTGTATATATGTGTAGTTGTGTACACGTAGATGTATATGTGGGTATGGGTTTACAGCTACAAGTCTGGAAAAGTATTTAAATTAATCCGATTGTAAGAATTAAAGCAGATGATGGGTTCCTCTTCATTAGGGGTCGAGCCGAGTGAATAACTTTTTAAAAGTGTGTTTTAGCTTGAGGATTATTTAGTTATTGTTCGAGTTCGAGCTTGATAAACTTGTCTAATTACTTGAACTCGAAGAATCTCTTTTATGTTACAGTTAAGAACTCATAAAAGTCACTTTAACTAAGCTTGTTTGACTCGTGAAACTCGAATAGCTCGCTCGACACGAATAAGTAAACGAACTTTCAAACGAGTCAAGCCGAGTACTAATTTTTTAAGCTTGCCTTGTGAAATTAATCGATTTATAAGTTTGTGTTCGAGTTCGACTTGAGTTGAAAACTACTATGCTTGAACTCGAGGTAGACGAGCTCGAACTTGAGTGGCTCGTTAAAAGCTTGACTTGTTTACACCCTACTCTGCATCAGCTTCATTTATTAATAATGTGGCAAGACAACTAATCTAGATAGAGCAAGGTTAGAGAGAAAGTGAGATGATAGCAAAGAGAAAGAGTATACAGAGAAATGAGATAACGATGAGTTATAAAATTGACCCAACATGTTGAAAAAAGATGTTTACTACATGAATGGGAGGAATTGGGGGAGGAAAGTGAGATTATTGCAGATGTATTTACTTCTTGATCGACGAGAAGATGAAAATCTGTTTTACCTTTTTTTTTGGTGAAAAAATTTACAAGTAATATTCTATTGATTTATGATGAATAGGTTCACGGGTTGTTGCATCTTTTGGGATTTGATCATGAGCTTAGTGACGAAGCTGAAGCAGAAATGGAAAAGGAGGAAGAACGTCTCCTGGAAAGTCTTGGGTGGAAAGGCAAAGGATTGATCCAAAGTGCGTTAAATGTCGAAGATGCTGAAAGCTCTCTGCCAAAGACTTCTGATGGTAATATACACTTTCGCATTCTTGGTTACTTGGGAGGTGTTTGGAGTTGCTTATTAAAACTGCCTATCTGGTTTTGGAATTTGCAACTCCAAACTGCTCATTTAAAACTGATTCTTTCACTCACAAATATCAGTTTAGCTGAGCAGCTTAATAATACCAAACCCAGGGAAAACCGCTACTCTGCAGAATCAAAACGCAGATAAGTAGACCAAACACCATCATAAACAATCCATATTCCATAGATTTATCTAGTTTGACCATATCCAATTTGTGCGTAATTGCATAAAAAGGTAAGAAACTTTAATCAGATTTTAGTTTCAGGTAAAAAACTTTGTTGTCATCCTTTATACCCTCCTACTTGTAAAAGATATTAGTTTAATGGTAACCTTTTTTTTCTTCATTGTGCTGACTTAGTACTGAGAAACTGGTTGCTGCTGCCAGGTTTTAAAAATACTTTAAATCGTAATTTCTAGAAAGTTCCACGTTTTTCGTGGCTTAAAATAAAGTTGGTTCATCAACTAGAAAGTGGACACAAACTCCAAACATTTCATGCATTACCCCTAATGTTGTTGTTGAAAGTAAAATTTGGACTTACGTGGGTGTTTGGTTTATGGGAATGGGAATGAGAATGAATGAATCACTTTCATTCCCATTGAAAGTTTTTGGATTATTGCTTTGGAATTACAAATCGGAATTCGGAAATCAAACCCATCAAGCTAGTTTATTTCAAACCCACTAAGGGTAGTGGGTTTCAAATCCCATTGCCCTTCCCACTAAAATCAAACTCGTAGTGATCTAAATATAACTCCAAACACCTCTAAGTTTTAATTGTCAAAAGGAAGGAAGAAAGCAGGCAGTCTACGGTTCTACAAGCCAAAGTTCAGCTATATCTTCTGTGATATGGATGGTAAGTTTCACATCAAATGTTTTCTTAGATGTATCATGTAAGCTTCAAGTATAGTTATAAATTTTCACAATTTTTTTATTGACATCAGGTACACTACTGAATAGCAAAAGCCAGATATCTGATACAAATGCAAACGCACTAAGAGAGGCTTCATCAAGGGGTGTAAAGGTGGTGATCGCCACTGGAAAAGTAAGGATAGATAGCATTTTGCTAACTTCTGTGTGTGACTGTTTGAGTTTGTTTCCTTATGTTATCCTTAAAGATTCCAATTGTGACCATTTACTTATGAATGGGCTGATTTTGGCTATCCTTTATTCTGTAATAATATAAATGGGTTAGATGAAGGAAATAAAAAGTTAAAAAGTGAAACGATTCAAGTGAATCGAATTGGATGAAGTTCACTCTTTTTTAATGCCTAAGGACTCATAATTATATTTACTAATTACATTTATTTCAATAGCTGTTTATAAATAATGGAAAAAAGCATTCACATGTTTCAATTCATACGAAAAACACCCCATTTCAAACTGGCTTCATTTTTGTTCCATCATTACTTATCGGTCCCGACCTGATTATTTTGCCATATCTGGCTGTGGTGCTTGCTCTTATTCTCTCTATTTTGGATGTAATAATTGAATTAGACTCGTCCAGCTGTGATAACTCTTTTAAAGGCGGTAGACTTAGCTGGTAGAGATGGGATTGCCTCAGAGTATTCACCTGGTGTTTTCATACAGGTTTGATTTTTTTGGCAGCTCTGTTTGATTATTTCCTTCTTACTCTTACTCCTTACATGTATCTCATAGGGTTTGCTTGTTTATGGTAAACAAGGCCGTGAAATTCACAGAAGAAATTTGAATCCAGATGTTTGCAGAGAGGTTTTTTCTGCTATAATTCTCAAGTTTTCTGCTGTTATCTCTGAATATCATAGCATCGTACTAAAGTTTGGACCATATTAGTCTACTTTGTGCAGAGAACTGTTTGTAGTTGATTTTGTCTTGAATTTGGATCCCTAATATGCTGCAACTGTCATAGGCATTTAATTACTCTCTGGAGCACAATATTCCACTTATTGCATTCAGTGAGAATCGTTGCTTGACCTTGTATAGTCATCCTTCTGTAGACTCTCTCCACACCGTATATAATGAGCCAAAGGTACCCAAGTTATTATTGTACTTCTGTGCCAAACAAGTATAAGTGGATGTCTGGGCCTAACACTTGTTTTACATAAACTTTGACAGGCAGAGATTATGCCTTCAGTAGACCACCTGTTAAGTAGTGATGTACAGGTATTTAATTAATTTTTTTGAGAAAATTAACTGATGGTTTGTTTATGATATATTCACGTTTGCTATCTTGTCTATTAAAATGGGGTTACAGAAGGTGCTATTTTTACACACTGCTGAAGGGGTGGCTGGTACTCTCAGACCATACTGGTCAGAAGCAACTACAGGCCGGGCCTCTGTTGTCCAAGCCCAGCCAGATATGCTTGAAATTGTGCCTGCTGGTTCTTCAAAGGGCAGTGGAGTCAGAATGCTACTTGACCATTTTGGTGTTACTGCAAATGAGGTGTGTTTCATGAAACTTCCATTGATCATGTTACTTAATATTAGACTTCTATCCTAACTAATATGATATTTCTTGAAACATATTGTCTTGCATCCCAATGTAACCCACTGCACCTTTCTGAAAATATGGATTCTAGACCTGGATATAATAGCAACATTGACATTAAGTAGTTGAGCCATTAAGATGCTAAAATTTCAATGCTTCCAAAACAGCAATTGTAGAAGAAACATATTTTAAGTTGGAATCTAATTTACTGCTTATAGGCTAACCAGAGCAGAGTAGATGCTAGGTACGATTAGTTCTAGTAACTAAGAAAGTATCACGGTGAAGGGGATCTAAAAAGAACCTCACTACTGGTATTATTGTTTTGTAAAATAGATTTTTTAAAGGCAGGAGTATAATATATAGTCACGGATTAGGTGTGATGAAATTATCAGATTTTCTGAAAATGCAGTTATTTGATAACCTAGATCTTTTGGAGTCGTTTGAATTCCTCCAACAATTAGGTCATTTAGCCTTTCCTCACAAGCAATTGTAACTTTTTTTCCCTTTTCTTTTTTGAAAACAGAGATGGTGTATCTATATGTACTTTATTAGGAGAATGAGATTTATTCCTGAAAGTAATGTTGTGACTTTGATTGTAACTAATGTGGGCTGTCATATATATTTTCTCGCTTCTTACCACTTGATTCCTGGACTTGACTCATTTTGTTACCTGTGATGGCCAGGTTATGGCTATTGGCGATGGTGAAAATGATATTGAGATGATAGAACTGGCTTCTTTAGGCATAGCTTTAAGTAATGGATCAGAGAAGACAAAATCCGTTGCTGATGTGATTGGTGCCAGCAATGATGAAGATGGAGTTGCTGATGCTATCTATAGGTATGCATTTTAAGATACACATTTGAGCTTCAAGACTCGACAACTTGACACCACATGGAGGGTGTATTTGAACATACAGATAAATCTGGTATTCTTCCCCTATGTTATTTTTCCATTGGGATTCCTATTCAATATTCGGTTAGTTGGCTAGATACTAGGAAAAGGAAAAAGAAAGGATTAGTAAAAATGACTGAAAAGAAACAACGATGGCAAATTGTCCTTAGTCCATGAGATGTAATAAATTGACTAGTACTTTGCAGTTAAATTTTCTCCTCATTGTAACGCAAATATAGCTTCAAATTGTTTCTTCTATTTCAATCGTGTATTTATAACTCTTGATTATATCCCCATTTTTCTTTTGATGATTACTCTAGCTGCATGTACAACGTTGAAATGATACTAGTCAAGTCATTGCCTTTTCATATGAACGGGTTCCAACTTTCTGAAAATCTTTCTGTTTAACTCGTCAGAAGCTTTTACATACAAGGTTCAGTAACGTCATAGATCTACCAATGTTGCGATTGATTACATCTATCCCATTAAAAAAATTGAGCGATGGAATCATCTGCTTGGATACATGAGATATTTGCATCGTTGACAATGCTTGACCGTATAACCATGTGCATTTAATGATTAATACGACTATACGAGTTGCATTACCCAAAGCATGTGATCTTTAACTTGCATTGTCTAACCAACTTTAAATACTTTTGTTAAACTTAAGCTTTTTGAGATTTAAGTATTTAACATATGTATTTACATTTATTGAAAAAGATAAAAGTTAATTTGTTATCAAGATTATGATGACAATCTAGTAAAGAGCAATGATTTTGCCGACCAACCCAAATTAGGCACTCAATACACCAGTGTTTTCTAAACGAACTCCTAGTTTATATCGCAAGGATATATTAAAGCACATCACTATGTTTTTTTTTTTATAGTTTATTGAGGCAAATAAGTTATTATAGCTTAAATTTTATCCAAAAAACAAAATCTGATATATAACATTTCTTAGGCTAAAGTGGACCAAGAAAGGACAAAGAACATGTAATTTCATTCAAAAAGCAAGACTGCAAGAAGAGTACTTATTCAAGACTGCTTCAAACTTAAACCATAAATGCGGAAAAAGATGACCTCTTAACGACAAATTAAGCAAACTATATAAAAAAGAACACGGAAAGCTTAAACTAGATGGACAACACCAAGGAGTTGTGTAACAGTTGTCATCTCTTTAAGAAGGCTTATTATAGAGCTCGCGTGTGTTTCGCCTTGCACACTCCAAGATGGTCTTGTCAGCGGTGACAAAGTATGCTGCAATTGATGCTGTTTCAAAAAACATATATACATCACCTTTATGAGAACCTTCATACGGGGGTGCTAAGATATGCATTCCAACAACAATCATGTAATATGAAAGAAGCAGAATAAGATATATCAGTTGTAACAAAGTGGCTGCGTTTTATAGTATTTGAATGTTTTTGCTGTTTGAAGTTGTGAGAATCAGGCAATCAATTGTAGAGTGTTTGCCAATTTCTGATCATTTAAGGATATCAATTTTCTTGCAACTACTTTATAAAATTGATTAATTGAGCCCGATATCTCAGAAACAATTTAATACTAGAACACTAGAAGCTGATTATCCACGACTTGAAAACACAATAATCAGTTTAAATCACTTTTAGAACGTAAAGACAGATACCCCTGGATCATAAGAATACAAATTATTTTCATAAACAATTAATGTGTTACTTTATGATTAAAGAAACATTACTACAATAGCTTTCTAAGTACGTAAATATAATGATCTGAGAGGTATGGAATATGTATAGTGTTGGAATTCGTCTGCCCAAGACACATATTAAATTGACGTGGCTAGTACGTGATGATCCAAGTCGGGTCATACCCAATAACAAGCTAGACAAACACTCATGGTATTTATTTATTTATTTATATGACTTGATCTTTAAATAAATATCAATACTTGAAACATTTAGAAAGTGGGTTTCTAAATAATTGTACTTGAGATATGCAAATAAATTATATGGATGATTTATTTTGAGAGAAATGTAAATATGTTTATTTGGCAAAATAAACATTTATATGTGTTGTGTATAATATATAACATGTTACATAAGGTATGTAACAAGTTACAAGACTTTTATATAAAATGTTTTATATAAAATACAAGTTTATAAAATTGGTGAAAATTGCCCATGTGATGGACCTAGGGGCCGGCCCCCTTCCCCCCATGTGGTGATACATGCAATTTTGACACTTGTTGTCTTGCATGTTTTTACAAGACATAAGACACACAAGATACAACATAGAGTGCATCAATTCTTATTTTGGTAAGACAAAAATTCTCTCAACTTTCTCAAGAGAAAAATACTCTTTCTTTTCTCTCTTGGTTTCGGCTACAAGGAAGAAAAAGAGAAGGGGTTTTCAAGTTCAAATCCTAGCATAGTTAGGGTGTTTGTTGGAAGCTTGGGGTATACTAGCTTGAGGTTCTTCTAGGTTGAAGACTTGCCACTTCAAGATCATCATCTCCTTCATTCCACCTTCTCATAAGCTTGGAAGAAGGTAGTCTTCTAAAACACCCTATGGTTGTTGTTTTGTATGTATGCTATTCATATACATGGATCCTTATTGTTTGGGTTTTATTTTATAAGTTAAACTTTGAATTTAACTATACCTACATATTGAAATGGTTCAATTTTTCCGCTGCGTTTTAATATTATAAGGATAATATTACTTTGATATAAACCCAAAAATCCCAACAATGGCATCTAGAGCCGGTTATATGGATACATACATCAAAAGTTGATATTTTGTTTGGACAAAATCCAATGTTTTGGCCATTTTGGCAATGGCCGAAATTAATACACAAAAGGAGGTTCCTTTTTCTTGTGTATTTTAGTGTCACAACTTAGCCAAGAGACCTTGTGAATGTTTGTGATGTGTGGATGTGTTTGTATTTATTTAATTATTCAATGGTTGTAATAGTTAAATAGGATTTTATTCATTCATTTGGTTATGTAATCTATTTATTTCATTTGGTATGTAATAAGTAGATTAGTTGCATTTTTTCTTATAAATGTAATCTCCAAGAAGGCATCAAATGGTTTGGGGCTGAAGTTGGAGGCCAAATGCCGAGGACAGTGAGTTCCCACTGCGGCGCAGTGGGAGTATGTCCAACCCACTGCGGCGCAGTGGGGGATAATGCAGCCGAAGACCAGTGACTTCCCACTGCGGCGCAGTGGGAGTATGTCCAACCCACTGCGGCGCAGTGGGGGATAATGCAGCCGAAGACCAGTGACTTCCCACTGCGGCGCAGTGGGGGATAATGCAGCCGAAGACCAGTGACTTCCCACTGCGGCGCAGTGGGTTATCAAAATGAAGAAATTTGTACAAATCACATCACAAAAGGTTACTTGAAGCATTTGGATGCAAGATCAAGTGGGAGCTCAACTAACACAATATTTTGTGTTACTTTGTCCCTTAGGTTGAGACCTTTTGACCCACTTGTTTCGGCTAACAAGTGTGGTCAAAATAGTTGGCTAATGTTGTGCACTTATTATTATGTTTGTCTTGTTTGTTTGGTTGTTTATTATTTTGTCATGTGGATGCTTAAAAACCAACAAAAGACACACATAAAGATTAAAATTGGTTTTAATATTGACATTAACTTGGTAAAATAAAATGGGTTTTATTAAAAGTTAATGGTCACAATTATAAAAATGGATTTTATAAAAGAACCTTGAAATTTGGATTTCAAAATTCATTATGGTACATAGTTTTTAACTAGAATATAAAAACTCAAACGACCCTTCGAAAACAAGTTAAACGCCATCCTTTTATACCACACTTAATTATTTGGGAACTCTTTGTAGGATAAAGGTCACCTAACTACTTTGAGGGAACTTATAAGTTAAGGTAAATTTATTGTACTTATGGGATAAAGGTCACCTAACCACTAGTATAAGATAAATTTACATGTGTGTATAAGTAGGACAACTTGATTTGGAAGCCATGTGATTAGGGTCACCGAAGCATGGTAACCAAAGGCGTTGATGGGATTAAACATGCCAACTTAATATAAGATATTAAACCGGTCCCATACCACTAGAAATTGCAAAGTGTTGCAATTGTCAAACGTTGACTACCTTGTTAATTTAGATCATGGGATAAAGGTCACCTAACCATCATTTAAATGTAACGTTGGATTCTAGGTTTTAATTATTAATTGTCCATGGGACATAAAAGGGTATTAACAATTAAAATTTATATTTGATATCGAAAATACTAATAAAGAACTTTGTTAATCTTGTAGATGGCCGCTAACAATGCAATTAACCCCAACCCAAACGTCCATAACTTTTCACTAAGATCCATCCTTGAAAAGGATCGTCTTAATCAAAATAACTTTGTGGATTGGTTTCGTAACTTGAGAATTGTTCTCAGGCACGAAAAGAAATCCTATATTTTAGACGATCCTATTCCTGATGAGCCCGAAGAAACTGCATGTTGAAGCCCAAGGAGACTATCTTTTGAAACTTCCAAATGGTTTGGAAATTGTATTGAACAATGTTTTGTATGCACCTAGTTTGACTAGGAGTATTATTTCTGTTTCCCGTTTAAGACATGTTGGATATGATTTTAATTTTGTTAACAATGATATCCATGTTTCTTTGAATGATGTATTTTATTTTAAAGCTATGCCTTTAAATGGTATTTATGAATTAGTTCATGAAAACCAAACATATGATAACTCAATGTACCAAGCTACCACCAAGAAACTTAAATTAGATTTAAGTGAAACCTATATTTGGCATTGTCGTCTTGGCCATATAAATAAGAATCGCATACTAACACTTCAAAAGAATGGTCTTTTGAAAACAAAATCAAATGATTCATTTAATGTATGTGAATCTTGTTTACAAGGCAAGATGACTAAAGCACCTTTCAAAGGCACTAATGAAAGGGCAAAAGATTTATTAGGTATCATACATTCGGATGTATGTGGTCCTTTTAAGCCAATGACTAGGAATGGTGAAAGATACTTCATTACATTCACCGATGACTATAGTCGTTACGGTTATGTATACTTATTAAAACATAAGAGTGAAGCTTTTGAAACGTTCAAAATTTTCAAGAATGAAGTAGAAAACCAACTCAGTAAAACAATAAAAGTTCTTCGTTCTGATAGAGGAGGTGAATACCTAAGTGATGCTTTTCAAGATCATCTTAGAAGTGTGGGGAGGTAGGACATTGGAAACGTAATTGTCCAACCTATCTCAAAGAGTTAAAAGCTAAGAGGGATGCAGGGCAAACCTCAGGTACAATATTTATGATATATATTGAGCTTAATACCGTTTTTTCTTACATATGGGTATTGGATACCGGATGTGGAACTCATATTTGTAATATGTTACAGGGGTTCATAAGAAAGAAGCACATCAAGAAGGGAGACATTAGTCTCTTTATGGGCAATGGTGCATTGGTGCATGTTGAAGCCCAAGGAGACTATCTTTTGAAACTTCCAAATGGTTTGGAAATTGTATTGAACAATGTTTTGTATGCACCTAGTTTGACTAGGAGTATTATTTCTGTTTCCCGTTTAAGACATGTTGGATATGATTTTAATTTTGTTAACAATGATATCCATGTTTCTTTGAATGATGTATTTTATTTTAAAGCTATGCCTTTAAATGGTATTTATGAATTAGTTCATGAAAACCAAACATATGATAACTCAATGTACCAAGCTACCACCAAGAAACTTAAATTAGATTTAAGTGAAACCTATATTTGGCATTGTCGTCTTGGCCATATAAATAAGAATCGCATACTAACACTTCAAAAGAATGGTCTTTTGAAAACAAAATCAAATGATTCATTTAATGTATGTGAATCTTGTTTACAAGGCAAGATGACTAAAGCACCTTTCAAAGGCACTAATGAAAGGGCAAAAGATTTATTAGGTATCATACATTCGGATGTATGTGGTCCTTTTAAGCCAATGACTAGGAATGGTGAAAGATACTTCATTACATTCACCGATGACTATAGTCGTTACGGTTATGTATACTTATTAAAACATAAGAGTGAAGCTTTTAGATTTTTTTTTTTTTTTTTTTTTTTTTTTTTTTTTTTTTTTTTTTTTTTTTTTTTTTTTTTTTTTTTTTTTTTTTTTTTTTTTTTTTTTTTTTTTTTTTTTTTTTTTTTTTTTTTTTTTTTTTTTTTTTTTTTTTTTTTTTTTTTTTTTTTTTTTTTTTTTTTTTTTTTTTTTTTTTTTTTTTTTTTTTTTTTTTTTTTTTTTTTTTTTTTTTTTTTTTTTTTTTTTTTTTTTTTTTTTTTTTTTTTTTTTTTTTTTTTTTTTTTTTTTTTTTTTTTTTTTTTTTTTTTTTTTTTTTTTTTTTTTTTTTTTTTTTTTTTTTTTTTTTTTTTTTTTTTTTTTTTTTTTTTTTTTTTTTTTTTTTTTTTTTTTTTTTTTTTTTTTTTTTTTTTTTTTTTTTTTTTTTTTTTTTTTTTTTTTTTTTTTTTTTTTTTTTTTTTTTTTTTTTTTTTTTTTTTTTTTTTTTTTTTTTTTTTTTTTTTTTTTTTTTTTTTTTTTTTTTTTTTTTTTTTTTTTTTTTTTTTTTTTTTTTTTTTTTTTTTTTTTTTTTTTTTTTTTTTTTTTTTTTTTTTTTTTTTTTTTTTTTTTTTTTTTTTTTTTTTTTTTTTTTTTTTTTTTTTTTTTTTTTTTTTTTTTTTTTTTTTTTTTTTTTTTTTTTTTTTTTTTTTTTTTTTTTTTTTTTTTTTTTTTTTTTTTTTTTTTTTTTTTTTTTTTTTTTTTTTTTTTTTTTTTTTTTTTTTTTTTTTTTTTTTTTTTTTTTTTTTTTTTTTTTTTTTTTTTTTTTTTTTTTTTTTTTTTTTTTTTTTTTTTTTTTTTTTTTTTTTTTTTTTTTTTTTTTTTTTTTTTTTTTTTTTTTTTTTTTTTTTTTTTTTTTTTTTTTTTTTTTTTTTTTTTTTTTTTTTTTTTTTTTTTTTTTTTTTTTTTTTTTTTTTTTTTTTTTTTTTTTTTTTTTTTTTTTTTTTTTTTTTTTTTTTTTTTTTTTTTTTTTTTTTTTTTTTTTTTTTTTTTTTTTTTTTTTTTTTTTTTTTTTTTTTTTTTTTTTTTTTTTTTTTTTTTTTTTTTTTTTTTTTTTTTTTTTTTTTTTTTTTTTTTTTTTTTTTTTTTTTTTTTTTTTTTTTTTTTTTTTTTTTTTTTTTTTTTTTTTTTTTTTTTTTTTTTTTTTTTTTTTTTTTTTTTTTTTTTTTTTTTTTTTTTTTTTTTTTTTTTTTTTTTTTTTTTTTTTTTTTTTTTTTTTTTTTTTTTTTTTTTTTTTTTTTTTTTTTTTTTTTTTTTTTTTTTTTTTTTTTTTTTTTTTTTTTTTTTTTTTTTTTTTTTTTTTTTTTTTTTTTTTTTTTTTTTTTTTTTTTTTTTTTTTTTTTTTTTTTTTTTTTTTTTTTTTTTTTTTTTTTTTTTTTTTTTTTTTTTTTTTTTTTTTTTTTTTTTTTTTTTTTTTTTTTTTTTTTTTTTTTTTTTTTTTTTTTTTTTTTTTTTTTTTTTTTTTTTTTTTTTTTTTTTTTTTTTTTTTTTTTTTTTTTTTTTTTTTTTTTTTTTTTTTTTTTTTTTTTTTTTTTTTTTTTTTTTTTTTTTTTTTTTTTTTTTTTTTTTTTTTTTTTTTTTTTTTTTTTTTTTTTTTTTTTTTTTTTTTTTTTTTTTTTTTTTTTTTTTTTTTTTTTTTATGGAAGGAACTAGTTCCAGAACAGTGGAACTTGAAGAAGATCAAGAACCACTGACAGATACACACTTGGGTGACACTAGCATTCAACAAAAGGATGTTGAAGATGATCAAAGGGTTGATCAAGACACACAAAACGTTCGTAGATCTGGTAGAGCTACTTATCCACCTGAGAGATATGGATTTCTCGTGGATGAATGCTACATGGTAGTTTCTGATGAACCTACCACCTACCATGATGCTATGTCCAAATCAGATTCGGACAAATGGCTAGAGGCCATGAACGCTGAGATGCAATCCATGTATGACAACCAAGTTTGGGAATTGGTTGTTGAACCTCCTAATTCCAAAGTAGTTGGAAGTAAGTGGGTGTTCAAATTGAAACACGATATGCATGGAAACTTGAGTACTTATAAAGCTAGACTTGTAGCAAAAGGTTTCACTCAAACTCGAGGGGTCGATTATGATGAAACTTTTTCGCCTGTGGCAATGCTAAAGTCTATTAGGATATTATTTGCCATAGCCGCATATTATGACTATGAGATATGGCAAATGGATGTCAAAACCGCTTTTCTAAATGGATATCTTGAGGAAGATGTCTATATGGATCAGCCTGAAGGTTTTGTCGATCCTAAGCATCCTAATAAAGTATGCAAGTTAAAGAAATCAATCTATGGATTGAAACAAGCATCAAGAAGCTGGAATCGTCGTTTTGATGAAGAAGTCAAGAAATTTGGCTTCATCAAAAATGCCGATGAAGCTTGTGTGTATAAGAAGGCTAGTGGGAGCATCATTACTTTTCTAGTATTATATGTCGATGACATTCTACTATTTGGAAATGACATTCCAACCTTGGAAGGTGTAAAAGCCTGGCTTGGAAGTTGCTTTTCCATTAAGGATCTTGGTGAAGCCGCCTATATTTTGGGAATAAGGATCTATAGGGATAGATCAAGGCGCTTAATAGGTTTGAATCAAAGTGCATACATAGACAAGATCTTGAAAAGGTTCAAGATGGAAAACTCCAAAAAGGGTTTGGTGCCTATTCAAAGAGGAACTATATTGAGTACTTCTCAATCTCCTAGCTCAAAAGTTGAGCAAGAGAGAATGAGTGGAATCCCATATGCATCTGCTATAGGATCCATCATGTATGCTATGATATGCACGAGACCGGACGTGTCATGCGCTTTAAGCATGACAAGTAGATACCAGCAAAATCCAGGAGATAGTCATTGGATGGCTGTCAAATATATATTGAAATATCTTAGAAACACTAAAGATATGTTCTTAATATATGGATCTGGTGAGGAGGAACTCGTTGTAAAGGGTTACACGGATGCGAGTTTCCAAACTGATCGAGATGATTCTCGATCACAATCGGGGTATATCTTCATTCTAAATGGAGGAGCTGTTTCTTGGAAAAGCTCAAAGCAAGATGTGGTTGCATTGTCCACTACAGAATCGGAATACATCGCCGCTTCTCTAGCAGCACAAGAAGCTGCATGGTTGAAGAAATTCATTGCCGATCTAGGGGTTGTTCCTTCCATTCAAGGACCCCTAGAAATTCTTTGTGATAACGAGGGTGCGATTGCTCAAATCAAGGAACCTCGTGCACATCAAAAGACTAGGCACATTGAGCGGAGATTCAACTACATAAGGGATGAAGTTGAAAAGGGAAAGATATGTATTCACAAAGTTCACACCGATCAAAATGTTGCGGACCCACTCACGAAGCTCCTTGAAAGGCCTAAGCATGAGAGTCATACTTGTGCCATGGGACTTCGATATTCTAGTGATTGGATTTGATCTATTTTATGTATTTGGATATCGGAACACTTGTAGTTATTAACACATTTATATGAATATTGGTATTTTGCATTTAAATTGTGTTATGTTCCATTTTTGCATGTTTAAATCCATGAATAAGTTAATTATTCTAAATGTCCGTAGTCGATCATATTTGTGGGAACAAATATGAATGAAAGATTATTATGAACTTGGATTGGTAGATATTCAAAAGGTTTTGAATATAGAGCAAAGTGTTGCTACCAAGGTTCATAGATATTTGTGGGATACAAATATTGGACTGACCTGCAATCAAGCGTTACTACATGGAATCTCTATGATTGATCATAAGTAATCTTGAGTTAAAAGGCGAATATCATTGTATCCTCAGACCTGAGATACATATTGGGTCTTGATATTCACTGAATATTATACTTTGACTTAGTTCTTCGCTGTTCTGAAACATGGCAGTACATAAGACTAAGCTCAGGTGTGATATAAGGTGATTGTGAGAGACGTATGTAGTCGAGATGGAATTTGTCCCTCTTATTCGTTGAGAGTAAGATGTCTAAGGCCTGTTACAAAGTTAAATCAATAGAGAATGATCACTCTATGTCTCTAGGATTTAACATTTATGTTTTATATAAAATGTTTTATATAAAATGTTTTATATAAAATGTGTAAATATAAACATTTATGTTTTATATAAAATGTTTTATATAAAATGTTTTATATAAAATGTGTAAATATAAACATTTATGTTTTATATAAAATGTTTTATATAAAATGTTTTATATAAAATGTTTTATATAAAATGTTTTATATAAAATGTTTTATATAAAATGTTTTATATAAAATGTTTTATATAAAATGTTTTATATAAAATGTTTTATATAAAATGTTTTATATAAAATGTTTTATATAAAATGTTTTATATAAACATTTATGTTTTATATAAAATGTTTTATATAAAATGTTTTATATAAAATGTGTAAATATAAACATTTATGTTTTATATAAAATGTTTTATATAAATGTTTTATATAAAATGTTTTATATAAAATGTTTTATATAAAATGTTTTATATAAAATGTTTTATATAAAATGTTTTATATAAAATGTGTATACATGAAAATTTTATATAAAATGTTTTATATAAAATGTTTTATATAAAATGTTTTATATAAAATGTTTTATATAAAATGTTTTATATAAAATGTTTTATATAAAATGTTTTATATAAAATGTTTTATATAAAATGTTTTATATAAAATGTTTTATATAAACATTTATATGTGTTGTGTATAATATATAACATGTTACATAAGGTATGTAACAAGTTACAAGACTTTTATATAAAATGTTTTATATAAAATACAAGTTTATAAAATTGGTGAAAATTGCCCATGTGATGGACCTAGGGGCCGGCCCCCTTCCCCCCATGTGGTGATACATGCAATTTTGACACTTGTTGTCTTGCATGTTTTTACAAGACATAAGACACACAAGATACAACATAGAGTGCATCAATTCTTATTTTGGTAAGACAAAAATTCTCTCAACTTTCTCAAGAGAAAAATACTCTTTCTTTTCTCTCTTGGTTTCGGCTACAAGGAAGAAAAAGAGAAGGGGTTTTCAAGTTCAAATCCTAGCATAGTTAGGGTGTTTGTTGGAAGCTTGGGGTATACTAGCTTGAGGTTCTTCTAGGTTGAAGACTTGCCACTTCAAGATCATCATCTCCTTCATTCCACCTTCTCATAAGCTTGGAAGAAGGTAGTCTTCTAAAACACCCTATGGTTGTTGTTTTGTATGTATGCTATTCATATACATGGATCCTTATTGTTTGGGTTTTATTTTATAAGTTAAACTTTGAATTTAACTATACCTACATATTGAAATGGTTCAATTTTTCCGCTGCGTTTTAATATTATAAGGATAATATTACTTTGATATAAACCCAAAAATCCCAACATATAGGTTTTCAGAAACCAACATCATACATTTGACAGATTTCCCTTTTACCTATGTTTTCTGCAGATACAGATCAATGATAATAAAGTGTTGTATGCCTTTCTGTAACTTTCTGTGTGCAACTATGGAACAGGGGTAGCCTTCAAAAAGTTCTAGAGTGTTCTTATCGGTAGATACTTACATAGATACACAAGCAGAGACACATTATGAGACATGTCTAAACTGACACGAGAGCACTAAGTTTCCCTTGTTTCATAGAGCTACAAAGTACAATGAGAATTCAATTTTGAACCTACATTCTATAGATGCGTGAAATGAACACAGAATAAAACAAAGAAATAAAGGAAGAAACTAAGTTTGGAATGTACCAGCAGATATGATGAGTGCCTGAGCAGTATAATTCAAGTTTGCCTTTGCCCATGGAATTGTTCGAACAGCAATCAGCTGAAATCATGAAAAGAATTACACATGTTTCATAATTTTAGTTCCCATAAAATATTAACATACCAGTGGTTCTAGCCTTGTCCAGAAACAACTTAGGGTCAAAATGCTTTCTTATCGTAGTCATCATGTAAATAAATAATTAGGAGGTAACATGAAGAAAGCCATGGACTTGGGGTATAAACAGTATATGTGAACGACTAAAATGTTGTATAGAAGGAAATAAACGGTACGACGTCACACACCTAACAAACCTGACTGCTCGTTAGCATTCATATTTAGATATATAATAAAGCATAAAAAAGCGCTGCAACTTGGCTAAATGATCTGCTATCAGAAATGATATTGTAAACTCAAACCGACTACAACGATCTTTTAGTTACCCAAATTGATACCCTATGACCAAGATGGTTGCCTCATTTCACATTGAAATATATTTAGAACCTCCTTGATTTAATGAACAAACAGATAATTTTGTTTTCTTACCCATCATCCATCGAAGAAAAATCTAGACTTCCCTCGTCTTTGTGTTTTTTTTTCTTTCTTAAAGGATAAAGGAGAAGATCTAATACATTATTTCTATGAGTACTCATCACCAGCCTACTATACACTACACCGAAACAAGGAGAAGCAAAAACTTAAATATAAACAATATAAGGTACTGACCGTAGGAATAGCACTGGCAACACATGCGATGGAAGCTGACCTAACTCCCGCACGAACTCCTTCTGCAGATTATTATGTAACTTATACGTCAATATTCACCAAGGTAAGACAGTCATTCATTCACCACAGTAAAACATTCTTATAATAATAATAACAATCTTAAACTATAACAGAAGATATGATAAACTACCAATTTACCTTAAAAAAGAATAAGAGCTTAAGTATATATCATCAACAACAACTTTGTATTTGGTTCGAATAAAATGCCATTAACAAACATTAATTAGCTTTAATTTTGCTTGGCTGTTCAATAAGCTCTTAATTTTTATATATATTCTTAAAAAAAAAGGGTAATCTAAACATCCCATCCTCCCCAAATAAAATAAAACAATAACAAATAAATAAAGGAGTGAGGAAAGAAAGGGACCTTGAGTACACATCTGTGATCTGAGGAACTTAAGATCTTCTTCAGGAGATGGAATTATTATCATATTTTTATTATTATAATTTTGATTCTTTCTTCTATTATTTACCCATGCGTCTCTCATTTCCATTGGTATTCCCATTTTCTTCTTCTTCTTTTCCCTCTTTTTATTTTCCTTATCAAACAAATACAATATTTTCTTTAATAATTCATTCAATTCAATTGAATATATAAACTAAAGCAAATTGATTAAAAGTATAATAATACTTACACACCCCGGGAATCAATCAAAGAAATGTAAATTTGGAGTGGATGGAATAGAACTAATTATTATTATTCTTCTAATAATGATCAGTACTGCATAATATAATTTTTATAAGAAAACAAAAAAAAAACTCCGTTTCGGATGTTTGTACCCAATTTGAGTTTGTCTTTCAACTATTACTATATATTATCCTTTTTTTTAAATAAATAAATACATGATTTTATATTGTTTAGAAAAAAGCTAAGCAGCCAGCTTCAATATCACTATTTATTTATTTACTTAACGAATTTAATTTTAACAATGGTAAATATAACATGTGGCTATATTTTACACATATACTAGTAAAAGAAAAAGTAACATCCAATGTCATTTTTGATGATGTAGGCAAAGAGTAGAAGTAGTTGATCCAACCCAATTGATTATTCAATAATTATAGCAAGAAAATAGCTACTTATACAAGCAAATGTTTATTAAAAATGTATGCTGTTCTGTTTCCGCAGAGTTATGAGATTGCTGCAATCATTATATATGTTTCAACTCTGGGATGTTGCACATTTCAGCAGTAAAACAACTTAAAACAGTAATTCAATGGTATGAGTCACATGATACAACAAATCAAACCAAGCTGCCATCAACAATTTTTTCTGAGTATGCGTATCAAAGAATGGGAGTACTGGTTTACAATCAAGAAGCAGCAACACAGTTAAGAAGGAAAAAAAACCATATGCCTTTTCTATAGTAGTGGCAAACAAAATCATACATTTATATCATTACGTTTTGATCTAATACTATTTAATTCTTGAGCTCCACTTAAATTGAATCTTGGGAGGTTGTAGTTATCAGGTGTCAACACCGGCTGCTGAGGATAAAGCGTTGGAGGTGGGGTGAGATTGCGTTGAGCCGGAAGCGGTGGTAGAACATTGTACTTGTAGGGCTCACCAATTGTCCTGCGGTTATTAAATGATTTTGCGATAAGTAGAAGTAGCAATTTAGATCCCATTTACCCAATAGAAGCATGCATAAAGATCTGAACCATCTTAGGGTCAGCAAGAAAGGAACTGATGATTCCACCTACACAAGATATAGTTTGCTTGACAAAATAAACGGAACTAACTATCCTTACGAGATCATACCGTGTACTTGTGTATAATTGATCTTCATCGATAATACTGTCCTCAGGTCTCTGCAAAGGCCTTTGTACTGAGGTAGACCATGGGCTCGCCATAGGTAACTCGTCTGAAAAGTATCTTCTTCTTACCAACTGAAGAAGTAGCCACACATCGTTTAGATCATTGTCTAAGTTGACTGAACCAAATGCAAAAGATAATAGATACATACCATACGGAAAAACTTCATAACAGACTCCTTGTCATATCTTGCTTCTTTTGCAGCCTGGACATTTTTAGGATTAATGGGATGAAAACATTAATGTATAAACATTGCTACAACTCATTAAACAAATCACCAAAAGGCCTTCCATCTAGCAGTCTCTGGGTAGTCCAACATGCAAGAGGTTTGTATGTTCAAAACTTCACGTCACTATTAAGACATAGCAGTATTGGGGGTGTGTGAGTCTTTCCGGTCTAAATCAAAACCAAAAAAAAAGAAATCACAAATCCCGTTTTTCCCCATGAAGCAAAGTCAAACAGGCGATTTGTCTACAACTCAAAACTAGCACTTTCCACTCTTTTAGTTACAATCGAGTCGATTCAGATTATGTTTCATCTCCATCAATCAAACAGATATAACTAATTATAATAAACCATTTACCAGGAAAGGGTCAAATAATGTACATTTTAATGCATGAAACCTCCTAGAACACTTTGATCATAAAAAAGAAAAGAAATTAAATTACCATTAGAATACACCGAACTTTTGTGTAGTTAATGCATAAAACCTCCTAAATCTCTTTACTCATAAAAAAGAAAAGAAAACGAAAAACTAGATTACTATTGGAAATACACCTAATTTTTTAATCCTAATTGACCCACTTAGCATCTATAAAATAAAATAAAAAATTGGACAGGAAGTGTTTCGGGTCCACCAAAGCGGTTCGTTCAAAGTTCAAACAGATTACCAGCATTGGTGTTTTACCCAACCCATCCATTTTGCCGCCTCTAGTCCTCTGTTTTCAAACTGTTAATAATGATACCAGCCAGCTTTTAGTTATCGCAGAATCAGATTCAAATATGCTCTTTATTCGGTTTTCGGATCTCAATGATCATAGCATTAGAAATATGGCTGATATCTTCACAAAAATTCCTTAACTAATGCATGATGCAAATCTTACCGCTACAAGTCCACCACTTCCAGGAAAACTATCAACCAGAGGAAGTTCCTCGCTTGAAGAAAGCAAACCCTGCTTTTCAACCCACTGGCGAGCCATGTCAACAAGGTTACCACTGCTACCTCGTGTCCCCTCTTTAGCAGCTACATCTGCTTTGTTACCAACGACTAAATATGGTACAGGAAGGCCACCAGGACCGCCATTTGCGAGTGGAGCTGAGAATGTTCCAGTTGCTGCAATTTCTGCAGCCCACTTTTTCAAACTTGTTTTTGTCCTTTTTTGGGAGAGGTCATGTACAAAAATAACGCCTGCGCAAATGGCAAAATAGCAACTTAAAGTGAGAGGTGCTCATTAAGGCTCGTATATTACGTGCTATTGATTGACATATATACAGACTTTTAACCACATCAAAACAAATGAACAATTTATAAGATCAAGGATACATTATAATAAAATAAGAATATCATCTTCCACTGAAGTGGCAAAATTGACCCATTTATTTAACAATGGATGAACTTGATATCTCCAACGGTAAAATGAGCCACAAATCTAAACGAATTAACAAATAACGGAATGAGTCACATGGGTTGAGAGTCATCCAAAGTGTATTTCTTATGCATACAGCTTCCTAAATCACCATTATAGCCATTGTTATCATAATTACTACATTAATTATAGATAAATATTACATCAAATGGGGGAAAAAAGTGTTTGCAACTCAACACAAACCATTTAAAAACAAATACCATTTTGACATGTTAGTCAACCCCATTGACCAGACCATGTTAGCAACTTCCATTCTTGGGAGCATACTACGGATGTTTATCTGTGTTGCAAGAGTTATTATTGCAGCTCATAATAGCAGGTTTCCTAGTATTTAGCGAAACTGAGTATAGTATTAACCTAATGTAAAAAGACAAACTATCCCTAACATCAAACAGATAATTATTTAACTGTTTGATTCTGATTCCTATCATCAAAATATTCTCTTTAGAAACATCAAAACACTCCCTAAAAACTTGAGCAGAGCCATACCCTAGAATCCCCTCCACAACTCTTGCAAAACTGAGTCTACGTAAACAAGAGTCACACAAACGTGATCCATAATACTAAATTACCAGCCAAATAGCACAAAGTAGACCAAAATGAAGCTATCAATTTTTAGATTCAAGTTTTCATCTTATTTAATTTTTTAACATTCAAGCAGGGTTTGAATTTGAACAAAAAAGAAGTTACAATACATACCATTTATTTGAGAATAAAATATGGAGCGACAATCCGTATAACGTTCATGTCCAGAGACATCCCAGAGTTCAATGAAGAATTCTCTCTCCTTGTCACCTTTAACACTATCCGAAGAGCTACTAGGAGTTCCGTAAGTTAAATGCTGCATAAATATAACAAGAAAATACTTAAGAAAAATCAAAATTCTCTTGGTGTGAGCTATATAAAAAGACAGATTGATATGCAGCACACCTTCACATCTACTGTACATCCGATTGTTTGAGAAGGATGTTTTATTGTTGTACCTTTCACAATCAAATTAACAAGAGATGTTTTCCCCACACCTATAAACAATAATACATTTTATAAAGATATAGAACTTAAAAAGAAAATAAACAAAATAAGAGCTTTTGAAGAAACTGAAGCAGATCAAACGCAAACAAAAACCTTATAGGCAAGCTATAGTCATCATGTCATCTCTCGCAATCACTTAGAAGAACAAATGGATTCGTATTCAAAATCACACTAAAATTACAGAAAAGTTTTGATTTCCATTCGTATTTGGCATTTCTGGTTTGATTTTTTCTATTATCTTCCCTAAAATCATCTAAAGTTTCTACATCTTATTGCATACACTATTATATAATGTCTCTTATTAATTTGACGTTCATATCTAACTCTGTACATGTCATTTACATGAGCAATAGCATCAAATATGATGAAGAAGGAAGAACTTGGGATGCAACACATATGGGCCTTGGTTTGGACTAGAGATATCCGGATGTATTTAAGGTGCTTCTCAAGAAATTGGTTGATAGTTCAAGTATCACTTGGGACAGAATTGTAGAGTAGGTCATTGTGATTTTGCCGTTCAAAAAGAACATTACTTGATATTGATTCTAACTAATACTTGTGTCATATACAATGAAACATCAAGATATTCTTGAAGCACCAAACTTATCACAATGAAATAAATCAACATTATCAAGAATCAAACACAAGAAATGGTAAATGGGTAAACGGAGGTTACCCGGGGATAGTATATTAGCATCACCAAGAATCGATCATAACGCCTATAAAAAAGACCATCCCTCAAAACCTACAAAAGATACTAGGCTACTGCAGTATGTGGGAGATGATATATAGACAGCATAAATTGATCCATACAAAGCAAAAGACTCCAATTTCACACCTCTTACAATTGCGTTTGTTTTTTTTAGTTAAAAAAGGATAAAATCTTCAAATAAAATTCTATTATTGTGGATGAATCGAATAATCTCAAGTTGCGCACACGTCATCTCCTAAAACTAAATCCTCGTCAATCTACATAGTACAATTCAAACTTAAATAACCAGCAACAATCCTCCAGCGTGTACTAAAGCCTAACTAGTTCCAGAAATTAAGGCATTTAGAAAGTAACACAGCTTCTTTCCCCACTATAAAAATCTGTAGGTGAAGGGGGATCAATCGATCGATGGGTCCACCGTCTAAGCAAGTCGTTAGGTGAGCACCTCTTTCTCACACGAGTTGGGGTTTAAAAATCAAATTTAGGAAGCATAGCTAAAACCTAACAAAATGTCACTATGTTGTTCACAAATATACTCTCGAAATAACACCTACTGCAGTTCGTATGTATGTATATAACATCTATAAACTGGATAGGCTCGATATCGCTTAGTATAATCTAAAGTAAACAAATAAACAAACATAATAATGAAACAAAAATAAAGGCAAAACAGATCACCCTAAATCACATCAAAATCTGAATTGAATAAAAAAAAAAAAAAGATAAAAAAATATAAATATATAGATATAGATGTGTATATATACCTGAATCACCAACAACAAGAACTCGAACCTGACCACAATGAGGAATTTTATCTTTATAAACTCTTTTTCACGTTCCCTCCAAAACATTGTAATCTTTATTTTTATAACTGCCTAACTAACTGACCGACTAACTAACTTGCACATTTACTAGTTGTAAAAATTATATATATATATATATATATAAGTACGGACAAACTTACGGCCGATCTGTATATATACAGATTAAAATTGTAGGTCAGGGAGTGTCGATTTGATTAATAAAAACTGATTTTGTAGGGTTTTGGAATTCAATACTGTAATGGAAAAATGGGGAATTTTTTTTTTTAGATCTTTGATGATGTGAAAAATTCTTATTTATTTAGATTTAGATTAGATTTAGATTTTGATTAGAAGGTCAGCAAAAAGTGAATCTTTATGTTTAACTTCATTCAGATTCAATGAAAACCAAGTTTAAGGCGCAAGTGCGCAACATTCTGAAATCTTACTTATATATTTTAATTTTTAATTTTTAATTTTAATATCAAAAAGAATATGTTATTCTTAACAAGGTCCATAACCCGAAACCGCCCTCGGGTCGGGTCCAGCCGAAGGGACCCAAACTTATTAGTCGCACGATCCAGGGAATATCAATCAATCCCCTGCTTGTTAACACGACGACGGATAAATGGTTAAATCAGATGATGACTCCAAAACCAGTCAAATCTCATTATCTAATACTATTTTATAAAGCATTTTGCCCTTTTTTTCAAATCTCAATTAAGTAATTAAACTACCTAAAATTACCCCTCTTCTTTATTCACTAATATAAACATCTCTACCTAATATACCTATAATACCCTTTAATCTCAACCATTCATTTTTCCCTCTCTTCTCAAATCTCAACAACTCGATATACTTTCGATGAATTTTTAAATCCGAGGGCGGAGCCCGTACGGCTAAGGCATTTGGCTATCATACTCTATGACTTGACCTATCATCTCCATCATCTCACCGCCGCAACGCGCGGGCACTATCTCTCGTTATGTAAAGTCGGGTTTTAGGTTTTAACAAGTCGGGTTGTCCCTTGAAGTTTTTAATTTGTGTAAAAGTATTACTTTTCGTATTTTTTTCTTCTTTTTAGAATGGGAGTTTTGGGCTCAAAGGTATGTCTCTTCGTATACCTAACTTCAATTTCAGAGGAAACTCATGCTAATAAAACCTCTGTCTCATTCTGGAGCATTTTGCTCACACCAGAATTTGAACTCTAAGACCTTTTAGTCTCAGTGTACTATCATAAATTAATAGGTTACGTTTTCTATCTTATTGACATTATGTTGTTAGAATGTACAATCTAAATCTTTATTTTTTTAATCTCTATTCTAATAACATTAATTTTGAAGCCAACTACTGGTGAAACGATAGATTATCGAGAGTAAATTAGATAGTTTGCTGACAACATATGTAATATTGAGTTTTTAATATCAATATCAATATATTTTAAAATAAAAAGTTTTGTAGTGTATTTTATGAAACATAATATTTAATATTGAAGAAATATTAATAATTGTATTTATGAAATAACTTTTTATTCAAAAACCACGGCACTGTCTCGTCCCACGTTGTTATCCATGTGAGCAAATTGTGTAGTTAATTGTCTAATCTGACTATCATATCGGTGGCTAACTAGCTTGAAACTCAATGTTATTGCAATGAGAACAAGAAAGCCAACCGTCATTGCATTTTTGGTAGAATAAAAATGTCCATTGTCACCTCAACTAGGGCCGGTCTATAGGGTGGACAAAGTGGGCGACCCGATGCCGTTTTTCTAGGGGGCGTTTTTTTTAGTTATATATATATAAATTAAAATTTATACGGCTTATAAAGGAAAAAAGAAAAAGTCTACACAGTCAATCGAATCTTAAGCGGTGCTCATTCTGTCAAATTGATCACACAAATCCCTTGTCCCCACTTTCTTTTAAGTTGCAAGTGATGCACTGATGCTTTTCTATTCTTTTTTATTTTTATTTGAGTTAAATGCATTTTTGGTCCCTGTGGTTTATCAATTTTTGCATCGGCAGTCCCTCTCATCTTTTTTTCGCATGGATAGTCCCTGGAGGCATGTTTCACTTGCAACCATGGTCCCTCTTGACGGATCCGTTTGATTTAAGCCGTTAAGCCCATCACGTGAGCAACACGTGATGGGCATTTATGTATTTTACACCTAACCACGTTTAGAGTTAAATGCAAGAATGGTCCCTGTGGTTTTTCATTTTTTGCATCGGCAGTCCCTCCCTAAGATATTTAGCAACCATGATCCCTGGAGTTCTAGTTCAGTTGCAAGCTTAGTCCACTTTAACAGTTCTGTTTATTCCCAACCGTTAAATGGCCCATGTGCTCCTCACATGAGGGACAATAACGTCATTCCACACATTTCTTGTTTCTTTCTTTAACTTAAACTATCTTAGTATCGATATCAATAAATTGTATCTATATATCTCTCGCAAACACACATAATTACACAAACATCTAAATCCTCAAATCAGATCTGTTGAAAAAGAAAATCCTCAACATCTAATCCATGTATATATAATATCTGTATTGTATAGATATATAGTTATATCT
This sequence comes from Erigeron breviscapus, assembly GCA_034093135.1. Lineage (NCBI taxonomy): Eukaryota > Viridiplantae > Streptophyta > Magnoliopsida > Asterales > Asteraceae > Erigeron > Erigeron breviscapus. Next base: position 151,613,014 of record CM067167.1, on the reverse strand, counting down.
TTTTCTAGATCTATATAATGAAATTATAGATCTAGATCTATATAATGAGAGCCTTGTATTGTATCGTTAAACATCAAGGATGTTATTATTGTTAACAGATCTCAATGAAGAAGAAGAGCTCATGAAAGTGTACACCGAAGGTTTTCGGTGGCGGCTGTTGAACAATGATGGACGACCGAAGTTAGTTTCAATGATATTATATATATAAATAAGAAAAATAATATATATAAATAATACATTATATATATATATATATATATATATATATATATGAGCCGAGAAGTAGTCCTTTCATGAGCCGAGAAGTAGTCCTTTTATATATATAATATCATGGGCCATTTAACGGTTGGGAATAAACAGAACTGTTAAAGTGGACTAAGCTTGCAACTGAACTAGAACTCCAGGGATCATGGTTGCTAAATATCTTAGGGAGGGACTGCCGATGCAAAAAATGAAAAACCACAGGGACCATTCTTGCATTTAACTCTAAACGTGGTTAGGTGTAAAATACATAAATGCCCATCACGTGTTGCTCACGTGATGGCTTAACGGCTTAAATCAAACGGATCCGTCAAGAGGGACCATGGTTGCAAGTGAAACATGCCTCCAGGGACTATCCATGCGAAAAAAAGATGAGAGGGACTGCCGATGCAAAATTTGATAAACCACAGGGACCAAAAATGCATTTAACTCTTTTTATTTTTATTTTATAGATAAATAGATAATGATTAATTGCAAACTTATCAATGTTTATCTTTATAATTTATTAATTATTATAGAAAAAAAATATTTAACAATGTATGCATAAATATAATACTCCCTCCGTCCCACTAAATGTGTCATATTTTGAATTTTCAAAGTCTTCCTTTATAAACTTTGACCTTAAATATTTTAATTTGTGTTATATAATATTTGATGAAAGTTATATGAATTGATTGAGTTTTAAATATATTTTTTATAGGTATAGTTTTCCTCAAGTGTTATATAATACAAATCAAAATATTTAAAGTCAAAATTTATAAAGAAAGACTTTGAAAATTCAAAGTAGGACATATTTAGTGGGACGGATGGAGTATCAATTAAACAAAATAATAGTGTGATTTGTCGTTTATGAATCAAAATTTTATGTAGTTTTGAACTTATGAAATTTTTATTAATGTTTTAAGGTTTATTTCATTTAACTTTAATATTTGATTGTTAATTTTGGAATTTAGATTATTCGCAAATTACTAAGTGTAACATCCGTGAATTTTGACCCGTTGACTTTATGTGTAATTTGACTAACAATCTTGTTGAATGAAATAATTGGGTTCATTTTGTGATTATATGACTTCGTGGTATGTTAGTCGGGTCGTTAGTATGTGTAGTCGGTGTTTAAATGTATAACTAATTGTATTGTGGCTTGAGAAGTGAAACGGGTCGACCCATACCCGCGACCCATCAGCCCATAAGACCCATGCTTTCTCCCCCCCTTATCCTTTCCTCCTCCTTTCATTTCTATCTATCTATCTTTCTCTATTTCTCTCAAGAAAAAGAACCATATCTTGTTCTTCATCTTTCTTGCATCAAATTAGTGCTTTGGAACTGCTATAGTACAAGAATCATCATCGTTGTCGTCTCATAATCGTCATTACATCATAACCTTGAAGTTCATAGTTCAAGCTTTCATCCATTTTGACTTAAATTCGGGTTCTAGCTCAAGGAGAAGCTTTGGTAAGTCAAATTCATCCCATTTCCTTCTATTTATGTTTGTTTATGCATTTCTAGTCCTCTTGAACATTTACAAGTCCTAAATCGGCTTAAATCTCGTTTTAGGTCAAATTAGGGTTAAATTTAGGGTTTGAATGATTTGGTGGTGATTCTGATGTTTTGGTCGAAATCGTGGATTGGGTTATGTATATTTATGGTTAATGATGTTTAGTTATGCTTCAAAACAAGTTACAAGTTCCTACAAATCGTTTTGGATTGGTTTGGGTCGAGTTTTAAGGGTTTTGGTTCGTTTTTCCTGCATAAACTGCAGGTGCTGTCTGCAGGGAGTGGCCACTGCGGCGCAGTGAGCTCTAACCTTGCTCACTGCGGCGCAGTGCCTTGTTTCTTTTTTTTTTTTTTTTTTTTTTTTTTTTTTTTTTTTTTTTTTTTTTTTTTTTTTTTTTTTTTTTTTTTTTTTTTTTTTTTTTTTTTTTTTTTTTTTTTTTTTTTTTTTTTTTTTTTTTTTTTTTTTTTTTTTTTTTTTTTTTTTTTTTTTTTTTTTTTTTTTTTTTTTTTTTTTTTTTTTTTTTTTTTTTTTTTTTTTTTTTTTTTTTTTTTTTTTTTTTTTTTTTTTTTTTTTTTTTTTTTTTTTTTTTTTTTTTTTTTTTTTTTTTTTTTTTTTCTTTTTTGCTCACTGCGGCGCAGTGCCTATGTTCTGGTCTTGGTTCGACTTAGCCACTGCGGCGCAGTGAGCATGGTTCTGGCTCACTGCGACGCAGTGGATAGTTGCTGTGAAAGTATGCGCGTCAATTTTCAAACGTTAATAACTTTTGATCCGTGACTCCAATTAAGTCTTATGACCTATCGTTGGAATTGTAAGAGAGTCTAGTTTCTAGTAGTAACACTCTTTTTGTATGGATCTTATCTGATTTCTAAAAAGGTCGAGTCGAATGCGTCTTGTTCCTACTCGTTAAAGTTGTAAAGGTGTTTAGGGTTTGTGACTTGACTTAATTGTGCTAAACCAACTTGTTTATGATTGTAGAGTTGACATTACAGTATTATGATGTATAATTATAGGTTGTGGACGTGTGGATCCTATTACTCGTTTGTAATCTTATACTAGCTTCTTTGCCGGACAAGGTGAGTTTCGTATCTCCCTACTCGCTTGAGATTCGGGCTGAAAAGTGTAAACTTGCGTGTTTACTTACGTTGTTGATTGATTGATTGATTTGGTTTAAATGTTGGATTGTTGAGACGGTTATCACGTTTGATTGTCTTGGTTTACGTTTGTTAAGTATTTCATTAATATTAGGATAGACGTACATACATAGAAGTTGGTTATGCTTTCATTGGGTTTTAGATGTGGTGGGAAGGCTGCGGGTGACCCTATATATAAGCATCTGGGACTTGATGAAAGTATAATCCTCTTAAGTGTATGTACGTATAGAATTGGTGTTAATATTGATTGTTGGCTCATGTTTGTCGAATATCGATTCTTGATTCATGTTCTTCGTATTGCGATTATTGGTTTATGATTGACGAACATTGATTGTTGGTTCATGACAGACGATTGTGATTGATGCATATACGATTGATGGTAAGCATGCATACGTTGTACATAATCCCTCGGTTGAGGACTCAAACATCCTAGTGTATAGATGTATACACTTGTCCTGTGAGATGTTGGTGACATGACATCCGGGTATATAGACATATATACGCCGATGATTTTGAGATGCCGCCTTGTTCATTGTGATGACAGGCGAGTATCATTGCATAGGTGACTTGAGTTCACGCATAGGATAGGCATGTTGGCTTATTCATGCATTCAGCACTTACATTGATTCGTATATCATTTGTGCATTCGTATTACACACTCACTTATCTTGTGAAATCTTGTTGTCGGATGTTAGTGTGCTACTTAGAGGCTCGCTGTAAGTCATGTCTAGCCTCTACTCGTACATTATGATTATTGACGCTGGTTCTTCATGGACCATTACTACGAACTCACCAACCTTGTGTTGACTATGCTTAGTACACTTTTCAGGTAATCAGGTTCTCCCCGGACGTGGAGTTTAGTTGCTTGCTTGCTGTTAACCCGGGCTTTGGACTTTATGAATCAAGGATTCATCGACCTTCTCTTTTGCATTATGCTTAGGATCGATTTGCCATCATCTGGATGTTATTTTGTATCTTTGATGGTTATTTGCTCCTTATGTATTTTGGTACCTGTTTCGTATTGTAATGGATTTACTGAATCTTTATTTGCATTTAGTTCTTGCTCTATTGTAATTCCACCTTGTGCTATATGATTTCCGTGATATTTCGAGCCTGGGCTTGGGGTGTTACAGAATGGTGGCCCATGCGAGGTCGTAGAGAATTAGGCGGTTTGACCTAGACTACGGCTTAAGTTAAAACTCTTCATATAGCATGCATGGTTAGGAAATTCGTGTGCAATGTGAATTATGTGAATCCCCGTGTGAGTTCGTAGTTAAGACCACTTGTGTGATAGCTTGAATTCAATGTGATGAATGTGGTTATTATGATTTGTTGTTGTTATTGGTTGGAGCTAATGTGATGATTTAGGGCAAAATGAAGTGATGCCATTAACTTAGTATAATATTGTGGCAACCCTAAAAGAACCCGATCAACTCTTTTATGGTTACCCAACATTATAGCAAGTTCATGACATCGTGGATTGCGCACGTGTGGCTTAAAGTATAATAAGGAACCGATATGCTTAATGGAAGTTGATTAGGTGGAGGGTTAGCCATTGGTACACCCTGTATACATACCCGGTCAATAACTAAAGAGCATATCGAATTCGGATTATACTTTGAATCATTCGTGTTAGTTAATTGATTGCGTGATGTTTTGAGCATGATTACTTGAATAAATAATGAACGATTGTAATGAAATTGACATGATGACATGCTAAGTAACAATTTCATAGGATTCTAGCACTCTTGCCTTAGCTTAATGATATGAAATGAGTATGTGGTATCGGTATGAGAGCATTGACTACTTGTGTGACTAACATGTGAGCATTTGAGACTAACTCTCGGGTCAACGTGTCACTTGTTTTATAGAAATGGTAAGACCAAGGAGAGCCGGAACGAACTATAGGGCTGAAGAGGAAGAACCTCAACCGGAAGCCCAACCGGAGGTACAAGGAGGTAGAGGTCGTGGTAGGGGCCGTGGTAGAGGTCGTGGTAGAGGCCAAGGAAGGGGTCGTGGTGAAGTTCCGGAACCAAATATGGTTGAGGTGATCGCTCAAACGATCGCCAATATCATGCCAACCATTATTGCTCAAGTCACGGCAAATCTTGGGCAAAACAATGGGCCTCAAAACAATGAAGCCCCAGAAAATATGAATAATGAAAATGCCCAACCTCAGGTCGTGGAAAACGAAGAAGAGGGACCAGTGGGGGTTGATAACCGCGTGCCCATGTATAATCAATATGGGGGATATCGACAGGGGTGCATATTTAAGGATTTCAAAAGCTGTGGGGCACCGAAGTTTAATGGAAGAGGTGGTCCCACTGAGTGTATAAGGTGGTTTGAAGAGATTGAGGCAGTGATTGAACGAAGTCATTGCACCTACGACGACCGGATTTCTTATGCATCCGGCATGTTTAGACATGACGCCTTGAGTTGGTGGAATCAAGAGATAACCTTAGGGCGGACTTATAACTTGGAATGGGCCGATTTCAAGGAAAAAGTGAAGGCAAAGTTTTGTCCTCCCTATGAATTACAAAATTTGACCATTGAGTTTGCTAATCTTAATATGGAGGGAGCCGATTACAAGAGCTATGTTAGACGATTTCAAGAGTTGTCTACCCTCATTCCTCACTTGGTGGGCTCCGAGTCTCAGGCCATCCAGAAGTTTGTATTGGGCTTGAATCCTCAAGTCCGATCTTATGTAAACTCTAACATGCCTACTTCTTTGGCCGATGCGGTTAACCGAGCCGGAAGTGTGACTGAAGATTTGTTGAGAAGCGGTGTTTTAAGAAAATCCTCAACAAGCAAGAGGAAAGAAGTGGGTGAGTCAAGTGGGGTAAAGAAAGTGGGAAGGTTTGACCCCAAGAATGCTTATAGGGGTAGGGTAATGGCGGCGGTGGAACCAGCTAGGAGGCCTTATACTGGGTCTCATCCTTTCTGTGGGAGGTGCAACAGACACCATCCCGCCAATACTCCATGTGGGGCATGCTATAATTGCAACCAAGTTGGGCACGAATCCAAGAATTGTAGAGCTCCAAGAACGGGCCCAATGAATGTGGCTCCTGTTCGGGCCGTCCCTCCTCAAGGTAACCAACGAAGAGGGGAATGTTTTGAATGTGGTAGTCGTGACCACTACCGTAATAATTGTCCTCGATGGGTGGGACAACAAGTGCAAGTAGCCGTCCACCCCAACCAACTACAAATGGTCGGGCCTAACCAAAACCAGGGACAACAAGGCCATCAAGTGCAACCACGCGGCCGAGCCTTTGCGGCCAATGCAAATGAAGCCCGCAATTATCCCAACGTAGTAGCAGGTACCTTTCTCCTTAATGGTCACTATGCAACCGTTCTATTTGATTCCGGGGCCGATTATAGCCTCGTGTCCTCTAACTTTGTTCCTTTGATTGATGTGCATCCTTGTGCTCTAAACTATGTGCTTGACATTGAAATGGTAAACGGGTCACTAACTAGAATTAGTCAAATACTTCGCGACTGTGTCTTGACTTTAGAAGATGTCGATTTCTTCATTGACCTCATGCCTCTTGACATTGGTAGTTTTGACATTATAGTGGGTATGGATTGGTTAGCGGCGGTAAATGCGACGATTGATTGTGGCGAGAGAGTTGTTAAGATACCTTTGACTAGCGGTAGAATTCTTAGGGTTCAAGGCGAAATCTCCGATTCCTCTAATCCTAAAGTCTTTAGTGCTACCATCACAAAGGTAGAATTGAAGACCGTTCCTATTGTTTGTGAATTTCCCGATGTTTTTCCGGATGACTTACCGGGATTACCTCCAACTCGTGAACTTGATTTTCGTATTAATCTGATTCCCGAAGCCGCGCCCGTAGCAAAAGCTCCGTATAGACTAGCCTTAACCGAAATGCAAGAATTACAAACTCAACTCAAGGAGCTCCAAGAGAAGGGTTTCATTCGCCCTAGTCAATCTCCTTGGGGTGCTCCTGTTCTCTTCGTCAAAAAGAAAGACGGGTCCTTCAGGATGTGTATTGATTACCGGGAATTAAACAAGCTCACGGTGAAGAACCGGTATCCTCTCCCTAGAATCGATGACTTGTTTGATCAACTTCAAGGTGCTAAGCACTTCTCTAAAATCGACCTTCGCTCGGGTTATCATCAACTCCGAGTACATGAAGATGATATCCCCAAGACGGCCTTTCGCACAAGGTATGGTCACTTTGAATTCACCGTAATGCCCTTTGGGTTGACTAATGCACCGGCGGTGTTCATGGACTTGATGAACCGGGTGTGTCAACCATACTTAGACAAGTCTGTCATTGTGTTCATTGATGACATACTCGTATACTCGAAGACGAAGGAGGAGCATGTTGAGCACTTGTGTGAGGTGCTTGAATTACTAAGGAAGGAGAAATTGTATGCTAAATTCTCCAAGTGTGAGTTTTGGTTGGAAGAGGTCCACTTCCTTGGTCATGTAGTGAGCAAGGATGGTATTCACGTGGACCCAAGCAAAATTGAAGCGGTCAAGAATTGGAGAAGACCCGAAACGCCATCCGAGATCCGCCAATTTCTTGGATTGGCGGGTTATTATAGAAGATTTATTGAAAATTTCTCCCGTATTGCACAACCACTCACTCTCTTGACTCAAAAGGAGAGAAACTTTGAATGGGGCGAAAGACAAGAAAACGCCTTCCAAACTCTTAAAGATATGCTATGTGATGCTCCTATTTTGACGCTACCGGATGGAATTGAAGATTTTGTTGTTTATTGTGACGCCTCGGGGCAAGGGTTGGGTTGCGTTCTTATGCAAAGGGGTAAAGTCATTGCTTATGTCTCCCGTCAATTGAAGGTACATGAGAAGAACTACCCGACACATGATTTGGAATTGGGGGCGGTTGTGTTTGCCTTGAAGTGTTGGAGACATTATCTCTACGGCACCAAATGTGTGATTTATACCGATTACAAAAGTCTTCAACACATCTTTAACCAAAGTGAATTGAATATGAGGCAAAGGCGTTGGCTTGAGCTATTTAGTGATTATGACTGTGACATCCGTTATCATCCGGGCAAGGCAAATGTAGTAGCCGATGCTTTGAGTAGAAAGGATAGAGTGAAGCCAAGACGGGCTAGAGCTATGAGCCTCACGGTGAGGCCAAATATTCGTGACCGGATCATTGAAGCCCAAGTTCAAGCCACCCTACCGGAAAACTTTGGAGACGAAAACCTAGATGGCATGGAACAACAATTCGACCGAAAGAATGATAATGGACTATACATGGTCGAAAGACTTTGGGTTCCTATTTTCGGTGACTTAAGAACACTTATATTGAATGAAGCTCATCAATCGCCTTATTCGGTCCATCCCGGGTCGGATAAGATGTACTTTGACTTGAAAAACTTGTATTGGTGGCCGGACATGAAGCGTGATGTGGCTAGGTATGTGAGTGAATGTCTTACTTGCTTACAAGTCAAAGCCGACAGCAAGAAACCACCCGGATTGTTGGTACAACCGGTGATGCCCGAATGGAAGTGGGAACATATTTCAATGGACTTCATTACTAAACTACCGAAGACGAGAAGCGGCCGTGACACGATTTGGGTGATAGTAGATCGGTTAACGAAGTCGGCTCACTTTTTAGCCATTCGTGAAACCGATAAATTTGACACTTTGGCTCGTTTGTACATCAAGGAAGTAATATCTAAGCATGAAGTGCCGATTTCTATCATTTCTGATAGAGATGCCCGTTTCAAATCAAACTTTTGGGAAGCTTTCCAGAAAGCAATGGGTACCCGACTCGACATGAGCACGACATTTCATCCTCAAACGGATGGGCAAACCGAGAGAACCATTCAAACACTTGAAGATATGTTGAGGGCTTGTGCAATTGATTTTGGTGGAAGTTGGGAAGACCATTTGCCGCTAGTTGAGTTTTCATACAACAATAGTTATCATGCTACCATTCAAATGGCGCCCTTTAAAGCATTGTATGGTAGGATATGTCGTTCTCCTCTAGCTTGGGCGGAAATTGGAGAGAGTCAACTTATCGGGCCAGAAATTGTGATTGAAACGACTAAGGTAATATCTCAAATTAAGGAAAGGTTGCAATTGGCCCGTGAACGTCAAAAGAAGTATGCCGATGTGAGGCGGAGACCGTTGGAGTTTGAAATCGGTGATTATGTGCTTTTGAAGGTGTCACCTTGGAAAGGGGTTGTACATTTTGTGAAGCGGGGAAAACTTGCGCCAAGGTATATTGGTCCTTTCAAGATTCTTGAACGGGTTGGAAAGGTTGCGTACCGATTAGAATTACCACAAGAGCTTAGCGGTGTGCATGATGTGTTTCATATTTGCAACCTACGCAAGTGTTTGGCGGATCCTACACATCATGTGCCTATGGACGAAATTAGGATTGATTCGAATTTGAACTTTGTTGAAGAGCCGGTAGAGATCTTGGACCGTCAAGAAAAGAAACTCAAGAAGAAGCGCTACACCATTGTGAAGGTAAGATGGGACGCTAGACGTGGAGCCGAGTTCACTTGGGAGAGAGAAGACCATATGAAGTCTAAGTACCCGCATTTATTTAATAATTAGTGTTTTGTCGAATTTCGGGACGAAATTCTTTCAACGGGGGAATAATGTAACATCCGTGAATTTTGACCCGTTGACTTTATGTGTAATTTGACTAACAATCTTGTTGAATGAAATAATTGGGTTCATTTTGTGATTATATGACTTCGTGGTATGTTAGTCGGGTCGTTAGTATGTGTAGTCGGTGTTTAAATGTATAACTAATTGTATTGTGGCTTGAGAAGTGAAACGGGTCGACCCATACCCACGACCCATCAGCCCATAAGACCCATGCTTTCTCCCCCCCCTTATCCTTTCCTCCTCCTTTCATTTCTATCTATCTATCTTTCTCTATTTCTCTCAAGAAAAAGAACCATATCTTGTTCTTCATCTTTCTTGCATCAAATTAGTGCTTTGGAACTGCTATAGTACAAGAATCATCATCGTTGTCGTCTCATAATCGTCATTACATCATAACCTTGAAGTTCATAGTTCAAGCTTTCATCCATTTTGACTTAAATTCGGGTTCTAGCTCAAGGAGAAGCTTTGGTAAGTCAAATTCATCCCATTTCCTTCTATTTATGTTTGTTTATGCATTTCTAGTCCTCTTGAACATTTACAAGTCCTAAATCGGCTTAAATATCGTTTTAGGTCAAATTAGGGTTAAATTTAGGGTTTGAATGATTTGGTGGTGATTCTGATGTTTTGGTCGAAATCGTGGATTGGGTTATGTGTATTTATGGTTAATGATGTTTAGTTATGCTTCAAAACAAGTTACAAGTTCCTACAAATCGTTTTGGATTGGTTTGGGTCGAGTTTTAAGGGTTTTGGTTCGTTTTTCCTGCATAAACTGCAGGTGCTGTCTGCAGGGAGTGGCCACTGCGGCGCAGTGAGCTCTAACCTTGCTCACTGCGGCGCAGTGCCTATGTTCTGGTCTTGGTTCGACTTAGCCACTGCGGCGCAGTGAGCATGGTTCTGGCTCACTGCGACGCAGTGGATAGTTGCTGTGAAAGTATGCGCGTCAATTTTCAAACGTTAATAACTTTTGATCCGTGACTCCAATTAAGTCTTATGACCTATCGTTGGAATTGTAAGAGAGTCTAGTTTCTAGTAGTAACACTCTTTTTGTATGGATCTTATCTGATTTCTAAAAAGTCGAGTCGAATGCGTCTTGTTCCTACTCGTTAAAGTTGTAAAGGTGTTTAGGGTTTGTGACTTGACTTAATTGTGCTAAACCAACTTGTTTATGATTGTAGAGTTGACATTACGGTATTATGATGTATAATTATAGGTTGTGGACGTGTGGATCCTATTACTCGTTTGTAATCTTATACTAGCTTCTTTGCCGGACAAGGTGAGTTTCGTATCTCCCTACTCGCTTGAGATTTGGGCTGAAAAGTGTAAACTTGCGTGTTTACTTACGTTGTTGATTGATTGATTGATTTGGTTTAAATGTTGGATTGTTGAGACGGTTATCACGTTTGATTGTCTTGGTTTACGTTTGTTAAGTATTTCATTAATATTAGGATAGACGTACATACATAGAAGTCGGTTATGCTTTCATTGGGTTTTAGATGTGGTGGGAAGGCTGCGGGTGACCCTATATATAAGCATCTGGGACTTGATGAAAGTAGAATCCTCTTAAGTGTATGTACGTATAGAATTGGTGTTAATATTGATTGTTGGCTCATGTTTGTCGAATATCGATTCTTGATTCATGTTCTTCGTATTGCGATTATTGGTTTATGATTGACGAACATTGATTGTTGGTTCATGACAGACGATTGTGATTGATTGATTTGGTTTAAATGTTGGATTGTTGAGACGGTTATCACGTTTGATTGTCTTGGTTTACGTTTGTTAAGTATTTCATTAATATTAGGATAGACGTACATACATAGAAGTCGGTTATGCTTTCATTGGGTTTTAGATGTGGTGGGAAGGCTGCGGGTGACCCTATATATAAGCATCTGGGACTTGATGAAAGTAGAATCCTCTTAAGTGTATGTACGTATAGAATTGGTGTTAATATTGATTGTTGGCTCATGTTTGTCGAATATCGATTCTTGATTCATGTTCTTCGTATTGCGATTATTGGTTTATGATTGACGAACATTGATTGTTGGTTCATGACAGACGATTGTGATTGATGCATATACGATGGTAAGCATGCATACGTTGTACATAATCCCTCGGTTGAGGACTCAAACATCCTAGTGTATAGATGTATACACTTGTCCTGTGAGATGTTGGTGACATGACATCCGGGTATATAGACATATATACGCCGATGATTTTGAGATGCCGCCTTGTTCATTGTGATGACAGGCGAGTATCGTTGCATAGGTGACTTGAGTTCACGCATAGGATAGGCATGTTGGCTTATTCATGCATTCAACACTTACATTGATTCGTATATCATTTGTGCATTCGTATTACACACTCACTTGTCTTGTGAAATCTTGTTGTCGGACGTTAGTGTGCTACTTAGAGGCTCGCTGTAAGTCATGTCTAGCCTCTACTCGTACATTATGATTATTGACGCTGGTTCTTCATGGACCATTACTACGAACTCACCAACCTTGTGTTGACTATGCTTAGTACACTTTTCAGGTAATCAGGTTCAACCCGGACGTGGAGTTTAGTTGCTTGCTTGCTGTTAACCCGGGCTTTGGACTTTATGAATCAAGGATTCATCGACCTTCTCTTTTGCATTATGCTTAGGATCGATTTGCCATCATCTGGATGTTATTTTGTATCTTTGATGGTTATTTGCTCCTTATGTATTTTGGTACCTGTTTCGTATTGTAATGGATTCACTGAATCTTTATTTGCATTTAGTTCTTGCTCTATTGTAATTCCACCTTGTACTATATGATTTCCGTGATATTTCGAGCCTGGGCTTGGGGTGTTACACTAAGCGCCTCAAGTTTGAATTTGATTTTTAGAAATTATGCCTCCTAAAGCACCATGTGGCAGTCAAAAACGTAAAAAGAGAAAACTTGATGAAGAAATGAGAAAGTCGTAAGCCGGTGCTCTAGATAAATTTATCCATAGACAACCTGTTGAAAAACACGTTGAGACTAACATAAATGAAGAAAATGTGGAACAAGAAGAGCATGTTGAGGCTAATATAAATGAAGAAAAGGCAGAAGAGCAAGCAAATGAAGAGGAGTATGTCGAGCCTAATGTAATTGAAGAGCATGTAGAGCATAACCCGATTGATATATTTGATCCAAGAAGGTGGGAAGGATTAAATTCTGATCAGATTAAACTTTTGGTCGAAAAAGGTCCTAGAAGAGATACTAGTATTGTGTATGGTCCTTATGATGCACTTGGTAGACGATTTTCCACTGCTTTATATACAAGAACTTTATCAAATATGGAGAAGCGTGATAGAGAGTGGCTCGTTTATGTCAAAGCTTGGAGTCTTAAGTCATTGTCACAAACTCGTTGGGAGAGTCGTGTTGAAAGTGTTAAGGCTATTAGAATGCAACTTATTGATGTACGGGAAGCCTTACTTGAAGTTGGAGAAAAAGATACTGATCCTGGAATTGCAGATGAAGCAAATTCGTTAGCAGAAAAAGAACTTTGTGACTTTGAGTTTTTGGTATCAATAGTCATCGGGTATCAAGTATTAAACCAGGTAAATGTTGTGAGCAAAAAGTTACAATTAAAGGATATGCATCTTGATACTGCAAATGAAGAGATAAACAAATTGATCGGGTACTTCAAAGATTATAGAGAAACGGGTTTTTAAAGCAATTGATGAAGCTAAGGAGATTGCTATTGAAATGGGTATTGATCCGATATTTCATCAAAAGCGTGCGATCCAAAGGAAAAGGAAATTTGATGAGAGTTCAAGTAGTCAAGAAGTTTCATTTACAGCAGAAGATAACTTTAGAGTCAATTATTTCTTATATATTGTTGATAAAGCCATTGGTTCTCTTGAATCAAGATTTGAACAATTCAAGGAGTATGAGAAATTATTTGGCTTTTTATTTCCACATAACTTACGGGGAATCGAAGATAAGGATCATAAGTTGTGTTGTTAACGTCTTGAAAATGCACTCAAGTTTGTAGAAAGATCGGATATTGATGCTGATGAACTTTATATGGAGTTGAAGTCATTTGAGATCAGTCAATTTAGTAGCCCAGTTGATGTTTTGCAGCATTTGAAAGAACTCGATTATTTTCCCAATGCAAGCATTGCTTACAGAATATTGTTAACTATTCCAGTGACAGTAGCATCTGCAGAAATGAGTTTTTCGAAACTAAAGTTACTGAAATCTTACTTAAGATCTACCATGGGTCAAGAAAGACTAAGCGGATTGGCGATGATAGTGATTGAGAATGAAATCTTAATGATATAGACTATGAAGAGTTAATCAACCAATTTGCTGTGAAGAACGCTAGGAGAACTACTCGAATCCTCGACTAGCTATTACGATATGTTAATTCAATTGTATGATTTTGCTTCTTTTTTTTTAGTTTCTTGAAGAATAATTTTTGCTATGTTTATTGATATAACATTTATCGTCGTTTTTAAAGATTAGGTTATATAATATAAACTCGTTGTTCAAAATATATATATATAATATATTATATATATATATATATATATATAGGGAAAAGATAAAATGAGTCCAGCTTATTTTGAGTCCAATTTGAGTCCATTGATTTTCTTCCATCTCCTCAAATTCCAACCACCTCCTACCACCACCACCATCATCTCCGACCACCACCATGATTTTCCGGCGACGGCGACCACCGCCACCACGACTTACACATGTGTAAGTTACATGGACCCTTTTTGACTCAAATTAAGCTGGACTCAATTTATCTCACCCATATATATATATATATATATATAATATATATATAAAAATATATATATAAAACTTGTTGCGCTTAGCCTATGGGCCCTTTTTTGACGCTCGGCCAAGACCCATAAATCTTCGGAGACGGCACTGTCCTCAAGCACGTAAGGGAAATAAAGTTACTATCATTTGAAATCGTTAACACATATTGTTATAACATCATACCTAAATTTTGCATAAAATCATGACCAAAGTAAGATTAGGAACAGAACTGCAAACCAACACAATGCCTTGTTTTTAATGGCAAGCACAAAGTATATGCTCCTCAAAAGTTGAACTTATTATCCATTCAATTTTTTGTGGTTTACTTAAGGTTACCAAATCAATATTTGCGACTCTAAATATATGTTTCAAAGTTACAACATTCTCCTATAAACCCGGGTCCTCATATTTTCTTCAAAGATAGAAACTGACCCACATGATTATAGCTAAAAATATCCATTGATTACAATGTGATTTCCATTAAAGAACATTAAATTAAATAGAAATAAACCAAATCTTTTAATTCTTGTAAAAATTGCAACTATTTTTGTTAATCAAACCAGAAAAAACAATGGAAGAACATAACAATGGTCAAATGAAGATTGAAACAGGAGAATATGGTTATGTTCTTGAAGATGTTCCTCATTTGTCCGATTATATTCCTGATCTCAATGTAAATACTTTCATTGTTTTTTTCCTTTTTTTTCCCTTTTTTTTTTTTTGAAACATTTTGGTGTTTGAAACGTAAACAAATATACATATACATATATACATTTCCAGCATTACTAATTTACATTGTTTAAAGTTTCAACTGATAAGTCCACATGATTTTTGGTACTATATTATAGATATATATGACAAATAATGAAACAATCTTGCTTAACATGAATTTGATGAAATCTTATTATGTTACATTGGTTGAAAATTAACAAGTAACAGTAAAATATTTGACACTATAGTTGTAATGTTATATTTATTTTTTACAGACATATCCCAATCCAATGCGATTCAATTCTGCATATTCCGTCGTAAAGTGAGTATACTTGCATCTTTTATGTTTCAAGCTGCGATGTATCGTTCTTGTTCTTGACATGATTTATTATTTACCAACAATATGCCCGAATGAATTTCAGGCAATATTTTGTTGATCTTGATGATACCGTGCCAGAAAAGGTAAGTTAACATATAATCAAGTCAGTCTGATCAACATAGTTGCAAGTAAATCCAGCATGACCAATTTGTTTACGTCATTTTGTAGGTTGTTTTCCAGAAAAACGATCCAAGAGGGGTACATTTTCGACGGGCCGGCCCCCGCCAAAATGTATGATGTTTGTTCGTTTAACTTGCTTTCAATCTTTCTATGATGAGCAAGATATCTTTGTTGAGAGAGTCTTTAATGTTGCAGGTTTATTTTTCACCCGATGATGTGCATGCTTGTATCGTAACGTGTGGGGGTTTATGTCCTGGATTAAATACTGTGATTAGGGAATTAGTATGTGCTCTTTATCATATGTATGGTGTCACCAAGGTTCTTGGAATTGATGTAAGTATCAGCTTCAAAAATCTATATTCAGATTTGTCACTTTTTAGAAGTACTTTGTAGGAATCTAATTTTAAATGAATTCATTGTTGAACTTCCATGAAATGATTCTTTGTCATATTTGGTTATGTAGGGAGGATACAGAGGTTTCTACTCAAAAAATACCAGAACATTGACACCCAAAGTTGTGAATGATATTCATAAACGAGGTGGTACGATTCTTGGTTCGTCTAGAGGGGGACATGACAAGTCAAAGATTGTCGATAGCATTCAAGACCGTGGTATTAATCAGGTGTCTAAAGTTTGACATATTGCATAATGATGCTACATTGCAGTCTATACAAGCTAGCAAAGTGGATGGGTTGGATACTGGTTAAATAAACCATTTTTTTGTATAACTCAAATTGGGTCAATAATAACATATTTCTTTATAAAAAGGGTGATGATTCGTACACTACCTTTCTTTGACCGTAAAACACCAAATATGTGTACGATAATGTGAAGCACGTACGGTGGTGTACGGCTAAAAGAAGGTAGTTTACAGATCATCTCCTATATTAAAATACACTTTCAGCGGTTCAGCCCATTCAACCCATCTGACCTCTTTGCTTCAAGCTATTTCTTTTTACCCATGCGATCCATTAAAATACAAGAAATTACCCACTCATAAGCATGAGTCCAAACTGTCATTGTACCTATGCTTCAGTGTGTATGCCTTTACATAATTACATTCCTTTGTAGAATCTGAATAATACTTTGTAACTAAGAGTTCATGGTATATGATGACTTATTGATTCTGTTTGATTGTTTCAGGTTTATATTATTGGAGGTGATGGAACTCAAAAAGGTGCAGCCGTAATTTTTGAAGTATGTTGCAGTAAAAGTTACTAAAGTATTAAACATGTATCTAAAGCATAAGCATACTTATTTGAGTTTCATTCTACATATGCAGGAAATTAAGAAAAGAGGATTAAAAGCTATTGTTGCTGGGATTCCAAAGACAATTGACAATGATATTGCGGTATGTTTTGTACTGAATAATTCACTTTTACCAAATGTTGCTGTACCTTTTTAAGTGCAATATAATATCAGCTCAATAATAGTAGAGCAAGCTCAAATCAATTTGAGCTAGTGTGAGACCCATGCTTATGCAGCATCCATCTTCCATCTGCTAATAGCACAATCTAAAATCCCAAGATAACGGAATGTTCAATTGGTAAAAAGTTTTAATGAAAGTTTTTACTAGAATCGATCCTACCAGGTATTACCGGTTTGGGGTTCACCTTATCTGATTAAATTAATTTTGGGTTTTGTTCTAGTTTATTGGTTTGGAACTTTGGAATGCAGTTGCATTTTTATATGCATTACCTCAACTCATTTCTTTCTTGTTTCAGGTCATTGACAGGTCATTTGGTTTTGATACTGCTGTTGAAGAAGCCCAACGTGCTATTAACGCTGCACACGTCGAAGCAGAGAGTGCAGAAAACGGCATAGGGGTAGTCAAACTAATGGGGCGCTACAGCGGTTAACTTTACCTCCAATAGATGTGGAATTTTTTTAGAGGTGGCAAAATGGGTGGGTCAGGTCAAGGGGTACCCGAAACACCTTTTGTCTACAAATTTTAGTTTTCTAATAAATAATTAGCTTGTCAAATATGATTATAAGGGATTTATAATTTCAATAACAATAATAAGCTAACTTTCTGAATGAAAATTTCGGATCTTATACATTAAATTTCACTTTGGAAGTCCCTCGGCCTGTGTTTGGCTCTGTCTCATTTTAAGATATTTCCTTATGATTTTGACATTTTGAACTGTTAGAACTAAAATATAACCTGGATTTCTTTGGCATACTAACTGTACGTGGACTTATTACAAATTTTGGACCAAAAGTGTTTCATAACTCATTTCATGCAAACCGCCCATTTCCACCTCCAGTTGTAACATACTGGTTGCCTATCTGAATCTTCTGTCTTAAATTGTTGTCTCAGGATTCATTGCAATGTATGCAACTCTTGCAAGTCGTGATGTAGATTTATGTTTGATACCAGAATCACCTTTCTTTCTAGAAGGTGAAGGTGGGCTTTTCGAATACGTAGAGAAACGAGTCAAGGAACATGGACACATGGTTATTGTTGTAGCTGAAGGAGCAGGTCAAGAGCTTGTTGCAGAAAGCAATAATTGTTCAACCGCAAAAGATGCTTCAGGAAACAAACGACTTAAAGATGTTGGAATGTGGCTTTCTGAAAATATTAAGGTATCAATGTTGCTTAATCTTGAAACAAAGTTATCACTGGTTAATAATTAGCTTTAGACGTTTACAATTTCTTCTCGTGAACTTTGAAAATGAAAGTAATGTCTTGTATTGCAGGATTACTTCACAAGAAAGAGCAACATGTCAATTACACTTAAATACATTGGTAACTTCACTATTATATCAAGAGTCCAATAGTGTCTGCAATATTATTTGGGAGTTTATGTTAAGTAAATACATTGGTAACTTCTCTAGGATCGCCTTTTGTTTCATTGTCTGTCCAAATCCAAAATTTTCTTCAAACATTCTCCTAGAGATGGACAAACAGGAGGATCGAGCAGGCAAGGTAACTAGGCACAAACCAAAACAGTGCAGAATGGGTTGATCCACAAACATTTTTTATTATAGAACTATAACTCTAAGTACCACAATATTCTAGTTTCACTTTTAATCTATTTGACCCGTTTCTTACAATTTTTTTAATTGACCCGTCAAAGATAACCCATAACCCAAATTTAATAAGTACAGCAGTCGAAATAGCCACGTGTACTCTACATTTTTCTTCTAAAAAAATTGAGATAAAATTCATTATAACCAAAACAATTGGTCAAACGATGCAGATCCTACCTACATGATCCGTGCCGTTCCAAGTAATGCATCTGACAACATCTACTGTACTCTACTTGCTCAAAGCTGTGTGCATGGAGCCATGGCAGGGTTCACCGGCTTCATTACCGGGCTTGTGCATGGTCGACAAACATATATTCCATTCAATGTAAGTTAATCCTCTACCACCACTCTAAACTGTGAAGATGTAAACACAAAGATGCAATTTGGCTAAACTGTGAAGATGCAATTTTTGTAAAAAGATGCAACAGAATGAAACTTTGAATCTTGTAAAAAGATGCAATTTGGCTAAACTGTGAAGATGTAAACACAATATCTGTTGTATATAAATACTTTCGATTCAACCGTACAAAAGTTTATCATTCTTTTGGGGAAAAGGGTCTTACTCTGGTAAGATTAAAGTTTACATTCTTACATATTGAAGTTTTTTCTTGTATTTTTGCATTCTTTTCAAAAACGTATTTCCTTAAGTTGTGTTCATCACATATGGGGCAAATATATCTTTTCCGCAATTAACTTTTAACGCATGTACTATGATTTCCCACTAAAATAAACATGTACTAGCTTACTAGGTACTTACCATCCAAAACGCTCCTCCTTATCTTTCGGTTTCCTTGAAGTTAGCATACATATGATTGCTTATTAACAACAAATACCCAAGTATGGTAGTTTGGAAAGTAAACATTCAATTAAAAAGCAAGCTTTGACTTAACTCTGTAAGAACATCTTTTATTGGCACAAAACCATCCATTTGCTCAATATCTTTCAGTTTATTATCTGCTGTTGATTTCTTAGCGACACGTTTAATTGGTGTTTCTTAACATGCAGCGTATAGTGGATCATCCTAATAAAGTTGTGATCACCGATAGAATGTGGGCAAGGGTACTTGCGTCCACGAATCAGCCAAGCTTTTTAAGACCAACAGAATTGATTGAATTTCAGAGAGCGGAAGAACCATGGTCACAGTTGTTGGAAAGACAAAGCAGTAGGAGTTCAGGTAAAAACTGAGAAACAAGATTTTGACATGCTCGAGTGCCTTGTGAATCTGATTGACCATCTGAACGGTTCGGTCAATGTAGGAAGCAGTTTTGAATGCACCAGTCTGTTCAGATGCTTAGGCTGCAGCTAGTGACTGGTTTAACAGTTGATTGCTAAGTGGCTCTTTTGAATAAAAACTCTAGGCTTTAACGACTTATTGCATGTTGTACTATTGTGTTTTTCCCTTTTTCTTTCTATCCTAAAAGTGTATATTTGATTATACTAATTATATTTGCATTTGTGTTCTAGTGAATGTTGTTAGAGCCGAGGAAATCAATATAAAAACTCATTCGGTTTCTTATGTCTAATTATAGTAACTACATATGAATCTAGTTACCAGAAACAGCTATACTTAAAAAATATAGTGAAACTATTTATATTATTCATCTACGCGAACTTCAACACAAGCCAACAATCACATTCTAGTTGGTCTAAAGCAAGGTATTCAAGGACCCAATTAATCAAACATGATGGAACAACACTAATACAGGCATAGGAATGACAAGTGCTTGCCTTCTATATGTACTTTATAGATGAAATTATTATTTGTATAGCTCAATAAGATTTCCTTGTCCTATGGAATCAAACTTGAGTCGGGTTATTAACCTTTGTATACCCTCGAAGGGTTGGTGTTGTCGATAATCAATGGGCATTCAAGTAGCTTGTGTAGTGGTATTCACTTCAAAGTATCATTAACAAGCATCATAGACACATATTATTAAACTAAATATTCTCAGCTGCATACAATAGATGTACCTTAAAGTATTTGTTCCCCTCTCTATTTTTGTTGCTTGTAGCTTAAGTATATGTAAATACGTGATCACAATACAAATTTCTAAAATTATCAGAAGAAAAAGAAAGAAAATGGTGAAACACTGAAACCTGACTAATGAGGCACACAAACTACAAGTTTCGGAGAGGGCTTTAAATCTACTTGCAAGATTCTGCACAACAGTGTCAACAATGTGCATCAAATATTATTAAAAAAAAGATAAATGCTGAGGGTAATCTTGTAAATATCATCACCTTCTGTAATCATCGGAGTGCTCTTTAGCTTTTAAGAGAGAAAGACCAGTGAGAAATTCATAGCACAAGATGCCAAGAGTCCAAATATTATACTCACTTGCATCATGCTTCACACTCTCCACTGCATCATGTATATAAAGTTTTGAAACTCAAATATAGACCATTATCAAATTTATAGGTAGCACTAATGAATGGATCGATTTGACTTATTTTGATCAGAAACGGGTCAAATAAAAGATGTAGCCAAAAAGAGAACAGGCGAACGGATTGAGAGTCACCCAGAGTGTATTATAAATGCAAACAACCTCCTGGATCACTCTTTTAAAGATTTAGATTTACAATGTAATAATAATGTTGTCACAATCATACTTATTACATTAATTATGTTTGAAAATTTCTCGAAAATGGACTAAAGAAGGGTTGAGTCTAACCAACCTGGCATGTTCCGACTCATTACCCAACCCACCCACAGCCAAAAGTATTCTTTTTCGTGGGTTAATGGGTTAAAATACGAAAGACTTACAGTGCAGAACCTCCTTCATTGAAGTTTTGGTATTTCCGCAGCTCATTGTAGTCTTGTACAGTCTCTTTGCAGCAACTACAGGGTCAAGTAAACCCTATTCTGTTAAAGTTATCATCTAGATATAGGAACACTCAATATCCCCTTCCAAATGACATCAAGGTATGAGTATCACGTACCTGATCATAGAAGTGTCTTCGTAATTCAACATTCCAACTTCATGGTGAAGCCATGCTCCACTAAAGACTGTTCAGGCTGGCTCTTGGATAGCACCTTCAAATCCACATGATTCAACTAAAAAGATGATTTGTCATAGTAAAACTAGTTTAGCTTATTGTGGCATAAATAAATGCAGAATATGCAAAAGAATGGCAGGTAAAAAATTCATTACCCAGACCTCTTTTCTTTTGCTATATTGATATCATCAAAATTTTCACTTCCAAATGTCAAAGACTCTAAGCGTCCACCTCTTTTTCCTCTGATGCGGCCTCTGTGGAAGCCTATAGACAAACTAATCAAAAAAATCACTATATGTATCATGCATGATAAAGATCATTGTTTGCCCATGTAAAAGATTTAGTTATATAATCTGTTGTTAGAAACATATTAGTTATAATATATTAGTTATATAATGATAAATATATAAGAATAGAAGTATACTAATTATAATTTGTAATGGTCAAACATACAGGTTAGACAAAAGTTAAGAGTTAAAGTCAAAAGTAAAAAAAATAATAATAATAAGAAAAAGTAAAATCAGGCAAATTAATGATAAGAAAATAAAAGTAAGAAAATATACAAAGCCTAATCTTGAAATAAATAAAAAAAATTAGAAGCAAAATAAGATTTTTACTAAATTCAAAAATGTAAATAAAAATATTGAAGATAGGGGCTAGAAACCAAATTTTAATATAATAAAAAGACAAAATAAAGTGGTCTTATTGACTCACTTTGTAAATTGATAGTAAGGGCAATGTCTATTTAAAGACCTTGTTTCTCTATGTTAATATGTCTACAATGCAAAGATGCAAAAGCAATTGGTGCCTTGCCTTCATTATATCAGGACATTACTATTCAAGTCAAATAGCAGAACTAAAGATTTGCTTTCAATATGTTCATCCACGTACATTACTCCTCATTAGATTAACAAACCTAAATAGCTAAAACCAGAAAAAAGAAGGAATGCTGCAAACAACTTTAAGTGCCTGTACTTCAATGATCATCATTCAGGGAAAAATCTTTCTAATTGAAGACGGTTAAAACACTTGCCCATTGTTATTGTAAGGCCAGGAGAAACCTTACCTTAAACCACAAAGGCACAAACTCTATGAATTATTGCATGTACTTAGACCAGTAATACAGCAGCTCAAAACCTAATGGGTATCTATGAGAATTGACAACATCCACATTCAAACAACTCGATTTGAGTTAAAATCTTATATATGTAGTATATGAGGAATGTCTGCCTAGCAGCAGTGCATGCGATATCTCCAAGTGCAAGCCTCTGAAAAAATAATGATCATAGATATAGAACTTAATGTCCATATTTTATGCTTGGCCACATCCACAGACATCCAATCTAAGATTTGCAACCCACAATTTAGTAATAGCATAGAACATAATTATCCAATAGAAGGGCCTTTCACCAATATAATCCTACAACTGTTCAAAACATGTCCTACTATCTTTTGATAAGTTAATGATCACATAACATTTAAACTTATCTACCATATTTATATCTTTTCGGATACAAAAACAGTTTCTGGAGACAAATGTTGAAACTACTGTAGTGTTGGTGCTGTATAAAACCCACAACACCTACAGTCCTACATCACCAAATGATCAAAACTTACATAGTCAAACTTCCAAATTCAAAGTTTAACATCAACCTTCTTGCTTGACAGTAACAAATGAACCAATAATATGGGACAACAATACATACAAAGCTCCTCACGGACACAAAAAATTGCTAGAATTACACCTAAATGAGTAAAAGATATCAAGTATATGTAGAAACAACTTCACAAGAACGTTATTCTTGGAAAAAACTATAACACATGGTTCACCTTACCTCTATCTACAACTTTGAAGCAACACAAAGATCCTCATCTGCACCCGAATAATCTAATCCTTTGGCACTCATTTCAGAGTACATAATTTGGACCTCTGGTAGCCTTCCTTCCTTTCTAAGACCCGTGAGAAGCTCACTAGCAGCGTTCACACTAGGCAAAAAACCGTTTCCAACCATTTCCCTGTACCAAATATACGCTTCACTATATTTCTTGATATCACAAAGACCCTTTATCATAGTTTCATAAGTATCCGCTTTAGGAACCAATCCTGTTGCCTTCATTTTATCAACAAGATCCTTTGATTCACAAACCTTTTCCTGTTTTAAATATCCAATGATCAAGCTATTGTATGCCATTCTATCAGGAAGAATTCCATTATCAACCATCTCATGATAGAATGCAAATGTTTTCTCTACAAAACCATGTTCTGCATAAAAACGAATCAGTTCATTATATATTACGCGGTCAAAACTTAACTTCATCTGTGACATGTCATTGATGAGTTTCTCTATCATTGTTATACCCTCATTCAAACATCCAGAAATTAGTGGATGAAATGTATTGATGGTGGGCTTGATTCCTAATTCTTTCATTTTCTCATATAACTCTAAACACTTGCGACTGTCTTGCTTTAATGAATAGCCAGAGATTAAGCAATTATACGTTATTGCATCTTGTTTAAGACCTCCAATCGTGATTTTTGTGGCAAGTTCTTCTGCTTCCTCAACCCTTCCTTTTTTGCAGAGGCCGTTTATCAGTGTATTGTACGTAACCAATGTTGGAGCTACTTCATTAGTTAGCATTCCATCAAGAATCTTGACAGCATCTTGCATTTTCCCTCCATTGCAGTACCCATTAATGAGCATATTATACACATTTGCATTTGGCATAATACCCCTACCTATCATATCTGTGAAAACCACTTGAGCTTCAACAAGCCTTCCGTCCTTGCACAACTGGTTAATCAGAGAACCATAACTTATGATACCTGGCTTTAAGCCATTACTTTCCATTTCCTCAAGAATCTGGAAACATTTATCGAACTGAAGTTTCCGCCCAAAACCGTCAAGTAGTATGTTATACGTCACCACATTTGGTGAAACACCCATATCCGACATTCTTTTTATATACTTTTCTGCCTCAACAAGATTCCCAGACTGACAATACCGCTTAATCACCGGATTCAAAGTGCTGCAACTCGGATTCAACCCATGTGATTTCATTCTCTCAATCGCCGAAAGCGCCTTTTCTATGTGACCCTCCTTACAATGACCATCAACAATCGTATTCCATATCACCTCATTAGGCACCATTCCTTTCTCCAACAGCTTCGCCAAAATCTCCTCAGCTTTATCACTTTTCCCTCCATTACACAACCCATTCAATAAAATCCCACAAGTGTACTCATTTATGCGCACACCATCCTTATTCATCTCTTCAAACAAAGCCACCATAGCATCCAAATCCCCAGACCTACTAAACCCGTTAAACATAGAACTATAACTATACCCATCCGGTACAAACCCATTCACTTTCATATCGTCCCAAACCATCTTAGCCTCATCCATCCTCTTCCCTCTACACAACCCTTTAAGCAAAACATTAAACGTAACAACATTCGCATCCACCTTCCTCTCCTTCATCAACTCCCTCACTCGAAACGCCTCATCCAAATCCCCAACTTTACAATACCCATCAATCAAAGTATTAAATGTAACCTGACTAGCAACAACACCTCTCTCAGACATTTCATTAAACAGTTTGCGTGCATCAAGCATACGCCTTTCTTTACAAAACCAATCAATCAAAACATTATATACAAACTTACTAACCCCCACTCCACCATCTCTTTTCATAAAATCCATCAATTCCAAAGCCCTTTTCATTTCCCCAATCTGAACTGCTGATTGTACAGCTTTTCCAAATGTAAACTTATCAACCCTAATTCCCAAATGATTAACATAATCAAATAAAGATAAAACATTATTAAATTTGCGACAAGAAACTAAACATTCAAGAAGTAAATTAAATGAATCAAGATTATTAAAGACTGAATCTTTTTGACCAATGAATGGTTTCCAGTCAATGGGATTGTTGGAATTAATTAGGGTTTTGATTAGATTTTGAGCAGGTTGAGTTTGGCCTTGTTGAAGTAGTAATTTGAGTTTTGTGAGTTGTAAATTTGGATCATTGGAATTTGAAGAGAAGAATTTATTAGAGATTGAAGAAACTTTGGTTATAAATTTGGGAAAAAGAAGAAGCTTTGTGTTCGCCATTTCTGAAAGAGAAAGCCAAGTTTCAAGTGATCTCTTTTCTGTCACTAAATTTTTTTCGAGTAGAAACTGGTTTTGTTTATGGCTAAGGAGGTTTAATTCGTGTAGGGTTTTAGACTTTTGATTTCTGGGGTCGTTAAAAATTGATAGACGGTAGATTTAAAATTTGTGGAAGACAATATTGGGCTGAATATAATGCAGATTAAAATTTTAATTGACCCATATTAAGGAAGAGAGACTAGACACCTCAGTATAATGCAATGAAAAACACGCAACTAATTAAACTAGCACGATACTTACACAATACGACAACAATAGTGACGATGACGGTATGTGGTGATGGTGATGCGGTTGAATGATGTAAATTGATGTCAATGTAATTCATGTAAAGTTGGTGATGAAAATATTTTTAAACATGAGGATTTAGGGTAAAAATTGATAAAATAAGGGTTTAGTGTGAAAGTTAATTCATTAAGAACAAAATGGTCATTTTAAATTGAGACATTTCAACATTGGCTACATAATTTTTATATAGTGATATAGATCATTATTTTAATATTACCACCATGTGACCATATGGATTTACAGCTGAAAGTTACAAGTCATATGTTCAAAACTTATCATTTTTAGTCTTTTTTTTGACATTTTCCTATAAATCTATAATAGTTTCATGCCTTCTATCGATTATCATGGTGTTCGGAAAGAGTGATGCGTGGTGAATGAGAAAAAAAGTAACACCCAATGCCGTCTTTAACGGGTTTTGGGTCCCAATATCTCTCGACGGTGTATGGGGAGGTAGAAGTAAACAGTCTTACCCTACTAAGGGTAGAGAGACTCCTTACAGGTTCTACCAAAGGTAGAAAAGGACTTCAGCCTTGTTGGGCATGAGGATCGAACTCATGACCCCAGTCTCCAGAAGTAAGGTTCCAACCACTGATCCAATCCCGATGGTTTTGCGTGGTGAATGAGAGAGATATATCATATTTTTACTTGATATATGAAGAAATGTGATGTAGCGCGTTACCGTTTAAGCTCCCTGATCATAAAGATGTAATGTATGTCTATTTCACCTCATTTCTATATAAATATAAATATACATACTACAAATAGATAATTTAAATACAAAATTTAGTTGCATAGAAAAAAGTAAAATGACATTAAAACTTGGATATCTTGCAATATAGTTAAGTTGGATTATCACATTGACACATTCTTAAGAGGGTATTTTAGTCATTTTGATTATAACAAGATCATCATCTGGAGTTGCAACAAGTTATTCGGGTCACATGAATCAAAGAACACAATAGAGTACAACTATACATGAACAGAAAAGACAGATATCCTACGAATCGTTATTTTTACAACTCAGTAAAGGAACCATACTAAACTCATCAACTTCGGTATACGCCAGAAGGGTCTGCATTCTGGACAATCCACGGGTGTTCAAGTAGCTTGTGTAGCGGAAGCCGTTTCGTAGTATCCTTGACAAGCATCTGCATTGCAATTACACATTTATATGACAATAAGCTAACAATTCTAGACGGCATATAATAAGCAAGAACAAGAGATGAAAATGAAAATGTTTTCCCTTTTTATTTTGTTGCTTGTGAGTTGATGAAAATGAAAATTCCAGGACTTTTACAAAATAAGCAAGAACAAGAGATGAAACCTGACTAATGAGGTCCTTTGCAGATGCAGAGACTACAGGCTTTGGAGGGAACTTTAAATCAACTTGCACGATCCTGTAAAAATGAGTCAACGTCTCCTCTAAGATATACGAACATTTATTAGAAACAACATTCTGAGAGTAATCATGTAAATAGCATCATCACCTTTTATATGTATCAGAGTGCTCCTTTGCTTCAAATGGAGGGATGCCATAGAGAAATTCGTAACACAAGATTCCAAGACTCCATATATCAACACTTGCATCATGCTCCACACTCTCCACTGCATGATTATTAGCATTATACATATGTTATAACTAAGAATAGACCATCATCACATAACTGATATGTGTCAAGTAGTCTTACCCATTTCTGGGGGAAGATAATCCAGGGTACCACACATGGTTCGCCTGCGATTGAATGTGTGCACGGACCAGCCAAAGTCTGCAATCTTCAGTTCACCCTGAAATAGATGACATATATGTTATAAAATGAGCACAAAATGCCTCTCTCTGATCAAATTAAAACCACATGAAAACAAAGTTATGGAAGGTTTTCCTATTTACCTGTGCACCAACCAAGAGGTTCTCTGGTTTGATGTCTCTATGAATAACATGTTTCCCATGACAATATATAAGAGCCCTTGCTAATGATGCTACATACTGTTGGAAAACATGTGTGATATAAATAACATAACCTCATTCATATACTAGTGCATTAATTTTCTTTTGTTAGCTTAGAAGACATACAGTAGCAGATCGACGTTCACTGAAGTATTTGCTTTTCTGCAGCTCCTTGTAGAGTTCACCCTTTGCAGCATACTCCAGAATCAAGTAGACCCTTTTCTGTAAAAAATAATTATCAATTTTTTAGAATTGTCAAAAATCTCCTTTAAATGAAATCAAGTGATGGCTATATGTACCTGATCATAAAAGTAGCCATAAAGTCTCAGTATGTTAGGGTGTCGAAGATGGCTTTGAATTTCAACTTCACGGCGAAGCTGATGCTCCACTTGAGACTGTTTGAGTTGGCTTTTAAAAAGCACCTTCAATGCCACAACATGATTGCTCTGCAGAAGCACAAAACAATGATAAGAAACCTGTGAATCCTAACAAAGTCTCGAGATGATAATCTAGCTTATAAAGATAGGCATGTAATCTAGCTTATAAAGATAGGCATGTAAGGGGATTTAATTTTCTCACCCTCTTTTCTCTTGCAATATATACATGACCGAATTTCCCCCGTCCAAGTGGCTTCCCAATGTCAAAGTCACTAAGCGTCCACCTCTTTTTCTCTGCTGCAGCATCTGTAGAAACCTACAAAAAGCAGAACAACGGAAATCCATCTTATTACAATCATTGACAACAAAT
Organism: Erigeron breviscapus; assembly: GCA_034093135.1. Taxonomy (NCBI): domain Eukaryota; kingdom Viridiplantae; phylum Streptophyta; class Magnoliopsida; order Asterales; family Asteraceae; genus Erigeron; species Erigeron breviscapus. The sequence goes on along the minus strand of CM067167.1, from coordinate 151,584,318 downwards.
ATCATAGTTGATTCATCGTATCTATAAAAGCAACATTCCAACCATTTCACACTTTCCAAAAACAGAAATGCTGCAAACAATTTACTTTCAAAGCAGAAACTATGCAAAGTCCAAACAGATATAAGCTACAACTTTCGCACAAGATGACTCATAAGGCACCAGAAACAGCACAACTGGCATTCTGACTTCCATTAGCTCATTATAGCTATCAACCTTACACAAAATCAAACTCTACATTTCATTGCATATCCTGAGAACGAGTAAAACCCAACACTAATATATCCACTTTGAAACATATATATCCGAGTTGGAACCTTATAACTGTCAGTCAGCCATGCTTTCCATATCTCAAAGTGCAATCCTTGTTCTATTAGTGATTCGAAATTTGCATATTATCGACAACTATACACTATGAAAAGTGATTCCTACACCAAAATATTACTTTATACACATGTAACACCTAAAAAGTACATACTCTGCCATTTTATACCATTGCTGTATTGATGTTCTACCTTTCCAAAGTACTTTTTTTCGCAATTCCGACATGACAGACTTCCATAACGCAAAACGTAATATCTAAATCTTAGCGGCCAGATCAGATGGTTTCTCAACCAACGATACCGTATCTATAATGTTCACAACATCCTCGCATCTTAAACTAACAATCAGGCATAGAACTAACCCTAACATGTACTACAAAATTATAATAAAATATTGAAAATAACAAAACGACATTAACGACTAGGTGGTGGTCCATTTGGGACTCTCCAGATCACAAGTTTTATCATTGGCATAAACCCCTATATATATATAATCAATATAGATATTAACGGAAATCGAAACCCTAACATAAATACAGATTGAAAAAAAAAAATTAAACTAATAATTAGAGAAATGAAAGCGTTGATGATACCATTCGTTGTTGTGGCTGCTGTTGTGTCTCCATTGAAATTGCCATGAATTCCAGTTAGAGAGAAATTGAAATAATATTTTATTAATCTGATTTTTAGAGAGAGAAAGAGAGAAAGAGGGGGGCAACGGGAATGATGATGGGGGGATGATTTGATTTTTTTATGAATTTGAATTAAGGAAAAGGGGCAACGGTCGGATTTGCTATTTATCATATTCAACGGCATTTGCAATGTGACTTCTTTAATTAAAGGGAGATGATATATGGATTCACAACACACATTTTCCATCTACAACAACTTTTTTTGACACGACTATTATACCCTTTTCATATTTTACACTTTTTACCCTTTCATATTATACCTTTTCACTAGCCAAGAAAACTAAATAAACATCTTTTTTCTCTTTTACCGACTCTTCAGTTTCTTCTTTTTCTTTATCAGCCCTAATTATTCAATACTATCTTTTGCTTCCATTGTTCTCATGCTCCACATCAATTATATCATCTAGAAGCCAACCACAGTCTCAATCGGATCAACTATGGAATCACAGGTACCTGATTAAACTAACTGAAAAAGCCCTAAATTAAATGTATAGTATTACCATTCAAACTTAAGGGCATTTTTTTATTTGTATAATCGTTTGTGACTGTGGGTTCTGAAGAGAAATATCATATGCTTAAAACATAAGGGAAATATCATGATTAAAACTCCCTTTTGATTATCATGTTTAAAACTCCTTTTATATGATGTTTGGGTATCGTTAATTAGTTTATAATTTGGATCCAAATATCTTTGATTTATTATCATAACTTGGTTCATGTGGCCACTGTATTAGAAAATTTATGGTGTACATGTGAATGAAAGTTTTTTTTATGTTTAATAGTTGTTATATATCATAAAATAACAATCTAAAAACAACAAATGGTTCATTCTAATGTTATAATTCCAATCAACAGATGAGCTCAGTTGACACAAAAAGTTCAATGATTCAAAGTGAACAAGTTTACCTAGCAACCTCCCAATTTGAAACATATGATGAGTTACTACGAAGCGTGCGATCATTTTATTATGCTAAAGGATATGGACTCTCTATACGTGATTCAAGAAAAGGAAAGCATGTCACTTTGCAATGTGACCGGGGAGGTTCTCATAAAGAACCTGCTGAGATTAATAGAGAAAGAAGTACCACTTCTCGTTTGATCAATTGCCCATTCCAAATTGTTGGCAAAAGGAGAGCTGATGGTTTTTGGGCATTTACAGTGAAAAACTTGACACATAACCATGAACCATCAAAGGACATGTCCGGCCACTCATCATTTCGTCAACTATCACCAAATAAAGTGAAATCTGTGAAGGAAATGACAATGTCTGGAATACCACCTAGACAAATTCTTTCTTCAGTACGTCAAGAAACCCCGGGTCTCCCAGTAAACTCAAGAACAATATACAACCGGAAGAAAAAAATTCGTAGGGAAAAATTGGGAAATCGGCCTATGATTAATGCCTTATTTGAAGAGCTTGAAAAGGCTGGTTTTACATATGATATTGTCCATGATCTAGATGGGCGAATAACTCGCCTGTTCATTGCACACCCACTGTCAATTAAATTGGCCAAACACTTTTCTAGTACTTTTGTGATGGATTGCACTTATAAGACCAATAAGTATAACATGCCATTACTTGATATCATTGGAATCTCATGCTTCAACACCACCTTTTATTCTGGGTTCGTATTTTTGGAGAAAGAGGATGAAGAAAATTATGTTTGGGCGTTAAGTGCATTCAAGAAGATTCTTGGACAGGGTAATCTACCATCAGTGATTATGACAGACCGAGAGTTGGCCTTAATGAATGGCATAAAGAATGAATTTCCAGCTACAACGAATCTTTTATGTGTTTGGCATATTGAAAAGAATGTTTTGGCGAATTGCAAGAAATACTTTGGTTGTGATAAAGAGTTTGATATCTTCATGGGAAGTTGGCAAAATGTGATATATCCAGCAACAGAAGCTATGTTTGAGTATAATTGGGCTGAATTCGAGTTGTTTTATAACGATAAGAAAGGTCCAATTGAGTACATTAAAAAGGTATGGTTGCCTTGGAAAGAAAAATTTGTTAGCGTTTGGACCGAAAAGTATTTGCATTTTGGTACCCGTACGTCATCAAGAGTTGAAGGCGCCCATGCGAAACTAAAAAAGTATTTACAAGTTTCTACGGGTGACTTTCAAGAAGTGAAAGATAAGATCTGTCTTGCGGTTGAGCATGAGTTCAATGAGATTAAAGTGACACTCTCAAGTGAGAAAATTAAAGTGCTGCTTGAATGCAACATACCCATTTTTAGAGAGCTTCTATATCGCGTGTCTCACTTTGCATTAAAGGAAATCTATGAGCAATACAAAAAAAATACAAGCTGGTAACCTTTGCTTTATTTCAATATTGTTACTCATTCAAAAATGTACTTTCACTAAACTGTTTCTTTGTGATTTTAGGTACCATGGCTCCCTGTACCAGTCATTTTACATCTACTATGGGACTTCCATGTGCTCATAAGATACAATATTACGTCGAACACAAAATGGCCCTTCCATTGCATCTTATTCATCCACATTGGAGGTTTGATTCATTATCTTTGGATTCGAAAGATGATTATGATGGTGATGATACTGTAGTTAAGTTGCTCAAAGAATTTTATTCGAAGTACCAATTGTGGCCCTTGAATAAGAAAGAATTTGCTGTTTCAATGATTAGTAACTTTATCAACGAATCTGATACATTTTTTGAGCCGGTGATTAAACGACCAAAAGGAAGACCGCCAAAAGCAAAAAAGAAAAGAGGAATAACTTCTACAACAAGGGATCCTTCGAGATTTGAGTATGTAGAATCGTCACAAGCACACAATTCTTCAAGTTCTACTTCTATGTTTCAAAGAAACAATGAAGTTACCGAGGAGTTTGGTTACGAGCATCATGGAAACTTGACGGATTTAAGTGTATCTTCAGATTTCCCATTTAGTTTTACGTCGTCGTTAGAGTAATATGACTATGAGGTAATCAACTGAAGATGTATTTAAACATTATGCACCCATTATATCATTCTCTTTAGAGCTAACAAAAAGTTCTTATGTGCAGGATCAGAATGTTCACATGGAACAATTTGAAGTACTACTAGAAAATCTTTGATATTTTTTGACATGGTATTTAGTTTTTGAAAGGACATTCTCTTTTCATGATTTCGTTTGTTATCTTGTTAAATGGGATTATCCATTCATAACTACTGTTTCTAATGCACTTTACTTGGATTATTGAAGTTAAAAGTCTTTATAGTTGGGTTATGAATTGCAGCTCACATGATATAATATTACGTCATGTTTATTATATTGAGTCAAGTTGTTCTATAGAAGCATGCTAGTGTATGTGTGGTGAAAGAAAAATAACGTATAATATATTCTTGGTCGTGTGAAAAGATATAAAATGAAAGGGTAAAAAGTGTAAAATATGAAAAGGGTATAATAGTCATGTCAAAAAAAGTTGTTGTAGATGGAAAATGTGTGTTGTGAATATATCATCTCCCTTAATTAAATCTAAAATTTTAACTTACATCTTAACCTCTTATATACATGATCGTAGATATAGGATATTGAAGTTTACAATTCATAAAAGATGTATTGAAAATTAATTTCGTTGAAAAAGTTAATAATGAAAACTAAAGCTGATTTACCAATAGAGTGAAATTCAACAAAGAAAAAAAAAATATAGAACCTTAAATATTTTACTTATGTATTAGCACGGTACTCGCGCAATGCGGCGATATTCGTGGCGGAAACAGTGTGGTGGTGGGGGACGACTGTTGGTGGTAGAGGTGGCGTCGAAGTGGTGTAGATAATTGATGTAAAGGGTTAATGGAGATATTTTAAAAGATAAATGACTGATATTGTAATATAATCATTAAGGGTATTTTAGACATTTTCTCCATGTAACTTTCAACATGAGGCTATTCTTTTTATAATATAAATATAGATAACATATTATTTTAAAAAGTATTTATTTGTTTATCTTAATATAAGATACATTTTCATTGAACAATATTTTCTTTAACGATTGTTATTTAAGTTGATTAGCGTTTCTTATTTGTTTCAAATCAATAATTAATTTTTTTTATTGTGATGAAGTTAAAATCACTTTTTGTTATGTAAAAAGCAATTAATTTCCCTTTTATCTATTTATAATTTGTCTAAAAATAATACTATAAAAGAACTTACATCTTAATAAAAATTTAATTGTTTTTTAAAGATGGCTAAATAATTCTATACATAATTATCTATATATAACATTTGAAGTTTGTTTAACTACAGTGATTTTTTTTATTTTTTATTTTTTACCACAAAACTTTTTATTCTTTTTACTTTCCATCCAACTTTTTTCATTATCTGTTTTTACCATAAAACTTCTAACTTTTTTTACTTTTGACACAAAATTTTACTTTTCCTTACATTTATTAAAACATTTGATTTTAGACATACAAAATTGTATTCCACCATATGCAACGAGTAACGTAGTTTATTTACGTTTAACGGGTATTTTTATACGTTGTTGTTTTTAGGTTTGGAAAAACTCCTGCGGCAACGTGCAGGTTTATATTCTAGTTAAGCATATAAGTGGACTCGTTTATAAACCAGTTACGTAATAGATCAATTGCAAAGCAAAGGATATATATATATAGCTATATATATAAGCAAAAATCCAACCGGTACATATATCCAATCAATTTCACAGTTATATTTTGACCTTTCAATGGAAATATTTTTGCACAACACAACTCAAAACTGATCCCGGAAGTTATATATATATATATATATATATGGCGGTAGGATATAGTGATTTGAAGCCAATTATATATACGAATATAGGATGCCTCAAAACTGATTCATGGTAGTGGCGCGCCCAGATAAATATAGTGATTTGAAGTCATCTAAGTCATATTTTGGATGCTCAAAATTAATTTCTGCTACCGGCGATGCACATGAAGATTTTACAAGAATCCTCATGGCCTCTATCCCTTCAACACTATCAACGAAAACTTCCCTGTGAAACGTTATGCTCACTTTTTTAAGCACGGGTGACTTGGCCAAGATAAACCTCACAAAAGTCTGAATGGTATTTCTTGTCGCCACAATCTCTAATCTCCATTTCACGCAGATGTTCTTGCCGTATATCTGGACGCAGATGTTCCAGTCGTATATCTGGATAATGCAGTTGTGTAGCCGAAGCTGTCCCTTCAGACACCAGTTGTTGGTATATATATCTTGTGTAAGTATACCAAGTCATGAAAGTGAAAAGACATAAATAATATGTAGTTGCATGTATGTTAATGAACCTGTAGCTCAAGTTTCTCCAAGTTTGGTGAGACTCTAATCAAAAGAAGAATAAAATGTATGTTGCTCGTCAACATACTGTGTAAACACAAATATTTGAGGTGGACCAGTTTTTGTGGATGCATTGGTGGAGCTTCTTTGTTATAAAACTTGAATTATATATCAGAATAAATACTATTAATACACATAATAATCTATTTACAAATCTTAGCAACTTTAAAATGTGGAAATCCATATGGTAACATTACCTCGAACCCAAATGTGCAAAGAGACATACGTTCAATCTTAGATAAATTGTTGCACATATTAAAAATGGAGATGGTACGATTGTGCCTATTATATCTTGAAGGTAAACAAATCTGCAAGATATTGACGTAAGGTGTTAATCATCCGCAACAACTTTTTATGATCGATAGCCCATAAGGTTCTTGAGTAAAGTTCTTACAAGAGTAAAGTTCTTGAGTACATGACAGAAGGATAAGAGGTGTACAAGACTGTTTCCAGTGGGTTGGTCCACGATTAAGTTTTTAAGGCAGCGAAAGCTTCCTTTCACTTTTGCTCTAGGGTTAGCATCATAGTTACGAACATATAAGTCTGTTAATTGATCCAACGAGTAAAGAGATGATGGTAAAGAATCTTTATAGTAACCGGAATCACAACTAAGTGCTAATTTTTTAATAGTATTGTTCTTCGGCAAATCAGTTATTATCTGGTGAACGTTGTATAATCTTCCCACATAGAAATCTTCGAGTTGAGAATTTCTTTGGAAATTGGAGTAACTTTTAATTTCCATCACGACCGAGTGTTGTTGTAAAATCGAATATAACTAGAGAAGATCGAGAATGCTGCAAAAATTAGTTACTGTTAATACAAAATAAGCCTTAACGCATTATGTGAAACACAACTAATTAAAAGCTCCAACAAAACGTACAATTAAAAATCAGTAGTTATTATGCCTAATTATGATTCAATCTATGTCCGTAATTAAAAATTAATAATCCTAATGAACCTAAGCAAATTTTTTATGTACATAAAAATTTAATTATTGTTTAATGATGAGCGTTCATTTTGTGATAAAACCCCCTATCGAAAGGCCTCATTTCAATGTCTTAAATGAGTTAATATTCCGGAACTATCGGTACTTAATGGATTCTATGTTTATGCAGGTTCACGGAAGATGCGAGTGAGGGTAAATGGCATCAAGTGACTCAAAGACTTAAGTGTGGGGGTATATGATGAGCGTTCATTTTGTGATAAAAACCCCTATCGAAAGGCCTCATTTCAATGTCTTAAATGAGTTAATATTCCGGAACTATCGGTACTTAATGGATTCTATGTTTATGCAGGTTCACGGAAGATGCGAGTGAGGGTAAATGGCATCAAGTGACTCAAGATGAAGGCCTATGAAGTTACGAGACACAAGGAGGTGATTCGGGAGCCGAACGAAGCGAAACGAGAAGCAGCAGGAGCTGCCAGCGCCGCTGGAGCCCATCCATCGCCGCTGGGAAACCCAGTTCAGCAAACCGACTCAAATCACTATTTAAGCCGAAGCAGCCCTCAAAACCCTAGGAGAGAGCCGATTCAACAGCCCTAGCCACCCACATCAAACCCTAGGTCGACTTTGCAGATTCCAAGGAGGTCTTGGAGCTTCTAACACCTTCCGTTCTTCATCCTCAACCTAGATCTACTCTTTTATTTTACTTTCAGTTGGTAAACAATGTATTTCATCTTTTTAGACTTTGTTATTCCTTTAATAATGGTAGGCTAGTAGGCTGAATACTTGTTTGGATCGATGTGATCATGTAGACGCTTATTTATTTTACTTTATTTGTTAGATCTGTTGGAGTGTGTTTTACTGTTTATCGTAGATCCATGTTTTACTAGTTCTTCATATTAATATCGGTTCTATATCTGCATGTATTAGTTTAATTCTGATGATCGGTTTATAATCATACACTAGGATTAATACATAAGGATGGAAAACACTAGTCGGTCTATAACTAGATGTAAAAGGTGATTCACTTATAACTGAGGGATCCAGAACCATAGTAATTAGGATGAATAGAACATGAAGCTTAACAATGTCAGACGCGATCCAGTGACATGGAAACGTGCACTATGGTCACCGAAGGGAATTATTATCTGGTTATGGCTTAAGAGCCAGGTAACTTAAAGATGAATTAGTAACACGAACTTTAGGTCATTAATGCTTAAACAATGAATCTAACGAGAATTTGTTTAAAAAGTAGTGTGAGTCTAGGGACAACACTAGTTAATTAGGCAAAGTGAATCTAACGAGAATCTTAGCCGTGATTAAGTTTCCAACAGTCTAGCAAGTAGGTAGAGTAATATCCGGTCGTATCATGAGATCTGAGATGCCAAACAAGTATTTTAATTTAATTACTGTTATTTGCTTTTTCAAACTATTTTCAAACTAAGCCTCTCGCTGAATAAGCGGTTGCGGCTTCTATTTACTTTTCAGTTATTTTAATTAGTTTAATAGGAAATCGTGACAACCCCCAACCGCTAGAATTACACATATTACTAGATTAGGTAAAGCAACGCGTCCCTGCGAACGATCATGTACTTATCACTTAACTATACTACATCTGATCGGGTCCCCTGTCCGTTAAGGTGTGTGTGTTTTGAGATAATTACTTGTACAACATTTTTATAAATTTAAACACTAAACAAAAACCACTCATCAAGTGTTTTGGCGCCGCTGCCGGGGACGCGACGCATTCTTAGTTTAGTAGTGTAGTTCGATCCTTTCTTGTGTTTCGGCACGAGGAAGTTACTTTTCAGTTTTTAGGTTAAGTCATTTTAGGGTTAGTAGTCAAATTAGGTTTAGTAGTCAAATTAGGGTTAGATTAATTTAGTAGTATTTTCATTTTCTTAAAATTTTCTAAAATCCAAAAATATTTTATTTTTCATTTTAAGTAGTGTAGTTTAGTTTTTCATTTCATTTTTATATTGGTGCGTTTGATCTTTTTCTTGAGTTTTGTAGGATTATTTAGGTAGTTGATGCGTTTAAGATCGGGAACGATTGTTAAGCGTCTGTCTTCAAGCCTAGGTAAACTTAAACGGAGAAGGAGAAATAACAAACCGATTCCACCACCCGTATTTAACCTAGAAAACCTTTTCAACATAGATAACCCTTTAGGATCATCCAACACCTCATCCGACACTATGTTCGAACCAAACTCACCTAGATCCGAAATGGACGCCTTTGACCGACCGATGATGGAAAGGACGAGAGCCGTAGCACCTACACCGGGATCGGCTATTGTCCCACCAAACTTAGGAGATTCGTTTTCAGTCAAAGGCCACCACCTTAAGTTAATCCAAGACAACCAATATGACGGCCGAGCCAAATCCGACCCCCATAAGCACGTAAGCAGGTTCACAAGTTTGTGCAAAATGTTCAAATACGGAGGAAACGTCACCGATGACGATGTGAAGCTTAGCTTATTTCCGTCGTCTCTCACGGGAGAGGCACGTGCTTGGTTAGATGAGCTCGATGAAGGTACCATCACTACATGGAATCAACTTCGCGAACAATTCGTCTCGCGATTCTTTCCCCCGAGTTTAGCAAGGAAAATGCTTCGAGACATCAAGGCTTTCAGGCAAGACGAGGGTGAATCACTAGTTGATGCATGGAAAAGGCTTAGAGAAATGATCAGAAACTGTCACGGAAATGGACTAGACAAGGACGAGATCGTGGAGATTTTCTTCTATGGTTTAACCAAGAGTTCCCAAAAGGATTTAGACCTAGCCGGCGGTGGTAACTTTTTATACAAGTCTACCAATGACGCGTACAAAATGATGGAGGATATGGTGCAAGCTAGCTTAGCTCGAGATAGGGATGATAGAGATCGAGATAGGAGGACGAGAAGGACCGTGGCTAGCATTGAAAGCAGCTCCGACAATGAGGTAATTCATAAACTTAAAGCTTTATCTAACCGTTTTTCTACTTTTGAAGATAGGTTGGACATTATGGACAAAGACCTCAAGGTGATTGCACACGGGTGCAACAATTGCAGAGGAATGCACTATACCGAAGACTGTAAAGAGGAGCTACCGAGCAAGTCAATTTTGTCCAGAACCAATACCGAGGAAGCTATCAACGAGGACTATTCCAAAGAAACCCCGGTAATTCTAACTTTAATTCTAGTTATGCTAGAAATAACTTTGGTTCTTTTCAAAATAGGTGGCAAAGGAGTAATGGTCAACCCGAGCAACCAAAAATGGAGAGTAAAGTCAAGGAGGATCCTGATTGTCAAGCTCACCAACATGATGGAGAAGTACATGGAAATGAATGACAAGAGGCATGACTCCTTAGCAAGCTATACAAAGTCGCTCAATGAGAAGATAAGTAATCTCAATCAAAAGGTTGACGAGGGAGCAAGAAATCAACAAGCCGCAATCAAGGACTTGGAAAGGAGGATAGATAGATGGATTGAGCAGAATGCAAAGAAGGAGAATAGCTCAGTTCCAAGGCAAAACATCCAAGGCGGCTCAAGCTCAAATCAAGGAGGCCCGAGCACGAGTCAAAAGTACCAACCACCAATCGGACGCAACGAGAATGTGAACACCGTGTTCACTGAAGGTAATGACTCTACTGAGCTTTCTAATGATTTTTGTGAAGTGTCCAATCAGGTACAGGTCATACGGGAGCTAAACGAAGAAGAAAACGCAAAACTGGATTCTGTCCAGGTACAACGCCGCTGGAGTCTCCCAGCGCCGCTCAGACATCACCAACGCCGCTGGTGGGTCCGTTTGTCCAGAATCGCGCGAAACTTCTTTTTCAACTGTTCTTCAAGGAGATGTTGATACCCAATTCGCTTCAAAGTGCAAAATCAAAGATGGGGACGACTCGGACAGAAGGGGTGAAATTCATAATCCCGAGGCACCGGATGACGGGACACAACTACCACAAGCATCTGAAGATCCGGGAAGTTTTCTTATTCCTTGCACTATTAATAATGAATACTTTTCATGTGCATTAGCTGATTTAGGGTCAAGTATTAATGTTATGCCTACTGTGATTTATGAGAAACTTACCCTTTGTTTGCTAAAACCCGTTAACATGAGCATTCGGTTAGCCGATCAGACTTACCGACAACCCAAAGGGATTGTCGAACGAGTCCATGTCAGGGTTAAGGAATTAGAATTTTGGACTGAGTTTGTTGTGCTTGATTCGGTAAGTGAAGTAGTGACACCCCTAATTTTAGGCCGACCATTTCTGCATGCTGCGGATGCTATCATCCATGTTCTTAAACGTGAAATATCTTTGTCAAATGGTCAAAATAGGATTAGAGTGTCTGAATTAGAAGAAGATAGTGACTTAATTAAGGGAGAATGTCTTAGGATGGAAGTGATAGATGATGACCAAAACCCCAATGGACAAGTAGACATGTCACTAAGAGAGGAAACCATAGAAACCAAACCTAAAAGGACAATCTGTTATGAAAGTTTCATGGAATTAAGAGAATTGAAGGAGAAAGTAGAGGAACAACTAAGAAATGGTAGAGAAGTAGCCAATAGGGTTAGGAGAATCCTAGGATACATTAAGTGGGAAGAGCGTGTAGCCGACCTAGAAAGGATAAGATGAATGAGATAATAGCTATAAAATCGAATGGTAGGTTTTATGGTGACCCTAGCATCTTTCAGACTCCTTGCTACATTAGCTCTAACTGTTTTGAGGATACCTACATAGACCTTAGAGCCACATCTAATATCTTGCCCATAGGTATTTACAAGAATAATTTGAGGAAATATAGAAATGGAGTAAAATGGGAAGATTTAGAGATTAGGTTAGTAGGAGGAGCCAAGGTTTTAACTAAAGGCTTCATAAGAAACTTGGTCATTAGGATAGAGGGATTGGACATCCCCACTGATTTCTTTATAGTTGAAGATGATTCAATTACTAGAGATCACGTGATTTTAGGTCAACCATTTTTGCTTTCGGTAGGTTCATCGGTTAATGTGAAAGCAAAGAAGATAACTTTAACCATGGGATTCAACCAAGTAGTTTTGACTAAGGAGGACATTAGTAAGACAAACCCCTTCGGGACTAGATGCAAAGCTAGGAGTTTTGCATGGGAAATTAAGAAAAGGAGAATCGAATCGCACTTAAAAGATACATCCGACCTTTACATTCGATTTCCAACGGGAACCGGCCCCCGGCCGACCCCGTATTCTTCCTCAACCTAGTTCCTAGGCCAAGTCCGGCTGAAGACTCGTTAAACTTAGCGCTTCTTGGGAGGCAACCCAAGCCATATTTTATTTTTATTTTTATTTTTTATTTTTTATTTTTAGGAATATGTGACTAATTGCAATTAAGTAAATTGTTTTGAATATTATCATTTGTGATATGTTTTATATGAGTTATATATTTAGAATCACATATGCAAGTTATATATTTCGTTTTTATTTTTATTTTTATTTTTATGTTTTACCTTGTTATTTCCATTTTGATATTTTGATTGAAGTGTGCAGGAGTATTTAGCTTTGTATTCTGAGGAAAACCATGCACTTGGTCAAAAGCTAAGTGTGGGGGAATGCCGGAATCAAATCGTGAAGGAAAATCAGACGTCGAAGCAAGTACAGGACTCGCAAGCGCCGCTAGAAGAGCTCCAGCGCCGCTGGGAAAGCACCTGGGCTTCCCAGCGCCGCTCCCTTACTTCCAGCGCGCTGGACTGCATCTGTGCAAGTCCAGCGCCGCTCCCAGCTAGCCAGCGCCGCTCCCGGAGTCAGCCAGCACACCAGATCGCGAAAAATCCAAAAAAATCAGAAAAACCCAAAAATCCAAAAAAAATCAAAAAATCAGAAAATACCAAAAAGAAAAGGAGATGGAGAAGCATCAATGGATCGCCGTCAAACGGATCCGACTCAAGTCTTTGAAGTTCAACAACGTTCAAGTCGCACCACATATGCCATCTTCAACAACAATTCATCCAATTTAAGCCCGAGAAGTTTTGTTAATCCTTTATCTTTTCGTGTTTTTCCTATTACCCTTTCTGTTATGTCATGTTTAGTACAACGGGGATGTTGTACAATTTAAGTGTGGGGGGATGGAATAGGAAAAACCCGTGGTTTAATTGTTTGAATAATCATAAGTTTTCTACTACTTAATTCATGCAAATTTAAAATTTTTCTTGTGTCTGAAAATCATTTTGAGAATATAAGCTTTGCAAGTAGACAAAAGATGACGATAACTAAGCAATATTAGCTTTGGTAGATGAACGGTTAGTTAGAACTGTTAGTTTAACTATAGATTTGTGGCTGTTCATTTTTCCAAATGGATTAGAGCTTAGACTAAAACTGTATGCGATTATGTTTGCCATAGCACATTTAACCGGACTTTAATATGTCTAGCAATTAGAGCTATCTAGTCATTAGTATAGGTATATTAATTGGACTTAATTATATACGTGCTTGTGTAGGAACTAGTTTAGACGTATGGTTCGCCTTAATTCTTACACTATTGAGTGTGAACTAGTTGCATGCGGAGTAAGTGTATGAGTCATTTGGGGTCTCTGATAATGTCTATTGCATGAATAATGTAGTAATCTTAAGAAAGGCAATCAGTAGATTAATTAAAAAGAGTTCAAAGAACTAATAACGAGTAAAATCTATACGCATCAAGTTATGTCGATTTGCGCGTGGGGAACCACCGACCTGTCACCGCTGTCTTGATGTAAGGTATAAACTCTAACCATTAGTTGAGTTATGTCGCTTTGCGCGTGGGGAACCACCGACCTGTCACCGCTGTCTCAACTATTAAAGATGATAATATCGTATAACTGCTTTAGTGTTTAACTAGTAAGCATGACTGTAGTGTGAGAGTATGTCTAAGTAGTAACTCAGAAGTACACAAACGATGAAATATAAATGCCTTGCTAGTATCTAGTAGATCTGATTGCTATATGATTGATCAAATAATCGCACTATGGCTTAACCGAAGGTGTGAGTGGGGTTTTGGGTGTTTGTTGGCGATTCCCTTCCGGTCAGAGGGCCGTAGGCCGCTTTACGCCTATGATTGTTTATTCCCCGCCTTTAAGGAGGCTGAGGGTTTGTTTACGGAGGTCGGATATATTAGTGATTAGGGTTTTTAGTATGTTGAATGGTGGTGAATGAATGAATTGTCGTGCGGCATCTCCTCTTTATATAGAGGGTAAAAGCCTTGGAGAGGAAGATAGGGATTTAGGGTAAATCTCTTCCTCTTTCGTGATATATTCTAAGTAAGGAAGATATGTCTAGGACTCTTAGGCCGTGTCCTAGTTTATAGGAACGTCTGATTTCGTTCCCTTATTGGGAGGTCGGATAAGCATGGAGTAGATTCATGCGTATCCGTTTATTATTATTTATGGTTATCTTTGAGAGCTCCGAATCACGGAGGTATACGTCGTAGCTTCGGCTACGGATAAGTCTGCTTGGTACAATGTATTAGTACCTTCGCTGCTTACGAAGGGTCCTTCGTATCCAGGATGCTATACGGAGGTAAAGCTCCGTATATGGTATATCATCAAGCCCCCAGTCTGATGGGAGAGTCTATCTGTAGAGTATCGCATTAGACTTCAAAAACGATGCTCGCTTCCCAGGTCATCCTTTCGGAGATCCCTCAGAAACAACATGTGTTAAATCAGACCGGATATCGTGAGATACTTATCCCATAATTTGTATTTGGACGGTTGGGATTTGACTAACAATTTTAGCCTAAATACTCTCAATATATATATCTTCTTTTATTCTGTATTAAAAATATAAAGTTTTTTACCTTTCTTAGAGGCGATATCTTCTTCAGCGGTTCTCCTGTAGTTCTTTCTTCCTCTCGCCATCGTTCCTTTGTTTAGGTATGTGCTTCCAATCTTGATTTATTCTTCAGATCCTCTTCTCATATCATGGGGTTAATAGGGATGTATTTGAGTTTTACAACTTGAAACCCTAGTATTGTCTTTGACCAATGGGGGTCTTTAGATCCAGGTTTCTCTGTTATCAACCCTATCTTTGTGTCTTGTTGCCTGACTCTGTAATCCTTAGTTGATGTTGCCCCGCTCTCCTTCCCCTTTCCATTATTATTTTTGTGGAATGGGGTAGCGATGACTTGTTTGCTATATTTCTCTTTTTTTGTCAACTCCCCTTCTAATATTCTTAGGATTTTGCCCGTTGTGTGCCGTCCGTTTTTCCCCTGTTTCTTTTTTTGTGCGTCACCTGTTGTTCTTCCTCTTGCAGTAATGGCGTTCAAACAGATGATCAATAGGCAATCATCCCTTGCTCACCTTATCGTGAAAGCTACTCCGTCTGTTGCGGCTTCAAGTTCAGATACTCCTGCCGGGGGATCCGGTGTTCAGGCTACTGACCGTGCGGGGTTGGAGGCGATTTGTCAAGCGAGTGAGACCATCCTCCATGGTAATAACCCGGTTATTAATTCTGTGGTTGAGGTATCTGACTGTCCTTCTAGCGGCGACAACTGTGATCCTACTGTTGATGATCAGGGCACCGTTGCTGGCCGCCTCAGAAGCAGAAAAAAGACTTCCGCGAGGGGGCCAGGTGTGCCTTCTTCCAGAAAGAGGGCAAAACGGTCCGAGGACCCAAAGGATACTCTTGGTACGTGATTACTTTGCATTCTGTCCTTCAAATATTTCAGTCTTCTTATTTATGTGTGTTTTTGTAGGGTTCAACCCTTTCGTGCAGGCTCCTGACGGTCATTCATGTCACCGCAGCATTGAATCTCTTGCCCCTTCCGGATGGATATCGGATTTGATGGTTATGGATGTGTCCAGGCTTTCTGAATTGTTTAATCAGTCTTCTTTTTGTGCTTCCGTAATTGGAAATGTATTGGATTCGAGGTTGCGTGAGCTTTCAGAGGATGGTGGTCCCTCATCTGAGCAATTTGACAAGCTCAAGGCGGAGAAGCTGTCGCTGGAGTTTAAGGTGTCTGAGCTGGAAGTTAAGTTGGATAGTTTGACTGCAGAGCTTGAATCTGTTCGTGGCGACATTCGGGCTAAAGGGGATGAAATCAGTTTGTTGAAGGAAGAGTTATCTGCCAAGGATGCTTTGTTGGGACATGATCGTTCTGCTTTTATGGATCTGAAGGAGAGGTACAGGCGACTTGTTGTTGATGTGACAGTCCACTGATTTGCACACTTATATTTGTTTAAACTAAACAGGAAAGTAAAGAACAGAAATAAAGAACACAAACAAGAACAAGTTCAATTGTTAGAAAACTATGCAAGTCTAATCATATGTATCATTGATTTAAACGATGAATACATGGTCGATAATACAACTTGTCTTACAAGAATACAAATGAACTATGTAATTGCTAAGTCTAGAAAGAAGGAAAACTTAAACAATTACAAATAGAGTGAAATACTTTGTGGTGACAAACACACTTAAAAGAAGCGGCTGTGTTCCTTTATATAGAAGAGGAATTAGGGCAACACAGCCTTACAATGATAGTGATGTGATGGTGGTTGTCGACCTTCCATTGGCTCTAAGTACTTGATCCAGGAGCCTTTGTCTTCTATACCAAAACGGGTATGAAAGAGGGAAACCCTTGTTTTGGTCCCAACTGTACCTTTGCCATATAAGGTAACATTCAGTTGGCTGAACCACCATGTGACTTCTTGTCTTCTTGTTGGTTTGAAATCTTCCCGCCTTGACATACAACTTGGGAAATTAAACCACCCGCTGACGGGAGTCAATGACTCGCTGGTTACTCGCTGATGACTCGCTGACGACCCACGTCAGCGACCAAGTCTGGTCAGCGAATCCTTGACTCAACAATCTCCCCCTATTCGCTGAGAAGACTTGTTTGAGTGAAGACAGAAAATTATAGAAAGATGAAAAAATGTCTTATATACAAATCTTTGAACATTACACGCTGACTCATACAGCATTTACATTTGTAGGACATCTATTCATTTTCAGCTTCAAATTCCCAAGCATGTTCTTGCTTGGCAATTTGAACAGCTGGGTCATTGTATCTATGAGGCTTAACTAGCTCCTCATCCAGCTTGCTGATAAACTCTCGGTTGTTTGTAGTTTCAGCACACCTTCTTCTAATCGCCAGTATGAACCCAGTGGATGCCTTTTCAAGTTCTGATAGACGAAAGAACAGCTGGGTATTTTGAAAATTTGTGAAGAAAATACCAGCTGGATTCTCTATCACTCTCCCTTCCTCAAAGACACTTCTTGGAGGAAGTCTGGTGTTCAACGATGCATCACCAGAGATAGGTGGAAGGTCAGCAGTCAATGTTCGATACTCCATCTTCCTCTTTCTTTGTCTTCCAGCTGAGGTAGAGATGGTTGCTGGAGTACCGAACACTTGCCTCAGCATGGGCAAGTCCACCTTGAATCTTGTTTCAAACTCCAGAGCTTTCTTGAAGTATTCTTTTAGCATGCTTTGGAGCTGCTGGTAGCTAGCAGCCTTTTTATCTTTTACCAGCAAGTACACTTCCACCCATTCAGAAGCACCCAAGTTGGTTACTTTGACCCCTTCCAACTTGGTTGGTTTAGCAGCGCCTTCTCTTAAGATCTTCAGATTCGTCTTTAGGCCCATTTCTGCTTTAAATGCCTCAGCAGCAACAATTCTTTGAGGCCTGACTCGATTATTCATCAGCTTTAGCCACTTAGCTTTTTCTTCTTCAAATTTGGCTCTTTTCTCGCTGAGCATCTTTTCAACTTCCTTGTGTTTCTGCCTGTAGTTCAACAAGGTCGCTTATGTCAATGGATTAAAACATAATCTCATCAGCATAAGTCAACTTTGTGATGCTGACTACAAGGTGATTCTTGACAAACATCAAGGCACTGTGGTAAACATAAACAAGGAAGTAGTCTTGGTTGCACCAAGAAAACGAGATGTATATCTAGTTGACTTCACTCCTATCAAGACTGATAGTGAGACTTGTTTCTTTGCCAAGTCGGCTGCTGAACTAAATTGGTTATGGCACAAGCGTATGTCGCATGTGAACTTCAATACAGGCAGAAACACAAGGAAGTTGAAAAGATGCTCAGCGAGAAAAGAGCCAAATTTGAAGAAGAAAAGGCTAAGTGGCTAAAGCTGATGAATAATCGAGTCAGGCCTCAAAGAATTGTTGCTGCTGAGGCATTTAAAGCAGAAATGGGCCTAAAGACGAATCTGAAGATCTTAAGAGAAGGCGCTGCTAAACCAACCAAGTTGGAAGGGGTCAAAGTAACCAACTTGGGTGCTTCTGAATGGGTGGAAGTGTACTTGCTGGTAAAAGATAAAAAGGCTGCTAGCTACCAGCAGCTCCAAAGCATGCTAAAAGAATACTTCAAGAAAGCTCTGGAGTTTGAAACAAGATTCAAGGTGGACTTGCCCATGCTGAGGCAAGTGTTCGGTACTCCAGCAACCATCTCTACCTCAGCTGGAAGACAAAGAAAGAGGAAGATGGAGTATCGAACATTGACTGCTGACCTTCCACCTATCTCTGGTGATGCATCGTTGAACACCAGACTTCCTCCAAGAAGTGTCTTTGAGGAAGGGAGAGTGATAGAGAATCCAGCTGGTATTTTCTTCACAAATTTTCAAAATACCCAGCTGTTCTTTCGTCTATCTGAACTTGAAAAGGCATCCACTGGGTTCATACTGGCGATTAGAAGAAGGTGTGCTGAAACTACAAACAACCGAGAGTTTATCAGCAAGCTGGATGAGGAGCTAGTTAAGCCTCATAGATACAATGACCCAGCTGTTCAAATTGCCAAGCAAGAACATGCTTGGGAATTTGAAGCTGAAAATGAATAGATGTCCTACAAATGTAAATGCTGTATGAGTCAGCTTGTAATGTTCAAAGATTTGTATATAAGACATCTTTTCATCTTTCTATAATTTTCTGTCTTCACTCAAACAAGTCTTCTCAGCGAATAGGGGGAGATTGTTGAGTCAAGGATTCGCTGACCAGACTTGGTCGCTGACGTGGGTCGTCAGCGAGTCATCAGCGAGTCAATGACTCTTGTCAGCGGGCGGTTTAATTTCCCAAGTTGTATGTCAAGGCGGGAAGATTTCAAACCAACAAGAAGACAAGAAGTCACATGGTGGTTCAGCCAACTGAATGTTACCTTATATGGCAAAGGTACAGTTGGGACCAAAACAAGGGTTTCCCTCTTTCATACCCGTTTTGGTATAGAAGACAAAGGCTCCTGGATCAAGTACTTAGAGCCAATGGAAGGTCGACAACCACCATCACATCACTATCATTGTAAGGCTGTGTTGCCCTAATTCCTCTTCTATATAAAGGAACACAGCCGCTTCTTTTAATTGTGTTTGTCACCACAAAGTATTTCACTCTATTTGTAATTGTTTAAGTTTTCCTTATTTCTAGACTTAGCAATTACATAGTTCATTTGTATTCTTGTAAGACAAGTTGTATTATCGACCATGTATTCATCGTTTAAATCAATGATACATATGATTAGACTTGCATAGTTTTATAACAATTGAACTTGTTCTTGTTTGTGTTCTTTACTTCTGTTCTTTACTTTCTTGTTTAGTTTAAACAAATATAAGTGTGCAAATTAGTGGACTGTCAGATGTGATTCCTCATGTTTGCAAGTCTTTCTTGAACGGTCCTGAAGTTGGTAAGAGGATCTCGAATTTGTGTAATGCGAATAGGGTGGATGCTGAGTCAGAGTTGATCCGTGTTCTTGCTGCGGAAGGTCACATAACCCTTAATGGTTCCGAGCTTGTGAAAGATACTGCGGGTCCGTTGAACAAAGCCATGAGTGAGCTGGAAAATATGCACTCTCTATACCTTCGCGCTCTCTCGTCAGATCCTGATGCCTCCCCTACCCAACTGATGCAAATTCCTAATGCATAGATTCTCTTGCTATTTGGACTTTTTCACTGGCTTCTTTGGTATTTGTGGTTGCTACTTTGTTGAATACTGTTTCTGTTTCCTGCTGTTATGGATCCTCCTATTTACTTTGTTGTGGTTTCAACGTATGGTATCTTTGAAAAACCCGCTATTTGGTAGGATGTCTTATTATTGTCTTATGGCAGTCGCCTTATGACGTATTGTCTTATGGCAGTCGCCTTATGACGCGGTTGTCTTATGGCAGTCGCCTTATGACGTTGTTGTCTTATGGCAGTCGTCTTATGACGTGGTTGTCTTATGACAGTCGCCTTATGACGTTGTTGTCCTATGGCAGTCGTCTTATGACTTGATTGTCTTATGACAGTCGTCTTATGACGTGGTTGCTTTATGGAAGCGTTATCGGGTGTCCCCTTAACTTCTCATAAAGTCTTTTGTTATACATGTATATTATATTTGTACGCGCGTTTTTGTTATTGATCGATCTTTGAAAGCTTTTATTTTCGTAAAAATAATTGGCAGGAGGAATTACAAAGTAAAGTTTCCTGACTGCTTAGCTTTCGTTTGGTGCTCCGTGTCCATTCGGAGTCTCTGCTTCTTTTTCTTTGTCGTTCCGCGGAGGTCTCGGAAGCTATTTGATTCCTTATGTGGTATTGTACGGAGGTAAAGCTTCGTAAAGAGTATGCTGCTTTCCTCTATTTTTTCTTTTTTGCGGAGCAAGATGTTTCCTGGGTATAACTGTATCAGTCTTCCCATCTGGTGGTGCTACCGCATTTCCTTCCCACGTTGGGATCCTTTGCAAGGGGTCGGATGGTTGGATTACTTGTAACTCATCCTTTTCCATTGTCTGTAACTTTCCTTTCGAGGGTCAGGTCGACACTTCCCTCGTTTATAAGGTTTCCATCATGGTGGCTTCGTTCGTTATTTGATGGTCCTTTCCATATGACGAGGGTTTGCGCTTGCGGAGGGTCTCTTGGTGTGTTCCATGTTCCCGCTTTTAACGCTTCTTCATCTACCTTTCTTTCCAAGTGCTGCAGTTTCCCAGCAGTTATTGCGTCTTCTATGGCCTGTTGGAGGTTTCGACACAAATCTGTGTCATGCCCATAGTCTTTGTGGAATTCGCAGTATTTTCCTCGGTCCCTTTTTCGGGTTGTTAATCTGGGTGGGGCTGGGAACGTTTGCGCCGCTCGTTCCGTTGCGAGGATGTCCTTTGGTGATTTCGTTAATTTCAGCAGTATTATTTTTCTGCCTTCCCTTGCTTTACTTCCCCACCTGGGATTTTCGATGGGGACCTCGGTTCCGTTATCTGTCGAATCTCTTCTCCGTTTTCCCAGGGGGTGCTCCGTTCCGGTTATCCCTTTGACGTCGATCCAGGTATGAGCTTTAGTTGCTAATTCATCGTATGTTTCTGGTAGGTTCGTGGTGAGATGTTCGACTAGTTCGACTGCTCGTAGCCCATGGATGAGTCCTGATATCCTCTGGCTCTCCGGCAGTCCACTTATCTCCTGGGTTTTGTGTGTGTATCTGGCGATAAAATCCCTAAGTGTTTCTTCGTTTTGTCGCTTTATATTGTGTGCTGACACATGTGTCTTCCGATGTTTTTTCTGCGTATTGAATTGTGATCTAAACTTGATTTTCAGGGTTTCAAAATTGTTTATCGAACCCACCGGCAGGCTATCAATCCATTCTCTTGCGTCGCTAACCAAGGAACAGGAGAAAGCATGGCAGGTGGTTGGCATGTCCCATCTCTGGATCATTGCTAATCCGATAAACTTGTTCAAAAAATCGTCTGGGTCCCCTTTACCATTATAGTACCCTAGGTTCTGGGGGTATTTCATGTTTTCTGGCATCTGGTGGTTCTGTATGTTACTAGTGAACGGACTGCTTGCATTTGCTAGGTGTGCCATGTTTCTGGATTTATATTCGGGAGATCTCCGGTCATCGTCTCCGCTTGTTTCCTTTAATCCTGTCCTTTGTCCGGACCGACCCTGGGTTTGATTTCCTTGGTCAGGCCTATGTTCCGGAATCCCTGTTTGGGGGTTTCGTGCTTCAATTTTGCGGGAGTCCCCTTGTGCGTTTGGGGAGCTTCGTCCAGTGAAGACATTCTGCTCCCTTCCATCTTGAATTCCCCCTGCCTCGTAGTCATGACGAATTATGGGTTCTGGTTCATACACCTGGCCCGTGTCCCTCAAGCGTCTGATTATTGCACACAGCACATCATAGTTTGCTTGTACGTATGCATCGGTGATCTCCCTGTCTACCAGCGTTGGTCCTTGATTTCCAGGTTGGCGTATTATTCCTGGCGTCTTTGCTTGCGACCCGTTCGCTGGAAGGGTAGCCGTGTGTGGTTGTGTTTTTTCCGAATCGAAGGAAGTATGGTCCGGTCCGTACCTGTTCTGTCTTTGAGGCCTTGTATGTGTGGGTTCGTCTAGGTTTTGTGATGGCAGCGTGGTCCCACCTTGATCTTGCCCCGGTGATCCCGCCATAGGTTTGTGTTGGCGTGGAGATTGGGGTATTGGCATGGCCCCAGTACGGTCTTGACCTTGCGGTCCCAATGTGATCCTGTCTCGGTTTTGATCTTGTCTTCCCGCCATGGACCTATCCTGGTCTTGACCTCGTAGTCCTGGTACGGACCTATCCTGGTCTTGACCTCGTAGTCCTGGTACGGACCTATCCTGGTCTTGACCTCGTAGTCCTGGTACGGACCTATCATGGTCTTGACCTCGTTGCATCGGTCTTAACGTACTGTGATCGGCCCCTATGGACGCTCCATGTACCTCCCGGTCCGCTAGCGTTAATGCCTGGCTAGGGTTTCCCGGGTGATCTGGTATTATTGGGGCTCTTGTCTACAGTCCGTCTGCCCGGGAGATATCTCTAACGGCGCATGATCTTTCTTGGTTCACAGGGGTGGATCCTGGTTTCTGACGCTGTTTGTACGATACTGTAAGGGTAGGTCTACACGAGCCCTGACCTGTCGACACAAGCATAGGTCGATCCGAACTTTGCCCTTGTGAATCCTGTTTATCCCTTGTTATCGTGTTTCTGTCGTCGCGTATAATGGTTGGTAGGTCAAAATTTGACACAGGCGTGTGGAAGGGATACCGTCCTTGGAGGTCCAGTCCTCCTGGTGGCACCTGAAGTCCCTCCGCATTCTGCGGATTCGACAGATGACTGGTATCTCTATCGGCCATGGTAGCTGATTATTCTGATCGCGGGTGGGTTCGAAAAAAGTGTGTGCGGTGTTGCTTTGTTTTTTTTTTGTTGGGTCCTACGGATGGCGCCAATTTGATTGATCAAATAATTGCACTATGGCTCAACCAAAGGTGTGAGTGGGGTTTTGGGTGTTTGTTGGCGATTCCCTTCCGGTCAGAGGGCCGTAGGCCGCTTTACGCCTATGATTGTTTATTCCCCGCCGTTAAGGAGGCTGAGGATTTGTTTACGGAGGTCGGATATATTAGTGATTAGGGTTTTTAGTATGTCGAATGGTGGTGAATGAATGAATTGCCGTGTGGCATCTCCTCTTTATATAGAGGGTAAAAGCCTTGGAGAGGAAGATAGGGATTTAGGGTAAATCTCTTCCTCTTTCGTGATATATTCTAAGTAAGGAAGATATGTCTAGGACTCTTAGGCCGTGTCCTAGTTTATAGGAACGTCTGATTTCGTTCCCTTATTGGGAGGTCGGATAAGCATGGAGTAGATTCATGCGTATCCGTTTATTATTATTTATGGTTATCTTTGAGAGCTCCGGAATCACGGAGGTATACGTCGTAGCTTCGGCTACGGATAAGTCTGATTGGTACAATGTATTAGTACCTTCGCTGCTTACGAAGGGTCCTTCGTATCCAGGATGCTATACGGAGGTAAAGCTCCGTATATGGTATATCATCACTATACAAACTTTAATTAAGTGCTTAACTAGTCAGCAGAAGGAAGTAAGATTGAGCTGTATAGGACATGTGGAATTATAGAACGGTTTTAGAGGTATTAACACGAATATAAGGTTAACTTTTAGTTTTGATTGACTGATTATCTTGCCTCTAGCTATAGCTTACTGATTTTGTCTAAAGCTTTCTCAAATCATTTTGCATGACTAATCTTTCAAATGTTTAATAAAGTAGAATAACTTGAACACTTAAGTTGTCCGCTCATCATTGATTTATTTTCTTGGACTATTTGCTTGAGGACAAGCAAAGACTTAAGTGTGGGGGTATATGATGAGCGTTCATTTTGTGATAAAAACCCCTATCGAAAGGCCTCATTTCAATGTCTTAAATGAGTTAATATTCCAGAACTATCGGTACTTAATGGATTCTATGTTTATGCAGGTTCACGGAAGATGCGAGTGAGGGTAAATGGCATCAAGTGACTCAAGATGAAGGCCTATGAAGTTACAAGACACAAGGAGGTGATTCGGGAGCCGAACGAAGCGAAACGAGAAGCAGCAGGAGCTGCAGCGCCGCTGGGAAGCCCAGTTCAGCAAACTGACTCAAATCACTATTTAAGCCGAAGCAGCCCTCAAAACCCTAGGAGAGAGCCGATTCAGCCGCCC
This sequence comes from Erigeron breviscapus, assembly GCA_034093135.1. NCBI lineage: Eukaryota > Viridiplantae > Streptophyta > Magnoliopsida > Asterales > Asteraceae > Erigeron > Erigeron breviscapus. The sequence continues at coordinate 151,559,646 of CM067167.1, read as the reverse complement.
ACATTAAACCCTAGGTCGACTTTGCAGATTCCAAGGAGGTTTTGGAGATTCTAACACCTTCCGATCTTCATCCTCAACCTAGATCTACTCTTTTATTTTACTTTCAGTTGGTAAACAATGTCTTTCATCTTTTCAGACTTTGTTATTCCTTTAATAATGGTAGGCTAGTAGGCTGAATACTTGTTTGGATCGATGTGATCATGTAGACGTTTATTTATTTTACTTTATTTGTTAGATCTGTTGGAGTGTGTTTACTGTTTATCGTAGATCCATGTTTTACTAGTTCTTCGTATTAATATCGGTTCTATATCTGCATGTATTAGTTTAATTCTGATGATCGGTCTATAATCATACACTAGGATTAATACATAAGGATGGAAAACACTAGTCGATCTATAACTAGATGTAAAAGGTGATTCACTTATAACTGAGGGATCCAGAACCATAGTAATTAGGATGAATAGAACATGAAGCTTAACAATGTCAGACGCGATCCAGTGACATGGAAACGTGCACTGTGGTCACCGGAGGAATTATTATTTGGTCATGGCTTAAGAGCCGGGTAACTTAAAGATGAATTAGTAACACGAACTTTAGGTCATTAATGCTTAAACAATGAATCTAACGAGAATTTGTTTAAAGAAGTAGTGTGAGTCTAGGGACAACACTAGTTAATTAGGCAAAGTGAATCTAACGAGAATCTAAGCCGTGATTAAGTTTCCAACAGTCTAGCAAGTAGGTAGAGTAATATCCGGTCGTATCATGAGATCTGAGATGCCAAACAAGTATTTTAATTTAATTACTGTTATTTGTTTTTTCAAACTATTTTCAGACTAAGCCTCTCGCTGAATAAGCGGTTGCGGCTTCTATTTACTTTTCAGTATTTTAATTAGTTTAATAGGAAATCGTGACAACCCCCAACCGCTAGAATTACACATATTACTAGATTAGGTAAAGCAACGCGTCCCTGCGAACGATCATGTACTTATCACTTAACTATACTACATCTGATCGGGTCCCCTGTCCGTTAAGGTGTGTGTGTTTTGAGATAATTACTTGTACAACATTTTTATAAATTTAAACACTAAACAAAAACCACCCATCACAACCACATACTAAAAAACTATCAACAACATTCACATTTAATTATCAACTAGTGTACACTTATGGGCAGTAGACCCAAGTGTATATAACATAGAACAAAGGTAAGTCTAGATCCATAGAGACTAATTACTAGGAACTAAATGAGTTTAATGCAGTTCAAGGGGTTAGTTTAATGACCCAACGTCACTTTTGATTTGAAATTCACTAACAACTAAATTGACAATATAGTAAAAGACAATGGAATCCGGTATGACCGGGGCAAGGATCGTCCGAAAACGATAGTGAAAGTTGATTTAAAACAATAATTAAAAATGTCATCTACTTTGAATCCATGACACTATAAATTCAGGTTGCACTTAATTGAAAAACCAATTCAAATATGTTGATTAATAACCGAGAACTAAACAAATACTCATCCCGTACCCGTCAAGTTTGTTACTTTATTCAATCCCCTTAATTAACTAGTTTCATTACTAAGACTGGTACCCCGAGACGCTTTTTAACTTCCTATCAAGTTTTGGTTATTTAGATAATTGTGTCTATTGATTGTACCCAACCATTAATCATTAACTCTTATTATCAATTAATTGTTTCTATCATTACCATGCATAAAACACTACTTATACCTAAGCAATCAAAATAACTCATACACAACTCTAGCTACCACTATAATTATGCATAAACAACCAACAATTGAAAGATAAATAATAAAGAGTTAATAAACTAATATCACGACACAACGTTAAATTAAATCAACTTAAAAGTAATGCAACCATCATTCAATAGTATCACTTCATCTCAATAGATGATAAAATTATTAGCACATAACTATACTAACAAAACATGTTAACTGAAAGTTTTAATGTAGCCGAAAAAGAATCACGATATCCAAATAATACTATTCGGCTATTATATTAAGTCCCCCTTTGTAGTATTGACTCTATAAGCGAGGTAATGACAGTGGTGAAGTCGACTAGCAACAACGGGAAGAAGAGAAAATGGCTGGAGGGGGTGATAATGACAACAATTTGGTGTATTTGGCTTGCAAGAAATGAGGTCATCTTCAAAGGAAAACAACCTAATGTAGCGGCTGTTGTATAGAATATTAAATATATGTCCTATTTGTGGATAAATAACCGGGCAAAATCTTGCAATTTTCAATGGTGTAACTGGAGTATTACGCCATTGTAGTAAAAGTTACTTGTAATACTCGGCTCTAGTTGCTTGCTAGTTTGTATGTAATTTTTATATATTAATGAAATCTGATTGTTCAAAAAAAAAAAAAAAGTTCACCTCGAATTCTGTTTTTGTCTGATGCTTGACTTTGTCGAAAACCAAAAGCCAAAAGGCAAATGGCTTTGCCTTTGGCGGCTCCTCGAACTCCAAAGGCAAAAAGCCTTTTGCGGCTTCACTTTCTGCCGACTCTCCACCCTTACGAACCTCTGCCGTAACGCACGGGTTTCACCTAGTGATAATATATATAGATAATGGACAGGTTTAATTTTGTAAGCTTGAGGCCCACGTTGACACTCAACGACTTTCATTCTCAAATACAAATTTAAATAATACGAGAGTAAGTACCCGCGCGTTGCGGCGGTGAGATGGTGGGGGTGATAGGTCATAAAGTGTGATAGGTCATAGAGTGTGATAGCCAAATGCCTTAGCCGTACGGGCTCCGCCCTCGGATTTAAAAATTCGTCGAAAGTATATCGAATGACATCTCTAATGAAAGAGCATGAAATTTTAAGAACACCCATATAATTTTTATAATTTATCGATGTACGGTTTTTGAGATAAAAGATTTTGAATGAATTAGAGGAATAAAATGATTTATGGAGGAGAGAAAAAAAATGAGTGGTTGAGATTTGAAGGAAGAGATAGAGATGTTGAAAAGTTGAAAAAATTGACGGGAACAAATGTAGTAGAGATAGAGATAGAGATTTTTTATTAAAGTTCCATGTAAGAACCGAGCCCATCAATAAATTTTGGGCTTTCACTCTTTCTTGTTAATCTCATTCTTGCCAACCGAGCCCATCAAAGATTTCTTGATCCAAATCCAAAAAAAGTTCTTTCTTAATACTTTGGAAATTTGAGCTCATTTAGCGTGGACTGCGTGGTTATCAAAGTAACGAAAAAAAGGAGTAATGTTCTCTAGTTACAAAATATATGTCATATAACTATAACATTATCACCCACACCTTATGAATCAATGTCAAAGTTAGAAAATCTTAAACCTAATATAAACAAGTAACTTCCTCACGCATGAGAAAGGATCAAACCACTAAATTTTTTTTTGAACGGCAACAGATATATTAAAAACAACAACGACCACTAGCAAATTGCTAATGATCACTTTTACAAGGTACAATTACAATAATCTAGATAATCAACAAAACGCTATATCTAGACCCTTCCCAAAAACTTTAACTGCTAAGATTGCAAAAAGGTTGAAAAAACTTGTGCCGAATACAGTAGCCCGAGACACAAGAAAAAACCTCATCAACGAAGGCCGAGCCACTGGTTTTCACTCCGTGATGTTTTTGATGCAATCCCAAACAAGTTTCGGGGACACGCGACTTACAAACATGTACAAGAACATATAAGTAAAAATAAAAGAAACAATGTGATAACACCATTGAAGCTGCCAACTAACCATCAGATAAAGGATCCACTTGCCATTGGTCCCAATTGAAAGATGACTTCTTGTCTCGAGACCCAATCCACAAAAATGAGAAATTCATGATGGAAGAGAACAAATTACGACTGTTGTCAATCTCGTCATTATGTAAAGCATTGTTCCTCGCCTTCCACATATGCCACCACCACGTGAATAGAATTGCTTGAAGCCTGTAGCGTAGCTTAACCGAGATATCCAAATCGTCAACCCAAGATAGAATTACTTCTGGAGGGGCATACGGAATCGCATAATTAGTCCACGTAATTAATAATTTTTGGACTTCAACATTGACTTTGCACTTCTCAAAGATATGGTCAATGAATTCCACCCCATTCTTGCAAAATTGACAATTTACAGAAGTAATGTCCACTCCTTTAGCAAGCAAATTGTTCATAGTGGGGAGACAATCTCTTCTAAGTCTCCATATAAAGATGTTGACCTTCTTGGGTACGAGCTTGTTCCACATCGTTGGAACATTACAGTTACTAGGAAGATGGTGTCTATCCAATGCTTTACGAAGACATCGAACGGAAAAGTTATCTTTACCATTTAAGTGCCAAGTCCAAGTATCTTCTTTGTCAGTATCAATCGTCTTAGGAAGTCGGGACCTTAGTTGCTGCACCATGTCACTTTCTCTATCGTTCCTGATATTTCTTCTCCATTCCCACTTCCAATCTTCCAAAACCGAGTATTCCTTCCATTGCCCACTTTGCGAGAAATGACATTTGAAGTAATAGTGGGAGTGTCATGAATTTCCTTTACGGTCTGAACAATATTATGCCAAATCCCTTTATTATTAGCTTTTACATTGGAGAAGCAATCTTCACCATGTATAGCCTGTAGAACACGAACCCACTTTGCTTGAGTATCATTTAACCCCCTCCATCGCCATCTGTAGAGAAGGGCCTGGTTCATAGAAACGAGGCTGCCAAACCCCAAACCCCCAGATTCTTTTGCAGCAAGTGTCGCAGGCCAGTTAACCCATGCAATTTTTCTATTATCTTTCGATCCCCCCCAAAAAAAGAAGATCTAGACGCCTCCAGCAATTTGTTAACTTTCTTCGGCATTCTAAAAATAGATAAAAAGTAGATCCCCATGGACCCTATGACCGACGTGATTAGAGTTGATCTTCCGCCTATAGATAAGAGATTCGTCTTCCATTTGGATAATTTTTTCTGAAATTTAGAGATAACCGGATCCCATGTGCTAATCCTAGCCGAACTTCCACCTATAGGGATCCCAAGATATTTGAATGGTAGAGATTCCGCTTTACAACCTACGGCTTGTACCAAAGAATCGATATCACCGTTACCAACTCCAACCCCAATAATGGCAGATTTATCGAGGTTAATTTTTAAGCCCGATACAAGGAAAAAGAATTCGAACGCGTTGATTAAAACCTCCAAGTTCTTCTTGGACCATTCGCCTACCATCATGACATCGTCTGCATAAAAGAGATGAGACACAAAAGAATTGTTAATGTTAGCACATTTAAAAACGTTTAAGATTATTGAAAGTGTTATGATACATATATTCTTTTAGATATAAAACATTCATTCAAATAAATAAATTAATTAAACATAAAAATTATTACCTATTTAAAATATTTTCGCGTGAACACCGAGGATGTGTTTCTCGTTTAGTGGTCCTTTTTAACATTTCAAAAAAGATATAGAGCAAAAAGAGGGAATTATGAACAACAACAATTGTATCTGGAGTGGTTGACATGTATATTTTTAATTGGACATTTTATTTATTTACACTTGATTTTATTGGCCTATTTATTTGGACTACATTTTTAATGAGCTTATTTTTATTTGGATTTTAATAAGCAATAATATAAATATCAGTCTTTTACTGATTTATTCTTTTTTTTTTCTATGTTATACAAACATATTTTTATCCTATACTATATTATAAAAAATATACTGTATTAAAATTAAAGTCATGAGGAATATTATCTAAAATACTCTTAATGATTAATTATACAATCAGTTTTTATCTTTTAAAATATTTTCATTAACTCTTTACATCAAATCAAATACCTTTAATTCAACATCTAAGTAATAATAAAACAATTTATAATTATTTTTTTCATTTGGGATGTTATAGTTTAGGATTTTCAATTATTAACATATTAATTTATAAGAGTTTTATAATCAGAAAAATATATATTGATAACTCCCGCTAAAAGTCTGGTATGACACTAATTTAGGTTATGAATATCCATATTGTATTTTATGTATAGTATAATTATTGAAAAAGTTTCATTATTATTATCATTATAAAGTATAAAGGATAAGTTATAAAGAAAAATTAAGTTGTAGTTCAAGGTTTTGTTAAGACTGTCACTAACGTGCATAAAAGAGTTGTATTTTTATCATAAATTTCAAAAAGTAATTTTTTTTTGAACAGTTAGTCGGTGTTCGACATCAGGGAACACCTCACCGTATAATGGTGAAACCCTGTGTAACGCCCCCAAACTTACAGAACAATACAAAATGATATCAAAGGGACTAAAAAGACAAAAGGGCGTTAATCTTATTCAAATCAAACTAAAGGCAACCTGACAAATCAAAATAAGTACTTCTAAAGCTCGAAATAAAACTCTAAAGCAAAAGGGTGCTAAGTCCACTTCTATCTACTCTCTTCTCTCGTTCCCAAAGCCCGCTTGATCACCTGCCGTATAAGAAAGAAAAAGGAATACGGCTGAGCAAAAAGCCCAATGAACGGATATGACAAAAGCAGAAATATAATATGAAGAACAGAGACGTAATTCAAAGACAAACTTATTACCTTAACAAACTTATTTCAAATCAAAGTACACCTACATATGGTTTCACAAATACCTTATACATCAACAAATCAAAGTATACTATAAAACCAAGCTTCATAAAATAATGCACATAAGAGTCAAAACTTATAACTTATCAGAAGGGGCCGAATGAAATCATAGGGTAGCTACTCCACTAATCATTCATTTTTGGTGCAAACGCCTCGTATGACACTACGATAAACGTCCACCGTCAAACTTATCAAAATGCCTAGGACCGATCCATACGCCTCCTATCAAAATATAATATCAAAGTGCACATAACCACTCGGTGGTCATCAAAAGGAGACGCCGTAGATCAAATCAAATACACCGCTACGGCCGGTGCCACGTCATCGGTGTCACAATAACGCGCCCATGGGACCTCCATGGATAGGTACTCTCTTATATGCATATCTTAAGAAACCGTTTTGACCGACTTATATATACTTAAATATATCAAATGACCAACTTAGTTTTCGGACAAATAAATAATAATTATATATATTTTTAGACATTTTAAATATAAACTTAAAACCACATCTCTGTCCACCCAATTCATACAAAATTCTAATGGGGTCATCAAAACTCATAATATGCGACTGTATTAAATTATCGGGTCAAGGAATATTCGATGGACATATCATGAATCACAAATGCGACTGTATTAATCTTTTGGGGCCAATTAGTATGATTCATAATTTGCGACTGTATTATCTTTCGGCCAACGAATATTCAAGGGACATATTAGTGTACAAATCATCGCATCAAATGTAACACACCAAACCCACCTTTTTTCGGGACAACTTTCGAATTGGTTTCAAGAGATGGTTTTGACACAACTATAGATAATAAAATATTATGATTTCCCAATTCACAATCATGAAGGCAACATCGTTAGTACATCAAAATGGGAAAATCGCAATATTATACAAAGTCTAGCAGACATATAATATTTCAAATAATATACTATATCCATAATATTTTACATACAAATCAAAAGAAGTTTTGAGAAGAAAGATTTTACCGGAAGGAATCTTTAATAACACCTAAAATATCCGTACTATTATATATATAACAAATAAAGTTTGAAGGAAAGAATTGTACCGAAGAGATCCTAATAGCAACTAGAATATCCGTACCTTATCGCCGCTTACAACAATTGCAAAAATGGAAGAATCACCAAGGATGCGATCACTTATCCAAATCTAACAAATGGAAGAGTATGATTACAAAAGACATTCAAATAAAGAGTATATATTATCCTTTATATTTTGTGGGTTTATTATCCTTATACGAATATTTATGTAATATTTTCTTATAAGTTGTTTCCATGTAAATATTTTAGTATATCAAGTATGTAATCAGATTAATATTGAAAGGTTGATTATTTGCTCCTTGCTTCTAATGTTCAACAAACACATCTTATTTTAATTTTTATTTATTTTATTATTATTATTATTTTTGTTTCTTCTGGTTTATTTAACAAGCTTACCCTACGATCTCAAATCACCAATTTTTGTTAATTGATATATCACAAGTCAAAAGTCAAAATATATCTAACCCCTTATGTTGTTCAAGTAAATCTATGGTGGTATTTTATTTTTATTTTTTATTTTTTTACCTAAAAATACAAGAAACCAAAATTTAATTATAAATATAACTATAATTACCATATGATAATCTATTTTAGATTTCGTTGTTATACTTTCAAATTTTCTTATCATAAACTTTCATGAAAAATTTTACAAAAGCTCTTTGCTAAATACATACAACAAATAAAATTATAATTATAAATGAATATATATGAAACCAAATCTTCCATTATATCTTCAACAAACTTTAATAATTTTTAGAACAACCCACAAAACATGAAGTTCAAAACATCGAGTGAATTATAGTTTGAGTATAATAAGTTTGATTCAACCAAATGATAAATTACTATAAACTAAATCTTAGTTATAACAGCATATGTTTTACGTAAGTGAAATCCAAATATTGCAATATTTCTTGAACAAATTAAAGTTTATTAATTGTTAACACAAATCTCAAATAGAAATATGATACATTATTAAAATCGATTTGCACATCAGTAGTGTAGGCTAAGTATTTGTTTAAAATAATAATATGTACTTAAAGGATTCTAAAGTTTATTGTATGGAATAAATAAAGAGGCTTACCAGGATGATGAATCTCCATTGTGTAAATCATTTGACAATTCAATCCAACCTTATATTATCTTGATTTCCTTTTTCTTACAACCCCAATTGAATACTGAATTGTTTTGTGATAGTAACATAGATGACCAACAGAGCATGTATGTTTAAGCAAAGAAACCGACAAAATAATAGCTTGTAGATTTTAGATGATAATTATGTGGATTGTTTCAAATTTCCTAGCTTAGCTTTTATCCATTCTCTTTTTGTTCTTAACCGTATATTTATAACATACAGAAAGTCATATTGTTAATTGTGAGTTAATGATCATTTACACTACCATTAAGGTCCTTGAATATTATCGATCAAGTAATTAGTTTATTTATTTACATGAACATACAAATATTACTTTGATACTTCCATAACCGATTGAGAGCACCATTATGTTTAACCTATTAGAATACCTAGTCGTCTAATTTGTATATAGTAAAATGTCAAGTTGTGTTGTTAACGATAATTCTTTAATACTAAGTATAATCTTTTAAGCAAAAGAAATTCTCATTCAAACATGTTATTGATCAAATTTAAAATGCTAACAATGTGAGCTTAAAAACGAAAACTTAAAAGACATACTAAACCTATTAATAATGTGATTTAAGTTAGTCTTAATCAGTTTTATTAGTTAACAACCTAAAGTAAAAATTCATTATATTAAACTTATGACAAAATATACCTCTTTAGATATTAATAATTACCCCCGCAAGATAAATATTTTATATATTGAAATATTTTTCGTATTTTAAATTTATGGGATATTACACGTACTCTAGACTACGAGATATAGACCATAAGCCATTACAGGTGATTCAGAAAAAAAATCCACAGACTTGTCACTCCTAAGAGTCGAACCCAAGACCTGTGAAAAAAACCAGGGATGCATCTGGCAGTTGAGCTAAAGTACAAGTTATTCATCCATTCTTAAGAGTTAAGACAACCATTATGGTAATCACTAAAAAAAAAAAACATGGGCTCAAATCTTATTTAAATAAAAGAATTTAAATTCTTTTATTCATCATTAAGTTCTTAAGGTTACTTACACGACATCTTTAGGATCGCCGCAAATACCCCTCTAATAAATATATAATAGATGGATATTTCGTTCCTAAAAGATATAAAATAGGCATTTCTAAGTTTTTAAACTTGATAAAAAAAAAGTACCAAAGATGATAAACAATATTAGAATTTTGACAAACATAATCCTTAATCATAAACGGAAACCAAAAATGTATTTATATTATCATATTACGAAAATCTATATTTATAAATTATCACAAAGGGTAAATGGAGAGAACCCTAACCCCAGTATCTCAATTGGATACCCATGATGAGTCATATGATGCCGGTACAATACCTCCATCATAATCCCTACATAATCTGAGCACCCCGAAGGATCGAACTCGCATCTTCAGAACTTCACATGTGAATCTAGGCTTCATTGGTGACCGGTACCTTAAAAGAATTGTTTTTTTGTACAAAATGAGGATCGAACTTGGGGCCTTAAAGTCACAAAATGCTTCCCTAACCACTATGCTTCATGTAAAAATTTAAAATAATGTGCTAACTTTTGTTCAAATTGTTTTGGGCATTCCCCTTTTTTCCAAGTGTATACCCATCTTTAACGCACATCTGCCACTGCCCAGTGCCCATAAGTCTAACAATAATAAGTAAAAACATAATCGTAGGGATCAGTCAAACAAGTAAAAACACAAATTGTGTTAAATTTGCATTTCTCAAATAATAGCATGTAAAATGGCATATCAAATTAGCCGTATTTTATTTATATACAACAGAGGAGAAACTTCAGGTATTCTTTCACTCTACCTAAGTTGCAACCTATCTTTTCATTTATCTATTGCCTTTGACTAGCCTAAGCTACAATTAATACCCACAAAAAAATAGAAGCATACTTCAATATTAGAAATGATCAAAAATACTCATCTGAATACCTACAACTATGATGATTGCCAAAAAGTTGCAGTGTCTTTACTATATAATGATCGATCTTGAATTTCCAAATTTGCAACGTGCCAATTTATCAAGTACGATTGGATGCATTTACAAAGAACTAGCGCAGCAGGAAAAATCCACCACTCACTTTCCTCCCTGTACCAAGAAACCAAAACGTTAGAAAGCACTTATCAGTTAGGTATCAGGTCAAAGCATGTAATTTTTTTAATATGGGTCAAAACTGGCCCCTTTGACTCGCCAATACTTATGTGTTCATAACTGTCAACTTTATCTATTATAAATCACTAATATATAAACTATGCATTTAAACTGTAATCTACCCCGACTTTTCCACCCATTCATTTGAAATAGGATTAATTCACATCATGTTTTATCTCAACTATGTCAAATGGGTTGAAATCAATTAGATCAGCAAAAAAAAGGATCAAACAACACCTTATGCAGTAAAAACCTTCTGAACAGTTTATCTAAAACTTAAGAGTATCATTAAGATAGTATACCTTTTTAATCAAATTTGACGAACAAACAGTCTATTAAAAGTTACTGTGTATTTTGTCATTTTGATTTTTGACTAAAAAACTTATTCTAGCTAACCCGATCCAAACAGCATTGGCCGGTACTAAAGAAAAGGACCAGTTTGACCTGCTACCAGAGCCCACCTGACCTGCCCATTTGCCACCTATTCTACAACATATGAGCTTTGGGCAGAACCATGAAGCTGTGCGTAGGTGTGTGCTCATGACTGTGACCAAATAAAACTATTTCAAGGGGGTGTATACAAATCCATGTGATCAACATCATATGTACTCACATGGTCCACGGTTGGACGTCTGAAGGTATTTTACTGGGCTGAGTGGAGTAATGAGCATAACCACAAATAAAAGCAACCACCTGGATATAACAAAAGTAAAAAACTGTCAGCGGATACCTAATTGGTCGCACATATAAATCATTAAGCTCTATGATTTTTAAATATGAAAGTCACAAACTTACCACATTAACTAATGACGTTATGATCCACAGAGCGTATATACGAGCCAACCCAGCCGATCGCCTGGGTCCTTGACTAAATAGAGCATTGATACCAGCAGGAAAAGGAAGCAATATTCCGAGAGGCAATATGAATAAAACCAAGAACACGTGTGCTAAAGAGAATGAATATAGCTGAAGCAATGTAAGCAAAACAAGACTAAAATCTCCTAATAGTAGCATTGAGATCACCAAACCGACAAGATCCTGCACCAAGCAGTAGATTGTTAGGAAACTAAAAAGAAGCATGCCAACTAGACTACTAGAGGACAACCCTGTCCATTTATAAGATCCAGGATGCATTAATTAATTTCATTTAACAAGTTATAAAATGTAGTAGTTTTCATGTTCCTTTTGAATATAACCCATTACCCTATCAGCTCATCTTAGCTCCTCTGTCAAGTTACATGCTTTAAACATAAAGATTCAAGCATAAATGAGATGGAAAAAAAAAAAGTTACCTTGTGGCCCACTGGTTTGGTATTATGGATTATAAACGAGAGGGGAAACAATAATTCCCTGTTTTCCTTGAGCAATTTCAAACTGTCGATATCTAATACCCTACCGTAACTCTTCTTTTGTGTCATATGATCATTGGCATTCCCGTGCATTAAAACCTTTTGTTCTCCTGAACCATTAGTTGGATCTTCTTGAAAGAAGTTATCATTATGACTGGCAAAAAGTAAAAGAAAGAAGTTAGTGTGTTATTAAAAAGGCCGCAGGCGATAAGGTCCTTGTAGCCAAGGTGGGAGGCAAAGGTGACAGTCTCACGTCTAAGAGGCGCCCTTTTCTGCAAATACGTTAATACCCTACATGTAACTATTGAATATTCAAGTAGCTGTAGCAGGCTAGCATCCATCAAGGAAATCAGAAAAGAAAGGAAGCGAAGAACAAAATATTGTTTTTTTGTTAGAGAACGCGCATGAGGGTTTTGGTTATGAGAAAAAAGAAATATCGTCTTTTTAGTGATAAAAAACAAATGGACTTTTGAAAACTAATGTAATATTAAAGAAATTAACTCTGATGTATACTAAATACTTGATATGGGCTCACAAAAGTAACCAGTTACATGAAGCAACCAAAGCCATCGCTTCTCTCCTTCAAGAAAAGCGCCCAGAGGTGAAGCCACACCCTCGCTTCCTGTATTTTCCTCCCTTCCATGTATAAGAGGCGTTCACATAGTCACCACTTATCTCGCCTGGCCTACTAAAGCCCGCTTTTGCAAACCGAGATTAAATGGTGGATTACGATATTCAAAATAACCAGGGTAACACCTGTTACCCAGAAAACGCGCTATGTGTTTGGATGTGCTTCTGCTGTATGATGTTGCAATAATCGGATAACCAGATGTTTGGGTATTTGGCAAATTTTTATTATTCAAGGAATCACTAGATAAAAAGCTAGAAGGACAAACTTGTTAAGAAAAAAAAATAGACATTTTGTGAGTGGAAGTAAAGGATCTCAAATAAGGCTAAAAGAGAGGAAAATAGGTAACCTTATATCCTTTAATTAAAAGTTCTGGTTCCAATGATACAGAATTTTTAGGCATCTTAAACTAAAGATCAGAAATTCAGAAGCAGTATATGCTTATCCAAACATTAAAAACTGATAATGCATGACTTGAAGTAACAATAATCAAGTACTCGGTTACAAAATCTGGGTCCAAACACTCATTATGTTATGCATATAGGTTAATAACTTGAGTAAAACAATATACCTAGACAAATGTTCTCTTGTAGGAGCTCCAGCGATCCGTACAGAAGATACCAAAAGTCCATATTGGCAACTGTCACCACTGGAAGCTTGAAAGAAAGCAAGGTCAACCCGTACACCATAATTTTTCAAATTCGGGTTAGCGTGAGTTTCAATCCACGTGATAACGGTACGAAACATTGCCCTAATTCGACCTCTGCGAACCAACCGCAATTGTGCATTTAAACCAGCTACAAATCGATACCATGTAGTAGGAGGAACAGACTGAGAATAACAAGATATAGATCAGCAGAGACGCAACACAAAAGAAAAGGCAACATCTGATGAAGAGTCTGCTAATGACCGACTTCTGAATTGACAAACCAATGGACCAAGAGACTGGAAAGTCTACAGCAAGGGACTCAAAGTAGGGCACATGTAGATTTGATGTGGGTCATAGTTATGCATGTTTAAAAGGGAGAATGAATAATATATAGTTGTGATCATGGTAGTGGGGAAGGCAGTTGAAATATTTCATTTTATGGTTTTAGCTGTTTAGCTTCGGCAGAGGATCTCTCCATTTGACTGAGTTATCCTTCAGATCTGTTCTTGGTTTGATAATCAAAGCATTTACTAACTTTACTTCTTCACAATATCTTTAGTTTGTAAAGTCGGTCAAATAGATACAATCACAGAGACAGAGATTAAAAGAAAACTGAAACAGATCAAAAGCCTCCCAAATTGTAATGTGAAAAGGAACTAAAGAAGTGGTCAGGTCAACCCAACCCATTTTGACCTTTTACTCAACCCACCCATTTTGCCACCTATTGATCCTTGAAATGAACTAATGAAGTAATTAACCTGATTCATGAGACTTGTAACAACACTGTCACTGTGAAGTGAGAAAGGAGCCATGTAACTTCCATCTCCTCCAAACAAAAGAGACAATGGAAATCTTTGATGCAGACGAGGAGGAAGATCACTTCTCTTTTCATCACCACCAAGAAAAAAGTCCACATACGCTAGCATTAAATCAGATGTTGCAGCTACCTAATACATTACATAACTGTAAATAGCAAGTCTTTTTCAAACAATATATTTCTCCCTTCAATAGATAAAACCAAAAACATAATAAACAATGTCAATGAAGAAAGGGAGCCATAAAGACTAATATAACAACAATACTTGCCAAGTTTATTTAGATGGGAACTTTAAGTTGGTATATTTCAGAATGGACTAACCTTTAGCCCTTCATAGAGAGCACGTGATCGACATGAACGCAAGCAAGCATGGTCATACTCAGATTTCACAAACTCACGTAGTCGTTGCAACTTCAACTTTTGTCTCCATTGTTGCCATGACCATGCAAGTGGATAAGCAAGAAGAAGAAGAATGCTATATATCGCTCCCTCCCACCATTGATAAGTGGCCAGGGCATTGATTTCTTCCACAAATCTATTAAATGCGCCTTCGTACCTACAAATATAATCGCATATTCAAAAAATTAGTCAGCAAATATAGGGGAAAAAACAACACACCACAAGACAATATCCACCACCAACCAACAAATTTAAAGGAACACAGCAACAATAGTTGGGAATTTACACTATATCTATCACTTGCTCTGGAGGCGTGTGAAGAAGGTGCCAAGGTTCCCGGAAAGTATTTTGTCCCATAAAGTACATCCTATGCACATGACCTTGAGACTCCTCGACTCTATTTGTTTCCAAAACCTGCAAGCCAAAGGATATGATTAGATGCTGCAGCTTCGACCCCTTCGCTAATGACTTGGTCAACTTTGGACCCTTCTTGGGTTATGTTTTAACTCTAAAAGGTCAAAAGGGTCTAAAGTCACCCAAATTATATTTCTAACAAGTAAGAAGTTCCATGTGTGGCTGCGTAACTTTATTGAACTAAATTCACTGGATTTCATACAAAAATATTTTTTATTTATAGCCTAAGTTTCAAAGAATCCTTAATAACAAAAAAAAACTTGATTTACTATCATCTTTGTGCAGTAAAATTTACAGGTTATTAATTTATTATTAACTGTTCCATGAATAAGTTTATGCTTAAAGTTATATCAGTTAGTGACAAAAACTTTACTGAATTACAATAACTGAAAAAAGTGAAATAAAAAAGTTAAAGAAATGAGATGAAAAACATTAAATTACAAAAAAAAAAAAGATTGTCGAAATCGAACGTGTAAATTAGTGTTTAAACGCCACACATTACCACATCCACATTCCACCGCCCCAGTACACAAATCCACCAATCAAAAATTGTTTTATTTGAAACACCGATCAAAAACTTATACCTAATAAAGACCCGCCAAAAATGAAGAATGACACACTTTAGAATGTATCCGTTACAAACGTAGGGAACAGTAATTCATTTTTGCGTACTGTGTCTAAGGTGTATGCATAAAGCTCCTAAATCAGTAATGGAAACAAGACGATTATCGTGATTAAATTCTGTACAAAAAGAGTACCAGGTCAACCCAACTCAGCCACATACCAAAATTTACCCGTTTTGACCCACTACCTCACCCACCCTACAGGAACATTTATTTAGATATAATATCATGGCTGTTTGTGAACAATATATATATATAATTATATATACACACTCACTTATAAAGA
Organism: Erigeron breviscapus; assembly: GCA_034093135.1. Taxonomy (NCBI): domain Eukaryota; kingdom Viridiplantae; phylum Streptophyta; class Magnoliopsida; order Asterales; family Asteraceae; genus Erigeron; species Erigeron breviscapus. The sequence continues at coordinate 151,543,506 of CM067167.1, read as the reverse complement.
GTTTACACCTTTCCTTAAATTTCAAAATGCAAAATGCAAAATGACATACCTCAATAATCTAAATCATAATCATTTCTAATAGATTAATGAATCCCACTTAATATAATGTTCATAATTAACTTATCTTTTTTTAATGACCTTGTTTAATATTTAACTTCCTACGTAAATATTTACAACAGACATATATTTCTAATTCTTAATTATAAAAACAATTTAAAATAAAGCTAATGAAAAGAAAAACTTTTATGTAATCTAGAATACTGATGATATGTGTTCATAACTTAATATTTTCACTATTATCTAAATTATTGATTTCTATTTACAAAAAATAGCATATGTTTAGCTGCCATTTCATATTTTCTTACACCCTCTTATGATGTACAACAAACACTATTGGATATCCTAAAAAATTCAAGAAATTATATATACTATTTGTCCCGCCGCATTGTGTGGGTACAATGCTAGTATTAAAGTGTGTAATTGTGTATATATATGGTATTTCCTCATAAAATGTTCTACTAATCCTCCTAAAACCACAACATCATGCCATATGTAACCCACTAAATCTCTTATCTCAACTCCTACTATCTATATATATATATACACACAAACACATAGCAGGTACTGTTTTCAGCAATGCTGTATCAAAAAATATATCAACAATAACATGGTAACTTGAAAGAGAAAAAGAAAACAAACCTCATTCAGAGACTCCAGGAAAGGAAATGAGTGATCTATTTGAGAGCCTTGTGTTGGAGCAGACCCAGTTGGCTCATCAAATCCTACAAATTTCATCCTTGCAACACTAAGCACGAGTGCCAACAGGATAAGAAGACCCAATAAAAGAAGACCAAATAACCAAGGACCACCAAATGTGTCCATCAACTCTTCAAGAGCAGTGTAACAATGTGGCATATGATATTTGTCTGAAATACATTTGTAGGGACATGGAGTTTCAGCGGTACCCCCTATAGCAAGTGAAATAAACTGTATCAATAAAATCATACCAAACAACTCAGAAGATGAACACAAAAAATTAACAGAGTAAGAATATTTTATACCTCGTACATAAACATAGTATGCGCGACGGGGAAGCTCACTAGATGGACACTCAAAACATAATTCCTTATCAGATCCAGTAACATTCTTGTATGTACCAACAGGGCATTCCTGTTCATAAACATGGAAGCCCACAAAAATGACAAATTAAGAATATATCTAGCCCCAGGTAAACACGCACATAATCAAATGCATGATAATGAAGCTAATTACACCACGCACAAATCCCTTTAATCTCTTATGTATGTTGAGTTGTCAATTCATGAAGATAGCATATACTATTGACCATCTGGACGTGTAACAAAAATATGCATCATGATATAGTTATGTGAAACCATGATATATACATACGTATATATATATATATATATATATATATATATATATATAATATATATATATATTGGATTACGTAAGACCTCAAAGAAAACTCCTTTAACTTGACAAAAGAGTGAAAACTCCAATAAATTATAATATACATTTATGGTATAAAGTTAACACACCTCACAAAATGTGCCATAAAGCCCTTTTGGACAAGAATTTCCAGTGATCGTTCCAGTTTCCCCAGCACCACTTTCACTTCCACTCAGCCCTCCCCTATTTAAAACAAATTAAGATTTCTAAGTTTGACAAACTAAATCACATTTCATTTGTTCTTGCAATAATATGAATAGAAGAATTCCAATTTGAACGAACCGAGTGGAGATGTTTCCTTTAACAGTAGCGATGGGTTGATATACATCCCCAGTTGGTATGTGTGACCAATGAAAGTGAATCCTTCCGCCGCCGCCGCCGCCGCTCCCATTTGGGCTGCCTCGACCTCCACCACTCGAAAGAATTCCAGACTCACCAACAGTTAAAGCATTTGAGAACACAAGAATCGTTCCACCGGATCCACCCCCAGAACCCTGGGACCAATCCTCAATACCATGATATTTGCTGAGAATGTTTTCTACATAACCTCCTCCGTCAGCTCCTAATGAGCCATCGATAGACAAACTTGACAATGGATGTACCAATGAACCAATCACTGCATTAACAGAAACATGCAAAGATTTACAATAACTTTGTAAATCTATAAATTATAAGTTTAACATCGCATGGAAGACTTGAGCTCACCTAGAACACCGCCACCGGCAGTTGAGTCAGTAATAATGTCACTTCCGCCTCCACTGCCGGAAAAACAAGGCAACTCAGCATCCCCATACGGAAGACCGCCATCAATGCAGGTCCCATTATAACAACCATCCCCACCACGGCCACCATAACCTCCGCCACTCCCAATACCAGCACTCAAGACCTCCCCCTGGCCCAAACCTCCTTTGCAACCTGTTAAGACACCAATTAATATACTGAAACTTCAAAATCATTTTCCAGAGGACGCTATTTTTGACCCTTTTGTTGATAAACTGATCAATATGGATTCTACTTAATGTGTTGAATATTGTATAAGCTGGATTTTCTCTTATCATTGGTTTTGAATAAAAATGTTAAGAAAGTATAGATGAAGAAAGAACAAGAGAGTTAGAAGTAATGGAGGGGAAAAATTGGGGTAACAGAAAAACCATCACATTAGAAGGTTTTTTATATTACATCGGCTTAATGGGTCTATATCCAATTTTGATACACAAAAACAACCAAATCATTTTCTATCATATCCATAAACGATACCCCATTCTCGTATCCCCATGCCAAATGAAGCCTTAGTTTTCAGGGAGTGAGTATACCCATCTTTGAGGTACTAATTGTCCCGGTAGAATCAACAGTAACAGTTCTTGCCCTGTGAAAATTCACAACAGACCCTTTTACAAGGCCTTGGACTAGGATGTCTTCAACACGACATATCTGAAGAAATGATATAGCAAGATTAACAAAATATCCAAAGATATGTCGATCACATGATGTATAATCTTTTGAATGAGATACCTGAAGCGTAAAGGACAATGAAGCATTCACATTGCAGTCATCAGGAGGATTCAATAGTTCTTCTGGACATTGTTGAGAGTTACAATTCAGTTGCGGTATCCTAAATATTAAGCATATAAATTGGTGAACCAATAATGAAGCACAGTGGAGTAAGCTACAATCATTGTAGTACAATGACAAAAGAGTAATAAACTTACACGGCATTAGCTGTGACATTTTCCAAAGGACCACGTAATACAGATCCCGGGCCCAGCTTTCAACAAAAAGGGGTAAGAGTATTAGTTGCTTAAAAAAAGAGACAATAGTTAATAACGGCAAAAATAGATAAAGAGCGCAAATAAGTCATGTATATGCAACTAGACAACAAGAGCTGACTAACAGGTATGGGTTGGGTACTTGGGTTTGACTGATAAACCCAAAAGATAGTTTATCTTTTAGAAATAATAATAATAATAATAATAATAAATAAGATAAGCAAAAAACAACTGTCAAGCACAATGGAAAAAGATTTAGCTTCTTTTAATAACAATCTATATCTTCTGCTAACACTGAAAGGAGGTTTTATGCAAATGCAATAAACTACCCTTTGGTGACTTTCTATCTGTTCAACCCAATTGACCAGTTTTCTTTTTAAGTTATACTTATACATAACCCTAATCGACCCATTGGGAAGTACATGGGTTTTATTTTCCACCTTCAAGGACAGTCATAGTCAGTGGTTTGCCACTCCACATCACTGCATACAAATACGACCATCAGCTCACAACAGAAGATAGAGGCACTTACATTGACACCATAAAACAGGGACAGAACGAGATGTTGTGCTTCGATACAGTCACCTGGGCCAGACAAGTTTAATAAACCCTGCCCATGAACCCCAAGATTGGCATTTGAGTGAATGGTGGAAGATTCCTGGCAAAGCAAAAAAGGTGGTCACTCAAAAGAATCTAAAGGCATACAATTAAACATTAACTGGCATAGTCTTGTGAGAACCTTGAGAACAATAAGATTGCTACCCTCAAGAAAGGAATTTTGAACATTCCTGTCCCCCTCAACATCAATAAATAATTGCGAATTCCACATCAAGAACATTTTAACAGTCATACGCAAAGCACCATAAACCTGAAAATACCAAACTACACTGTAAAACAAGAATTGTTACAGTTACAGACAACTAATATATGTTACGCTTGCAAATTACTCCTAGCCGTATTTATAGAGTTACAAACTTAAGAACGGCCCGTAATTACTAAAATAACACACGCACACACACACACACATATTAGCACTGGTATATGTTTAATGAGTTAATACAACAAACAGCTATATAATTATTAAACTTCTTGTGCAAATGCTGCAACCTGAAAAAAAAATGATGCATCGAAAAGAGGGTTCGAAAGCTAACAATGGCACGGTGTTCTAAAAGAAGGTTAAGCAGAGCTAGGAAGTCAAGTAACCTACACTTTATCACCTAGGACGGGGGATTGATTGCATGTTTAATTGGAAATTAAAAATAAAATGGCTCATCGGCTTATATGTTGACAAACAGTTTATTTAAAAGTATAAACTACCTTTTTTGTAAGATTATGCAAACGTGAGGATTATGCGTTGCATTATATTCTTTTACACAATATATATACGATTAAAACAAAAAACGCACACAAATTAGTAACCATCAACTCATAATGTATCAATTTCAAAAGCATATATGCTAAAAATGATATATACATCTATGTATGATATTTCAGAAATCAGTAGTAGATGGGACAGAATGCAGTCAGGAGTTGAAATGTATACATAGTCGGTGAACTAGGGTGGTACATATCCTTAAAAATTTGATCTATGTCCACTTAAAATAGTTGTGCTTGTGCATTGTGAGTTTAACAACACCGCCCTACTAAACTAATTGAACAAATTCATAATTCAGTTGGATAAAGTGATTGCTTGCCTTGATTATAGAATCACTCATCAGTAGCTCTTCTGCCAGTATCTCGAATTCAGACAAAGCATAATGTGCTAATCCAAAGCTCAATATACCTCCACCAAGAACACTAATTTGCCCTTGAACCTAATGAAGCATCATAGATATAATTACAGATATCTCATATACCAAGACAAATCGAGATCCCAAGATATAGTTGACATTCAAAAACAAAATAAATAAATAAGTACACAAACCCAGATTTTAACTTACCTGGACACGACTCCAAAGCAAGGGAACAGAAACCTTGGCCAAATTTTGAATAAATATATTTGTCATAAGGGGCTGATACGAAACCTCCATAAGAAGGGTATCTGTGTCAGTTGTCATGTTAAAGTTATCCACTGTAAGACTCCGGGTTACAACATCATAAAAGGTGCCTGCAGCACCCGCATTTGATGGACAGCCTATACTATTACCACCTGCATGAAAAAAAAATACAAATAAATACTATATACTATACAACTTATATATATATATATATATATATGCAAGCTTGCACTAACATTTTCTTAATGAAAATATAAGCAAAAGGCAACAATCCTACCATGAACAAAGATTTTTGGTTCTTCATGCCTGCTAAACACATCAGTAGAAATTCTTCCTCCTCCACCACCACCAAAACCATCACCTCCACAAGCACTTATATTACCACTTCCTGTCCTGCACTTATGAATAATATCATATTCTGTCAGATTTTACTACATATGTTACTTGACTAAAACATGTACACAGTTTCATAAAATATATGCAGCAAAAAAGGCATGATTCATCTTATTAAAAATCATGTGAAATAAATGTTATAATCCATCAGTCCCAAAAGACTATTTCCATGGAATTGCATGCTTACCAAACGAGTGTGATAAAAAAACAATGTAACTTTTACAACTGACCATTTTCACTAGATACCATTTCTGGAAGATCTTGCGAGGAAACAAGTGACCTTAATACCAAGTTACTTCAAAAAGTGAATCTTGATAGCAACTACAAACATGCAACCATATTTCAATCTATATCTACGTAGATACCACATCTTTACATATGAATTTTGTTGCAGTATACTTTTAGGAGACCAATAGGAGCATCATACAATATTTGAAGGAAATAGTGACGTAGCAACAATCTATGTAACATTGACATTTGTAAGTACATCGACTATTGTCAAATGTTTATTAGTAGGATTTAGCATTTCTCAATGGAAAATACACATGCATGTATGTTGTGAAAATTTTAAGGTAAATAATTATACACCACTATTAAGGTAATTATTCTTATTAACTGATCAAGCGACCAACAAAATGCAGATGATATTGAAGATTGAGAATCACACAACATCCGTTAAAAGATGGTAGCATCGCAATGATGATGTTAACATATTGATTGCATTAGACTAAACACATATCAAATGCATATGCATTCAGCTTCAATCATAAAAGCAAGATGTGTATGGAGTTTTCCCATTATAACGTTAGTGTTTGTAGTTCGAAAGTGTCACCTAACATGGTTCCAGTGATTTACATAAAAGCAAATGGTTTCCCTTCTCATAAAAGCAAGACGTGTATGGAGTTTTCCCTTCTCATACAGTACACATTGTCAAAAGCAAATTCAATATCAATGTCTATATGCTAGAAAACTATATATACCAAGAAAAATCCCACAGTGTATATGCAAACATGGATAATTCATACGTCCGTAAGTATTCAAAAAAGTACAAGAAATTACATCTTGTTAGCAGCGAGGTAGATGCTGCCACCAGAACCACCACCACCCTTCGTACCACCGTCTCCACCTTCCGCCAATAAAGTACCATTCATCTGAATAAGACCCACAGCCACTACTTTAATCCTGCCACCACCACCGCCACCATAATCCGTATCCTTACTAGTAGTCCCGCCTTTACTCCCATAACTCCACGGCTTCTGCAAAGACGACCACGAATACGCATCACCACCCCAAACATCATCCGGAAGCTTCTTATCGTTTAACAAACACGCCGCACCTCTTCCCCCATACCCACCACCAGCTCCCTCAACCCCTTGAGGCGTCCCACTCGTTTGCTCAGGCGGATCACCAGCTAAACCAGTAGTATTCACAAGCGACCCGTTACTAAAACTCGCATTCGCAGCCTCAATCTCAACCGTCCCAGCTAAAATCACCCCGTTTTCACCTAAACTAAAATCACCAGTAACATTTATCACAATCTCACATCCCGAAAAACCCGAACAACTCACCGTAACATTCGGAAGGATATAAAAATTCCCCTTCCCTGCTATATACAAACTTTCAGTTAAATTCAAACTATCAACTACCTCACACGTAGTATCTAAAGTCCCCACACCACCTAAATCATCCTCACATGTCGCCGACGGCGGCCTCGGCGGCGGTGGTGGTGGCGCCGGTGGCGAGTAATCCTGATGAAATAATCTCACTATCTCATCATTAATTTCAAATCCAGAACCTGACAGAATACCGTTGATTAAAACTGCATATAACAGAATCCGTACGATTGGGATATAGATACAGTCCGCCATTACTATATCTATACAAATATAACACGTTGCATTGTAATATAAAGAAAGTGCAAATTTTAACAAAAAATCAGCACAAATTTTATCAAAAAAAAAGGATATACTTAAAATTATAAGTATGTGAATTAGATGAATATGATGATTAATTAGATTATTAATTTGTTAAATTTTGATTTCATGAAATTAGGGTTTTCAAATGGTTTTTGGGGGTTGGGGGTGTGTATGTGTGTGTTTGGTAGGGGAAAAAGCAGTTAAATTTAGAAGGAAGCTAAAATTGATGGTGACAGAGTTAAAAGTAGTGAAGATTGAAGAAATGTGGTTAGATGAGGTGTAATTTGTGGTTCAAGGGTTGTACGTTGGAGTGGAAATGGTGTTTTGAAGAATGGAAAAGGGATTAAAGTGATGAGGTGACTGCTATGTAAGTCAAAATGACTAACTACTATTCGATTAGATGTCGACGAACACACGTGGTACGCATGTGGATGGCTACAAATAAAGAAAGTGAAATGTGTAGATATCATATTGAGTACGTTTTTTATCTTGTTAAAATCTTTGTTGTATTTGATTGTTTAAAAAATTTAAAGAGTAAATTACACTTTTCGTCCCTGAAGTTGACACGTTTTTTATTTTTCATTCCTAAAGTTTAAAAATTACAATTTTGATCTTAAAGTTGGCCAATTTTTTCAATAATCGTCCTTTGGCTAGACGACGTTAGTTTTTTGCCGTTAACGTACGCACGTGCTAAACACGTGAGGAACTTCAGGGACGAAAAGTGAAAAATTAAGCTACTTGAGGGACGAAAAATGAAAATCATACAAATAAATTTATTCTTCCATTCTTTCTTTTCCGATCATCTTTTCCGATGGAATTTTCCCACTAGACATTTATTTTCCGATGATACCTAATAAAAACTCGACTTTCAATCCAAATCTAAACCACCGAAAACACGAAAATAAATGGAATATATGATTATGATGATGATTCAGTATCTGGTATTGCTACTTAACAATCTGGATTTTTTGTTGATTTTATAATTCATTTTTTTAATCATACGGATCGTCTATATATATAACTTATGATGTATGTATGTATAGATAATTGATGCGCTCTGTTTTGTTTTGACTGGTTGTTGATTTCTAGTATATCGTTTTCTACTTTTGTTTAATTAGCTGCAGCTAAGTTTATTTCATTCATTCCGATCAGGCGATCATATATACTTTTCAAAGTGAGTGATTAATTAAGTTTAAGTAAATGAATAATTTAAGACTTGATCACTACAGGAATGAATTTGAGATAATATTAATTAATTAATTACAGTTGATAGATATATACAGAGGCTATATATATATGTATATATGTGTAATATACTGTAGGTAGCAAGCATGAGTTTGGTGAGATTGATCTATATATGTTTAGATTTATTTTCGTGTTTTCGGTGGTTTAGATTTGGATTGAAAGTCGAGTTTTTATTAGGTATCATCGGAAAATAAATGTCTAGTCGAAAATTCCATCGGAAAAGATGATCGGAGAAGATCGGAAAAGAAAGAATGGAAGAATAAATTTATTTGTATGATTTTCATTTTTCGTCCCTCAAGTAGCTTAATTTTTCACTTTTCGTCCCTGAAGTTCCTCACGTGTTTAGCACGTGCATACGTTAACGGCCAAAAACTAACGTCGTCTGGCCAAAGGACGATTATTGAAAAAATTGGCCAACTTTAAGGTCAAAATTGTAATTTTTAAACTTTAGGGATGAAAAGTGAAAAACGTGTCAACTTCAGGGACGAAAAGTGTAATTTACTCAATTTTAAAATATGAACTTGGTGTAAAAATTTGGTTTAATATATTAGAAACGTAAAACATATAAAGATTTTTTTCTCAATAAAAAATAATGCAACATTTTGATACATACCTGACTATTCGTTGCAAATTAAACTTTTATGTTGAAATGTATAAGAAAATAAATCTTTCAATGGCGGTATCACATGGGGAGCAAAAGGGGCCAATGTCCCCATCGAAATTTATATTTTGTCATATATTTTTAATTTTTTTCATGGATTTTTAAAAATTTCCGATAGGTTTAAACATTTTGTCTTCTTTTATATTTATGTTTCATAGATTTTATTATTTTGCCCCCTCTAAATTTTTTTTCTAATATCGCCTCTAAATCTTGTATATAAGTTCTCGAGTTACTCCCATCACAATTAATTCAAAGTTCAACAAAAATTGATTTTAGACTATGTTCAACCCAGAATTTCGTGTTGTCTAATATCTTGGTTTTATACTGTAATGTCAGCATAGTATTAAACTATACACTATAGTATACCACTTTTATCTCTCACTGTTCTGATTGATACCTCAGTTTCATGATCCCACTTATTTTACGAAAAAAATAAATTAAAACACCCAAAAAAATATAAATCAAATGACCCGATGCTAAGTGGAAAACTAAGTTGTCCGGGCTTAACGTGAAATTAACTGCCTTTTTGTCAACAAGCGGAGTGATGTCAGCTTAAAACTATAGTCAAGGTTAATGGTGACTCTTCTTTGTTAATGGCGACTCTTGTGATAAACATTTATTTTTTTAACAATTTAAATAGTGTTGATTTTGTTGTATATTAGTTAGATAATTAAATATATATTGTGGTAAGATGAAGGGTATGATGATCGTTTTCTTATACTAATTAAAAACTTAAAGTTAAAACAATAATCAAAAAGTTTATATAAAAGTAAAGATTATATGTTTTCACTCTAAATTAATAATTTCTGTAACATGAAAAGTAATATCGAACAAAATGGTTTTCAAACAATGTTGTTATTACATATACCTTTTAACTTCAATCTTTTTTGTTAGATAAAGTACGAGGCCTTAGAAAAACAATCACACATTTGAATTATACCATAGTTTTTCACGTTTATAAAATAGAAATTAATCCAAAAGTTACTTTGGATTGAAAAGTCCAAGAGGGGAAAGAATAGGTAGGTGGGAAATTTTACATTACATTATACTTCAGCCAATTGGAAGTACGAATACACGTGGGTGAAAATTTCAAAAAGTGGTTAGGTAGTGAAGTGTGTTTTGGATTTGGCCACAACTTTTGGTAGAAATATGTGTTGGATATATTAGGTAGTAATGTAGTAAATCCTAATAAATGTTACATGCTTTTTACTTGGGTTGGGTTAAATGTATGTTCACCTAAAATCATAGAATAAAAGTACATTCTTGCAAGTAATATGGTATGTTTTTTTTGCTATGGTCAAAAGAGTATCTACTAAGATTTTCCCAACCATTTAAAGCTTGAATTCTATATTAACACATGCCATATATTATATATATTATTATCTCTATCTTGTCATTTAAAGTTGAATGAAGTAAGTTGATGAATACCAAGAAGTTATGATATTTTAACTCAAATTAAGATATAAGTCCTAATGTTAGTATCAAATAATATTAGGCTATTTTGTTATTATTGTTGCATTCCAGATGATAAAATGAAAATCAACCCACAGGATTGAGCACCTACACATATTTTAGCTCTAAAGTAGTACATCTTCCGAGTTTTTTTGTTCCTATCGGTTAAGAGGACAAAAATGCCCAATAAACTGAACTTGCGTAATGGGTGGACTAAAAGGAGCATTCTCGACCTTTTAGTCCTTTCGCGACAAAGATCAAAAAGAATAGTTATTACGTCAAATGTTGCAACTTTACAAAGAATACGTTCAGTTACTTTGGAGTTTCCTTCACAAACTTATATGTACAAATAATGTCTTAAGCATTGTAACGTTTCTTCGTCATCAACTTTTAGTTTTGTTAATGCTTTCCTTTCTATTCTGCGAATCCATTCCTTGCTTACACCATAGAATCCACCAATCTCCTCTAGTGTCTTTCGCTGGTACCCTTTGAGCCCAAACCTTAAAACTAACACTTTCCTCTCCCTTGCATCCAATTCTTCAATACGGCCGTACATTTCATTGATCATTTGTTCCTTAATGAGAGCTTCTTCAGGAGACATCATTGTTGGATCGGGCGTACATTCCTACATGATAATTCAAAAGAATTAACCCTCATGTTGTTTTAAACCAGATTAAATGAGTATCTTGAAACGTGTTGGTTCTCAAACTCTACATATAATTGCTCTGTTTATAGGTGGCGATATTAACCAGTGTATGGGCTAACGAGCCGGGTTAGTTTGTACTTGTCTCTGTAAGGCAAATGGGTAAATTTATAAAGAACAGCTAAAGTAGAAACCGGTCAATTGTCACCCAAAGTGTATATAACATGAAAATATAACATTAATTATCACTGTAAAACTGAACTTGCTTATAATTACACTACTTTTTGACCAGACCCAAGATGTACACATTTTGACTAAACCTGTTTTGACCAGTTACCCAACCCACCCAGCATGGCAAATTTGCCACATTAACATAGTGCAGCTCAATCAGCAACCTACATTTATAGGCTTATTAGTTGCTGCAGGATTTAAGCACAAATGCACGATTATGTCTTATGAATAGACTAGGCAAGAATTAATCGCTCTTATATACTAAACACATCACTTACTACATCTGCTTATGATCAAGTGTTAGAATGTTAGTCCACTATTTACCTCTACTTGGTGTTCTATAAAATAACATTATACTTAATTCGTAACTTTGTGATGATATCAATACGTTCAAGATCGTTCTAACTTCCCATTTTAAACAAGCTTGTTTAATTCTAAAATTTTGAAGCTTATTATTCAAGTTTCTTTTATCCTATGAACTATGAAGTTAGGAGACGTACCCAAAACTTTGCATTTGTTTGATTGATGGAACCGACAACTCTAAGGCATTTGCTAGCTGATTCAATTTTAGCTACAGAAAGACCAGTGAAGTTTGCAATCTCAAGATTTTCTGGGCATCTTCCATCACCTTTATATAGAGCTTTTTTAGCTTTCTGTATCTTGCTTATAGCCTTGCTCAACGTGAACTACAAAAATAAAAAGGGAAAAAATAACCGAAGTGAGTTTTACACGTTCGAACTCAAAAATAATGTAAAAAAAATGACTAAAGGAAATCCCTCGGGTAAAAAGTAAAAACATACAGGAATTCGTATCTCTCTAGCATGGCGGGATAGCAACATTTACAATGATGTCTTTATCTGAAACTGTATGTAAGTCAAAAAATTGTAAACTCTAGTGAGTTCCTTGAAGAACACCAACATTACCTGCCTGCAAATTTTGGAGAATTTTATAGTGTGCTTAAAATCACACACAATCATTACGTTCCCAAACTTAGAAAATTGTACACTTTTTTTTTCCTTTTTTTGTTTATCAAATTGTTTTATATGAAATTCAGGAATTCCGTCTCTCCTTTTTTATCTTAGGTATCATATTTCAAGATCATGACACCACCTGCCAAAAAAGGCAGTGTCCTTTATGAAGAACCCAATGTATATCTAGGAAATTATTCAGAAATACACCACTCTAGTCTCAAAGAATTTGCTTGTCCCTCTTATGTACAAGATAACAAAAATGTATCTAGTGTGCTTCTATGTTGACTGAATGATTCCATATTCAGATATTCTTATAAGATCTTCATGTTCACACTTTGACTAGAGGCGGCAATTTTGATCACTTATGAATTGGTTGATTCAGATTATGTTTCATTCTTATAGAGTTATAGGTGAAATGGGAACATAATATAGCTAAAAAGTAAACGAGTTAAAATGTACCGTCAGTGTTCTTTTAATGCATAGAACATCTTAAATTATCGTATAAATACAAATATAAATGGTTCTTTGAGTAATATGAATTATGTAATTATATTTGGCACACTAACTAGTCAAGCATTACACAACTTAAACTAAAAAATCTTTTTACAACAGCCTAATCCAACCTGAACCAAAAAATTCCAACTTTCAAATTAAGCGGATTTAATGTTTACCCAACCCACCTGACTTGCCCATTTCACCACCTCTAGTTAGTGATTCATTGTACAATAAGTTTGTTTCCCTATATAAGCAAATGCAAAGGTGATATTTACACGTGTGGTTAAAGCAAACCTGGATTAAATCTTTGAAGGCTATTCCTTGAAAGTTGTAATTCTTTGCAAGGTATATAACCAATGATCGTGTACTTTTTAATAGCTCATCCCTGCAACACCAACCAAATTGCAAGTTTTCAAGTAACACTTTCTTGTCAACTCCAGCTGCTGATGCCCAACTACTAAAATTAATAACAGTCCCCGTTTCTTCTTCTAGCATCGTCCTAATTTTCTCCAAATTAGCAATCATCTGCACAACAGTGAAGTAAATGAGAAATGTTACAGATAAAGGACCTAGTAATTAGAAATGTGTAGGAGAAAAGTAAAGCCAAATTGCACGTAGATTGCTTTCAGTCAATTTCTAATATAGGGAACGTATGGTCAAGATCAATGCTCAAATTTATATGTTACAAGAGTATAACTTTACAACCAAATTAGGGATCCGGTTACCTGATAATGTTATTATAAAGTTATAGCATAGGGACTATATTGATATGAAAGTTCGTTACATTTACATGCAATTTGTCGATAAATAATGGATTGGCATTTTCAAAAGTCAAAAATGGATTCTCCTGTCATTTCAGGGACCGTAGGGGAAGAATTCCAATAGAACAAAATGGGCAGGTTGGGTAACGGGTCAATGAATAACCCGTACAAGATATAGATATAAACCCACTCATAAAGTAAATGGGTCAAAACAGCCACCTTAAGTTCAACTATCTGTTAAGGAAGATTAGATGGAAGTTGGCACCTTAACTCCTCGTGATAGCTCAGCCTCATTCCTGGTAATCTTAAGTCTTGCACCTTTAGAATTTGATGATCTTCTTGATGAACTGTTTACACGTCGTAAATTGTTTTGGTTATGTGAGCGAAATTCCACTGTACAAACACCGTTCACTTTATTTGATATTCTATCTCTTTGTGATCTTCTTTTAACCTTTCTTGTAGAAGGCACTATAGGTTTGACTGTTTCTTTAAATCTAGATTTAACTGAATAAGGATACTTGGATGTTTCAAAGGAAGAAGACTTTAAAGCTCCAAGCTTTTCTAGTTGAACTAATATGTCTTTTTCTAGTGTTAACACATCCGAATCTGCAAATGTATCCTCCAAAACAACAAGATTTTCCAATAGTAACCGATATTGTGAAATCCTATTTGCTTGTAAGCTTGTAAGGAATGTTAATGTATCATCTCGTAACAAATTGCAAACTCTCTGCTGAAAGATCAAAACCATAAAGTAAGCATTGTAAATAAAAACAAGTATAAGTGCATAACTATGAAGTGTTTTCACATTTGAGGTCAAACTTGCTAACTCCCCGAAGGACCCAAACACATGCAAATATTGACAACTAGACAAGTTCTTTAATTATCACACTAAACTTCACCGTTGCCACATATAGATAAAATGGTGTCAATAAAAATTGCAAAAAACCTTAAAATTTTGACCTCAAACTAAACATATGCCATTTTTCCTTGGAACCAATGTTGTACAATATGAAATAAAAACCTCAATATTGCGGATATCCGAGTAATCAATGTCCAAGATTCGGGAAGTAGATGAACATGTGTTTCCACTAATACCATCATTGTAAGAAGTTTCATTTTCCATTGGGAGTGCAACCCTTGCCATATCATAATTGACAACCTTGCTTTTAACTGTCACACAAAGGTATAACTTAAAACCATGTCTTAGATAAAAAGGCAAATAAGCAAGAAACAGGGCACCATGTGATCAATTGTCAATTTGGCCCATTTCAAAGATATCATAAAACTATAAACAATTAAACATCATGGTTGAAGGGTTATCTAGAATACTGCAAGGCCAAACGCTACACACTAAATTATTATTCAATCAATCACATTAGCCCTCAAACGTTGCAGGGTAAATCATTAATCATGAAATAAAAGATAACCCATAACTTATTTTCCACAAGTTGATTTCTGACACAGATAATTCAAACAAAATATCCTCAAAAAAACAAAAAGTTCCAATTTTTAACAAACTTATAAACAAAAAGTTGCTTACTGAACTAAACCTCCCTCTCCTCTGTTTACAAACTGTAATTAATTCAAATTCTTGATTCAAGAAACAAAGATTGAGGTGAGATGATAGATACTTACATGAAGCATATGTAGTCGAAGGTAAAGATGGTGAAGAAGAGAGATGAGGTTGAAGAGAGAGACCCCATTTCAAGTTAAGTCTAAAACCCAAACCCATTCTGATCCAAATTTTGAAGAAAAGTGGAGATGTTTTTAGATGATAATTTTGAGTTTGGGTGGTGTCACCAGCACAGCAGCTAGCTGCTCTTGGCCACTGCTTAATTCCCCCATCTCATCTCACTCTCATGCGTTAAATTAAAAAAGATTTTCATTTTGCTAAAATATCTTTTGGATCATATTGTACTTTGTGGACCATGTGTAGTACATTGTGTCTATCTTTTTTCCTTTCCTTTTTTTTTTTTAGTAAAGACAAATAGTTTTGACGGCGGATTTATATGCATAGTTTATACAAAAAAACAAAATTATTTTTTTACTCAAGGTGTTAGCATTGGTAGTGAGTTCTTGAAATTGGTTTATAAAAAAAAAGAAAAAGATTATATGTTAAGTTTGGTTTCTTTCAAATCACCCCAATTATGGAGAAAATTTTTTTTAAATAAAAACAACTAGATTATCCATTTAAATCATATCGTTTCATTTCCTTTCTATCCTAAAATTAAACTCAATAACCCAACTTATTTTATAATCCATGATATTCTTTTCTTTTGTGTGGTTTTGAGCATGGATTATACCCAACCCATACGAGTATGTGGATTGCGATAAGTTGAAGTTTCATCATATTGTAACCATCATTAGTGGAAGAGATAACTTATGACAATTGAACAATTAATGGTTGTCCTTGAGAATTAGCTCTCAGTGGTTGAAAGTACATCCCTTATTCAAGAGGTCTTGTGTTCAAGACAAGAAGGTTTGACTTGGATATACACAAGTTCAAATCTAAAGGGGCAGAGTTTACCCCTATTAATCATCGTGTCTTCGGACGGATTAGTAGGGGGTTTTCTCCTATCGGGTATTTGAAATAGACATTTTTTACTTCGAGGTAGCTCTCTAGCGCGGACCCGGTTAAGACAGCTAGACCTCCCGTTGTCGAATCGCGACACGAAGTTTCAAGCGAAATTCACCTTTCAAAAGAAAAAATTAATGGCTAGAAAACAAAAACCAACCCCTTTCAATAAATATGAATAATGTAATGTGGACTGATATGTAAAGTGGGTTAGTGATGTCAACAAATTTAGGGGATGTCGGTTGAAAAATATAAAATTGATGTGGCATAATGAGATGGATAGTGATTATTCCACAACAACTTTTAATCATTTAGAATACAATGCATGTTTTACACAATTATACACTGTGCAGTATGATATGTACAATTGATGTGGATGGCTAAAAGTTGCTGTAAATTTAGCACTACCCTAATGAGATTGGTTGAAAGTGTGGATTGAAAATTGTTATATGGGTTAATGGAATACCTACACGCTGCGATGCCTTCATAGTTTTTTATTTTTTTACTTATAACTAACGAAACAACTACATGATGCGATGACTTTTAATATGTCGTGAAAGAACTACTTGTTGCTTCATCAAATGTGTTTTGCTTTTCAAATTCACCATGTGGTAAAAATAGCTATTCAAGTAATATGTGATGGGGTAACATACAATATTTTATTAGTGTTGATTTAGGTATAAACTATAAAAAATATCTTATTATGGACTTTTAAAAGCAAGAGTCCAATGAGCATTTTCACATCTAAACTTTCAACAAGAAAAACGATAAATTTTTATGAAGTATTATAATATAAGTTATAAATTTTCGTTACTCGTATAAAGGCTCAACATTTCTTTTTGTACGGATCAAGGTGTTACTTCATTAGCTAGTTTATCAAGCCTTTAGCACAATTTGTATCATAATGCAAGTCATCAAGTTGTTACTCGTTAGCTAGTTTAAGTTATATAAGTCTTGGCACATTTCGTATCATAATGCAACTCATCGTTAGCTTAACATCTTAAATAATTTACAACCAAATTTCACACACTTTAAAAAGTTAAATACAACACGAAACCAGCTTACATAATACATACCCATCGCGAGACCTTTTTGCAACTTTTAAAACAATTTACTTAGCAACAGTTGTTTGTATTACAACTTAAATCATGATAGTACCAAACATTCCGAGACTGATTTAATTAAAAAAAAAAAATCTCTGAAATAACCAACATTAACATTGTACCCGGTATTTTCCACAATGGCACACCAACACATGAAAAACAGAAACGATATTCATTTCTGCTCCTAATAAAAGAGTCGATGATAATTTTATCACAAAAACAATATGCATTGATGTGGATGAATTGACATGCACACGCACCACCATTGTTTGAACATATCCGATCTTTACAAATTTCTTCCAACTGGGAGTTGAAACTTGAAACTGCACAAGTAAAACTTGCTACCGTCAGCTGGTAATAAATAACATATAATATAATGTTAAGTAGCATGTTTATATTGATTCTCGATTTCTCAGGGTGTAACACAAGATGCAATACATATTTTATCCTTGACTATATTTGCCAACAAATAAAACATGAAACTACATTTTTGTATGCTGACTGGTCTCCAGCTGTCACTAACAAAAAGATCTTGTAATCTTAACTTGAAATTAGAATAATGATGAGAAGTTGATTACTTTGAAAGATCATCTGCTTATGGGTGTTGGGTAAAGCACATACAGAGTAGCATAGTTGTTGACTAGTGAAGATGACCTTTCTGGCAATAAGCCAATAATCAGTTTTCCTTGGTTTTGACAAAAAGATTCTGCTTCCGGTCATCCAAGGTTTTAAATTATAAGGTTCGGATAATCAGTTAACATTAATTGTGGCAAAACTGGTTATCTGAAGGTAAAACTCCATTTACCAATTTACCCTTTCTTTAACCTACCCATTTCATAGAAAACCCGGTCTTCCACATTAAAGTCATTTTTGACAATTTATCTATAGATTCCTAGTTTATCAAATTTGCCACAAACTCAACAAAACCTCATTTATCAATTTCTTACAGCTTCAAACACCGGGAGCACATCAAAACACTATCTTGTAAGGCCCGTTGTATTACAAACTAATTAGCTTATTCTGATTAGTCAACATCACAAAATCACTATCAAAAAAGCACACATCCAAACAGTGGCTAGGGGTTTTTATTATCAGCAAAACAGATATATGCATGGAATGCAAAAGATCTCGAACATGGAGCTGACCTTTAAAGTGCCATTTCTGCCTGCAGTGCAGCAAGTTCATCTTCCTCGGGTGTGTTCTGGCGTGGAGCTGGACGCATTGGTATTCTCCCAGGCACCTGAACTGGAGCTGCAGGTGCAGTAGTCGCAGGCTGTAGAAGCTGCTCCTCCAACTCAGCTCCTTCTAACTCTTCGAGTTCAGCCTCCAATTCATCCTGCATATTTACAACAAATTCCATTTTCAAAAAACCAAAAAAAAATAATACCTCTTTGTGACTTTTGATGTCAAACTTAAGTGAGTAGTTCATCAGATTAGAAGTCAAACAATATCTCCTTGTCGTCTGTACCTCATCAAAATCAACTGGACCGATAGGTGCTGACAGTGCTTCCTGAATTTGTTTCATGTTCTCAGTTTGCTCATTTATCTCATCCATTGTCTTGTCAACATCATCAATATTCCTGTATCTCAAAATATTATTAAAACCATAAGTCAGATGAATATATATCTTATCGATTAGACGATTACAGATGAATATGGAATATATGGTCCGTAAAACCATCAGGCATTGTAAGTTTTAGTTTCAGTTTACAGAATCATTAACCCCGATGAGGTTTAGGCTTAGTTATTTTTCAAAATTTGTAACACATGCATTTTGTATTGTAGAGCAAAACTGACAGTTTTGGCTGTATGTATCACTTGCAACTCGGTTATATGCCATCATTTGAAGGTAAACCAAAAGTAAGTTAAAAAGGAAAGTCAAAGCAGCCAGAGCCCAGAAGTGTATTTTTAATGCATAAAACCTTCGAAATATATTGTATTCAAGAATTATATTATTATTGTTAAAATAATATAACTTTTGCAACCTATATAGTCTGGCACGTTAATTATTTATGAGAAAAGTTAATTTTCATATAATGAGTTTGGACGAACTTAACATTCCGACCGGACCAAAAAAGCATTTTTGACCTGAATCTGTTTCGACCAGTTACCCAACCAGGCCCTTCTTCCACCTTTTTTATTGGATAGGAAATGTAGCATTACGAATCATTAAAACTTACACAGCCTTTTGCATTGCCTTCATTGCTTGAGCTCCGGTTCTCAAGGCATCCACGGTCTCTGAGGTAGCTTTTGCTCCTTCAAGCATTATCATCTGGTTTCCAGACATACATTGATTAATTATAAATCCCACTCTTTGTACGAATACAGCATAAACAGTGATTGCAAGTGGTTTGAATTACAAAATTCTAAAGGCACCTGATCATGAATACGCAATTGAAAGTTACCAAGCTGTTGTACTTGTTCTTCATAGAGTCTTTTTCGCTTTAAACACTGGATTGCCGCTGAGAGGACAAGAAACAACACAATTAATCCTGATTTACTTTACAAAAAGCTCCAGAAGATTACAAGTCATATGGAGAAATAAAACCCCACTGTAATGTCGACAAGATTACCCTGACACATGTAATCATATGACATTAAATTATGATACATAGAATGTATGTAAGCATATGTACATAGACTAATATTCTCTCTGTAGTAGAAGGGTGCAGCACTTCTTCAGAAAGAAGAGTGCCACCAAGCAAAGGTATCAGCTAGCCCCGTTTAATATAGGGTATTATAAAACTGTGGTATAGATCCCAAAACTCCTAAATCTGACCAAGATTATGAACATCTATAAAAAATACCATCAAGAATATTCTCGTGCACACACATATGTATGCATATACTGTAACTTGCATCAACTTTAAGCATCTCGTGAAACTGAGTACCAACTTTTTATAGCTTTATAGATCTGTGTAGGCGCTCTAATACAATAAGATGGAATTACATTCCTTTCAATGTTCAGTAAATGCTGGTTGCAGACTGTTGATTTACTATAACCTTTAAATTATACCTTCAGCCCACTAAAATAATATAGAACTTGAGGGCCAACATGCATAGCAAATATAACTTTGCAGATAGACAACTAAGTTTATTTACATTTTCAGAAAACGAGAAATCGAGCTTCTAAACTTACTTATGGATTAAAAGCACATATATTAGCACATGCCAAATGTTAAAGAGAGTACAAATCAAATATTAATACTACAGCTAGTATATTATAATATTATAAAAAATATCGATTCATACCCCTTTTATTTTTAGCTCTAGTGTACTCCTTTGCCTTCTCAACCTCAGCAAAAGCTTTCTTAAGAAGTACTTTTTCTTTCTTCTCTAGCATTTCAAGTGTCTGCAAATATTATTTACTAATAAGTTATTAACTGCAGGCAAAAAACAGATAAGGGATCTCCAACGTAACCGGATGAGCATACACCTCAATTATAAAGATTCCATAGCCGAGTACACAACAAAGCTTCATGTTTATAGCTCAAAATGAAAAGTAAGTATAACACAAATAAATAGAAAGAAGATCATGATAGATAATCAGGTAAAATATAATTCCTAGAGGCATATACACGTGCTCTAGAATATTTAGATAATCCTACATAGCCGTATAGGTATATACAGACAGATAATATTTGGAATGTACCTACTTGATGAACGTGACTATTCATTCTTATGATACCGAAAAA
>CM067167.1:151509629-151517129 GCA_034093135.1 Erigeron breviscapus | reverse complement strand
ATCTAGCCTCCGTTAAACCCCCCACGTGCTACCCACGTGAGGGGTACTTTTGACATTTTCCTACCCCTCTGACCTTTTTCTTTGTTTTTTCTTTCTTCTCTTTATTTTAATACGATACAACCTTCATTTTCATTCATTCATCTTAGACTCTCTCCCATGCTTCAATTGGAGAGGAAGCATTTGGTGAGGTGGAGTAAGCATTTGGAAGGATGGAGTGGAGAGTAATCATGAAGGGGAAACACATACTTGGCCAAGTGCACTCAAATGCATCTACTAGTATGCCCCACATGAAAGGGAAACACATACTTGGCCAAGATTTGCGATTTGTATGATGAGTTAGATGTGAATGCATACGCGGTATTTGATCCTATATATACAGGAGTTTGGCCGATGGGAAGGTAAGTAAAAGTAAATGATCGATTAGGTGGTGGTTGCGCTGCAACTTGAACACTAGATATATAATTACTGTAATTTTTTTTATGTAATGCAAGTTTAATTTTTATTTAATTTTATCTTGTTTTTTTATTGTTTATTATTTAAATATATTTTTACATTTATTTATTAAATATTTTTTAAGATTACAAAATAAAAGTTTTTAATCTAAAATAAAAAAAGAAATGATGATGTGGAAGAGAGAGGTTGCATGTGGAAATGATGGGTTGGAGTTAAAAAGAGGAGAGAGAATGCATGTAGGAAGGATGAGTAAAAAGCTGATGTGGCAGTGATGACTATAATGCATGCAGACCGTTCCATTGCGGGTAGTCTTATTCTTATATGTAAACCCCGTTAATTTACTGGAATAATTAATACCTGCGGATGATATAGCCATAACCATATAGGTATAAAATAAAATGAAACTCTTTAACCAACATCCGTAAGTAGGAAAAAACTCACAAACATCTGTTCTTTCATCGTGGGATTCCCCAAATTGAGATCTCTTCATGATTTTGTTTAATTTCTGAGTTGGGTTCCTCTGAATTTGAACTAAAGCTTCTTGGACTAGATTTTTGAGCTCAAAAAGTGAATCTTTTTCCAAATCTGATAGATCTTTTAATAGGTTTTTGTGGGTGCTCCGGTGGTAAAGAAAGTGGTGTTTCTTGCTTCGGTGGTGGTGGGGTTTCTAGAATTCTAGGGTTCTGTCATGGTGCCGCCTACGGTGGTGTGGCGGTGATGGGTGTTTCGTCGGCCATTTTTAGAAAGAGATTTCGAGGATGACGATAAAAATGGAGCGATAGTTAGCGATGGTTGTAGGGACATCGCCGGTACCAAACACAAACTAACTGCCACACCCTACCGCTGTCTACCATCGTCGTTGTGGTGGTCGGTGGCGGCAGGTCACCAATTGAGGTTGTTGTGGTGGCGGCGGAAGGTCACACCTCGAATTCTTTCTCTTTCAATACATGATACAAACACAAGTAGGGGAAAGATGGTTTGTCGTCATCTCGAATTCTCGATCAACAAACGATCTGTGATGAATTGATTTTTTCAAAATGAACTAAAAAAAAAAAGAAACCGAAAAAGGTTGGAGAATGGACGTCAGCTCATTTAAAGTGTGTAGATGCAACTTGGGGGATGTATGTATATAAAGGAATTTCTAGGAAATCATCAATGAAAGAGGTAAGGTTTTTTTTATTTTTGGGGATGTATCATGTATGTATATAAAATGAGTGTATATATATTGTGTAATATAATAAAGAATGAAAGGGAATAGAAAACGACGGAGGCTAGATGATAGATGAGATATAGATTAGCTAATAAATACACATTAAGCCGTTAAAAAAAGTAAAAAATAGATGTACATTAAATTTAGTTTAATAGTTTAAAGGATTGCATTTGCAACCTAGGTGGCTACGTATATATCCAAAAAAAAAATGCCATAAATTGAAAGAATACAAATATAATACAATTTACGTGAATAATTTAAGAGATTAAGAGATTTATATATCCATCATATATTGGACTTGTTATTGTTATGATGTAATTTTATTTATTTTTTACTTTTTTATTATTTATTAATGATGATTAGGATAAAGAATAATTTTTAAAGGAATGCTTAAAATTAGGAAATTAATGTAAGTATGACACATAATGAAAAATCCTACATGGCATTCTCTCATAATTGCCAACTAATCAAAAAACTATTCTCTCTTAGTTATATAGAGATTAGTTATATAGAGAGATGGAGAAAAGGTGCCAAACTTTAGTAGTTTTCAAATCCCATCAAAATATAATTTATTGAAGAAGATTATTAAATATAATAGTAAATTGATATAAATATAAGTAATATATATAGTAGTAAAATGATGTAAATATAAAAATTGAAATATACATGATTTGGTTCGGTTCGGTTTTATTGGTTCGGTTTTCGTATATGAAACCGAAAACCGAACCAATCAGTTCGGTTTTTAGAAACCAAAACCGAATCCGATGGATCTTTGATTGGTTCGGTTTCTTGGATCGGTTTTTTCGGTTTTTGGATTCTTAGTTGGGTTTTTTTTTTCTCACCCCTAGTCGTAATCCCATTTTCAAACTACAGTTTCAAGTTCCTAGCTATAGCCCACTCCAAAGTTTTTTTTTTGCCAAACATTGGAATTAATGATGATGTTAAAATGTAGAATAGCTTGGTGAAAACATAAAAAAGTACCAAAAAGGTAAAAAACACAAAAGTAGATTATAATGTGATGTCAACGTGGCTCCACTAGTACCGCTTGAATGTCCGAAAACAATTTATGATCAGATTATGTTGCACCCATAATCGCCACCTAAAACTCACACCCAAACACCTTTCTTTCTTTCTTTTCTGTATTTTGTTTTTGTTTTTGATTTTTGTTTTTTACATTTTTGTAATCACACAATCACATACAGTCACATATAGATATTTTAATTTATATCACCTCACTTGGTTCTGCACTTTTTAATGACCTTTTCTTCCTCAAAAATCATAGTTTAACTTAATTTAATAATAATCTACTCACCAAATTACATCCCTTTTTCTATCTAGAATCATCACTTTCCATTGGATTTTTCTTGACAAGGTTCTTTCTTTATTATGTATTTCATAATCTAAGCTCTTTTCTCTAAGTGGGTCTATCTCAAAATCCAAGATTTTTTGATAAAAATTTGATCTTTTTAATCTGGGGTTTCTTGATTTTGTATAATTTGAAGTGGTTATTGCTTGGATTGTGTTATGATTGAAGAAATTTGATTGTTTTCAGATTTGGGACTGTGTTGAAATTTCAAGTTGGGGGAAAGTTTGACTGAAGAAGTTATAGCAAAAAATTGAGATACTAATGCTCTATTAAGTTAAAGATCATTGATTTTTGATCTGTAAGTAATATATCCTTGATTTTTCTTTTATGTCAAACATATTATTGATTTACTTCTGTTTATTTTTATATGTTAAAGTTGGTGATTTCTAAATGCAATAATTGTTTTATTGCAATTTCTGCTTCAGTATTGTTCCATTTGTTGTGCTTGTTATGATTTAAGTATATTTTATCACTACTTTGTATTTGAAATTTATAGTTAGTATGAATTTTGATATTGAAATGCAATTCTATGACTTGCAAGCATAATAGGTATTGTAAATTTTTTTAAGAAGGCAAATATTAACACTATTACCAAAAACTGAAGGGCCTTGGCTTAGTGGTTATAGAGATAAGAGTTGTAAATTATTTTAAAGTTTTTTCTTTACTTTCTTCTGATTATGTGGTTGGATTCTGAAGGAGTAAAGGAGATGAAAAGAGGGAAAGATGATGATAAAAATACGGGGCCAATGTTTCCAAGGCTTCATGTGAATGATACCGAAAAAGGAGGTCCAAGGGCACCTCCTAGAAACAAAATGGCTCTTTATGAACAACTTAGTATTTCTTCGCAGAGGTTCAACAGTGGGGTGCCATCATCTTCAACTCAGGTGGGTAAAACAAATGTTAACTATGCTTTGATATTAAGCTGTCCATTCCTGCTATATATGTATTGCCCTCTACTGAAATCTTATGTCATGCATGATTTCACTTGTGGAGTAAGAATAATGTGTTGCTGTAAATGATATGCAGTCGTAGGAAGGAATTTTGTGGTCTTAAATTGATACCATGTGAAATTCGATAATTTTATGATATATTATTTTTGAAAAAGGAACTAGATGGAGCAACGCGTAGCTTAATACGTTACGTTTCAAAATGGTTTTGCAATTAGATATTGGACGCTGCCTTTCTAATATTTAGATTCGGTATTCAGATTTTAGATGCGAGCACCTGAAAAAGAAAAGTGCGGCCATAGTTTTCATTTATGTCAACTAAACAATCTCATTATGTATATAGGTTCTGGAAAAAGAATTTAATTTGGGTGATAACCGATAGTTCATTGTTATCTTATGATTAGGGAACTAAGAACGTTCAACAACCTTCTTCTATTAACCCAATCAGAAAGACAGATACTCGCCATTTTGATGTCAACAATCAACGCGTGCAACAAGAACATAAAAAGAGGCAAGAGGAAGATGATTTTCGGGTCCCAATCTTTGACCAACAATCTGGCATAAGTCAAAATCGTAGTGGAAATAAGCAAAATAGAGAAAATGAAGGTGTCGCTATCACCCCCTTTGCGGCGCATTTTTCAGGACGTTTAGCTAACGTTCCAAGTAGACAAAGCAATAATAAATTTCAAAAAGAGAACTCAAGAGATTTTGCTAGATCTGGCTCAAATCAACCAACCCGAGAAAACATTAATGCTCCATTGAAGGAGATGAATGAATCTTCAAATTTTGGTCACAGAAATGTTTCAAATAATGGGAATGTACGAGATTACCGAGCTGACTCACAAGTAGATAATACTTTGTGGGGTGACAGTGTCTTAAATGAGTCATCTAGAGCTAGTGTTTACGGGAATAATTCAGTTCCAGTAAGGGAGGTTCAAGAAGAAGTTTTGAGAAGCCCTAATGATCCAACTAATGCGGATGCTGTGTCCGAGACATCAATGGTGGATTCGGTTTGTGGAGTTGATATTTCTCCTGATGATGTTGTGGGGATTATTGGTCAAAAACATTTTTGGAAGGCAAGAAGAGCTATTGTCAAGTAAGTTTTTCTATCTAATCCACTTAACATCTTGTTGTTGGTGATATATTAGAGGTGGCAGAAGGGTGGTTGGGTAACTGGTCAAGGCAGGTTCAGGCTGATAAGGTTTTATTTAAGGAGAAGCAGACTGGGACAGTTTGTCTGACCCATGAACACTTCTTTTGTCCATTTATTTTGTTTAAATGATTAGTAATACTTTAATTATGATTGCAAAATGTATGCAATAATACATCAGAATTTGTGAACACTTCCGCTTTCGTAATATATTTGACTCGGCATGTTTGAGATAATTCTCAACCCAAACAAAGTTGCCGCCTTTACGGTATTTCATGTCTGGAAGACTACGAATGCATGCAACCAAACTTGAGTGTCTAGTTTTAATTCTAACCCTTACTAATATATTTTGCTTTCAAAAAGATCAGCAAAATTGGATTCTTGTTTCAGAAAGAAGGATTAATAAATAAATTTGAATTCTTGATGCATGATGAGTTGATGACTTTTCTGTTTCAAACTGAAGAATACAGAGGCCCAATTTAGTATCCGCTTTAATGCTTTCCTCACATGGGTCCCTTTTCATGTGTCGTGAGGAGAGAAGACGTGATTGGGTGTGCACTTTTACAAACGTTTTAACAAAAAATTGTTCTGACGATTAGTCAAGTCTCTGAAAGACTGTCTAAGTGTCTGATACGGACAAAGTATGGGAACTTTTTGGACAGTAATCAATACTACCGTCCTTCTACACAACGTAATTGGGGAATATGCACTTTAAATTTCACAGTTTTTTAGAAAAGATTATTATTGTTACAGTATTTGTGATTGAGGGGGTATGTTAACTTAAAATAAAATGACAATTGTGTGTTCAAGACTATCTCATTGCATTCCTTTTTTTCTTACAGTCAACAAAGAGTATTTGCTGTTCAATTGTTCGAGCTCCACAGATTGATTAAGGTAACATGAGTCAGCTGCCTTTTTGGTCCTACATGGTTTGTAATCTAATACTAATAATAATGCCCTTAAATTACAGCTGTTTTTTGTCTATGGTTTATGAAGTCGAACTGTTGAAAGCTTGGACAAACAGTATAGTTTTGCTTATTAGGTTAGGGACTTATATGAAAACCTCTATTGCTTCATGAATGATTTGTCAATAGTAGAGGTGGCAAAATGGGCGGGTGGGTAATGTGTCAAAATGGGTTTCGGTCAAAACATGGTATTTTTATGTTTTCGATAAAAACTGGTTGGGTGGTGGTTAACCTACTTACAGTTTGTTTCCTTTTTTTTGTGAATAGTTAATATAGCTATTACAAATTACAGAACTATATTACTATAATATAATAAACTTCCTTTAGTTGAAATGATATAGGATGTTGTAAGCATTTTAAAACACATCAAACAACTTTCGACCTGTTACATTTTAACTATTATTTTTTCATTTAATTGGGTTGAAATTGCAACCTCAAGTGAAATATATCATTCTAGTTCTCTTTAACCCAGCTCAACCAGCGAAAATTAATCTCTAATATGTAAAACAGGTTCAAAGATTAATTGCAGGATCACCTCAGCTTTTGGTTGAAGAAAATGCTTATGTGGCAAAACCACCAAAAGTTTCTCCAATCAAGAAAATTCCAATTGAGTATATGCTTAAACCTAATCTGAATACGCCTAAGCACAGAATCGACCTTGAGAAGCTGAATGACGACACAGAATTCTCAGCTGAGAACGCTGTTGGGAAGGCATCTCTATCTTCTGTGCAGAATGGCAGCCAGACAACCAATTGCAGACCGTTCGGTGGGAACCCGGTGCCTCCATCTGATCCAAATATGGGATCTTGGAATTTTAATGGGCCGCCTGGGCATCAATGGTTGATCCCAGTGATGTCTCCATCTGAAGGACTTGTCTACAAACCATACCCTGGACCTGGGTTCATGGGACCGGTTTATGGTGGTTGTGGACCGCCTGGATCTATGCCACCCATAAGTGGTAAGTTTCATCTTAACTAGCAATCCTTTACAAGTTATTCATGGATACACAACACCCCAAAATCCATTTGCATTAGTTTGTGGTAAATGCAAACTGCAGAGGTAAGTGACTACAAATGACTTATCTATGTGAAGAGGGAGAAATTGTGAGATATAGTAAATGAAAATGTAACACCCAATGCCGTCTTCCACGGGTTTTGGGTCCCAATACCTCGACGGATATAGTAAATGACTGAAGTTAGGTTAAAAGAATAAGTAAACAGGTAATATAGTTTTGCCTTTTACTCCCTTTAGTCAATCAGCGAAGTTTCTAACTGCAACTTGTTACCAAGACTGACTAATTGACCCTCGAATAACTAGACAGTCAAAAACAGAATGTGTTTATCCAAACATTAGAAATATGCATCTTCAACTTGTAATAATCAGTTCCAAAATGCTAAATTAAACACCCA
>CM067167.1:151497129-151507129 GCA_034093135.1 Erigeron breviscapus | reverse complement strand
GGGGAGAAGGTGACGGTCAACAAGTCAAAGGACCAAATGTGAACCTTATCCTCCTATAAAGGACTGTCCTTGAGGTTTTTGATCTTTAAGGATGAAACATGACTATTTTGGTAAACCACAGGGACGAGCCGTGTCATTAACTCTTTTATTTTGTAATAATAATAAAATGTCTTCATTGCACAATGAGTGTGAATTTATAATTTTTTTTTCTTGGGAAGATTCAGTATGGCAGCATGTCAGAATAAACTATAAAAAAGTATCTAGGACGTCAAACAATGAGAGTTAAATATGGAATTGCATGGTTTTTGTTTCTATTTTATATTAGAAAGTGACAACATTATAGTTCCTACTTCGTAACAATGTAAAATTATATGATAATATTGAATTTTCATCCCTTCAAAACCTAACTTGTAGATAGTTTTTTACATTTTGGTACAATAAGCCCATTCTGAAATAGAAATGCCACAAAAATCATCCGTTTTCTTTAATACATAAGATGCCAATGGGCTTGGTGACCCATTGGTAAGGTCTTTGACCTTGGGGGGATCCACCTGGGTTCGAGTCCCACTTCCCACATTTGTGGGGTGGATTAATAGGGATTTTTCGAGAGTCCTGGGTTTCATCCCAGGCATGCGTGTAATTTAGAAGTAGGAGTAGGAGTAGATTAGAATGCCGTTCTAACAAAAAAATACATACTGTAAGATGATAATGAATCCCTTAGGGTTTTCCCTTCTCATTGATTATAAAATTACAAATTACATTCGACTACCTTGAATTATTACACTTGAGTACCCCGAACTATGACATAATCTAAACTAATACAATATACCATAAACACGGTCTAATATACCCCCGCAGTCTAAGGCGGAGGATTCCGAAGACTAAGACTGGACCGAAAATCAATGAATAAAACACGCGGTAGCCCTTTGGTAAAGATGTCAGAGAAGTTATGCCGGGACGAAACATGGAGAACACGAACTTGACCACGTTGAACCTTCTCTCGAACGAATTGAATATCAATCTCGATATGCTTAGTGCGTTGATGCTGGACCGGATTCTCAGAAAGATAAATGGCACTAACATTATCGGTATACACCAAGGAGGCGCGACGAAGAGGACAGCCAAGCTCGAGCAATAGATTGCGAATCCAACATAACTCAGAAACAACATTTGCAATGCCCCGATATTCCGCCTCAGCACTAGATCGAGAAACAACTGACTGGCGTTTAGAGGACCAAGAAAGAAGATTGTCCCCCAGAAAAACACAATACCCGGATGTAGAACGCCTAGTGTCAGGGCATCCAGCCCAGTCAGCATCAGTGTAAGCAACAAGTGTAGACAATGAAGACGACGACATACATATACCCATATCAAGAGTCCCTTTGACATAACACAAGATGCGTTTTAATGCAAGAAAATGATCGGTATGAGGAGCATGCATGTGCATGCACACCTGCTGAACAACATAAGAGATATCCGGTCGAGTAAATGTCAGGTACTGAAGAGCACCGGCCAAACTGCGGTACAATGTAGGATCATCAAAGGGAACACCGACTTGAGCACCAAGTTTGCCCGCAGTGTCAACAGGAGTAGAAACAGGGTTACAATCTTGCAGCATAGCCCGTTGGAGAATGTCTGAGGCATAACGGCTTTGAGACAAAAATAACCCATTAGAAGAGCGGGTGACAGAGATGCCCAAAAAGTAACTGAGAGGACCCAGATCCTTCATGGCAAACTCAGCTGATAAATGAGACATAAAATGTTGCTTTAGCTGACCTGACGAAGTAACCATAATAATGTCATCAACATATAACAGAATGTAAGCAGTATCGGTACCACGCCTGTAAATAAACAGTGAATGATCACTGGAACTGTGATGAAAACCCAACCGTGTGACATAGTCAGTAAAGCGCTGGTACCAAGCCCGTGCTGCTTGTTTTAGGTCGTACAACGATTTACGCAGCCGACAAACATGATCCAGAAAGCGAGCATCCCGAAAACCGGGGGGTTGATGTAACACCCTTCATTTAAAAATACGGGTTTCCAAAAATTTCCGCCTAACGGCGTCAAAATAAAGTGGAAGAAACATTAAAAGTCCAAACCAATTAAAATCTGTTTGGTTTACTTATTCAATGGTGTTACTAATCGCATCATCAAAACAAGTTTAATAGAAACCCGTCGGCTGCCCAACACAAAACAACCGACTACATAATAATCCAACTCCGTTAAAGACAAACATAAACAAATGTCTATAAAAGTTCGGCAACTATGGGTAGCTAAGGACTTCATCAAGCTATCTACCCATTCCTCGCTCTTCTTCATCAACTACCTCAGCTACGCTAAACCTGAGGGAGCAACACATTTCAGAAGACAAGTGTTAGCTAACGAATTAGCTAAGTAAGATAACACTCAAGTTATAAAACAATTGTCCATTTCAAACATTTTGGATTTAAATACTTCATTAAGGCACAACACACATCAAACACACAATACTTCATAAAAGGATGAACCACCCTAAATGTGCCTATCCTGCTTTACTTCATTACACACATATAACCACATAACTGCTTTCTACATTAACTGCTTTACTGCATTTTAACTGCATTACTACATTTTAACTGCGTCAATATGCAACACAAGTTACACCCGACTAGATGACAACCATTTAGTTGAACATCAAACGGCGTTAAGGAATGGCAAGCCAATCCCCGAGTAATCCGTATGTACAAGACAAATGAGGGCGGGTCAGACCCCTCGTATTACTCAACTGCATCTCAATGGCCATGTTGCAAGGAGCCACCCAAGCAACCTACGTCAACGCACTTAGCCGGGCTAGGGCAAGTACGGGTTAAGCTTAAAACTTTCCTGCATCAAAGTTTTACGAGCTCGAAACTGCATCATTTAGTTTAGGTGACTACATTGCCTAAACATTTACTACGTTAACTGATTTTACATTTTGGGCCCTTAAACGTGCACGTGACATGGCAACTTAGCAAGTCTAGTGAACTAGATGAGCAAGCCATACAACATGCACAACATCAATCAATAACGACATATACTGCATCTCATAACATCACAAGTTACTGCATATCATAACACTACATTATACTTCATACATAGCACTACATCCTACGTCATATCATAACATGCACTACAATACATATCATGAGGGACTGCATTTCAGGTCTCAAAGGTCAACTACATAACTCATATTACCTCCCGTGTAACCCACACCCATAAACAACATAAGTTACCAATTGGGAATTTATGATTATGAAACCATCGTTTGTTGAACCCTCAGCGTGTCAAAAGTAGTGTATCTTACCTCAAAGAAGCGTACGACAATAGGCAACTACGTTACCGTACAAAGCAAATAGTCTCGTCTACCTATATATAGTAAACGACCATTAGACACGCTAATACTCACGTTATTAAAGTCATATCTTGGACCTCCACACCTACAAACAAGACCCACGACAACGACTACGCATTGGAGGTTCAAAAGTTAAACTCATTTCGAAACTGACACTATTGCGCCGCAACATATCTTTCTGTATTACAGTTGCGCCGCAACTATCTTTCTGTATTACAGTTGCGCCGCAACTACTTTCTGTATTACAGTTGCGCCGCAACCCTTCAGTTGCGCCGCAACATACTATGTTGCGCCGCAACTTATGTTTCTGGAAACTGGTTGCGCCGCAACTAGCCCCGATTCTGCACAAGTTCGATCGATTACACCCCAAACCAGATCCAAACGACTCCAAATCAAATACATGACTTACATACATCAAAATCCTTCATTTTCAAACCATTATAATGCAAATAACTCCTTTATTAAACCACTCATGATTTGCATTATCAAAACAAACGTTATTTCGACATCAATTGACCCTCCAATGGTCTAGATCTGATTTCTAATGACTCATATGATCAAAAAGACATAAAATCAAAATCAATATACCTCTATTACCTGAAGATCACAATGGGGATGCAAAATACTCGATCAATCACTCCTAAATCACACGTTTGAAGGATTTTCGGCTTAGAATTTTGATAGAGGATCAAAGGGGTGGCTAGGGCTTGAGAGAGAAGTGATATTTCTGCAAATGATGAACTAATGGCTCCCTCCAAGACCCTAAACCCGTTTTTGACTTTCAAACCATGTCAAAATTGGTCCCTAAGCTTCATAAAGTCATATTTCTTGCCCAAAACACCTCTATGGACTACATACAACTCATTAAACACTTTGAACACCTCAAAAAGGCATTTAACTACATCTTAACCACATTACTACATCAATTAATAAGACATTCAAGTCTCGAACGTATAACACATTAACTACATATAAGAATACAAATCTATCGACGACTTAACGACACGTTATGTTGACTTAACGACTCTAGTCAACCGTTAAATAAAAAGATTGGGATGTTACAATTACCTCCCCCTTAAGAGGATTCCGTCCCCGGAATCTCATCAGAAAGGAACGACTTTGGATACTTCTCTTTCATCACCGACTCGGTTTCCCAAGTGAGACTTTCTCCATGGTTGTGCTTCCACTTAATCAACACAAGGTCAATCATCTTCCTGCGTAGCTTCTTTTGCTTCCTTCCAAGTATCGCTATTGGTTCTTCAATCATCCTTTTGCTTGGATCAATGCTCACATCTTCAATAGGAATCACACTTGACTCCTCGGCTAAACATTTCCTCAAATAGGATACATGAAATGTGTTGTGAATTCCATCCAATTCTGGAGGTAATTACAACTGATATGCCACATCTTTAATACGCTTCAGAACTTTAAATGGTCCAATAAATATTGGACTCAACTTACCTTTCTTTCCAAAGCGAATGACTCCTTTCCATGGGGATACTTTCAGCATCACCATGTCACCAACTTCAAACTCAACCGGCCTTCTTTTCTTGTCGGCATAAGTTTTCTGTCTTTCTCTTGCCACACGAAGAGCTTCTTTTGCAATATTAACTTTCTCCGCTGTGAGCTCTATAATTTCAGGACCTGTAATTTTCTTTTCACCGGGCTCCATCCAACAACTTGGAGTCTTACACCTTCTACCATAAAGCATTTCAAATGACGGCATTCCAATGCTTGCGTGGTAGCTATTGTTATAAGCAAACTCAATCATCTTCAAATGATCGTCCCATGCTCCACCATACTCCAATACACAAGCCCTCAACATATCCTCCAATGTTTGTATCGTCCTCTCACTTTGCCCATCGTTTGAGGATGATAGGCGGTGCTCAAATTCACCTAGTACCTAATGCTTTTTGGAGACCTTTCCAAAAGCTAGATACAAACCTCGTATCTCGATCCGAAACGATAGATAATGGAACACCATGCATTGAGACAACTTCCTCTATATACATCTTTGCCATCTTAGTCAATGGCACATCCTGGCGGGTTGCCAAGAAATGAGCACTCTTCGTCAATCTATCCAGAATGACCCAAACCATATCATTACCCTTTGGAGTTCTAGGTAACTTGGTTACAAAATCCATAGCTATATGATCCCATTTCCATTCGGGGATCTCCAATTGATGCAACATTCCATATGGCTTTTTGTGATCTGCTTTAACCCGCGCGCAAGTCAAACATCTTTCCACAAAATGTGCTACCTCTCCTTTAATATTAGGCCACCAATAGATGGGCTTTAAATCTGCATACATCTTTGTAGCACCGGGATGAACTGAATACCTTGACCTATGAGCTTCTTCGAGTATCAGTTCTCGGTTACCTTCAAGTAATGGCACCCAAATTCGACCCTTATAAGTCCGAAATCCACGGCTATTCGTCTCCATCGCTAATCTTTTCTTCTTTCCAATACTTTCTTTGTCGATGTTATCCTTCAACAACGCTTTAACTTGAGCCTCCTTAATACGATCAAGTAATCCCGACTTCGCTTGTACAACCATGCTCATCAATCTACATGAAAAATTCTGCACCTTCCTACTTAATGCATCAACCACTACATTGGCTTTACCGGGATGGTATTTGATTTCACAATCATAGTCTTTCAACAGTTCCATCCATCTCCTTTGTCTCACATTCATTTCTTTCTGAGTAAAAACATATTGTAAACTCTTATGGTCGGTGTACAAGGTACACTTAGTGCCATATAGGTAGTGTCTCCATAACTTCAAAGCAAACACCACCGCCGCTAACTCAAGATCATGAGTCGGGTAGTTCTTTTCATGTGACTTCAATTGGCGTGAAGCATAGGCAATAACCTTATCCCTCTGCATAAGAACACAACCCAAACCCGTAATGGAAGCATCACTATAAACAACAAGATCATCCGTACCTTCAGGTAAGGCAAGGATAGGAGCTTCACATAACTTCGTCTTCAACGTTTGAAAAGCCTTCTCTTGAGCTTCCGACCACACAAACTTCACTCCTTTCTTCGTCAATTCGGTCATTGGCTTAACTATACGAGAGAAATCTTGTATAAACCTTCGATAATAGCCGGCTAAACCAAGAAAACTCTTGATCTCCGTGGGAGTCTTTGGCTGCTCCCACTTAGAAACAGCTTCAATCTTTGAGGGATCAACTTTAATTCCTTCGGGAGAAATGACATGTCCAAGAAACTGAACTTCTCTAAGCCAAAACTCACATTTAGAGAACTTTGCATATAACTTCTTTTCTCTAAGGACTTCAAGGACAACCCTTAAGTGTTCTCGATGCTCGGCTTCAGACTTAGAATAAATCAGAATATCATCTATGAAAACAATCACAAAATGGTCTAAGAATGGACGACAAACACGATTCATAAGATCCATAAAAGCAGCTGGAGCATTTGTCAAACCAAAAGGCATGACCAAGAATTCATAATGTCCATATCGTGTACGAAAAGCTGTTTTCGCAACATCCTCCTTGTTAACCTTCAATTGGTGATAACCGAACCGCAAATCTATTTTAGAAAAGTATGAAGCACCATGTAGTTGATAAAAAAGATCATCAATACGGAAGAGGATACTTGTTCTTAACCGTTCGTTTATTCAACTCACGGTAGTCTATACACATGCGCATTGAACCATCTTTCTTCTTTACAAATAAAACTGGAGCTCCCCAAGGCGAGGAACTAGGTTGTATAAAACCCTTGTCAAGTAACTCTTGAAGTTGCGTCATCAACTCTTTCATCTCTGTGAGTCCCTCGATAGCTGCAGATCGCTCTCGAGATCGTCTATTGTTATGTCGTGAGTGCGGAATCCTCACGAGATAACTAGTTTGATTAGTTATCGAATATATTGCTAATTATATGTATATAATCAGCCGTATGTAGTCTATCTTCGTTTTCTATA
This sequence comes from Erigeron breviscapus, assembly GCA_034093135.1. Classification (NCBI taxonomy): domain Eukaryota; kingdom Viridiplantae; phylum Streptophyta; class Magnoliopsida; order Asterales; family Asteraceae; genus Erigeron; species Erigeron breviscapus. The sequence continues at coordinate 151,499,812 of CM067167.1, read as the reverse complement.
TGCTAGAAACGAACTTAGTCGCCGTAGGTGTGTGAGAGTTGAACGGATTTTTTCAATTTAGGGTTTCCATTCATTTATATATGTTTCTGATCGATATTGGGCCTGCTGGGCTTTGTTCTTACGAACTTAGCAGTCCAACCCATATAACGAAGATTATCTTCGTTAGTACCCAACGAAGATTATCTTCGTTAGTACTAATTACCATCAACATCTATGCCTAGTTATTTTCCAAGTACTCCATGTACAAAGAACCTAACATATATTATGTTTGTACTTGTATAACACACATAACAACATCATACATAAACATATATATAACACCAAAACATGTAATCGATCATTACCAAAACATGAAGTCCATAATCTATCAATTACACATATATAAATAAGACATAAAATAACATAATGTCTTAATCTAAAAGACTAATCAAATCTAAGTTGCTGTTGTCACATCAACATGCATCAACAAACTCCCCCTTGACAGCAACATCTTCGATTTCTTCAGTCTTCAAAGGAATCTTCATCATCCATCAAATAACAATCGCTTGCTATTTGCATGAATATTTTCGTGTAAGTAGACTTGGAGAATCTTACGATATCGATCTTCTTCATTCTTCCAGAATGGTAAAAATGAACATTCAGTATCGTATAATTTTCTCTGATCATTTCTCGAGAAGTTAACCAACTGCATTGGATCATACATCCTTCTCAACAATATAGTCTTCTTCGAGTCTGCATACATCTTGGCTTCACCAGAAATCCGATCAATCTCCCAATTATCCATTTTATTAAAGACATCTTGTGCCCACTTCTTGGCAGGGACTTTGATCATACACTTGATATCATGTTGAATATACTCAACACTTTTGTCTGGCTTAACCACCTTCTTCTTTCGTCTTGGTTCAATATGAAACTTTGGTTTCTCTGAGTCTTTCATATTCGATCTCAACTTGAAATCTTCATGAAGATTCTTACCAACAACATCAGCAAGACCATAACCACTTGGATTGATAATCCTATTATTTCCAAGTTCATGTAGATCTTCTTCACACAAACTTCTGAAGTGTCTCTCACGCCATGCTAAATACTGACAACCTTCTGGTCTTTTAAGAACGAACAACTTCAATTCTTCATCATAGAACCAACTCCAGATTATTGTCTTATATTTTGCAGCATCTTTATCTGAGATATGAGTCCAATACATAATGGGTTTCATAGTATCCCATGTGAATATATATTCATTAATTCTTTGCCCAGGCACAAGTCGATCAATCTCTTGCAGTGGATCATCTTCTCTGAGAGGAACTGGATAATCATTTGGATAAAAAGGTCTTGTCAAGTTAATTTCCCAGTGGAAAGGAATCAATGTATCATCAACCTTAGCATATACCACAAAATTTAAAACTTTAGCGGTGCTACTAATTGAATCTTGAAGCATTCTTTCCTTAACTTCTTTTCTCTTAAACTCTAACACTTTTCTTTCTTCTATAGATGGATCTTCAGGAATTGAGTCCCAAACATCATCAAACCCATAAGGTTTCTTGAATATGTTTAGATCCGGTTCAGGAACAAACTCACCTTCCTCAAGTTCATCACCATCAAAGAATAATTCTTCATCATCTGTATCATCTATTAAGATTACACAAAATGAACACCAGAATACAATGAATAATCATGATAATAATAATAAAGATGAAATATAATTGCATTGAAAAAGATAGATTACATTTACATGTCGTAAAATTATTACATGCAACCTAATATACACTTTATCAATCTTTATCAGAATCATAAGTTGAATCAGAATCAGAATCAGATTCCAAGGTTGTTTGCCTTTGAATCTGTAATTCTTTTTCTCTTTCAGTTTCTGCTTCTTGCTGTTTATCTAATAAGTTATCAAATACAGAATGAAAAGCATTTTCTTCGGTATTACAGTTCATGTCCAAATTTTGCCTTAACTTCACGCTTTAATCGTTCAGTTTCAGCTTCAACTTGATCATCACTTAAATAATCAATCGATTCGAAGAATTACCTGAGTCAAGTGCTTCAATAACTTCAGCATCACGAGGAGCACTTGATCCACCCGCACCAGAAGTACCAATATGGGTAGTATCTCTTCCTGTCTCCCCCTGAGTCTCAACACCTTTTCCTTTGTCAGAAACTGGGCGAGAATCACTCCTATTACCAGCATTATCAGCATCATCATCATCATTCTGACGTCTTGGCTGAACTACTGATAATCTGCAAACTTCTTCAGGAACATCTCCCCCTTGATTCTTGACCCAGTTTATTAAAAAGGTCAAAGCTATCTCGAACATTCGTAAGATCAGACTCTAATGTATCAACACGAGCCTGAAGAACATCGATACGCCTAACTAGGGAGTAATCTGAAGGAAGAGGAGGAAAAGTAGGCAATCTGGGCAATATTGGTAAGGCAGGAGGCAACAGTGGACGCAACGTTACACTACCGGCAACAGAAGCAACCGGTGTTGTAGAGACAGCAGGAATAGCAGCAGCAGCTGCAGATACTGAAGTAGCCTCAGAAATTCGTGCACGCTTAGCTCTGCGATAAGTAAGAGGAGAATCCAGTGTTTTCTTAGGTCCAACAGTACTTGTACCTTCATGAATTGGACTTGGTGCCATATCTCTATGTTCCACTTCCTCTTGATAATGAAGTACAGCT
>CM067167.1:151310580-151496129 GCA_034093135.1 Erigeron breviscapus | reverse complement strand
TTGCATCTTTAGCATCGGTCATCCGAAACCTAGTAAGAAGATCTTGAACATACTTGGTCTGATGAATAAAAAACCCATCCTTCAGTTGATCCACCTGTAGTCCAAGGAAGAAAGTTAATTCCCCCATAGCACTCATTTCGAACTTAGCCTTCATGCTCTGCTCAAATTCCTTGCACATATTCTTATCAGATGAACCAAAAATAATATCATCGACGTAAACCTGTACAAGCAAATAGTCCTTCCCTTTCCATTTGATAAACAACGTGCTGTCAATAGAACCTCTAGTAAAACCATTTTCATGCAGATGAGTAGACAGTTTTTCATACCATGATCGAGGAGCCTGATGTAAACCATATAGAGCCTTATCAAGACGATATACTCTATTAGGGAAGTCTGGATCCTCAAACCCGGGAGGTTGATCTACATACACTTCTTCTCTTATTTCCCCATACAAGAAGGCACTCTTAACGTCAAGTTGATACACCTTTATACCTTTATAACTAGCATATGCCAGAAATAAACGAATAGCTTCAAGTCTAGCTACTGGTGCAAATGTCTCATCGTAATCGAAGCCTTCTTGTTGCTCAAATCCTCTAACCACCAACCGAGCCTTATTGCGAGTGACTACACCTTTGTCATCCTTTTTACAACGAAAAACCCATCGCGTTGATAAAGGAGATTCACCCTGAGGTAAGTCAACTAACTTCCATACATCAAGCTTCCTAAACTGAGCCAATTCTTCTTGCATCGCCTCAACCCATGACGGATCTTTAAGAGCCATTCCAACATTTTTAGGCTCAACCTGAGAGATGAAGCAAAAGTACAAGTACCAAGTAATTGCCCCAGTATCCTTAATTTCAGCAAACATACTTGACAAATTTTTCCTATTCTGATTTCTCGTGCGAACAGAGGCAGAAGCATCACCAATGATTTGCTCTACTGGATGATCCTTGTTGACTCTTGTTTGAGGAACCGTGTCTACTGTAAGATCATTTCCCAAGTTAGTCTGCACATGTTGCTCTGGAGTTTTAGGCTCCTCCTGATTTTCACCTTCCGTGTCGTCAGTATCATAGAAGGGAGTATCAGGTAGAGGTATATGTAAAGGATCATTAGGATCTTTAGGAACAGTCTCTAAGGTAGAATCTGCTTCTTTGGTCCCACTTGATTCTCCAGATTTGGAAGCAGGCTCAATGAATGGTGAGGAAACCGGAGAAGAAACAGTAACCGGCCCACCATCAAGTGGATCATGAAGAGTAACTACATCCTCCATAATCGGAACACCTGTAAAAGAAACAGGACCACGAAAAGAGGTGAAAACACCATCATAATCGAAGTCATTAGCAGGACCAATGTGTACAGCAGGTTTATGACTGACAATAACCACATTTGTACCAAAATTAACTTTGCCAGTTTTCTGATTGTACACACGCCGAATTGGTGTACTAGGTATATAACCTAAAAAGAAACCCTCCTCAGATTTAGGATCAAATTTTCCCTGAGGAAGTACTTTAAGAAAAGTACAAGGAACACCAAACGGCTCAACATTTTGTAAATTGGGCTTTGTGTTGTGCAAAAGTTCATAACAAGTTTTCTTGAACCGTTTAACTGTTAAAACCCGATTTAAAATGTGACAAGCTGTATTCACTGCCTCCCCCCAGAAAGTAACAGGAAGCCCTGAATCAGCAAGCATCGTCCTAGCCGTTTCTATCAATGTCCTGTTTTTCCTTTCAGCTACTCCATTCTGCTGTGGCTCATGCGGTGCACTGAATTGATGTTGAATACCCTTGGTTAAGCAAAAAACCGTAATAGTATTATTCTTGAACTCAGTGCCATTGTCACTCCTGATTCTCTTAACTTTAACTTCATGGACATTCTCAACTTGTCTAACAAAATCCATAAACCGGTTTGCGGTCTCGTCCTTTGTCTTCAAGAAAAATACCCATGAGTACCTTGAGTAATCATCAGTGATCACCAAACAGTAGGACATCCCTCCAATGCTTCTTACATTCACAGGACCAAAGAGATCCATATGAAGTAGTTCGAATGGTTTGGATATAGTGTTGTGCACCTTTGGTTTATGAGGATTCTTGTGTTGCTTTCCTTTCAAACACGGTACACATTTATCTTCCATCCCAAACTTCTTAACTGGAACACCTTCAATTAATCCAAGACTAACAAGTTCATTCATCTTCCGAAAGTTGATATGTCCCATTCTACGATGCCAGAGGAGAGATTCAGACTCATTTGCTTTGCTCAACAAACAGAGGGGCTCCGTTGGATTATCAACACCTAAAACTAAGCCATAGATGTCTCTCTTCCTAGGAGCTCTGAGCATTATCCATTCTGCTGGAATAACGAAACCCGGCTTCAAGATGAATGCCTCCTTTTCTGTGAAATGAACATTGTTGCCCTTGTCACAGATCTGGGAGACACTCATTAGATTATGAGTAAGTTGTTCCACATAGTTTACTCTTTCTAGAGTAAGTTTTCCATTGACGACATCTCCTTGACCGGTGATGTTGCCGCCCTTGGATCCAGCAAAACTAACGTACGACCCATTTATACCAGTATAATTGGACAAGAGTTTCCTGTCCCCTGTCATGTGCCTGGAGCATCCACTGTCAAGGTACCATAAATGAATTGGTTTCCTAGGAACTCCCTGCACATAAAATGAGAAAAATTAGTTTTCATTGGGGACCCAAACCTTCTTAGGTTTGGGTCGACCCTTCTCATCCCTGAGAATCAGTTCAGTCCAATATCCATTGCTCGAGGCCGTGGGTGGTACATGATTCTCGTCTCGTCTTCTCACTGGAGGAGACTTCTGACCTCTCGTCGGAGAAGGTCTAGGAGAATGAGGGCCATAAGAAGGTCGAACACTCGAATGAATTTGGTCATAATATGAATTTTGATTTCTAGGAGCAGAACGAGCAGGTCGTGGAGGTGTTTGAAAACGATTTGAATTCTCATGAACATTTCCTGATGAACCTTTCAGTGGAGATTCACGTCGTTGAGGTATAGTAAACGGTTTTGGAGAAGATTGAACTTTAGCCTCATCAACCTGTTTATCATTACCCAACCCCCTTTTTCCTTCCGAGGTGGAAACCTTTGAAGGAGAACCTGATCTTCGAGGTCTATTTGGACATACACTATAAACATGACCCTTTTCATGACAAGCAAAGCAGGAGAGGACCTTGAACTTTTTGTTTGTATCTACCTTTTTATCGGTACCTACAGATTCATTGTTAGCACTAGTGTCCACTGACTTACTTGTTTTTCTTTGATCTTCTTTTTCAGGGTCTCGTTTTGTTGGTGATATCCTAGACTTTCTAGCACCATCTTTCTCATGTTTACCTTTACTTGGAGATTTCTTAAGTGCAGGCATTAAGATGTGCTTTAAAGCCTTAGTTGCTTCTTCATTAACGGCTAAGTTATCTTCAGATTTTCTAATCCTAGATTGCTTAGGTAATGGAGTGAGACGCTGCTGACTTAATTTCTTCATATCCTCAATAGCTACATCCCAGACTTTATCAATCCTCTTAGGGTCAATAGATTCTAATGGAAATTCTAACTCAGTATAGACCCTATTACTCTTATGAAGTGTAAAGTGTACAATACTGTCTTTCTGACCATTAAGAATAGACTGATTTAGGACAACACCTTTCAATTTCTCTTCCTTGTTAGGTTGAGAAGAACCTTCTTTAGACTCTTTTGATCCCTCAGGCATCTTTGCCTCAGGAATTGAGTCTTTTGGATTACCATCTACAACACTAGGTTGAAGTAGGATATCAGGAATATTAGGTTCAACAGAAGTATAGTTATTATTGAAAGGAGGAGGCACGTCTCTATAAGAGATCTTAGCAGTGTCAAGACTCTTAGAGGAAGAATGCTCAAACTTTGTCATATGCATTAAAAGCTCAGCATGTCTAGCAGAATCAGATTTAGCATTTAATTCCAAGATTTCTATCCTAGCATCAGCAAGTTCCTTTTCAATGGTAGCACACTTTCTAACTAACAAGGAGTAAGCTTCACTACCTACTCTTTCTACGGCCACAGACTGATTGACTTTATCTTTCATAGCTCTAATGTCAGACTCTAAAGATCTAATCTTTTCCTTGAAGAATTTTTCTTTATCATTTACAGTTAGACCCTTTTTAATTAACTTATCTCTTTCATCATGAGCAGCATTGACAGCAGATTCTAATTTCTTAATTTGTTCATTCTTTTGTTCAATTTCATCAAACATTCGATTAACAATTTTGCAAACATGAACAATAGTATGTAGAGAATAAGATACCTGTTGGTCTGCCTCTTTGCAATCTGCCATGTAAGCAACAAAGTCATCCACAGTCATGCCAGCCGGAATCTCAAACTCTTGCATCTGCTCTTCAATTGTCTTTTCACCCTTTTCTGTTGAGAAGAACCTTCTTTAGACTCTTTTGATCCCTCAGGCATCTTTGCCTCAGGAATTGAGTCTTTTGGATTACCATCTACAACACTAGGTTGAAGTAGGATATCAGGAATATTAGGTTCAACAGAAGTATAGTTATTATTGAAAGGAGGAGGCACGTCTCTATAAGAGATCTTAGCAGTGTCAAGACTCTTAGAGGAAGAATGCTCAAACTTTGTCATATGCATTAAAAGCTCAGCATGTCTAGCAGAATCAGATTTAGCATTTAATTCCAAGATTTTCTAATCCTAGATTGCTTAGGTAATGGAGTGAGACGCTGCTGACTTAATTTCTTCATATCCTCAATAGCTACATCCCAGACTTTATCAATCCTCTTAGGGTCAATAGATTCTAATGGAAATTCTAACTCAGTATAGACCCTATTACTCTTATGAAGTGTAAAGTGTACAATACTGTCTTTCTGACCATTAAGAATAGACTGATTTAGGACAACACCTTTCAATTTGCTCTTCACTATGGTAAACTGTGGTGTCCAAGAAGTCATCAGGAGAATCAACTATTTGAGCCATATCATCAAGGATTTCAGCCAAATAAGCGTTATTGGTCTCATCATGTGGAAGATTCCAAACATAAGAACCATCTGGTTGAACAGCTACTATAGCCTTGTCATTGCCGTTGACATTTGCAGTAGGATCATCAGTCAACAAAAGAGCTCTAGTTGAATTTTGATTGAACGGACGATTACCACCTCTATCTTGATGTGTAGGGGTAACATTTGCCTCTCTCTTAGGCCGTTGACACTCTCTGGCAAAATGTCCAAAACCTTCGCAGTTATAGCACTTCACCTTTGACTTGTCAAAGCCCTGAGTACCTCCAGTAAGCTGTCTGCCTGTTCTATGCATAAACTTTTGCACTCTCCTGGTGATCATGGCCAGTTGCCATTTCAGATCCATTTCTTCAACATCATCTGGATCTATCTGGTCGTAATCTTCATCAATGAGTGCTGGATCTGTGATTCTACCCGCAACAAAAGCTTCATGTGCAGCACACATGGCAGCAAATACATTCATCCTACCCTCAGCTGATTTCATATTCATGGGCATGGACTTGTAACCAGCAGAAGATGATGTAATGTTACCGAACTTCATATTTCCAGTCTTTGCACCTTCATTAGCCTTTTTACCCCTGTTACCAGCATCAGTAGCCATGAATCCGGAAGAATCATCTCCATCCATCAGTGGACCACGATTGTCTGTCTCACCAGTATTACCAACTCCAGAAAAGAAGGCATTAACATCAGCTGTTGGATTTTTCATAGTGGCATGATAGAGAGATGGATCTTGTGTGAAGTTGTCTTGAAGATCCTTTGCCTTATCCTTCATTTCTCTGTTTCTTAGAGTGGATATAACTCCATCTATTCGAAGAGATGCATAATCAGCTCTTTCTTGCAATCCATGACGAAACTCTTTGTAGGCTTTCGGCAAACCATCCAGGAATTTATCCACTATCTCAGTAGGAGTGTATTTAAGATCAAAGTAAGCTAATTCAGCAAGAAGATGTTGATATCTCAGTATAAGATCCTCAACTTGTTCATTCTTTGTAGCATTGAAGCAGTCAAATTGTTTCTTTAGCATTTTAATTCTATTTTGCTTCAATAGTGGATCACCTTCACAATGAGCTTCAATAGCATCGAACAGTTGCTTTGAAGTCTTGTATTCCTGTTTAGGAAACAAGTGCACCAACTCTTGAGGAATGCACATACGAAGAGTGGAAAGAGTCTTTACTTCAATGGCATAGTTAGCCTTTTCTTCACCTGTTAACTCTCCCACCTTGTATGTAGAAGTAACTCCATTCACAGTAAGAGTGGGCCACTCATAACCTTCAGTGATCATGAGCCACATGTTTAAGTCTTCTCGTTGAATAAAATCTTCAAATCGACCTCTCCACGCCCAGAAGTCAGCTAATGAAACTAACTTTGGTGGAGAATTAGTACGTCCTACAAGATGATCATGATAAACCAGAGAATTGAGGTATTGGGCAACAGCATTATTAGTTGAAGATGAGGAAGCCATAAGTGAAAATTATTGTTCAAACGAAGATAAGAAATGAAACGAAAATAGGTTAATTTCGTAAGAACAGGGTCTGAACGAAGATAGCTTAAGTTCGTAGACTAAATTCGTTTGATGAAGATTCAATTCGTTTTCTATTTTCGTTTGATGAACTTAGAACGAATTTAAGTTAAATTCGTTTTCTATCTTCGTTTGATGAACTTAGAACTGAATTTAAGTTAAATTCGTTTTCTATCTTCGTTTGATGAACTTAGAACTGAATTTAAGTTAAATTCGTTTTCTATCTTCGTTTGATGAACTTAGAACAATTTAAGATAAATTCGTTTTCTATTTTCGTTTGATGAACTTAGAACGAATTTAAGTTAAATTCGTTTTCTATCTTCGTTTGATGAACTTAGAACGAAATTTAAGTTAAATTCGTTTTCTATCTTCGTTAGTACTAATTACCATCAACATCTATGCCTAGTTATTTTCCAAGTACTCCATGTACAAAGAACCTAACATATATTATGTTTGTACTTGTATAACACACATAACAAACATCATACATAAACATATATATAACACCAAAACATGTAATCGATCATTACCAAAACATGAAGTCCATAATCTATCAATTACACATATATAAATAAGACATAAAATAACATAATGTCTTAATCTAAAAGACTAATCAAATCTAAGTTGCTGTTGTCACATCAACAATCTCAGTAGGATCCAAACGATATGGTGCCTTTGCAACTGGAGTAGCACCGGGAACAAGATCAATCTGAAAAGTGACCTCTCGATCGGGAGGAATACCGGGAAGATCATCCGGAAAGACATCAGAAAATTCCGAAACTACTTCAACGTTAGAAATAGAAGACTTCTCCTTTCGTGTATCAATCACATAAGCAAGGAAGTGATTCTTATTATGCCGAATGCAATTTAAAGCCTTCATTAAATTAATGATCTTCAAGCCCCCTTTCTTCTTATCTCCATAAACAGAGATGACTACACCATCCGGGGTAGTGAAACGAACTACCTTTTGAGAACATATAATTGTGGCATCATTTTGAGACAACCAATCCATACCTATCACTATATCAAAACCAGCAAGAGTAGTAGGTAATAACTGGACCGAAAAAGAGCGACCTTCAATCTCAATGTCACAATCATCATAGCCCACACGTATGTCACTAATAGTACCATTGGCAATCTCTACCTCTACCGAACAATCTAAGGGAGTAGTGACTCTTTCAAGCTTAGGAGCAAACAAGGTAGACACAAAGGACCTATTTGCACCCGAATCAAAAAGAACAAAAGCAGGTTTTGAATTTACAAGGAGAGTACCGCTTACCACATCATCGTTGTCCTTAGCAGCTTCCACCGTCATTTGAAGTGCTTGAACTCTTGTCTTTGGAGCGGCTGCCTTCTTTCCATCATTCTTCATTTGTGGACAATCTGCAATGAGATGACCTGTTTCTTGACACTTGTAGCAACGCATCCTATCCCTATAATCAGCTGCAATATGCCCCGATGAACCACACTTATGGCACCTTTTGGTCTTGTCTGAACATTGACCATCATGAGTAGTCTTGCAAGTGGGACACCACGTGCCACTCTTCTTCTTGTCTTTACCTCCATTCGAGGTAGAACCACCTTTGAACTTCTTATTAGAACCCGAAGACCAATTAGATCTTCTCTTGAATCCCGACTTCTTATCATCGGCTTTCTCAACAACTTTTTCAGATTTGAGGTCATCATCTAACCTCTTAGACTCCTTAATAGCTGCAGACAGGGTAGTGTGCTGCCTACATAGACCACGATAATTAACCGGGAGTCCATCACAATATGCCTCAATCTGGTCCACCTCCCTACGGACCATATGACCCACAAACTTGAGTTTCTCCATGAACGAATGGGCATACTCCATTATAGCACCGGGCTTAGCAGTCAAAGCCCTAAACTCCTTCTCAATCAGCCTCAACTCTTGAGTTCCAACATACTCCTCCAAGAACTTCTCCTTAAAAGTACCCCAAGGCATCACAGCTAACACCTTGGGAGCTATGGAAACTGTAGTAGCCCTTCACCAATTATGGGCATTCTTTTTCAACATACGAGTTGCACACAAAACTTTCATGTCATCAGGACAATACCATGAAGCAAAGACCACCTCAATGTCTTCTAACCACTCCATGGCACCCACTGCATTCTGAGTACCATCAAAGTCTTTAGCACCACATTTCTGAAAACTCTCATACTTAAAGTTGTTAACACGAGGGGCAACCACGACTCGAGGTTCCACCATATTTTCTACACCATTCATCTCAGCAACTACATCCTCAGGAGCAACCAACGACCTTACATTCGATGGCTCAGAATGATTTGAGCGGTTCGAATAGTTTCCATCGGTATGCTCATTCCGGTGCAAACTAGCATCCCTTTCTGCCCTCAATTGTGCTAACTCCTCTTCATTTCTCATCAAAAGAGCTCGGATAGCTCTCAACTCTTCATGTAATTCTGCTTGATTGGGAACCTGTTCAATCACCGGGTTTGCCCTATCAATTTCTGACCTTGTAGGCTGTGCTCCCGGAAGTGGCCTTCGCGGAGGCCTTTGGTTAACACCATTTCCAGCCCCACTCCCATTAGGCGGAGCACCACTAGCATTAGTCCCATTCCGTTGACTGTTAGCACGTGTGTTAACCATGTTGTCTACAATGCAATGACGACAGTTAGCAAGAATTAAAGTGAGAACAAGGTGATTAAGGCTACACGACATCTACATAAGCTGCATATAGAACCACAAACAAGCCTCAACCTACACTCTCACTCAATCCCAACCCGTCCTAAAGCACTTCATCTCAAGCTAGGCACACCTACATACGCCTAACTTATCCTCCATCGGTTTAAGTCCAAAATCCTACGGTCATGGTCGAACTTTGGTTCACTTAAACCATTTCTCTGATACCAACTTGTAACACCCTTCATTTAAAAATACGGGTTTCCAAAAATTTTCGCCTAACGGCGTCAAAATAAAGCGGAAAAAACATTAAAAGTACAAACCAATTAAAATCTGTTTGGTTTACTTATTCAATGGTGTTACTAATCGCATCATCAAAACAAGTTTAATAGAAACCCATCGGCTGCCCAACACAAAACAACCGACTACATAATAATCCAACTCCGTTAAAGACAAACATAAACAAATGTCTATAAAAGTTCGGCAACTATGGGTAGCTAAGGACTTCATCAAGCTATCTACCCATTCCTCGCTCTTCTTCATCAACTACCTCAGCTACGCTAAACCTGAGGGAGCAACACATTTCAGAAGACAAGTGTTAGCTAACGAATTAGCTAAGTAAGATAACACTCAAGTTATAAAACAATTGTCCATTTCAAACATTTTGGATTTAAATACTTCATTAAGGCACAACACACATCAAACACACAATACTTCATAAAAGGATGAACCACCCTAAATGTGCCTATCCTGCTTTACTTCATTACACACATATAACCACATAACTGCTTTCTACATTAACTGCTTTACTGTGTTTTAACTGCATTACTACATTTTAACCGCGTCAATGTGCAACACAAGTTACACCCGACTAGATGACAACCATTTAGTTGAACATCAAACGTCGTTAAGGAATGGCAAGCCAATCCCCGAGTAATCCGTATGTACAAGACAAATGAGGGCGGGTCAGACCCCTCGTATTACTCAACTGCATCTCATAACATCACAAGTTACTGCATATCATAACACTACATTATACTTCATACATAGCACTACATCCTACGTCATATCATAACATGCACTACAATACATATCATGAGGGACTGCATTTCAGGTCTCAAAGGTCAACTACATAACTCATATTACCTCCCGTGTAACCCACACACCCATAAACAACATAAGTTACCAATTGGGAATTTATGATTATGAAACCATCGTTTGTTGAACCCTCAGCGTGTCAAAAGTAGTGTATCTTACCTCAAAGAAGCGTATGACAATAGGCAACTACGTTACCGTACAAAGCAAATAGTCTCGTCTACCTATATATAGTAAACGACCATTAGACACGCTAATACTCACGTTATTAAAGTCATATCTTGGACCTCCACACCTACAAACAAGACCCACGACAACGACTACGCATTGGAGGTTCAAAAGTTAAACTCATTTCGAAACTGACACTGTTGCGCCGCAACATACCATGTTGCGCCGCAACTTATCTTTCTGTATTACAGTTGCGCCAAGCCGCAACCTACATGTTGCGCCGCAGTTCAAACCTTCAGTTGCGCCGCAACATACTATGTTGCGCCGCAACTTATGTTTCTGGAAACTGGTTGCGCCGCAACTAGCCCCGATTCTGCACAAGTTCGATCGATTACACCCCAAACCAGATCCAAACGACTCCAAATCAAATACATGACTTACATACATCAAAATCCTTCATTTTCAAACCATTATAATGCAAATAACTCCTTTATTAAACCACTCATGATTTGCATTATCAAAACAAATGTTATTTCGACATCAATTGACCCTCCAATGGTCTAGATCTGATTTCTAATGACTCATATGATCAAAAAGACATAAAATCAAAATCAATATACCTCTATTACCTGAAGATCACAATAGGGATGCAAAATACTCGATCAATCACTCCTAAATCACACGTTTAAAGGATTTTCGGCTTAGAATTTTGATAGGGGATCAAAGGGGTGGCTAGGGCTTGAGAGAGAAGTGATATTTCTGCAAATGATGAACTAATGGCTCCCTCCAAGACCCTAAACCCGTTTTTGACTTTCACACCATGTCAAAATTGGCCCCTAAGCTTCATAAAGTCATATTTCTTGCCCAAAATACCTCTATGGACTACATACAACTCATTAAACACTTTGAACACCTCAAAAAGGCATTTAACTACATCTTAACCACATTACTACATCAATTAATAAGACATTCAAGTCTCGCACGTATAACACATTACTACATCAATTAATAAGACATTCAAGTCTCGCACGTATAACACATTAACTACATATAAGCATACAAATCTATCGACGACTTAACGACACGTTATGTTGACTTAACGACTCTAGTCAACCGTTAAATAAAAAGATTGGGATGTTACAGTTGATGCATAAAAACAGTTTCTGACAAGTGCCCATGGAGAAATGCGTTCTTAACATCAAGTTGGGTAATATCCCAGCTGTGATTAAGTGCTAAAGAAAAAACTGTCCTAATAGTAGCCGGTATGACAACCGGACTAAAAGTGTCTAAACAGTCAATGCCCACCTGCTGTGTTCTACCATCTCCCACTAAACGAGCTTTGTATCGCTCAAGAGTCCCGTCGGATTTCAGTTTCTGCTTGTAAATCCACATGCAAACGAATAATATTCATACCTGGAGAACGAGGAACTAACTCCCACGTCTTATTATCAATAAGAGCTTTAAACTCATCAGTCATAGCATGGTTCCAAACGGGACTATTAAGAGCTTCAGTTAGGTTTTTAGGCATGGGAGTGACAGTGGTAGAGGTATGTAAACTAACAGGTTGTTTTGGTTTGGAATGGCCAGTTTTGCTTCGTGTCTGCATGGGATGAACACTAGCCGTTGGTGTGGGTGAAGGCGACGGAGAGGGAATAGGAGAGTGGACGGGGGATGTAGGTGGTATAACAGGGGCCTGGACGGTGGTGGGATTGGGCGGTTGTTGTCGGGCAGGTTGGGTGGTCGGATGATGGAGAATGTCAGGATGAAGATCCGAATCAGTCGTCCTGTGAAGGAAATCATAAGACCGAGGAGACTGAGTATTTTGAAAAGGGAAGGTGGACTCATCGAACAACACATGATGAGAAATATGGATTTTCTTGGTCGAAAGGTCATAACACTTTACCCCTGATGATTGGAGGGGTAACCAAGAAAGACGCATGGAGTGGACCTTTGTTGAAGTTTATTGATGGTGGTGGAGGGAAGAAAGGGATAACACAAACACCCGAAGGTACGAAGATGTGTGTAGGAGGGGGATTTGTGATAAAGAAGATGAGTCGGAGTGTTGAAAGCTTTTAACTTGGAAGGCAGAATGTTAAGAATGTAGGTGGCCATGTCTAGGGCATGATGCCAAAACGAAGGTGGAAGAGAAGCATGGGTAAGCAACGTACGAATGATATTATTAATGGAACGTATTTTACGTTCAACTTTCCCATTCTGAGAGGAGGTGTGAGGGCACGAAAAACGAAATTGCATTCCAAATTGTTTACAAAAATTATGAAATTGGTGATTGTTGTACTCGGTTCCATTATCACATTGAATGGTTTTAATTGATTTTTCAAACTGAGTCTTAATGAGACTATGAAATTGAAGAAAAATCGAATAGACACTCGATTTATTTTGTAAGGGATAAGTCCATAAATAGTTTTTAAAATCATCTAAAAACAGTATGTAATAACGGTGACCCCCTGTACTAACAACGGGAGAGGTCCAAAGATCACTATGAATAATATCAAAGGGTGTGTAAGTAACAGATGATGAATTGAAAAATGGAAGCTTAATATGTTTACCAAACACACATGATTGACAAAGTTTCTTAGTATTCGAACTAGATAATGAAATAGACGAATTATTATGCAAAAAACGAAGTAAAGTAGAATCCGGGTGTCCTAAACGATGATGCCAAATGTCTTGGGTAAAAGCTGCAAAAGCTGATGGAGAATAGTTGGTTGGAAGAGATAGAGGATAGAGATCCACGGAACTGTTGCTTCTAAAAATAGGACGTTTGGTCTTGAAATCCTTCACAAGAAAACCATATGGATCGAATTCAATGGAAACATTGTTGTCTCTAGTGAGTTTTCTAACAGAGATTAAGTTTTTGATTAAAGAGGGTGAAACAAGGATGTTAGGTAGTTTTAAAGGTGGAAACGGTGGTTTTAGGGTGGTTTGGCCAATTCCGGTAGTGGGTATGTGGGAACCATTGCCAACGACGATTTGTTAAAATTATTATTGACATAAAAAGGAAGCATACCTGAGTTGTTGGACATGTGGTTCGTTGCTGCGCTGTCCATATACCAAGTCTGATCACGATTCAAAGACATCGTCTGAAAGGCATAATCGATGTTGGTGGGCGTGTAAGAGTAATCCTGTGCAGACACATACGATGCTGATGAAGCTGGTCCAAGTATCCCCGGATTGCGTGACGGTGGTCGAGTCAGGGGAACAGTAGGATAGGGGCATGGTGGAATCGACCATTGTGGGTGATACGGAACCTGCCATTGCTTCCATTGAGGTGAGTAACTGTAACATCCCGAACTTTTAATAACGGTTGACTTGTGTCGTTAAGTCAACACCTTGTGTCCGTTAAGTCTCTAGGAGATTTAATGCTTATATGTGATTAATGTGCTATATGTGTGAGGCTTCAATGCCTTAATGATGTATATGTTAATGTATTTAAGATGCCAAAGATGTTTAAGATGTGTTTAATGTGTCGGTAAGTATTCTCGTTAAGTCGTTTAAGCCTTAGATGTGAAGATGTAAAGTTGAGGGGCTTAGGTGTAAGCTATGGGAAAGTGTGTCCAGCTTTTAGGGGTCAATTAGGCTAACCTAATTAACACTTAATCAGTTCTTAATCCCTTTTGTGTCTCTCCAAACCGTTCCCCTCCTTCCCATATGATTCCTTTGCGAAAATCCTTCAAACGTGTTGATTCGGGTGTGTTTGATCAAGCTTTTGCATCCTTCTTGTAATCTACAGGTATTTGAGGTATTATTACTGTTAGGTCGGAAATCGACCAAGTATAATTTGTTCAGAAATAGCTTGAAGTTTAGTGAAGACGTTTGTACAGAATTCTGAGATGTCTCAGAATTCCTTCACTGAAGCTTCACTTCAGTTCAGATCGAGATAAATCTGAAGCATTCATTCTGAAGTCAAAGACTGAAGTATGAAGAAGAGAATCATCTCAGAAGCGAGCAAAGAGTGATTCTACCAGATCGAAGACTGAAGCATCTCAGAGTAAAGTATTTACAACACTTTACACTGATTACGAGGAAGACTTTTTACTTTACATACCTTTACCCAGTTAATAGATTTATCTATTAATAAAAGGTACAAGATAAAAGTATAGGTTTGGAACATAGTACTATAAGTCACATCAACTGACTTATATACTCTTCCTAGTATGAGCATGCAAGGAATTAGGTTTAATTTCTTAAATGCTCACAACCACATTTGTACGATCTTGTCCACATCATCATGGACTTGGTCTATAAATACAAAGTCTTCTCACAACTTGCAAAAGGCTTGAAACTTTAGCATTGCAACTTGTGAGATATACTCTAAGTAAACTTACGAGTATTTCCAAGTTATTTAGATCACTTGTTTTTCAGGATTGTTTAGATACTTACACTTGGGTGTTTATCTTTGTTCCGCAACAATCCTTGTATTTGTTTATATATCAATAAATCAAATACATTAGAAAGAAAACAACGTGTCTCAATGCTACATACTTGATTATACATATATATATCTTATATAGTTTCAGCCATTTAGTTCTTGTTATTTTCTTTAAGTCAATTGCTTCTTGTTATCCATATCTGGATCGTAAACTTAACTTGTCCATCAAGATTAGTTGTACTTGCCAGTCGGGTTTAGTTAATCATCTATATTTGGGACTCAAAATTACATTGATTTCGTGTCCTTTCAGTCCCTTGATTCGTTTCATAACTGATCTAAGTCTTTAGAGGGTTGATTGGAATCAAAATCGTGAGTTTTAATCGATTCGGTAACCTAAAATGTTTGTTATTGTGATGCAAATCAAGTAGGGGTTAATCAATGATTTCATTGCATCATTGTGGTCTTAAACAATGAGGTTTGTGCAGATTCGGGGTCAGTTGTGGCGCAATACCTAGGTTGCGACGCAATTAGAATACAGTGACTTAAGTTGCGACGCAGTTTGCCCACTATGACGCAATAGCGACATAATTTTTAAATGGCCATAACTTTTGAACCGTAACTCCGTTTTTGACAAATAAGTTATCCACGGAATCATGAGAGAGTCTAATTTCTAATGGTAATGCTTTTAAAAGATTGTTCTTATGTCAAAGTACCTGAAAGGTTGAATTAGTGAGTGAAGGTCGAGTTTTGTCGAGTTCTGTGAGCTCTAAAGTATTAATCGAATCTTCAATGCATCAAGCATTGTAATGGGACATGCTTATAGATGTTTAGGTCTGAGTTATGACCATAATTGAGTGGGTATTGTTTAGCGCGTCTAATGGTCGCTTAATGATTATAGGTAGTCGGAAATACTTGCTTTGCACGGTAGCTTAGTTACCATTTGTTGTGCGCATCTTCGAGGTAAGATACACTACTTTGACACGCTGAGGGTTCAACAAAAACATGGTTTTCATATAATAACTTCCCAAATGATATCTTGATTGCTTATGGGTATTCGGGGTTACATGGGAGGTGATACGGGCTATGCAAATGACCATTGAGGCCTGAAATGCTATCCCAATGATATGAGATGTTATGATATGCTATGAAATGTTATGTAATGTCTTGAGATGTATTGAAATGTGATTATATGTTGATGATAAATGAAATGTGCATGATTGTATGGCTTGTTCATCTAGTTCACTAGACTTATTAAGTTGCCATGACACGTGCACGTTTAAGGGCCCAAACGTTAAGATGAATATGTGATAAATGTTTAGGTAATGTGGACACCTAAACTATAAGGGATGTAAATCGAGCTCGTAATGATGTGATGTGATATGTGAGAAATGCTCGAGCTATTGATGTGAGAAGTGTTAAGCTTAACCCGTGCTTGCCCTTGCCCGGCGGGTGCGTATATGTGGTTGCTCGGGTGGCTCATTGCAACATAATTAAATGGTTGAGTATCTCTGGGTGGCCTGATTACCCACCAATTTCTTTGAACATACGGACTACTCCGGGATTGGTGTACTGCCATAAGGTTTGTCCATCTAGTCGTGTGTGACTTATGTCACACTTACAAAGATGTATATGTTATATGATGTGCGTGACTTATGTCACACTTGCAAAGATGTATATGTTATATGATGTGCGTGACTTATGTCACACTTACAAAGATGTATATGTTATATGATGTGTGTGACTTATGTCACACTTACAAAGATGTATATGTTATATGATGTGCGTGACTTATGTCACACTTGCAAAGATGATATGTGAAAAAGATATGAAAGATGACTAGGCACATTTAGGGTGGTTCATCCTAATATGAAGATGTCGATGCTATGATATGTATGTGAGATGATATGATTGATGTGCTATGTGCCTTAACGAATTCAAATGACTTTTCTATAATGATTTGAATGGACAAATGCTTTATGAATTATGTGTTATCTTACTTAGCTAATTCGTTAGCTAACACTTGTTTCTTGAAATATGTTGCTCCCTCAGGTTAAGCAGGTTGAGCTAGTGAAAGACTTAGCTTTGCGAGGCGGGTAGTTGCTATGAAGAAGACATTTAGTTTCCCCGCTTAGTCATTTATGTTAGCCTTAATGATGATTGGCTACTTTCAATATGACTTATGTATTGTTTATGATGACATTTATTGTTGGTGCCAAATCTGGATTATCTTATACCATTTTAATGATATGAATGTTGTAACACCACTTTTATAAAAGAACTATCCGTTAAGGGTTAGTTATGTTTTAAAGATTCTGTTTTCCGCATTTCTAAACGCCGTTAGGCAAAAGCTTTTGAAAATCCAGGTTTTAAAATGACGGGTGTTACATGGTGGTATCAGAACAATGGTTTAAGTGAACCAATGACTATAGGTATGCCATAGGAATTGGACTTAAACCGATAGAGATCAAGTTAGGCTTAAGTAGGTATGCTTAGCCTTTGAGATGAAATGCCTTAAGACGGGTTTGGGTTTGAGTGGGAGTGTAGGATTAAGGCTATGTGATGATTGTTTGTTGATATGTGAATGTGTCTTTTAGCCTTTATTCTTCAATTTCTCGCTTCTCCGTCGCTAATTATTCTACTGCTACGATAGACGACCCTCGAGGTGATCTCCTATTTCTCTAATTGAATTTGATAAACTTATGCTTTATATTACGTGGGAATTTGTTGAGATGGACACAAGTTGGAGGATTAGGTGAAATGGTATTCTATCAATGTCGAACCCACGAGGTTATGGACAAGGACCACAATGGAAAATATATGTTGTATGCGTAATAAAGGTTGCGTGAATGGATTTGGTGAAAAGAAGACGATACACAAATGTGGTAACGAACATGTGAGTGAAAGGATACAATTACAATTATGGTCCGGAACATAATTGCAAGCGTATCACGACGCGAGCGTGTTTGTATGGCCATACTTGTGTTGACCAGTGTAGAAAGTAACGAAGTTGGTAAGATCTCTATGAAGTGTTGTATTGTGTTGTGGAGCCCACAGGCTTAAAAGACATGGACTTGAAGTTTGACGAGTAGAGTTGATGCTGGATACTTGAAGGATTATAAGTAGGTGACGCATAGAAGGGTTACCGGGCACACATATGAAAGGATATAGTTACAATTCCGGTCGCAAACGTAATTGTAAATGTATCACGACATGTGTGTGTTTGTGAGACTGTGTTTGTGTTGATCCGAATGAAGTGAAGATGGGAATGATGAAATCACTGGATGGTAGCATATTTAATCACGAGGAGAGTAGTCATGTATTTATGGATTAAAGAATAATGAGGGTGAAACAAGTAAAGAAGTTAACACTAAAGTCGATTGAACCCTTAACCATGAAACTCTTCCACTCTATGAACACTATGATATGATGTGAGGCTACATTTGAGCTGCGAAATGTTAAAGTTATGCTTTGGATTAAGATTTGAGGGTTTGAGTTTGTATGGAATTCGATTAAAGGATTGAAAGTTGGGGTTCTTGGTCGAACTGGACGATATGCGGCGCATGAACCTTCTATGCGGCGCATATCTGCCCAGTTTTGAAATTGGGTCTTCTGAAGGGAGCCCGATATGCGGCGCATGGACCTTCCATGCGGCGCATATTTTGTGTGCACAAACGCTTGGTGTTCTCTGTGATAATAATAGGTGAAATATGCGGAGCATATTTTGGTTTGTTTTGGATTTATGACTCGTTTAGTTTTGATTTTGCTACGGGACGATATGTGACGATTGGGACGAGTATCTACAGGGGGGAGATTCTTCTTTATATTGCATGAATGTAAAGGTGGTGTTGATATCTTATATTTGTACAGAATTCTATGTATGACTGCTTCTCAAGATAAAGAGTTTTCCCTTAAGAAAAGTTAAGAGATACGATGATGGAGTTAATTATAGTTTCTTAAAGTAGAAGAAGTAAAAGTTTTAAGAGCATCTGATTCCGAATTGATCATGTTTCTCGCCTATGTGATTCGCTCATGTAAGGCAAAGATTATATTTCTAAAGTGAGGCCACTCGTAGTTTTGAGATGTTCTATTAATGTTTCCGGCTTCGTTGCGACCGTGAGGTCGAGCCTTCAAGTGATGTGTGTCTAGTGCTACTTTCATGCAAACGCATCTTCCGTTTTGTTCCCCATTATAGGAAGAAGTTAATGTTTTCGATTGTGGGATGTATTTCTGTTATAAGATAGATTTACGATGTTGCTACCATTTGTTGATGATGAAAGTCTTGATAAAGTTATTCTTACACTCATTATGACCCTATTGAGTTTCTCAAAATACCTTCATGATAACGAAAGTCCTTGCTGTGTATGAATTTAAGGAATCAAGTCTAAAGTTTTCTCTAGATCGTTTAGTCATTACGTCTAATAATGAAAATCTTGCCTATTCTATGTATGACGAAGAACATTATGTATTGCGTAAAGAGCGTTATTACGATTTTTAACTCGAAGAGGCTTA
The DNA here is from genome assembly GCA_034093135.1 of Erigeron breviscapus. NCBI lineage: Eukaryota > Viridiplantae > Streptophyta > Magnoliopsida > Asterales > Asteraceae > Erigeron > Erigeron breviscapus. The sequence goes on along the minus strand of CM067167.1, from coordinate 151,476,768 downwards.
ATTTGAATTCGTCAAAAGTGAGTAAAAGTTGATGGAGCAGCTGACGCTTAATGTTGAAAGGAACAGAGTTCTATTTATTAGCTAAGTCCGTGGTTGTGAGGTTATGGTGAGTGCTTGACTATGGCAAATCAGCTCAAGGTAATGTTCTTTGAGACAAAGAATGTAGTAGAACGGGAGCATAGTCAGAAGAGTCGAGATGAACCATCATGAAGCAATATGTTTAAAAGTAAGATTTCGGTATCCGAGAATGAAATGGCCAAAAGTTTTACTTGAGGAGGCTTATGAACCGTGGTTATATGCTTATTTGGATGCCGCCTGAAATGTGATACGATCTATTCTGATACGAAGTGTAGTAAGTTTTATACGTTGATTTGTGATATGGTTAAAAGCCAAGACCAGACACCGAAAGTTTTGTTACAAAATAATTATTTAATGATCCTTTAACAGAAGTGAGGAGTCACGTTATCATGGACTAAGAGACAAGGTTGCGTGGGAAGCTAAAGGTAATGATATGATATGAGCCATTAGTAGACATGTTGTCCAAGAATGTTTATTTCTTGGTGAACCATTGCACCGTTTCATTGGACATGAAAGAAAAGATGTATGTTAAAGAAGTTCTCTTAAAGTGTGAAAGCTAATTGTTGAATGTTTCAAATCGAGACGGCCGTTATGTAAATAATTTTCAAAGATGTTTTGGCAAAGTATGAAGGGAATGGTGAGCTCAAATGATGCCTATCACTCCTAGATTGATAGGAAAGAGAAAGAAAGATTTAGAAACTCAGGAAAATCATATGATTGTGCGACGGTGCATCGAGATTTATTGTTGTGTTCATATGCAACCATAGTTATGCCATAGGCGTTGGATGTCACTTCATGATACGACATGTTATTGAAAGGAAAGTTGTGGAGCCAAAGATCATGAAGATAATAGTTCATAAAGTTGGAATCGTTAAAGAAGTGTCCTGATTAGCTCAAAATTGACTGAAGGTTTTATGGTGAGCCAAGAAAGCTTATTATGAACAAAGTGGGTATTATGGTCTAACCATAAGACTCGATAGGGGGATATGTTATGCATCAAAAGTTATGGCGAGTCGATCCTTTGTTAAATGAGTCATGTTAGTCATAGTAGCAAGTTAATAAGGATATGTGTCGGAAGGTCTTATCCACCAAATGAATAGTCTTCGTTGACTGTAATGTGTGTACTACTTATGAAGGTTGAAGAAATGAGGTGATTACTTGTTTTGATTTAAAGATTGAACTAAAGAAATGACGAAACGGTTGAAATGTAATGTGATAGTATGTGTGTAAAAAATGTGCGACTTGTGCTCAAGTCAAACCTGGGAGCCAAACGATATATGGAAAGGTGCGACAATCGGTTATTCCGAAGCAGAAATGTATTTATATGACTATGGATTATGTGATGAAGTTGATTATACTCCCTAAGGTAAATGATGTGATATGAGTCGTTGTAGATTATTTGACAAAAATGCTCCTTCTTCTCGTTACTCATGAGTATGTGCGCGTGGTGAAGCTTTCCACTTGTATATAGGTGAACCGTTAATATTATGTTTGATCTTCATAAAAAGGGTAAACTCTAGAAGATATATGGTAGGTGCTTGTGTATTGCTTTTAGATGACATCAATGGTACTTTCGTGAGTGTTATTGAACGTATGCCTTGATAATGAAACCAATGTGACTCCATTGGAATATGGGAGCATTGGTGCTAAGAAAGTGATTGTAGATGAGCCGTTTAAGATTCTTGGCCGAAGTAAATAAGCTTCGTATGAAGAAAATTGACCTTGTGTTTGTGAAATGGAGGTGATGTGTCCAATTTATAAGTATCGCCCACATCATTTATGGCCGGTTTCGTATGTGTTTCGAGTCAATTTTGTATGCAGTTGGCGCGTTTATGGTGTTTGTTAGTGCTTTCAGGTTCTTAGCAGGTTGCGCGTCCATTTGGTGCACCTTATGACGAATTTAGGCCAAGATGTTAATCCTAGTGTTCGAGAGCTGTTAACGAGAAAGAATTTTGAGGAGGTTAGTGTCAATGCGCCGCAGTGGGAAGAACGAAGCGCCACTGTGCCGCAGTCATTGGGTGAAAAGGCCACATGCTTTCCAGGGGATTTACACTGCGCCGCAGTGGGAAGAACAAAGCGCCACTGCGCCGCAGTCATTGGGTGAAAAGGCCACATGCTTTCTAGGGAATTTACACTGCGCCGCAGTGGGAGGAATGAAGCCCCACTGCGCCGCATTCAAAGGTCGTGAAAGAAACCCTAATTTCCAGAAATATTCCACTGCGCCGCAGTGGGAGTGCGCCAGTCTCACTGCTCCGCAGTCAGCAGTACGGGGAGCCTAATGTTTCAGCTTTTCAGCCGTTCAAAGGGGGGAGGTATATAAGCAAGAAAATAAACGGTTTTTCTGCATCCAAGTTTTCTTTCTAGGGGCTGCTCTACACGAATTCCTTCAAGGGTGATCTTAAATTCTATCAATTGGATTCACTGAAGATTCAAGAACACCGTCTAGATCGTATCTACTTTTCCGTCTTTGCAATTTTAATTTAAACAATCATTGGTACAATATGTTCTCTTTCAATTTCTTTTATGAATTTCAATTTAGCATGAGTGGCTAGAATTCTTAATCATCCACTTTGATGAAACTTGACGAATGATATGATTGCTTAATTTTAATTCAAGAGTTGATTCAATTATCGTTGTGTCGTGATCTTTATCAATTAATTTCCTTGTGATTTATTCTATTGATGTTGATGGTTTATGTGTTCATCGTTAGTGGTACTAGGTGAATATATGTTGGGATTTTTGGGTTTTTATCAAAGTAATATTATCCTTATAATATTAAAACGCAGCGGAAATTGAACGATTTCAATGTGACATATGTAGTTAAAACCAATTTTAACTTATAAAAGAAAACCCAAACAATAAGGATCCATGTATATGAATAGCATACATACAAAACAACAACCATAGGGTGTTTTAGAAGACTACCTTCTTCCAAGCTTATGAGAAGGTTGAATGAAGGAGTTGATGATCTTGAAGTGGTTAGTCTTCAACCTAGAAGAACCTCAAGCTAGTATACCCCAAGCTTCCAACAAACACCCAAACTATGCTAGGATTTTAACTTGAAAACCCTTCCCCTTTTCTTCCTTATTGCCGAAACCAAAAAGAGAAAAGAGAGAGTATTTTTCTCTTGAGAAGTTGAGAGAGTTCTTACAATTCTTGCATGTAAGAGTTGATGCACTCTATGTTGTGTTGTGTGTGTGTGATCCCTTTCCACACTCCAAGTCCATGTGCTCTTATGTGTAAGAAACACACTCAAGACCACATGGGGGGGGGGGGGCCGGCCTCCAAGACCAACAAAAGAGGGAAAACCATTTTCATTAATTTTATAAAATATATCCTTTATATATTTTGTAGATAAAAGTGTAACATAACTTGTTACATATATTATGTAACATATTACATATTATACACAACACACATAAATGTTTATTTCTCCAAATAAACATATTCACATTTCTCTCAAAATAAATCATCCATATAATTTATTTACATATCTCAAGTGCAATTATTCAGAAAACCACTTTCTAAATGTTTCAAGTATTTATATTTATTTAAGGATCATATCATATAAATAAATATCGTAAGTGTTTGTCTAGCTTGTTATTGGGTATGACCCGACTTGGATCATCACGTACTAGCCACGTCAATTTAATATGTGTCTTGGGCAGACGAATTCCAACAATCTCCCACTTGCACAAGATTCATAGAAGATTGACGCAAGCAGCAAGTACCGCCTAACAACGGTTTGCTACCCCTAATACGTATGACGAAGTGCCATTCAATAACATCATCCTCTTCAAGTCCCTTACTTGAAATGATTTAGGTGAATCGATCATTTATCCTTTTGTCACAGATGTCTTGTTAAATCCTAGAGACACAGAGTGATCATTCTCTATTGATTTAACTTTGTAACAGGCCTTAGACATCTAACTCTCAACGAATAAGAGGGACAAATTCCATCTCGACTACATACGTCTCTCACAATCACCTTATATCACACCTGAGCTTAGTCTTATGTACTGCCATGTTTCAGAACAGCGAAGAGCTAAGTCAAAGTATAACATTCAGTGAATATCAAGACCCAATATGTATCTCAGGTCTGAGGATACAATGATATTCGCCTTTTAACTCAAGATTACTTATGATCTATCATAGAGACTCTATGTAGTAATGCTTGATTGCAGGTCAGTCCAATATTTGTATCCCACAAATATCTATGAACCTTGGTAGCAACACTTTGCTCTATATTCAAAACCTTTTGAATATCTACCAATCCAAGTTCATAATAATCTTACATTCATATTTGTTCCCACAAATATGATCGACTACGGACATTTAGAATAATTAACTTATTCATGGATTTAAACATGCAAAAATGGAACATAACACAATTTAAATGCAAAATACCAATATTCATATAAATAAATATCGTAAGTGTTTGTCTAGCTTGTTATTGGGTATGACCCGACTTGGATCATCACGTACTAGCCACGTCAATTTAATATGTGTCTTGGGCAGACGAATTCCAACAATCTCCCACTTGCACAAGATTCATAGAAGATTGACGCAAGCAGCAAATACCGCTTAACAACGGTTTGCTACCCCTAATACGTATGACGAAGTGCCATTCAATAACATCATCCTCTTCAAGTCCCTTACTTGAAATGATTTAGGTGAATCGATCATTTATCCTTTTGTCACAGATGTCTTGTTAAATCCTAGAGACACAGAGTGATCATTCTCTATTGATTTAACTTTGTAACAGGCCTTAGACATCTAACTCTCAACGAATAAGAGGGACAAATTCCATCTCGACTACATACGTCTCTCACAATCACCTTATATCACACCTGAGCTTAGTCTTATGTACTGCCATGTTTCAGAACAGCGAAGAGCTAAGTCAAAGTATAACATTCAGTGAATATCAAGACCCAATATGTATCTCAGGTCTGAGGATACAATGATATTCGCCTTTTAACTCAAGATTACTTATGATCTATCATAGAGACTCTATGTAGTAATGCTTGATTGCAGGTCAGTCCAATATTTGTATCCCACAAATATCTATGAACCTTGGTAGCAACACTTTGCTCTATATTCAAAACCTTTTGAATATCTACCAATCCAAGTTCATAATAATCTTACATTCATATTTGTTCCCACAAATATGATCGACTACGGACATTTAGAATAATTAACTTATTCATGGATTTAAACATGCAAAAATGGAACATAACACAATTTAAATGCAAAATACCAATATTCATATAAATGTGTTAATAAATACAAGTGTTCCGATATCCAAATACATAAAATAGATCATCACAATTTAAATACCAATATTCATATAAATGTGTTAATAACTACAAGTGTTCCGATATCCAAATACATAAAATAGATCAAATCCAATCACTAGAATATCGAAGTCCCATGGCACAAGTATGTTTCTCATGCTTGGGCCTTTCAAGGAGCTTCGTGAGTGGATCCGCAACATTTTGATCAGTGTGAACTTTGTGAATACATATCTTTCCCTTTTCAACTTCATCCCTTATGTAGTTGAATCTCCGCTCAATGTGCCTAGTCTTTTGATGTGCACGAGGTTCCTTGATTTGAGCAATCGCACCCTCGTTATCACAAAGAATTTCTAGGGTTCTTGAATGGAAGGAACAACCCCTAGATCGGCAATGAATTTCTTCAACCATGCAGCTTCTTGTGCTGCTAAAGAAGCGGCGATGTATTCAGACTCTGTAGTGGACAATGCAACCACATCTTGCTTTGAGCTTTTCCAAGAAACAGCTCCTCCATTTAGAATGAAGATATACCCCGATTGTGATCGAGAATCATCTCGATCAGTTTGGAAACTCGCATCCGTGTAACCCTTTACAACGAGTTCCTCCTCACCAGATCCATATATTAAGAACATATCTTTAGTGTTTCTAAGATATTTCAATATATATTGACAGCCATCCAATGACTATCACCTGGATTTTGCTGGTATCTACTTGTCATGCTTAAAGCGCATGACACGTCCGGTCTCGTGCATATCATAGCATACATGATGGATCCTATAGCAGATGCATATGGGATTCCACTCATTCTCTCTTGCTCAACTTTTGAGCTGGGAGATTGAGAAGTACTCAATATAGTTCCTCTTTGAATAGGCACCAAACCCTTTTTGGAGTTTTCCATCTTGAACCTTTCAAGATCTTGTCTATGTATGCACTTTGATTCAAACCTATTAAGCGCCTTGATCTATCCCTATAGATCCTTATTCCCAAAATATAGGCGGCTTCACCAAGATCCTTAATGGAAAAGCAACTTCCAAGCCAGGCTTTTACACCTTCCAAGGTTGGAATGTCATTTCCAAATAGTAGAATGTCATCGACATATAATACTAGAAAAATAATGATGCTCCCACTAGCCTTCTTATACACACAAGCTTCATCAGCGTTTTTGATGAAGCCAAATTTCTTGACTTCTTCATCAAAACGACGATTCCAGCTTCTTGATGCTTGTTTCAATCCATAGATTGATTTCTTTAACTTGCATACCTTTTTAGGATGTTTAGGATCGACAAAACCTTCAGGCTGATCCATATAGACATCTTCCTCAAGATATCCATTTAGAAAAGCGGTTTTGACATCCATTTGCCATATCTCATAGTCATAATGTGCGGCTATGGCAAATAATATCCTAAAGACTTTAGCATTGCCACAGGCGAAAAAGTTTCATCATAATCGACCCCTCGAGTTTGAGTGAAACCTTTTGCTACAAGTCTAGCTTTATAAGTACTCAGTTTCCATGCATATCGTGTTTCAATTTGAACACCCACTTACTTCCAACTACTTTGGAATTAGGAGGTTCAACAACCAATTCCCAAACTTGGTTGTCATACATGGATTGCATCTCAGCGTTCATGGCCTCTAGCCATTTGTCCGAATCTGATTTGGACATAGCATCATGGTAGGTGGTAGGTTCATCAGAAACTACCATGTAGCATTCATCCACGAGAAATCCATATCTCTCAGGTGGATAAGTAGCTCTACCAGATCTACGAACGTTTTGTGTGTCTTGATCAACCCTTTGATCATCTTCAACATCCTTTTGTTGAATGCTAGTGTCACCCAAGTGTGTATCTGTCAGTGGTTCTTGATCTTCTTCAAGTTCCACTGTTCTGGAACTAGTTCCTTCCATAAGGAATTTAGTTTCCAAGAACTCAGCCTTTCGAGCAACAAATACATTTTGCTCATTAGGATTGTAGAAATAATATCCCAAATCATCTTTGGGATATCCTACAAAGATACACTTAGTGGATCGGGGTTCCAATTTGTTTGAGGCATCATGTCTTACATAAGCCTCACAACCCCATACCTTTAAATATGATAAAGATGGAACTCTTCCATGCCATATTTCAAAAGGTGTTTTCTCCACTTTCTTGGTGGGAGCCATATTTAAATTCGGGCAGCAGAGATTATGGCATATCCCCAAAATGATAGAGGTAGTGAGCTTTTACTCATCATGGAACGAACCATATCTAATAGAGTTCGATTCCTCCTTTCAGACACACCATTATGTTGTGGTGTTCCAGGTGGAGTTAGTTGTGAGACAATCCCACAACTTCTAAGATGATCTTGAAAAGCATCACTTAGGTATTCACCTCCTCTATCAGAACGAAGAATTTTTATCGTCTTACTGAGTTGGTTTTCTACTTCATTCTTGAAAATTTTGAACATTTCAAAAGCTTCACTCTTATGTTTTAATAAGTATACATAACCGTAACGACTATAGTCATCGGTGAATGTAATGAAGTATCTTTCACCATTCCTAGTCATTGGCTTAAAAGGACCACATACATCCGAATGTATGATACCTAATAAATCTTTTGCCCTTTCATTAGTGCCTTTGAAAGGTGCTTTAGTCATCTTGCCTTGTAAACAAGATTCACATACATTAAATAAATCATTTGATTTCGTTTTCAAAAGACCATTCTTTTGAAGTGTTAGTATGCGATTCTTATTTATATGGCCAAGACGACAATGCCAAATATAGGTTTCACTTAAATCTAATTTAAGTTTCTTGGTGGTAGCTTGGTACATTGAGTTATCATATGTTTGGTTTTCATGAACTAATTCATAAATACCATTTAAAGGCATAGCTTTAAAATAAAATACATCATTCAAAGAAACATGGATATCATTGTTAACAAAATTAAAATCATATCCAACATGTCTTAAACGGGAAACAGAAATAATACTCCTAGTCAAACTAGGTGCATACAAACATTGTTCAATACAATTTCCAAACCATTTGGAAGTTTCAAAAGATAGTCTCCTTGGGCTTCAACATGCACCAATGCACCATTGCCCATAAAGAGACTAATGTCTCCCTTCTTGATGTGCTTCTTTCTTATGAACCCCTGTAACATATTACAAATATGAGTTCCACATCCGGTATCCAATACCCATATGTAAGAAAAAACTGTATTAAGCTCAATATATATCATAAATATTGTACCTGAGGTTTGCCCTGCATCCCTCTTAGCTTTTAACTCTTGAGATAGGTTGGACAATTACGTTTCCAATGTCCTACCTCCCCACACTCAAAGCATGGGTCATTGACAGCAACCTTTTGCTTCTTCGCCTTTTGGGTATCCATTTTTCCCTTTCCTTTGCCTTTAAAATTCCCTTTGTAGTTACCCTTTCCCTTAGCAACATTTGCCTTGGGTCCGGAGTAAGCCCTTTTCTTTCCGCCTTCATTGATCATGAGAACGGGTTGAACTTTTCCTCCCATACTAGCCTCGGCCGTTTTGAGCATCCCATGAAGCTCGGAAACGGTCTTGTCCCATCCGTTCATGTTATAATTTAACACGAAAGTTTCAAATCTCTTAGATAATGAGTTAAGGATCATATCCGTAGCTAACTCATTTGAGACGGGACAATTAAGCCTTTCGAGGCGATCAATGTAGCTTTTCATTTTAAGAACATATGTTGATACGGGTTGTGAATCATCCATGCGACATGCATGAAGCGCTCGAACCGTTTCGAAGCGTTCAGCCCTTGCCTTTTGTTGAACATTTCCTTGAGTTGGGTAATCATGTCGTATGCCCCATGGTGCTCGAACTCCTTTTGGGGTTCGGGAGTCATACTCGCTAGCATTATGCAACTAACTTGCACGGAGTCCTCGACATATTTAACCCAATCATTATAGGCTTCAACATCAGTTTCTTCGGGCTCATCAGGAATAGGATCGTCTAAAATATAGGATTTCTTTTCGTGCCTAAGAACAATTCTTAAGTTACGAAACCAATCCACAAAGTTATTTTGATTAAGACGATCCTTTTCAAGGATGGATCTTAGTGAAAAGTTATGGACGTTTGGGTTGGGGTTAATTGCATTGTTAGCGGCCATCTACAAGATTAACAAAGTTCTTTATTAGTATTTTCGATATCAAATATAAATTTTAATTGTTAATACCCTTTTATGTCCCATGGACAATTAATAATTAAAACCTAGAATCCAACGTTACATTTAAATGATGGTTAGGTGACCTTTATCCCATGATCTAAATTAACAAGGTAGTCAACGTTTGACAATTGCAACAGTTTGCAATTTCTAGTGGTATGGGACCGGTTTAATATCTTATATTAAGTTGGCATGTTTAATCCCATCAACGCCTTTGGTTACCATGCTTCGGTGACCCTAATCACATGGCTTCCAAATCAAGTTGTCCTTCTTATACACACATGTAAATTTATCTTATACTAGTGGTTAGGTGACCTTTATCCCATAAGTACAATAAATTTACCTTAACTATAAGTTCCCTCAAAGTAGTTAGGTGACCTTTATCCTACAAAGAGTTCCCAAATAATTAAGTATTGTATAAAAGGATGGCGTTTAACTTGTTTTTAAAGGGTCGTTTGAGTTTTTATATTCTAGTTAAAAAACTATGTACCATAATGAATTTTGAAATCCAAATTTCAAGGTTCTTTTATAAAATCCATTTTTATAATTGTGACCATTAACTTTAATAAAACCCATTTTAATTTACCAAGTTAATGTCAATATTAAAACCAATTTTAATCTTTTATGTAGTCATCAAGTTTGTTGGTTTTGAGCATCCATATGACAAAATTAAACAAACAACCACATAAAATTAATAAGTGCACAACATTAGCCAACTAATTTTGACCACACTTGTTAGCCGAAACAAGTGGGCCAAAAGGTCTCAACCTAAGGGACAAAGTAACACAAAATATTGTGTTAGTTGAGCTCCCACTTGATCTTGCATCCAAATGCTTCAAGTAATCTTTTGTGATGTGATTTGTACAATTTTCTTCATTTTGATAACCCACTGCGCCGCAGTGGTTCTAATATACTCCCACTGCGCCGCAGTGGAAACTCACTGGTCTTCGGCTGCATTATCCCCCACTGCGCCGCAGTGGGTTTGACATACTCCCACTGCGCCGCAGTGGGAACTTACTGTCTCGGCCACATAATCCCCACTGCGCCGCAGTGGGTTTGATATACTCCCACTGCGCCGCAGTGAGAACTTACGGGTCTTCTCATTAGCCTCCAACTTTTAGCCCCAAACCTTTTGATGCCTTCTTGGAGATTACATTTATAATGAAAAATGCAACTAATCTACTTATTACATACCAAATGAAATAAATAGATTACATAACCAAATGAATGAATAAAATCCTATTTAACTATTACAACCATTGAATAATTAAACAAACACATCCACACATCACAAACATTCATAAGGTCTCTTGGCTAAGTTGTGACACTAAAATACACTAGAAAAAAAGGAACCTCCTTTTTGTGTATTAATTTCGGTCATTACCAAATGACCAAAAAATTGGATTTTGTCCAAACAAAATATCAACTTTTGATGTATGTATCCATATAACCGGCTCTAGATGCCATTGTTGGGATTTTTTGGGTTTTTATCAAAGTAATATTATCCTTATAATATTAAAACGCAGCGGAAATTGAACGATTTCAATGTGACATATGTAGTTAAAACCAATTTTAACTTATAAAAGAAAACCCAAACAATAAGGATCCATGTATATGAATAGCATACATACAAAACAACAACCATAGGGTGTTTTAGAAGACTACCTTCTTCCAAGCTTATGAGAAGGTTGAATGAAGGAGTTGATGATCTTGAAGTGGTTAGTCTTCAACCTAGAAGAACCTCAAGCTAGTATACCCCAAGCTTCCAACAAACACCCAAACTATGCTAGGATTTTAACTTGAAAACCCTTCCCCTTTTCTTCCTTATTGCCGAAACCAAAAAGAGAAAAGAGAGAGTATTTTTCTCTTGAGAAGTTGAGAGAGTTCTTACAATTCTTGCATGTAAGAGTTGATGCACTCTATGTTGTGTTGTGTGTGTAATCTCTTCCCACACTCCAAGTCCATGTGCTCTATGTGTAAGAAACACACTCAAGACCACATGGGGGGGGGGGGCCGGCCTCCAAGACCAAAAGGGGAAAACCATTTTCATTAATTTTATAAAATATATCCTTTATATATTTTGTAGATAAAAGTGTAACATAACTTGTTACATATATTATGTAACATATTACATATTATACACAACACACATAAATGTTTATTTCTCCAAATAAACATATTCACATTTCTCTCAAAATAAATCATCCATATAATTTATTTACATATCTCAAGTGCAATTATTCAGAAAACCACTTTCTAAATGTTTCAAGTATTTATATTTATTTAAGGATCATATCATATAAATAAATATCGTAAGTGTTTGTCTAGCTTGTTATTGGGTATGACCCGACTTGGATCATCACGTACTAGCCACGTCAATTTAATATGTGTCTTGGGCAGACGAATTCCAACAATATTTATCGTTTCAATTCGATTGTCTTTGATCGTTTGTCACCGGTTCATGGTATGACGGTGGATGTCAAGTCGATAATAGGAATTAATCGGTAAACATGTTTAGAAACGGTTGGTGGTTCCACGTTTTAATTCACATAGACATAATTGTTATTTGGATAATCAATTAAACTAATCGTTGGGGAGATTCTCTAGGCATTGGTGGTACCGGCTTGGGTAATTAAACTAGCAATTTAGGTGTTTGGATGATTTGCGAGCGGTTGGTGGTACCACGTGAGCATTTTTATCCATTCACGATTATCTTGTCAACTCTTTAGAAGTTGGTTTTAAACGAAGGCAATCATAGCGGTAGTCGAGTAGATTCGAAGTGGATGATCTTTATTAACATTATCTGAAAACTACTTTCTTCTATTTTGTCTTGTTATTTGAATTTCTTTTACTTCAATTGTCAAAGTTAGGTAGCAATTCGGCTACGGTTCCATCCTTTTCTAAAACTACTTTAGCAAACAATTATTTCAAAACCAATCCCTGCGAACGACCTCGAACTTGCTATTTACTATACTATATGCGATCAGGTCCACTGCCTGAAAGTGTGTAGTAGTCGGTTTTTGGTCGGTACTTGTTTATAAATTTACAAACTCGATTTCACACATCAATTTTTTTGGCGCCGCTGCCGGGGATTTGTGTTCCGATTTAGTTCTTACTTTAGTGGTTTGATCCTTTCTCACGCGTGAGAAAGTTACATGGTTTATTAGTTTAGTTATCTTTTCTTATCACCGGTGCATTTGACGTGTTTGTGTTAGTTGTGTGTTTGCAGGTATTGTTTTAGTTGATGAACTTACGTTCTACGAGTCTACCTTTGCATAGTCCTTTGTCTACTCCGAGAAGACCAAGAGGGCGTCGGTTTAATTTCACTGAACCCACAACACCTATACCAACACCGTTCTCACCTATAGCTAAACTCACTCCTGATTCACACGAGGAAGGGTTTTTTTTAGACAGATTCTTCAATCTAGAAGTTAAGCAAGAAGAGATGGGTGACGAACAACCAATGGATCCAAATGACACTCACTATGGCGAGAGGGTTCGAACTATTCCAACCAACCGTGGCTCTGCCATTAGACCTCCGGCCATTGATCACACCTTCAATTTGAAAGGAAATCATCTCAAGAGTATAGAAGAGCAACAATTCGACGGAAAAAGGAAATGGGATCCTTACCAACATTTGGATCGGTTTGAAAAGTTGGCTCGACTTTATCAATATGGTCAAAATCAAATGAATGCCGTGAAGCTTGAGACATTTCCAATTTCGATAACTGGAGAAGCACTTGATTGGTTTAATGATCTACCAGAGAATTCAATCACTACTTGGGATCAACTTAAGGAGGCTTTTATTGGTGAATTTTACTCAATCCGAACTCAAAGAAGGTTAGAAAATATGATAAGGTCTTTCGAAGAAAATGCAGAGGAAGATGTTGTGGATGCTTGGGTTCGATTCAAGGAGATGTTGAGAAACTGTCCAGGACACAATTTGACTAAGGAACAGTATGTTGAGATTTTCTTTGAGGGGTTAGATAAGAAGTCTAAGCGAGAATTGGGATATGCCTTCGGGGGTAGTTTCAATAATATCACACCCAACGAAGGATATCAGATTTTGGAAGACATGGCAAAGGATAATTCCACGGTGGATGATGAACGATTTTTGAGGAATGAAAGGAAGATGAAAAAGGGCACTAAGGAAGGGAGAGTTGCATAGGCTGAATCTAGTAACGATTCGGCGGTTATTGGAGAGATTAAGGTGCTATCTGAGCGCATGGATAGGAGCTTTACTGCTCAAGAGACTAGGTTTAGTGCCCTTGAGAAGGATGTTAAGGTTCTAGCTGACGGGTGTGATTTTTGTGGAGATTTGCATTATTCTGATGAGTGTCCTAATAAGAGCCCCGAGGATGTGAACTATGTCCAGAATCAGCCCCAAGGGAACTTCCATCGCAACACCGGTTACCAAAACTGGCCTTCTGGTAATCCTTCCTACAATTCTTCTTATCAGGCTAATAATTCCCGTTTTTCAGGTAACAGGTGGCAAAGAGACAATTTTCAGAATCAGCCTACTCAGCAGGCTCAAGGATCAGGTTCTTCTTTTACTTCTGATCTCAATGCCGAGTTGAGAGAGATGATGAAGCAACTGGCAAGTAATCAAGCTGAAACAAACACTAGCATTCAAATGATCAGGGAGGATACTAAGGCTTTGAGTGAGAGGATGGATCGGATAAACGGGAAGGTGGAAATCAACATGAAAAATCAGGGTGCTAACTTCAAGGATCTTGAAAGTAGGATGGCAGCTCTTGCTAGGCCCACGGGGGCTCTTCCTAGCAACACACAGCAGAATCCTAGGCCTCAGTTTAATTCGGGACAGAAATACACTCCACCTCCAGCCCGTAATGAGCAAGCTAATGCCATTACCACTCGTACTGGTAAGTCTTATGACCCACCTCCTATGCCTAAGGATGTTGTTTCAGATGTGCAGGATAAAGGGAGCGATGATGAAGTTGTTGATGAAGAGCTTGAGATGGAGGAAGATCCGACCGTGAAGACTCCGGTCACTCCACCAAAACCGGCTGTGGTTCCAGAGGTTAAACCATACAAGCCGAAGATCCCATTTCCACAGAGATTCAAGAAAGCAAAGCTGAAGGAGCAATATAACAAGTTCGTGGACATGATTAAAAATGTTCATATTAACGTTCCTTTAGTTGATCTCATTCAGGGGATGAATTAAGCCAAGTTCCTTAAGGAGCTTGTGACGGACAGAGGAAAATTTGAAGAGGCAAAGGCCACTTTTCTTAATGCCGAGTGTTCTGCTATTGTGCAGAATAAAATTCCGCCAAAGCTAGAAGACCCAGGGAGTTTTCTTATCACTTGCTCCATTAGAACTCTTACTTGTAAAGCCTTAGCTGATTTAGGGGCTATGTTAGGACCAGTTTCAGTGAAACTCGCCAGTCTCCAGTTGCACCTGGAGACCAAGAAGATTTGTCCAGAAATATATTGAAGTCCAGTTGCATCGTACAGTTAACGCAACTGAAGACTTCCTCCAGTTGAGAACTGACCAGTTGAAGAATCATTCCAGTTGAAGTCGAAGACAACAAGTGGAAGATAGAGAATGACAATGGAAGCGAAGCCCAGTTGACATTCTAGTCAGTTACAAACTGGAGACCATCAGTGAAAAGCTCTTACAAAGCTTTACACTGATTACGAGGAATTGACTTTATGCTTTATGTGCTATTACACGGATAAAAGGATTTATCTATGTATAAAGTACAAAAAGGTACATAAAGCTGGTTGAGTAAAGTTGTTTTATACTGCAACTTTACACAGCATTTTAAGGAATTAAATGCTATTCCTTAAATGTTCTCAACCATATTTGTACGGCCAAAGTTAACATCCCAATGTTAACTTAGCCTATAAGTACAAGTCATTGCACAACAAGAATAACACACAAAAACATATACTTTGCATACCTGCAATATTCTTGGTGAACTTGTGCAATATTCTCTCAATCGTAAAAAGGAACATTTCACAACTTTAAGTGTTTCGATTGTTTAGAGAAATTCCAAGTGTAGATCAATTATAGTTCATAGGTTGTTAGGATATTTACATACTTTGTATTATCTTGGTTCCGCAACAACCTTGTAATTTATTTAAAGTTAATAAATAAATTACACTTGAAAATTACATATTGTCTCACCAATTTACTTTACAAGTATTTTATATTATTGCATTGTTCTTTACTTATTGTCACTTAAATAAGTAATCTATCTAGAACCTGGTATATACTCACTGCAACTGGTCGTCTCCAGTTCAGTGCTTATATTGCAAAGTAACTCCACCATCGACATTGAGGTGTCTTCAGGTAGTACCATCTATTGAGTTGGGACTTACAAGTGGTATCAGAGGAGAAGGCTAATAAACTTGCCTAGATCTGCTTAGATGACTACTACTGAAGGTGGAGATGGTTCTGGTCAAGATGAAAACCCTTTGAATACTAATACACCACCTGTTCAAAATGTTAATACAAACCCTCCTCCTCCTACTGCCCCAAACCATGTCCATGTACATTATTCTAACACTCCTGTTCCAAAATTTGATGGAAACAGTGAGACCTTTGGTACATGGAAGGCCAGAATGCTTTTGCATTTTGGTGGGATAGAGAGATATATGCTGAAAATCCTTAAGGATGGACCGTATATACCCATGTCTCTTGGGGTAAGTCCTCTTCTAGATCCAACTAGAAGAAGAGGTTCCAGAGAAAAGCTCGAAGACCACTGGTCTGATGAGGATCGTAGACTTGTAGATCTGGACACCAGACTCAAGAACATGATCCTTGGAGCTGTCCCTGAAGATCTAATTCCAACACTTGTGTTGTTCCCCAGTGCCAAGTCAATGTGGGATGAATTAGTTATTCAGTTTGAAGGAGGTGATGGCACCATTGTCACCAGAAAGGTTGCCTTGAACAAGAAGTATGAATCCTTCTTTGCTTTGCCCAATGAAACTCTAAGTGGTACTTACACTAGGTTTTCTAGCCTCATTAATCAGTTGAAAGGCTTGGGTGTAGAGAAGGATAAGGATATTCTTCTTGAGAAGTTTTGTGATATTATTCCTTCCAAATGGGAAAATATGGTTCTTGTCTTGAGACAAGGTAAAACCCTGCACAGCCATACTCTTGCATCGCTCTATGGAGCCTTCAGATTCACTGAAGACATAATGCTGCAAGACTGGTGGCTGAGCAGGATGCCATGAACCATGCCCAGAGTCCCAAGGTTGCTAGTGTAACTGAGCGACCTTGTACTGCTTTAATGTCTGCAGAGAGTGTCCAGGCACACTCAATGAAGGAGATGTTAAACAGTTTCTTGAACTCTGGCCTGACCACTGAAATCAGTGACGGTTGTGATGAGACTGACGATGATGATCTGCTAGCCATGATCGCTAAAACCTTTAATAGGTTTAAGCATAAATCTAAAAGATTTAATGGCCCAAACAATGCTTCCAGCTCCAGCTCTCTGGATAAAACCAATCTTACCTGCTATAAATGCGGTAAGAAAGGTCATTTTATGAAGGAATGCAGATCTAGTCAGATGAACAACCAAACTGGTCCCTCTGTCCCAAATTTCAATCGGCCTGATGATAGCTACAAAGCTAAATATAAGAAGCTTAAGGCCCAGATTGCCCTCCTGTCCATGGAAAAAGAAAAGGATCAGTGCTTGATGGCACAATAACTCCACCATCGACATAGAGGTGTCTTCAGGTAGTACCATCTATTGAGTTGGGACTTACAAGTGGTATCAGAGGAGAAGGCTAATAAACTTGCCTAGATCTGCTTAGATGACTACTACTGAAGGTGGAGATGGTTCTGGTCAAGATGAAAACCCTTTGAATACTAATACACCACCTGTTCAAAATGTTAATACAAACCCTCCTCCTCCTACTGCCCCAAACCATGTCCATGTACATTATTCTAACACTCCTGTTCCAAAATTTGATGGAAACAGTGAGACCTTTGGTACATGGAAGGCCAGAATGCTTTTGCATTTTGGTGGGATAGAGAGATATATGCTGAAAATCCTTAAGGATGGACCGTATATACCCATGTCTCTTGGGGTAAGTCCTCTTCTAGATCCAACTAGAAGAAGAGGTTCCAGAGAAAAGCTCGAAGACCACTGGTCTGATGAGGATCGTAGACTTGTAGATCTGGACACCAGACTCAAGAACATGATCCTTGGAGCTGTCCCTGAAGATCTAATTCCAACACTTGTGTTGTTCCCCAGTGCCAAGTCAATGTGGGATGAATTAGTTATTCAGTTTGAAGGAGGTGATGGCACCATTGTCACCAGAAAGGTTGCCTTGAACAAGAAGTATGAATCCTTCTTTGCTTTGCCCAATGAAACTCTAAGTGGTACTTACACTAGGTTTTCTAGCCTCATTAATCAGTTGAGAGGCTTGGGTGTAGAGAAGGATAAGGATATTCTTCTTGAGAAGTTTTGTGATATTTCCTTCCAAATGGGAAAATATGGTTCTTGTCTTGAGACAAGGTAAAACCCTGCACAGCCATACTCTTGCATCGCTCTATGGAGCCTTCAGATTCACTGAAGACATAATGCTGCAAGACTGGTGGCTGAGCAGGATGCCATGAACCATGCCCAGAGTCCCAAGGTTGCTAGTGTAACTGAGCGACCTTGTACTGCTTTAATGTCTGCAGAGAGTGTCCAGGCACACTCAATGAAGGAGATGTTAAACAGTTTCTTGAACTCTGGCCTGACCACTGAAATCAGTGACGGTTGTGATGAGACTGACGATGATGATCTGCTAGCCATGATCGCTAAAACCTTTAATAGGTTTAAGCATAAATCTAAAAGATTTAATGGCCCAAACAATGCTTCCAGCTCCAGCTCTCTGGATAAAACCAATCTTACCTGCTATAAATGCGGTAAGAAAGGTCATTTTATGAAGGAATGCAGATCTAGTCAGATGAACAACCAAACTGGTCCCTCTGTCCCAAATTTCAATCGGCCTGATGATAGCTACAAAGCTAAATATAAGAAGCTTAAGGCCCAGATTGCCCTCCTGTCCATGGAAAAAGAAAAGGATCAGTGCTTAATGGCACAAACTGAGAGAAAATGGGAGTACTCTGATGACTCATCAGCTGATGAAGAAGAGGAAATGGATATGTGTTTCATGGTCTTGGAAGATCAACAACAATACGTGGCGAAAGAAGATGTCATCACTGGAAGATGGGTGGACATCATTTTGAAAAAGGTATGTGATTATGACAATCAGGTGGATCCAGAACTGAAACTGGACCTTGCTGAATCATTAAGTGGTGATTTGGCTTTTGTGGAAACTGTTAGAGCAGATAGTGAAAGATATCTGGATACTATCTTAATTGAACTAAACAATGTTAAACCACAACTTAATGATTTACAAAGTGTCCAGTTGGCTCTCAAGGAGCCAGTTTTAAAAATTGAGGCTTTAGAATTTGATAATCAAAAATTAATTTCTGATCTTGAAAAAGAACAAATGATTATCAAGTCATGGGTAAAAGCATCTGGAAAGAATTATGATACATTTTCTAGAACTATTGATGTTCAGAAAAATGCATGGAAATCTGGAGATCTGGAAATGGCAGCTCTCATACCGGATCTTCATGCATTGCCTCCAGCTCTCAGGGTTGAAACTCCTTATGATCAACCTGAGACTATTGAAACTGAACCCATTGAGACCACCCCCACTGAGGTTAAACCTGGAGCCAAACAGGCTAGTGCTCCAGTCAAAAAGGCCACTGGTAACAAGCCTTTACCTCAGAAGTCTAAGGAGCCAAAGACCCAAAAGCCTAAAACTCCAGCTGAACCAAGGTCCAAGGTTCAGCAGCCTGATGAAAACGATATTTTGTTTAAACTGGAAAGTCAACTCCAACTTTTGTCTCGACAGGTTTAGAGTTGTACTGCCCGTATTGAAAATCTGGAAGGAGGTTCATCACCTCCAGTTGTAAAACAAAATATTAAACCCCCTTCAAAACCAAAACAAAAGAATGTTCCATCTGGAACTAAATCTGATAAGAAAAAGGGGAGCAAGTATCAAATACCAATTGTTTTTACTTCTGCACCTGGATCTGGTGAAAAAGATCCAGATGTAGTCTTCAGTTTACCTCCACAACAATCAACTGTGACTTCTGTAGAGAAGTCCAGTGAACCCATCAAGAAAAGATGGGTTCACAAAAATAACTGATGATTTTTGTGGGTGTGCAGGGCGATCAAAAGAAGAATATCTGGTATCTGGACAACGCTGCTGGCCGGACTATGACCGGATGTAAGCCCCTGCTTGAAGAGTTCACTGTCCAAGATGGACCGGCAGTGACGTTTGGTAATGATCAAAGTGGAAAGACTGAAGGATATGGTGTGCTCAATAACGGACAGGTCGAATTCAAAAGAGTTGCATTTGTGAATGGTTTGAAATACAACCTGATCAGTGTCAGCCAACTTTGTGATGATGGCTACAGAGTTTTGTTCGATATTGCTCAAGGCACCATATTTAACAAGGATTGGAAAGTGGTGATGGTTGCACCAAGAAAAGGTAATGTGTACATCATGGATATGGAACCTGCTCCAAAAGAGCAGTGCTTCTATACCAAAGCTGATGAGGACACCAACTGGCTGTGGCATAAAAGATTATCCCATCTTAATTTCAAAAATATTAACAAGTTGTCTCGCAAACAACTGGTTGATGGGATACCTCAGATTTCTTTCAATAAATAAAAGCCATGTCCAGGGTGTGAGATGGGCAAGCAGAAAAGGGCCAGTTTCAAGACCAGGCAAAACTTTAGCATCACTGAACCTCTTCACATGCTACATATGGATCTCTTTGGTCCAGTGAATGTTCAAACTAGAGAGCTGGAAAGAAGTACACTCTAGTTGTGGTCGATGAATTCACCAGATATTGTTGGGTGGTATTCCTCAGATCCAAAAGTGATGCACCTGCTGAAATCATCTCTCTCATCAAAAGAGTTGAACTCAAGTATACTCGAAAAGTTTGTCAGTTGCGAAGTGATAATGGTACTGAATTTCAAAATAAGGTACTTAAAACATTTTGCAATGACACTGGCATCTCTCAAAACTTCTCATCAGCACACTCTCTAGAGCAGAATGGAGTTGTGGAAAGAAAGAATCACATACTGATAGAAGCAGCCAGAAGTATGCTATCTGAATCAGGTCTTCCCACCAGTTTCTGGGCTGAAGCAGTTGCAACTGCTTGTCACACCCAAAACCGGTCAGTCTACATCAAGAGACATAAGAAGACTGCCTATGAAGTACTCAGGAATCGTAAACCAAATATTGGATATTTTCATGTATTTGGTTGTCCAGTTTATATTTTAAACGATTCCAGTCAGCTTGGAAAGTTTGATGCAAATTGAGCTTAATTGAAGGTTTAATGGTGGATTTAGGTTAGTGTGTGAAATGTGTGTAAGTGTGTGAATGGGAGGTTGAAGATGATCTTAGAGAGAGAAAGTAAGTCAAATGTGTGTTAATTATGTTCAAGAGCTAGTTACAAATGAGAAGGCAAGGGGTTTATATATGCCTAATTACAATTATCACTTTGACCCCTTGCACTTTATCAACAATATAAAATGTAACTTTATTTACACTTTAACACCACTAAATTGTATTTCTAACAATCTCCCCCTTGGTGTTGAATTATAAATGTTGCATCGTCTTCGGTCTTTAAATAACATGATGAGCCCATTTGTTGAAAATCTTCAATGTTGATTGGACTTTGAAGCTTTCTCATTGTCTTCAACTTCTTATATCAACCTTGACTTTGAATCTTCTCAACAAACAAATATTCTTGACGATGACTTTCTACAACTTGATCTTCTCTTGCAACTTTGAATACTTTGGAAGCACCTTTGAAATCTTTGTAGCTTTTAAGCTTTCACAACTTGAACCTTTGAATGTTGATTTCAACTTGATGTTGCTTTGAGAAGTAAGTTGAACTTTGAGTAGCATGCGGAAGCTTGGATTTGACTTTGAATTCTTTTGGCTTTGCGGAAGCTTGGTTTTGACTTTGAAACCTCTTGGCATTTCGGAAGCTTGGTTTTGGAATGCGGAAATTTGATTTGACTTTAAAACTTCAATTCTTGATCGAACTTGTCTCTAAATCAATAAACATCTTGGAGCACTTGATTCTTTGATCAATTAACTTTTGCTCCCCCTCAATCAAACAACTATCTCGGAGCAAATTATTCAATAACAAATCTTTAATCTCTTGCTCCCCCTCGAACAAACAATCATTTCGGAGCATATTTAACATTTCATGAGATTACTCTTGCTCCCCCTCAAATGAACAATCTCTTCAATTAAAGAACAAACTTAACTATCCAACTTAATTTTCTTTGTAGCATCAACAAACGACAATCTCTATTCAATCTCAAACTTTTCATTTCTTCTCAAACATTATTCAATCTCAAACTCTTGTGATCATCAACCACTGGTCAATTATCCAATAAATCTTTCAATTATCGACCATGTACATCATATTGAATATACTCGATCTCGAATCAATCTTTCTTTAACTTTCTCAAAACAATCTTTCAACTTAGCACAATAATTATTCACTCTCTTCACCTAAACTAACGATCCTTTAAACAACCAAACATTATGAATCATCCTCAAACAAATTCTATCAATCAAATTCTACCTATATCCTTGAATTCTATCTATCAATCATTTAATCATTTCTCCCCCTTATGATGAAAATGTGAAACGGTTTCATCATACAATAATGATTGATAGCATAAATGGTAGATACCAACAAACGACAAGCAAGCAAAGTAACCCAACCCAATTCCCAATTCCCAATGAACCTATTGGTGAACTAGAATGTGAGGTTGCGTTGTTGGAAAAAGATTTTATAATGGTGTTTGGGTTCTTTGTGTTTGTGTGAAGAGAAGTGAAAACCGGATAATAATGATCCGTTAACACAACCAAAAATCAAAAGGATTAATGGTGTGGCCTAAAAATACGATTACTATTTTAGGACTTCCCATTATCATCGAGAAATGTACAAAGCTTATCTCTAAATGGTTCGGTCTATGGCTTTTCAACCGATAGATTGCTTTAAAGAATGTAATCCATGGTCAGTGTCACAAAGGCGTTCAATAACCATGTCTTACTATCCTCAAAGACTTTTGGGAAAATAAATCCGAGGTCACATAGACTTCTCGTTTACTCAACAAATTCATAAAATGAAAATGTGAGACCTACGTTCAACGTTGGAAAAGATGTTAGCATTGGTAGGATTTCCATTCGATCATCGTGGAATATCAATAATATGATATCACTACGAATGTTCCGGCAATATCACAAAGATATGCAATGTCACAAAGACATATAAAGACTCTATGTGTCCTAGTCAAATGAAAGATATATCAAGTACGCTCTAGACTCGATAAGTGATCAAATGAAGTCGGGGACTGGAGCAGAGTGTCTCCCTTTTTCAATATCAACGTCTTCCAAATGAAGAGTCGATAGAAATGTGAAAATCTCCGTGGGAATAAAACAAGTATTTGTTAAGAAACACTTGAGTGGTTAGGTAAAGATGTGCATTGCTTCACTGGGTCCATGAAGTCTTCTTCAATATCGAGAAATCAACAAATGAAATCCGATAGGAACGTGTTGACCCGGCTTTTAGAGAATTTTGGGAGGGCTTTCATTTCTTTTAGCCCTTTCTCACATCATCTTTTCACCGTAACCTCTCACTTTTCGACTACTCCCTCATGGCCTATTTGCACAAACAACATCACCACGCTCATAAACCCTCACAATCTAAATTGAGAATTTAACTCCGGGGTTAGATCTCATCGGCGATGACAAGATCATGGAGTATTTATGAGTGGCCTAAACTCTCATGTGCAAATCTAACACCGAACTTCTATGAATTTGATCGAAAATGGTTTGAAAATCTTCCAAAGTGTTTTAAAATGGAAAATGAGTTTAAACACTTGGAAGTTTTGGTTTTATAAACAAACTCCCCCTAAATATATGCATGATATAAACAAAGTTTTTGCATATAAAGGGTGAGTAAAGAGTTTGAAAGTTGCTCACAAACATTAAAAATGAGACAACAAAGGCAGTACACAAAGGCGTTCGATGCCTTGCATCTCATCCAAAACATTGTGAGAAACTCAAAGACAAAGTAAATAAACAAAATGATTAAAAGAGAAAATCTTTTTGGATTTTTCAAAAATAAGAAAATGAAAATCTTTTTTGATTTTTCTAAAAGTAATGAAATTACGAAAACGGTTTTAGCACGGGTTATACACTGATGTGTGCATAAGCCACTTTTCATCAAATCATTTCGAAATCACTTTTGGAACCCATTTGAGATTGGGTCCAATGGTTTTTGAATTCTTGAAAGTCCAAATGTAAGTCTCATCGATTTGATGAATCGAAGTTGCATTCCACGGAGAACTAAAACCCGGTGGTTTAGTTGAAAAGAGTTTTCGTGGAAGCAACGGTGAAAAATCATTTGATTTCTTTGAAAAACTTCCAATCTTGTGAGATTGAGTTGAAAAATGATTTTTCGAAGCAAAATCATTCATCTTTTGCACAACTGCTTTTACAGGTTTTGGTGCAAGATCAAAAAGTTCCGAAAAAGAATATTTGAATGATTTTGACTCAATTGACTTATCTTTTGAAATCGGTTTCCATTTAGATTTAGTCAACTGAGATTTTGCTTGAGAAATATGTCCAGAATTATCCTCAAATGATAGAAAAGAGACAAAAGTAGTTGTTCCATCTAAAATAGGTTTCTTAGAAAACTTCTTACCCTTTTGTAAGGAGTAATTAGTAAACTGAGACACCTTTCTTCCAAAAGGTTTAGAAAATTTACCCGTGTAAACCTTCTTTGGAACATCAACTTTTGGTTTGGAAGAATTAGATTTTGGAAAACTTTTGAACACTTCAGTCTTGTCACAAACACACTCAAGATGAGTCTGAGTTGAGGTCTCAACAGTCTTAACAATATCACATTCACTTGTTACAGAAGAATCCACAACTTCACATACAGGACAATCAGGTTCAGTGCAACCTTCAACAACTTCTTTAGGTAGGCCAAGAGAAACAGAACAATGAT
Source organism: Erigeron breviscapus (assembly GCA_034093135.1). Classification (NCBI taxonomy): domain Eukaryota; kingdom Viridiplantae; phylum Streptophyta; class Magnoliopsida; order Asterales; family Asteraceae; genus Erigeron; species Erigeron breviscapus. The sequence continues at coordinate 151,452,142 of CM067167.1, read as the reverse complement.
TTTGACGCTGAAAAGATTTGGTTTGTGTTTGCAATTCAATCTCAAGATCGAAAATTTTCTTTGTCAAAAATGTTTCATTTGACTGAAGTTGCAAACACTTGTCATCAAAACACTTGATTTGAGCACAAAACTTTGTTCTTTCTTCTTCAATTTTGCTCTCAAAAATGGTGAACTTATTTTGCAACTCATGGTTAAGCTTAGAAAAATTTTCTTGAAATAGTGATTTGCCGAGCTTAGATCTCTGCAAATGGCCAGTTCGTCCAACACTTAGAAAAATTTCCTTGAAATGTTGATTTGCCGAGCTTAGATCTCTGCAAATGGCCAGTTCGTCCAACACTTAGAAAAATTTCCTTGAAATGTTGATTTGCCGAGCTTAGATCTCTGCAAATGGCCAGTTCGTCCAACACTTAGAAAAATTTCCTTGAAATGTTGATTTGCCGAGCTTAGATCTCTGCAAATGGCCAGTTCGTCCAACACTTAGAAAAATTTCCTTGAAATGTTGATTTGCCGAGCTTAGATCTCTGCAAATGGCCAGTTCGTCCAACACTTAGAAAAATTTCCTTGAAATGTTGATTTGCCGAGCTTAGATCTCTGCAAATGGCCAGTTCGTCCAACACTTAGAAAAATTTCCTTGAAATGTTGATTTGCCGAGCTTAGATCTCTGCAAATGGCCAGTTCGTCCAACACTTAGAAAAATTTCCTTGAAATGTTGATTTGCCGAGCTTAGATCTCTGCAAATGGCCAGTTCGTCCAACACTTAGAAAAATTTCCTTGAAATGTTGATTTGCCGAGCTTAGATCTCTGCAAATGGCCAGTTCGTCCAACACTTAGAAAAATTTCCTTGAAATGTTGATTTGCCGAGCTTAGATCTCTGCAAATGGCCAGTTCGTCCAACACTTAGAAAAATTTCCTTGAAATGTTGATTTGCCGAGCTTAGATCTCTGCAAATGGCCAGTTCGTCCAACACTTAGAAAAATTTCCTTGAAATGTTGATTTGCCGAGCTTAGATCTCTGCAAATGGCCAGTTCGTCCAACACTTAGAAAAATTTTCTTGAAATAGTGATTTGCCGAGCTTAGATCTCTGCAAATGGCCAGTTCGTCCAACACTTAGAAAAATTTCCTTGAAATGTTGATTTGCCGAGCTTAGATCTCTGCAAATGGCCAGTTCGTCCAACACTTAGAAAAATTTCCTTGAAATGTTGATTTGCCGAGCTTAGATCTCTGCAAATGGCCAGTTCGTCCAACACTTAGAAAAATTTCCTTGAAATGTTGATTTGCCGAGCTTAGATCTCTGCAAATGGCCAGTTCGTCCAACACTTAGAAAAATTTCCTTGAAATGTTGATTTGCCGAGCTTAGATCTCTGCAAATGGCCAGTTCGTCCAACACTTAGAAAAATTTCCTTGAAATGTTGATTTGCCGAGCTTAGATCTCTGCAAATGGCCAGTTCGTCCAACACTTAGAAAAATTTCCTTGAAATGTTGATTTGCCGAGCTTAGATCTCTGCAAATGGCCAGTTCGTCCAACACTTAGAAAAATTTCCTTGAAATGTTGATTTGCCGAGCTTAGATCTCTGCAAATGGCCAGTTCGTCCAACACTTAGAAAAATTTCCTTGAAATGTTGATTTGCCGAGCTTAGATCTCTGCAAATGGCCAGTTCGTCCAACACTTAGAAAAATTTCCTTGAAATGTTGATTTGCCGAGCTTAGATCTCTGCAAATGGCCAGTTCGTCCAACACTTAGAAAAATTTCCTTGAAATGTTGATTTGCCGAGCTTAGATCTCTGCAAATGGCCAGTTCGTCCAACACTTAGAAAAATTTCCTTGAAATGTTGATTTGCCGAGCTTAGATCTCTGCAAATGGCCAGTTCGTCCAACACTTAGAAAAATTTCCTTGAAATGTTGATTTGCCGAGCTTAGATCTCTGCAAATGGCCAGTTCGTCCAACACTTAGAAAAATTTCCTTGAAATGTTGATTTGCCGAGCTTAGATCTCTGCAAATGGCCAGTTCGTCCAACACTTAGAAAAATTTCCTTGAAATGTTGATTTGCCGAGCTTAGATCTCTGCAAATGGCCAGTTCGTCCAACACTTAGAAAAATTTCCTTGAAATGTTGATTTGCCGAGCTTAGATCTCTGCAAATGGCCAGTTCGTCCAACACTTAGAAAAATTTCCTTGAAATGTTGATTTGCCGAGCTTAGATCTCTGCAAATGGCCAGTTCGTCCAACACTTAGAAAAATTTTCTTGAAATAGTGATTTGCCGAGCTTAGATCTCTGCAAATGGCCAGTTCGTCCAACACTTAGAAAAATTTCCTTGAAATGTTGATTTGCCGAGCTTAGATCTCTGCAAATGGCCAGTTCGTCCAACACTTAGAAAAATTTCCTTGAAATGTTGATTTGCCGAGCTTAGATCTCTGCAAATGGCCAGTTCGTCCAACACTTAGAAAAATTTCCTTGAAATGTTGATTTGCCGAGCTTAGATCTCTGCAAATGGCCAGTTCGTCCAACACTTAGAAAAATTTCCTTGAAATGTTGATTTGCCGAGCTTAGATCTCTGCAAATGGCCAGTTCGTCCAACACTTAGAAAAATTTCCTTGAAATGTTGATTTGCCGAGCTTAGATCTCTGCAAATGGCCAGTTCGTCCAACACTTAGAAAAATTTCCTTGAAATGTTGATTTGCCGAGCTTAGATCTCTGCAAATGGCCAGTTCGTCCAACACTTAGAAAAATTTCCTTGAAATGTTGATTTGCCGAGCTTAGATCTCTGCAAATGGCCAGTTCGTCCAACACTTAGAAAAATTTCCTTGAAATGTTGATTTGCCGAGCTTAGATCTCTGCAAATGGCCAGTTCGTCCAACACTTAGAAAAATTTCCTTGAAATGTTGATTTGCCGAGCTTAGATCTCTGCAAATGGCCAGTTCGTCCAACACTTAGAAAAATTTCCTTGAAATGTTGATTTGCCGAGCTTAGATCTCTGCAAATGGCCAGTTCGTCCAACACTTAGAAAAATTTCCTTGAAATGTTGATTTGCCGAGCTTAGATCTCTGCAAATGGCCAGTTCGTCCAACACTTAGAAAAATTTTCTTGAAATAGTGATTTGCCGAGCTTAGATCTCTGCAAATGGCCAGTTCGTCCAACACTTAGAAAAATTTCCTTGAAATGTTGATTTGCCGAGCTTAGATCTCTGCAAATGGCCAGTTCGTCCAACACTTAGAAAAATTTTCTTGAAATAGTGATTTGCCGAGCTTAGATCTCTGCAAATGGCCAGTTCGTCCAACACTTAGAAAAATTTCCTTGAAATGTTGATTTGCCGAGCTTAGATCTCTGCAAATGGCCAGTTCGTCCAACACTTAGAAAAATTTCCTTGAAATGTTGATTTGCCGAGCTTAGATCTCTGCAAATGAGACAAATCGTTCAACACTTAGAACAATTTTCTTGAAATGATGATTTGCCGAGCTCTTATCTCTGTAAATCACACTAATCGTCTAGTACTTAGCCAACAACCTCTGCAAACACGAGAACACACTAGAAGACAAAATAGTCGGTTTCCAGTCGTCTTCTTTGTTCACCAACTACTCAAATGCCGAGCTCACACAAAAACTTAAAATTCTCACTCATTCTTGTGAATTAAAACTTGAAAATTGTTTCATAATGTTCAGAATTAGATCGCGAACCAATCCTCGAACAAAATTTGAACAAATATCCACTTGATTCAAATCCCAACGAAACCTCTGTTTGCCGAGCTCGAACAATACATGATCAAATGTTGAAATTGAAGTCTGAAATTGATACAGAATGATGATTTACTATCAACTAATCGATCGGTGATCAAAATTCTAACCCTAACACACTCAAATTGCTGAATTAACTCGAACAGTTAACTCGGCAAATGGCAGTTTAAAAAAAACTCAAAAATACCAGAATTAAGCACATAAACAGCTTGATTCAAGCTTGTAGATCGTTCAGATATACTGATTGTGCTCTGATACCAATTGTTAGAAACAAACTTGAGCTTAATTGAAGGTTTAATGGTGGATTTAGGTTAGTGTGTGAAATGTGTGTAAGTGTGTGAATGGGAGGTTGAAGATGATCTTAGAGAGAGAAAGTAAGTCAAATGTGTGTTAATTATGTTCAAGAGCTAGTTACAAATGAGAAGGCAAGGGGTTTATATATGCCTAATTACAATTATCACTTTGACCCCTTGCACTTTATCAACAATATAAAATGTAACTTTATTTACAATTTAACACCACTAAATTGTATTTCTAACAGAAAGTTTGATGCAAAAGCTGATGAAGGGGTATTTTTAGGTTATTCAGATATTCGAAAGGCCTTTAGAGTTTATAATTATAGACTTCAAAAGGTTCATGAGACAATTCATGTCACATTCGACGAATCAACTGATGCAATCAACAAAAGACCAAGCCTTGATATCTCTCCAGTCGTTCCAATAAATTTTGGTGAAACTGACCAAGTTCATCAGTCAGTTGTTTCACTAAAAGATGTTTCCAGTTACAACAAATTGGAACCAGTTAAGAAGAAGAGCACCACCAGTGACACTTCATTCTATCCCTCCATCAATTTCAATTTACCACAGGAATTGGTGATTGGATCTGATGTACGTGCCACTCCAATATCAGCACCAGTTCAAACTCAAACTTCTCCAGTTCTTCAAGAAATGCCTTTAATGAAGAATTTCATGATGCAAATCGTGACCTCATTGACTCTGATGAGGATGTAGAAGTGGTTTGGACTTATCCTTCTCCAGAAGTTGCTGCAACTGAAGAAGATTGTCAGGTGACTTGCACTGATATTGTATTACACCAGCCTAGTCAATACACTAGATGGACTCGAGCACATCCAATTGAACAGATTGTGGGAGATCCAAATAGTGGGGTTCAGACTAGAAGAGCCACCAGTGAGCAATGCTTAAACATCACCTTCTTATCTCTAATTGAACCGAAGAAGATTGACGAGGCTATGGCAGACCCAAGCTGGGTGGAAGCTATGCAAAAAGAGCTCGTCCAGTTTTAAAGGAATAATGTGCGAGAGCTTGTTCCTTGTCCACCTAGGTTAAAGAAAGAACCCATTGGTACAAGATGGGTCTACCGAAACAAGATGGATGAAGATGGCCATGTTGTAAGAAACAAGGCCAGATTAGTTGCCCAGGGTTATTGTCAAGCAGAAGGCGTTGACTTTGATGAAACTTTTGCTCCAGTTGCAAGACTTGAAGCCATCAGAATATTTCTTGGCTTATGCATCCCATCTGCAGTTTAAAGTCTTCCAGATGGATGCCAAAAGTGCGTTCCTTAATGGAACATTGGAAGAAGTTGTGTATGTTAAGCAGACTCCAGGCTTCATCAATGAGAAGCATCCTCACTGGGTCTATAGACTGAACAAAGCTTTGTATGGTCTTAGACAAGCCCCAAGAGCCTGGTATGATACTTTAACTAAACATCTTCTTAAAAACGGCTTTCAAAGAGGTGCAATAGATAATACCTTATTTATCTTGAAAGAAAAAGGTAATATCTTATTGGTACAAATTTATGTTGATGACATTATATTTGGTTCAACTGATGATGCAATGTGTAAAAAGTTTTCTAAAATCATGTCATCTGAGTATGAAATGAGTTTAATGGGAGAATTAAAAATTTTCTTAGGTCTTCAGATTAAGCAAACTGAAAATGGAATTTTCATAAACCAAGGAAAATATGTCATAGATTTGTTAAGAAAATACAAATATGATTCTATCCCATCAAAAAACACACCTATTGCAGCACCATTAAATTTGGACTCTGACCCAACTGGCAAACCAGTGAACATCACTGAATATCGTGGAATGGTTGGTTCACTGATGTATTTAACTGCCAGTCGACCAGATATAATGTTCGCAACATGTCTATGTGCCAGGTTTCAGGCTAACCCTAAAGAATCACATTTGCGCGCTGTTAAGCGTAACTTTAGATACCTGAAAGGGTGTCCTAATCTTGGTCTTTGGTACCCCAAAGGCTCAGGATTAGATCTAATGGGTTATTCAGATTCAGATCATGCAGGTTGTAAGATAGATAGAAAATCAACAACTTGTGGTTGTCATTTCCTTGGAGGAAAACTGGTAAGTTGGACTAGCAAGAAGCAGACTTCAGTCTCTATGTCCACTGCTGAGGCAGAGTACATTTCTGTGGCCAGTTGTTGTGCCCAGATTCTCTGGATCAAGAACAAGTTACTAGATTATGGTCAAAAGTATACAAGGACCCCAATCTTTTGTGACAACACCAGTGCAATTGCTATATCTCACAACCCAGTAATGCACTCCAAGACAAAGCATATTGACATCAGGTATCATTTTATTCGTGATCATGTTATGAAAGGAGACATTGAATTACATTTCATCCATACTGACAAACAGCTCGCTGATGTTTTTACAAATCTCTTGATGAGAAAACCTTTAAACATCTCATCAGCGAACTGGGAATGTTAAATCCTTAAAACTGGAGATTTTTGTTATGAACGCGTCAGTGACACTAATGAAGTTCTCCAGTTGAGGAGGTCCAGATAATCTTGCTCGCCAGGCTATCGAACGCCTTTGTGATACTATCCTGGCACTAATCGATTTCTGGATCATCATTTTAGGGGGAAAGACTCAAAATAATTTTCTGACTAAAATTCGTTTTGTTTGAAAATGGCAACTGGAGAACTCTCCAGTTGGAAACTGGCGCTGGACTAATCCTCCAGTGTCCAGGTTCAGTCTTGTCTTAATTTTTCATAACGTTAGAAAATACTTGGTCAATATTTGTGACACGTGATGGTACTCGAGTGTTTTAACCCACTTGATATCGTCATCTGACGTGTTTAAAGTCATTTTGGTAAATGACAACTGTTTTTATTGGGAAAATGAAAATTAGTGGGCGCGTGGGTAAGTTAAGCCATCGTAGCATTTAATGCTGACATGGTAAACGGGCGAAAGAAAAGTAGAGGAAGGGAAGAAAAGATGGGATAAAAGGATGGTAGGAAGAGGGAGGAGCAGACGATGGGTGGTTAGGGACCTAGTTGAAGACGGCGAGGACATCAATGATGAAAGAAGGGGTAAAAGAAGGAGAGGGAAAGGGAACAGAGAAGGTTACAGCAGCGTGGGTAAGATAATGCTGACATGGTATTATTATATTTTTTTCAAAATTCAAACTTATTTTGTAAAAATATCTACAAAATTGATTTTGTTAATAAAATATAATTTTTGGTATTTCATTGAGATCTTGAATTCCTTATAAATACCCTTATTTACTCCGATCACATTTACTTCACTTTACATTCTTTTCATTTACTACCCAATCATCTAAAATTGCTTCTTTTCTCTCTCTGCTTCATAAATCAAGAACCCTAATTCCAAAGTTTCAATTTCATTTTCAAATGGCACCTAAATCATCCCGTTCTAGAGATGTAAATCTCCTATCTGTCCCATATGCTCCTCCACCAGATGTCAAACAGGCATCTGGTGCTCCTGGTAATACTACGCTCATCAAACTAAATCCAAATAATCCGATGGCTAGTTTACAAGGAACCCAAGGGTCCGATACCCTTATTGGGAGAATCCAAAGATTTTTGAGGGATTCTCCAATCGGACCCTCATTCTCCTTAAACCCACGCAAGATGTTTCACGACTACTTGTGTGAGTTTTGGTACACCCTCTTTCTTCCGACTGCTCCTCCATCAATTTCACGTTAAAAGGTGGAACAGTCCGGTGTACCCTATCAGCAGATGTATTGAGGGATGCTCTACACCTCAATTACTGGAGACAAGGAGAGTCTCCTGTTGTCATCTCCCCTAACATCAATTTTTGCCAGGTCCTCCTTGATATGGGACACAAGGAGTGCCTCTAAAAAGGGGTTTTGAAAACAAAGGGTGCGATGACCATGAAGGGCCTTACACCTTCATGGAGGTACTTTTTCATCCACCTTGTGGAAAGTATGGGTAGGAGTTCTGGTGGACTTGACCAGATTAACTCCGCACAGGCAGAAATGGCATACTGCTTGTGGAATGGATTGAGAGTGGATTTTGCTGATATCCTTTTCAGAAGCCTGGTTCAAAAACTGAAGGGCACCAGGGGACTATGTATCCCCTTCTCCAGGTTTCTCTCTCTTTGTTTTCTACAAATTCTGGACAGTGAAGCTTATTTTAGCACAGATTCACTTTACACTGTCCCAGATTTGTTGAGGAATCTTGACTCTCTAGTATCTGAAGCTGGAGAGGTCGAGATTCCAGAAAGAATGCGGCTGGCATTCGCAAAAACCGATGCACCAGTCCAAGGTGAGTCGGAAAGACAACTGGGCGGGCCTCAAAATAATGAGGGACCCACCAGTTCGTCTGCTGGAATTGTGACCATTGCCGAACCCGGGCAACAGTCTAACCCCTCCAGCTCCAGCGTGTCTGTCCCCACAACCATTTACCCTGGAGACCTCCCAACAGGTCTTTCAGGTGTTCCAAAGGCAACAAGAACACGTCGCATTAGGACTTTGTCAGCACTTGCCACTGACAGTAGAAACCTGACCAGCCCTCCAGTTTCCTCCCAACAGGAACCTGGAGATAGTCAAACGGGACAACCGCAAGCAGCCACCCTCGCAATTTCTGTAGGAGAGGGTGGTGAAGATGAAACTGGGCTACCCCAACCCAGATTAGAGTTTGAGTCAGCACAAAGTGTCCACGGCCTATCTTCTGACACTTCTATTGCACGAACTGACGACGTCTCTGGCCAGTCACTGCTGGAGACTGAGGTTCCCAACTCTTCGGCTGATGATGTTATGGTTGTGGATAGAGCAACTATAATTGAGGCAACGCCAGTGACCTTTATCCCTGGTGAAGATACCTCGGTATCTGATCCTCCAACAGATGCAACCTTCCAGGAAACTGGAGAAGGTCATCTGGAGACTGACCCATCTGGTCAGCCCTCAGTTATATTCATGGATCTGGACATGAATGTTAATGACGAGGAAATCCTTATTGAGTCTTCGGATTCAGAAGGTACTGCATCAGACTTGGAGATTTTTGAGTCTTCTGTACAAGATCAAAACCCTTCATCTCAAGTCTCGCCTCCAGATGTTTCAATTTCAGTTTTACCATCCCAAATAAATGAGCCTACTGAAATTCCTTTTCCCACTTATAACTATATGTCTGGAAACAGACGTATGACACCATCACCATCTGGGCAGTTCTCACTCCTTCGAGAAATGCCACCCCCACCGCCGTCGTTGTTCACACCTGAGCATTCTCAGCATGAACAACACATTGTTACTTCAGTCCCTTCTTCTTCTACCACTCCTATTATTACTTCCTCAACTGCTGCGACGTCAACTGGGGAGGCTTCCCTCAATTTGCCTTCTCCAGTTACTCCAGTAGTAACTGCTGCTGGTCCAGTGACACCTTCCCCTCCGTCACTGGACAGTCAAGTTGTGTCTGTTCAAGCCGATATCCAAAACCTTCTTACCAGGGTAGAGGATATTCAAAAGACACTTGACAAAAACACTAAGTCTTTCTCCAGATACCACAAGGATCATCTGACCAATATTAAAGTGGTTGATCTGGGGATTAACAAGTTCTCAACAAATGACGACTTGGTGTTAAAGAAGCTCAATGAGCTGGTCGGAGGCTGCAACAATCTGGCAACTTCTCTAAAGGAAGCCTTCGACCTCACTCAGTCCAATGTCACAACCTCAATCTCCAATTTGCTGGATAACACTGTCAGAAGATCTGAAGTTGACTTAAGGGAGATTGAAAAGTAGGTGAAAGAGTTAGTTGAAAAGCCTGGGTTGAATGTGACTGAGCTTGGGCAACATTTGATGGTTTCGGTTGGTCAGAAAATTGATGATACGCTGGGTGCTAGAGATACACAGTTGATTGAAAAGGTGATAGCTGAGATCACCAAGCTGGCCACTCCTCAGGTTGATCTGGCCCCACTCACTAATGAGATCAACCAGTTGAGAGGCAACATTGATAATTTGAGCACCCAGGTATCTAATCACACTCAGTCTATTGACAATCTGACAACTGAAGTAAATAATTTGAAACAAAAGGATGAAGAGGTTAAGAATAAGGTGGTTTCTGGTCTGGATGAAGATTCCAAGATTTTGAATGAACTGAAAACTGGTCAGGAACAGGTTACAGCAAATGTTCTGACCCAGTCAAAGGAGACCAACCATCTCTGGAGGTCTTTCAGGATGATGTGTGGAATTTTCAAAGAATGCAAGGACATGCAAACATGGCAGCCTCTCGATCGGTTGCCATCTCACCCCTCTGAATGGGAAGCTATAAGGGCAGGTCTAGATGCTGCCAAGGGGGAAAGAAGTGCAGTCCTTGCACCAGTTGCACCTGGAAGAACTCCATCTGAAAGTCAATCTGGTGGTGAAATGATTGTGGCTGCCAGTACTGATGCTGGTAAGCAAAGGGTTGAAGAGAATGTGGATGTGATGGATAGGGGGAATATTGATAAGGGTAAAGGTTTAGCATCTGATGTACCAATGTTGGAAACTGGCAATGCTGATGTACTTCCTCCAGTTTCTGAAAGTGATAGCAAGCGTCTGGCAAGGCTTGGTGATCAAATTAAAGAAAGAAAGAAAATGAAACAAGCAAACCAAGCTGAAGCCAGACAACATCTGGCCAAGATAAAATTGCTTGATATTAGTTATGCTCACTTGTTGGGAATCACTAAGGAGGAGTATGCTAGAGTGAAAGATGATGCCAGGATAGTGGGTATGTTAAAAGAAATGCTTGACATTGAACTGGACAGGCACTATCCTGATGATGAAGCTGAGCATGATGCCAGAAATTTAAATATATCAGTGGAGAAGGCAAAGGAGAACAGGGCCAGTGGGATTCAGAAAAGAATTGAAAATGTAAGAAAGGTTGTGAAAAAGGTATTGAATCCACCAAGAAGGAACCCTCAACCAAGAAAGCCACTGCATAGAGATGCTGATCTTAGAACTTTCGTTGAACCAACTGGCGATGTATCAAATGATGACATCAAGAATGCTGTGCTGGCTGCTGAAGCTGGGAGTATTAAAATTTCAAATGAATCTGAAGCTAGAGAGATTTTATTCCCAGATCATGGCAACCAAGAGACACAGTGGGTCAATCAATGGTGTTTATGTAACAATTAAGCCAGGCACCAAGTACTTCCATGTTGAAGTCAGTTATGCTAGAGGGCCACTGGTTAGAACTGACAATCCTGGTGCAATGCAATATGGGTTCTCGGAATGGGTAGAAATGGTGAACTTTTTGGAGGCTAAGGCACAAAAGAATAGGTTTGAGAAAGCTTGGGTTAACTTCTTGAAGGGCAAGATTCAACACAAAGAGAATCTGGAGCTTAAGTTGAATATTGATCCTGAAGACTCTCAGCCTATCTCTTCAGTGACAAAGAGAAGGAGAACTGGCGAAGGGCCATCTGATTAAGTTCTCTCTTCAGTTTATCTGCTTGTAATTTTGTTTACATTTTGTAACTTATGTATATTTCATTTCCTTGTATAAATGAAGTTACCAGTTTGTAACCACAAGTTAGATAATAGATTAGATATAACAAACTCAAAAGAAAAACCCAAGGCATTTGTTGATCTATAAAAATGCCTTGGAAAACTTAGATAGATTTAATCGAACAAGTCTCTCTAGTTCACACTTGTACAGATACAAGAACTGAAAAAGACTTGGCAATATTTCAGGACAAATAGGGGGAATTTGTTAGGACCAGTTTCAGTGAAACTGGCCAGTCTCCAGTTGCACCTGGAGACCAAGAAGATTTGTCCAGAAATATATTGAAGTCCAGTTGCATCGTACAGTTAACACAACTGAAGACTTCCTCCAGTTGAGAACTGAACAGTTGAAGAATCATTCCAGTTGAAGTCGAAGACAACAAGTGGAAGATAGAGAATGACAATGGCAGCGAAGCCCATTTGACATTCTAGTCAGTTACAAACTGGAGACCATCAGTGGAAAGCTCTTACAAAGCTTTACACTGATTACGAGGAATTGACTTTATGCTTTATGTGCTATTACACGGATAAAAGGACTTATCTATGTATAAAGTACACAAAGGTACATAAAGCTGGTTGAGTAAAGTTGCTTTATACTGCAACTTTACACAGCATTTTAAGGAATTAAATGCTATTCCTTAAATGTTCTCAACCATATTTGTACGGCCAAAGTTAACATCCCAATGTTAACTTTGCCTATAAATACAAGTCATTGCACAACAAGAATAACACACAAAAACATATACTTTGCATACCTGCAATATTCTTGGTGAACTTGTGCAATATTCTCTCAATCGTAAAAAGGAACATTTCACAACTTTAAGTGTTTCGATTGTTTAGAGAAATTCCAAGTGTAGATCAATTGTAGTTCATAGGTTGTTAGGATATTTACATACTTTGTAATATCTTGGTTCCGCAACAACCTTGTAATTTATTTAAAGTTAATAAATAAATTACACTTGAAAATTACATATTGTCTCACCAAATTTACTTTACAAGTATTTTATATTATTGCATTGTTCTTTACTTATTGTCACTTAAATAAGTAATCTATCTAGAACTTGGTATATACTCACTGCAACTGGTCGTCTCCAGTTCAGTGCTTATATTGCAAAGTAACTCCACCATCGACATTGAGGTGTCTTCAGGTAGTACCATCTATTGAGTTGGGACTTACAGGCTAGCATCAATTTGATGCCTTACTTGGTTTATGCTAAGTTGTCCTTGGGAGTCCTTCGCCCTACTCGCATGAGTATAAGCCTAGCTGACCATTCATTTCAGTATCCCATCGGGATTGCTGAGAACATGAGCGTCCGAGTTGGCCATATTGTTTTTCTTGTTGACTTCGTTATCCTCGAGATGGAGGAGGATTTGAAGGTCCCTCTTATTCTTGGACGCCCATTCCTGAATACCGCGGATGCCGTTATCCGTGTGAAGGATAAGGAGATTTCCTTAGGCGTGGGAACAGATAGAATTGTATTTAATGTTGAAAAGTCTTTAAAGCATTCATATTCTAACGATGAGACTTGTTTCAGGATCGATGTCATTGACGATGCTTTAGATCAGGAATTCAGGGAGTTGATGGAGATAGAAGTTGGAGAGGAAGAGTTCGCTGACTTAGGATCTGGAGATATTACTGATGAAGCTTTGTTTGCAGAAGTCTTGGCACTGAGCTCGGATGAGTCACCTCCAGAAGACGAAACTTTTGAGGAAGTTGTTGCTGATGGAAGTACAAGGGTACCTAACTCAGTTGATGTACCACCTACTGACTTGGAGCTTAAGCCGCTTCCAACCCATCTAGAGTATGCATATTTGTCAGGTGAGTCTTCTCTTCCAGTGGTTATCTCGTCCTCACTCTCGAGTGACGAGAAAGACCGTCTCATGTCTGTTCTTAAAGCCCACAAGCGGGCTTTTGCTTGGAAGACTACAGATATTCCAGGAATTAGTCCTAATTTTTGCCAGCATAAGATTGATTTTCTTGATGATGTTAAGCCCGTTGTCCAATGACAAAGGAGGCTGAATCCGAAAATGAAAGAGGTTGTCAAGAAGGAGGTCATTAAGCTTCTTGATGCGGGAATTATTTTTCCTATTTCTGATAGTTCTTGGGTAAGTCCTGTTCACTGTGTGCCCAAGAAGGGGGGCATGACAGTCATTGAGAATGATAACAAAGAGCTTTTGGCCACTAGGACTATTACGGGATGGCGGGTTTGTATAGACTACCGTAAGCTTAATGATGCCACCCGTAAGGATCACTTTCCTCTCCCTTTTATTGACCAAATGCTGGAACGTCTAGCGGGGAATGAATATTTATGTTTCTTGGATGGGTTTTCCGGGTACTTCCAAATACCCATTGATCCCAAGGACCAAGAGAAAACCACTTTCACTTGTCCCTTTGGCACTTTTGCTTATCGGCGTATGCCGTTTGGTCTATGTAATGCCCCTGGCACCTTCCAAAGGTGCATGATTGCTATCTTTCAAGACATGCTTGAAACTTCCATGGAAGTTTTCATGGATGACTTTTCAGTCTTTGGGGAATCATTCTAGTCTTGCTTAATTAACTTGGATAGGATGTTGGAAAGGTGTGAGAGGGCACACCTTGTCTTGAATTGGGAAAAGTGCCATTTTATGGTCACTGAGGGTATTGTGTTAGGACATAAAGTGTCCAAAGCCGGGATTGAGGTTGATCGGGCTAAAATAGATGTTATTGCCAAATTACCCCCACCTTCTAATGTGAATGGGGTAAGGAGTTTCCTAGGACATGCTGGTTTTTATCGTCGGTTTATTAAGGATTTCTCTAAGATTACTCGTCCTATGACCCACTTGTTGGAGAAGGACGTTCCTTTTGTTTTTGACGATGCTTGTTTGAGAGCTTTTCAGGTGTTGAAGGAGAAGTTGACTGATTCTCCTATCATGGTAGCTCCAGATTGGGAATTGCCTTTCGAGTTGATGTGTGATGCAAGCGACTATGCTGTTGGAACTGTGCTAGGGCAGAGGGTTGAGAATCATTTCAAACCCATTTACTTCGCTGGTAAGACTTTGAACCCTGCCCAGCAAAATTATACCACGACGGAGAAGGAGTTGCTTGCAGTGGTTTTTGCATTTGATAAGTTTAGATCATATCTGGTTTTGAGTAAGACCATAGTTTTCACTGACCATTCAGCCCTGAAGTACCTGTTCTCGAAACAGGATGCTAAACCCAGGCTTATCCGTTGGATTCTTTTGTTGCAAGAATTTGATATAGAGATAAAGGATAAGAAAGGGGCTGAAAATTTGGCTGCCGACCATTTGAGTCGTTTGGAAGATCCCCACCGCGAGGAACTTCGAGAGGGGGATATCAATGATAACTTCCCCGATGAGTCTTTGATGTTTATTTCTAACACTGATGAAACTCCTTGGTATGCAGATATAGCTAATTATCTAGTTGCGGGTGAGATACCCAATGACTTCACGTCTCAACAGAAGAAAAAGCTTAAATCGGATGTTAAGTATTACTTTTGGGAGAACCCATATTTGTTCCGTGTTTGTGCAGATGGTATGGTAAGGAGATGTGTTGCTGGAGGTGAGACAAGAGAGATTTTGGATGCGTGTCACTACGGGCCAACTGGGGGTCATTATGGTCCTTCAGTCACGGGTAAGAAAGTCTATGATGCAGGATTTTATTGGCCAACGATTTTCAAAGAGGCCCAAACTTTGGTCGAGACTTGTGACATCTGCCAGCGACAGGGGAACATCACTAAACGGGACGAAATGCCTCAACAGAGTATTCAGGTATGTGAGGTTTTTGATATCTGGGGTATAGACTTTATGGGACCTTTCCCACCGTCTAATAAGTTTCAGTATATTCTTGTCACCGTTGACTACGTGTCTAAATGGGATGAAGCCAAGGCTTTGCCCACGAACGACGCGCGTGTAGTCATTGATTTCTTGAAACAGTTGTTTTGTCGTTTTGGTTGCCCTAGAGCTCTGATTAGTGACCGTAGTACCCATTTTGCAAACCATCAGTTAGCCAAAGTGTTGAAGAGGTACGGTGTTGTCCACTACTTTTCTACCTCATACCATCCACAGACCAGTGGTCAAGTGGAAAACACGAATAGGGCTTTGAAGAGAATTCTTGAGAAAACTGTTGGGGATAACCCCAAGGTGTGGTCGAAAAAATTAGATGACGCCTTGTGGGCGTTTAGGACGGCTTACAAAACGTCGATTGGCACCACGCCATACCGGTTGCTCTATGGTAAAACTTGCCATCTTCCTCTCGAGATAGAGCATAAGGCGTATTGGGCCTTGAGGAATTTGAATTTGGACTTGATGGAAGCGCGTGAACTTAGGATGTTGCAACTTCACGAGCTTGATGAGCTTAGGCTAGGTGCTTATGAGAATTCGAGGCTATATAAGGAGAGGACCAAGATTTGGCATGATAAGAGGATTCGTAGGAAGGAGTTTAAGGTTGGGGCTAAGGTGTTGTTGTTCTTGTCAAAATTTAAGATTAAGCAACCTAAACTAACTTCTAGGTGGATTAGACCGTTTGTGATTAAGCACGTATACCCATCGGGTTACGTAGAGTTGTTTAAGCGAAATGGTGAAGGATCGTTCATTGTCAATAGTCATCGACTTAAGCTATATTTAGAAGAAGAGCAGGTCGAGGGGATATTTGAGGAGATCCCCGTGTTTGAGTTGAATACTTGAAAGTTGGTCGAGTCAAGCTAAAGACTCGTTAATAACTTAAGCGCTTCTCGGGAGGCAACCCGTGTTTATTTTATCGCATTTTACTTTCCTTTGAATTAGTTAGTTTTAATCTTGTTTTAGTTAGTAAGTGCAGGTGTGATTTCGATTTGATACAGTTCCGGGTAAGTTTGTTCCACTTTTGACATAAAAAAATGTGAAGAAAATTTTCAGAAATCCCTCACTGCGCCGCAGTGAGGGGTGGAAAGTCCCAGATGCGAGGTAGCCAGAATCCTCTGTTCAGTTGTGGAAAACCTCCCACTGATCCGCAGTGGGAGTGAAGAATCTCCATTGCGCCGCAGTGGGAGGCCGGATAAGCCAGATAAGGGCCAGGTAAGTGTGGGTGTTTCTCACTTTTTCACTTTTCACTCATTTACTTCCTTCTTTCTCTCATCTAAAAAAAGAAAACCTACACCCCTCAAATCCTTCCATTTCTTCCTATCTTTAATAATTCTTCAAGGTTTCTTGCTTCATATTTGCACAATAGGGAGAAGTGTAAGTCTTTTTCTTTAGTTTCCTTGTTATTTTTCTTTTATTTTGAAGTTTTTAATTTTTAAGGGTTTATGCTAGCCAAATCTTTCAAATTAATTTAAGGGTTTTGATGTTTGTGAATAATAGAAGCTATTTTGGGTGTAAATCCATCATCTTGTTCACTTGTTTATCAATTTTTGATTTTAATTGAGAAAATTGGGGTTTTGAAACAAATTGGGGATTTGTTTTTAAGAACAAGTATGGGGGAATGTAGATGTCGGTTGTTTCGAGTGGAGATTACTGGTTCTTTATCCCTATGTTTGATTGTTAGATTATACCCCCTTTTTGTAATCTTGTTTATCATCCCGAATGATGTTGCCCAGAAAACTATCTCACTGCGCCGCAGTGAGGGGTGTGATGTCACTGCGCCGCAGTGAGGGGTGTGATGTCTCACTGCGCCGCAGTGATATCCCTCTGTTCTATTTTCCTTTTACCCCACTGCGCCGCAGTGAGGGTTTCCCAATGCCTACTGCGCCGCAGTGGGGGCCCTTCCTGTAACAACCCTACTTTTTGACATTATATATGTTCTAGTTATGTTGTCTATGATCCCGCAAGCCATAGTTATACTTGAAGCTAGTAGATAATGCCCCTAAATTAGCAATCTAAAGCTATTGTTCAGTTCTAAATTTAATTTATAAAATACCATTGAACAAAAAATTTTATTGATGATTAATCAATTTATAAATGATAAAATGAGCCTCACAAGTCGAGATATCAATCAAAATTCTTATAAATGTCCAACAAATCAATCACCAAACCAATTTAAGTAAATATGACATGAGAATAAAGATTTCTATCTCAAAGTATACTTATAAATTAATATGTACATAAAAGTGTTTAAATAACAATAAGTATATATATATATATATGCTTAAAATAAATACAAGTTTATAAATAAAGGCTTATGTAACAAATCAAAAATACAAAAATATATACATACACACATATATACACGACATATATATATATATACACATACTAGAATAAAAATTTACTTACACTACAAACAAATACCATTTAACCTTACAAAATATATATACACCTACATCTAACATATATACACATTTTATACACTAATTTTATAAATAAATAAAAAAAGAGAAAAACCCCCCATATACCCTATGAGGCCGGCCCCTCCCCCCATCACACCAACACACCCATTTCAAATTACTTACACTCATTCACTCTTGGAACTCACACACCTCTTACACTCTTCACACTCTTCACACACAATCTCTTATTCTCTCAAGAAAATTTTCTCTCCTCCCTCCTTTCTTCTTGTTACCTACGGCCAAAAGGAAGAAAGAAAAAGGCAAGCATAAATCAATATAAACATACATTAATAATAAGGGTTTAGGCTAGATTGTTAAGGGTTAATCCAAGGTATATTTAAGGGGTTGTTTTAGGCTTAGATTGAAGGTATTATAAGGGTTTGGAGGCCACAAAAATCTGCATCTTTTCTTCATCAAAAACCAAGCTCAATAGGGTATAATCTTCATCCTTTTTACTAGATCTAATCGTGTTCTTGTTTATATTCAAAGGTTTTATCAAAAACTCATACTTTCTTCTTGTTTTCTTTGTAATATACACTTAATGAGGGCAAAGTTGATAGGATCTTTCTTTCCATGCTCATGCATGTCAAATCTAAGAAGAAAAATCCAAGGATTCAACAAGTTTAAGACCCAAAAGTGTTGTTATAGATTAGTAGCTTTTAAAGTGATTTTCTTTTAATAGATCTATATGTTTTTGTATATTTTTGAAGAATATATTCTGAGATTTTTCACTTAAAAGATGTTTTTATGTTGTTGAATGTTAGATCTATAAAAGTTGGTATTAAAAAGTGTTGATTTGAATGCATGTATGCTAGATTTAAGAAAGTTGGATCTTTTGTTGGATTATGAGATGGATATAGACTTGTTATAAGTGAAAAATATGTTAATATTAATGTTAATATTCTGGAAAAATTAATGAAATAACAAAGAGACAAAGCTTGGACCAAAACATGTTAAAATAAGCTAGAAATCATAAACCGAAAACACACAAAAATGCATTTTGAGCACACACATGCACCATAATCTTATGACCAAGGAAATATGATAAACCTACTGGAAATAAGTTGAAATAAAAGTATAAAACTCAGATCTTTTGGTTCATGACAACAACAAGCTCGAAAATCACCTTTTCGGGTCAAATAATCACTAACCGAAAGCACTAAATTGCACATATCACACCACCACCACTATCACGATTTTGGACACCAAAATATGATGAACTTTCTGGAAATAATGAAACAAGAATGAAAACCCCTTTTGAAGCACTTTAATTGCTTAAGAAATGAGGCTAAAATCACTATTTCGGTAAACGATCTTTAAGTTTAAAATCCTCAAAATAAGCAAGACACAAGAGAGGTTGAATTGATATGAATTTTTATTGATAAAAGTTGCCTAAAAGGCCTGGGATTTTTGACCAAAATGTTTAGTGATGATTTCTAAGAATTTCCATGAATTATTGAATTTAAATGATAATTAAAAGACATAAAAATCCATAAATAAATTATGTAAACCAAGAATGGGATTAAATCATCATAACCATTGATAAAAATAACTAAAACCTACTGGAGAAAAATAGTTAAAAGGCAAGAGACATGTGTTACATAATTTAAAGATAAATAATTAAGTAAAAATAACTAATTAAATATTATTATTAAAATAAATGGAAAATACACAAATAAAAGTATAAATCATGAAATTATAAATTAAGGAGCATGTATATCAGAAGATAATTCAAATGAAATTATTCATAATTTATAAAGGCAATTATGACACTTAAAAGTATTTTTAAGGAATTATTTAGTAAATAAATCAATAAAGTGAATAAATAAGTAATTAAATATTATTAAAATTAAATATATACTTACAAGTCAGAGAATATACATAAATATTAATATTATAAGACCACTAATGTCAAATATTATTACCAAGCAAAGTATACAATGGAGATCATATAAATCAAAGCCAAACTACCGAAATTCCAATACACGTACAAAAACGTATAATGAGAAAACGACTCCTACCACCAAATCTCTTTTAACCAAATAGTGAGAGCATCATAATGCACCTGAATTCCACAATTAAGTAACAACCAAAGATGGGCAAGTCTACTAGTATACATCTCATAATCTAGCTCACTAGTTCATGACACGCGAACTTACGTCGTGAATATATACGTTATGGTTTAGGCTTGCTTGAGGCGTAACAAATCTAGGCGGAGGAATCACGTTTGATCAGCCCACTTCACTCTCTAATCAAGTGAGTCATAGCCCCCCTTTCAAACCATTTTATGTGTTTTACTTACGGGGTGAAAAGCATGATTAATTAAATTGACTTTCTTTTATGAAAATGCTACATTGAATGAACGATGAATATGATATGGGAATCATAATGTATGTTCAACGTGTGATATATTATATGATGAGCTTGAGTACTGTCAAACTGTTTCACCTCGGTACACTACTATTAACTCTTCGAGAGGCCTGTAGTATGAGAGTTTCACAACTAGGACTTGTCCCCTCACCCAACGAGTAACGGTGGGATGCTTGGTTTGTCTTTGTGGCGACCTTCATTCCCAGTCCGACCACGCGGTGCTCTAGCTACTATATTAGTGGTCATACCACGCCCCTTTATATTATTGGTCGTCTCCATGGCACGACACTCATTATTATTATTATTGCACGTGATTGACGGCATGTGTCCCTTATTATCTTGGACATAACAGGTTTTAGTAGTGGCTCAAGAACAATCTCATCAAATTATGTCATGGTAGTCTTACCATTGACCAAGTGGCATTGATATTATTTATAGTTGGTTATTATTATTGATTGAACATACGGTTTGGGTATGGATAGTATGATGGAGTCCTTGGAAATTTTATGACATATCATTTCTTGAATTGGATTAAACATATATGTGTTGTTAGCTTAAACCTATGAACTCACTCAACTCTCGTAGTGGACACTTTTTCTTCATGCTTTTCAGGTCTAGGGCAGTAAGTTTGCATTATGGACCGCCTCATGGCTGATGTGTTTAATTGTTGCATGTTGGACTAGTAATGCGAACATTTGATCTTTTGATAATGAATTTGGTTATGTAATGTTTATTAAACGTCAACTTGAACTTGTAACCTTTTGAATTTGAATGGCATTTGGAACTTGTGGTGATGTTTTATATTTAAATCTTTTGTACCATGTCGTTCTGTGACATCTCGTGTTCCGCCTTAGTCGGGGTGTTACACTTCCCTGCCAAACATTTTTAATTTGTTTTATATGGTTCCCAACTTTGCATTCGTATTACTCACGATTGGTCGCTTTCATGTTTGTGAATGCAGGAATCAACTGATAAGGCCGCGGGAAAACGGAAAATGGTTGAGGGCACGTCTAGTGAGGCCGTTGATGTCCTGAGTAGAACTTCCAAGAAACCGGTGGAGGAGCCGCTTACATTTATTGAAGGTGAACTGAACGAGAGGCATGCTTGGCTCTCAATCGGAGGTATTAAGCAGCCACACAAGAACATATACAAGAACAAGTTGTTTAAGCTTGCTAAGCATCCCGTCTGCCCCGCGAGATATTTACATCCTATTCAAGCTCAAGTATATGTAGTACAGGAGGACATACGAAGGTGGTTGTCTATGAGTGTGAGAGTTGGTACTAGGGAGTCAAGAGGGTATGATGTGAATTGTGAGATTTGGCGGCGGGTTTTTGCTAACCGTGAGCCCGCCTACCGTGAGTTGTGTTTGGAGTTTTATTCGACTTTGAAGCTGAAGAAGGAGTTGGGAAAGTTAAGGATATTTTTGAGGAAAGGATTGTATGGTTTTATTGTGGGGGACAGCAGAGGAAGCTGTCGATTGCTGAGTTTGGTTATTATTATTGATTGAACATACGGTTTGGGTATGGATAGTATGATGGAGTCCTTGGAAATTTTATGACATATCATTTCTTGAATTGGATTAAACATATATGTGTTGTTAGCTTAAACCTATGAACTCACTCAACTCTCGTAGTGGACACTTTTTCTTCATGCTTTTCAGGTCTAGGGCAGTAAGTTTGCATTATGGACCGCCTCATGGCTGATGTGTTTAATTGTTGCATGTTGGACTAGTAATGCGAACATTTGATCTTTTGATAATGAATTTGGTTATGTAATGTTTATTAAACGTCAACTTGAACTTGTAACCTTTTGAATTTGAATGGCATTTGGAACTTGTGGTGATGTTTTATATTTAAATCTTTTGTACCATGTCGTTCTGTGACATCTCGTGTTCCGCCTTAGTCGGGGTGTTACACTTCCCTGCCAAACATTTTTAATTTGTTTTATATGGTTCCCAACTTTGCATTCGTATTACTCACGATTGGTCGCTTTCATGTTTGTGAATGCAGGAATCAACTGATAAGGCCGCGGGAAAACGGAAAATGGTTGAGGGCACGTCTAGTGAGGCCGTTGATGTCCTGAGTAGAACTTCCAAGAAACCGGTGGAGGAGCCGCTTACATTTATTGAAGGTGAACTGAACGAGAGGCATGCTTGGCTCTCAATCGGAGGTATTAAGCAGCCACACAAGAACATATACAAGAACAAGTTGTTTAAGCTTGCTAAGCATCCCGTCTGCCCCGCGAGATATTTACATCCTATTCAAGCTCAAGTATATGTAGTACAGGAGGACATACGAAGGTGGTTGTCTATGAGTGTGAGAGTTGGTACTAGGGAGTCAAGAGGGTATGATGTGAATTGTGAGATTTGGCGGCGGGTTTTTGCTAACCGTGAGCCCGCCTACCGTGAGTTGTGTTTGGAGTTTTATTCGACTTTGAAGCTGAAGAAGGAGTTGGGAAAGTTAAGGATATTTTTGAGGAAAGGATTGTATGGTTTTATTGTGGGGGACAGCAGAGGAAGCTGTCGATTGCTGAGTTTGGTTATTATTGTGGGATGTATTCGAGAGAGGAGTTGCAGAGTGCGGATCTTAAGGCTATTTTGAAGAAGGGCTATAGGACAGGAGTTGATTTGGGGGATGGAGAGTCTATTTTGGAGTATTTCACAAGGATTACCGGGGGAGAAACTTGGACCTACACTAGTGGTGTGTCGAAGATAAAGAATGTACGTTTGAGGTTACTCCACCGCATGATTGTGACATTCTTGGTGCAGCGATCTACTCATTGGGAAAAGGCTTACCAGAATGATTTGTGGTTACTTAAGCTCTTTTTTGAAGGTGCTCCATCAAGGTTTGCTTTGCCTCCTCTTGTACTTCTTGACCGAATGTGTAACCATTCTGATTCAAATTTGGTTTTGGGACATTTCATCACGGTTATCTATAAGAGAATGAGAGTCTTTGATTCAGATGCTTGCCAGACTCATCTTTCATTACCAGTTCATCAGGAGAGTTTTACGTATAATGAGCTATGGAGGGGAAAGATTTTGAGGAAGAAGAAAGCAAATGAGCAAGAGCGGTTGTTGGTTGATGAGGGTGAAGTTGAAGGACCACCTCCCGTACAGGAGGTTGATGTTGACGATGAGATGGCGGATGCTCCACCGGAGCCACCGAGGAGGGGTGGTCGTAACATTCCCGTCCCTCGCTCGTTTGACTTTACACTTTTGGGGGACACTGTTCAGAGGATGTATGAGGAGCAGCAGACGAGTCGGCAAGCGTTTGATTCATATCAGAGGAGGATGGATCAGGACTTTAGCTGGATTGGTTCGCAGCAGGCCCACACAAACTATTGTCTTGACTACTATCAGCCGATGTGGGATGCCCAGTATCATGGTAGGGAGTTTGTTCGACCCGACCCAGTTCCTCAGTTCTCCCCACCGCAGATTTTTGTCCCTGATTATCGCCAGGGAGGCCAGTCATATTACTCATGCGCTACTGCCCCGGGGGACATGCCACCACCACCCCATGATTTGGGTAGTTCACCTCGAGGTCCAGTTCAGTTTGGGGTTTATCCGGGTGGCAGTGTTGGCGGTGGTTTCTCTTCTTTTGCAGGTACTCAATCAGGTTTTGGTGCTGGTATGTCTAGTGGAGGAGATGCAGGGGGTTCTGGTGCAGCTCCGGAAGAGGAGTACGATTTGGTGACGAGTATTTTTGGAGCACCCGGATTACCCTATGGTTAACATGGTCAGCAGCAGTGAGAGGATATGATTCCCATCCAGATCCATGGGATGGAACCATCGTATGATTGGTTATGTTGGAACTTTATCTTTATTTTCATGACGGTACTTTAGTTATCATTTTGTCTGGTACCCACCCTACGGGTGATGAAACATTTGTATTTCCCTTAGTTTCCTTTATTTTCTGCATGACACTTTATTTAGTTTGAACTATTTTAGGATATTTTGGATGGTTGTTCTCTTGGATTGTAATTCCGCAGGGTTATCCGAATTGATGGCCATACTTAGTGGAACCCAAGTGTGGGGGAGGGGGGTCTCATTGGATTCTCATTCTCACCTACATTCAGTGGCATCGATTTGTTTGATTGTGTGATCGTGTTAGTAGCTCACTATGATGTCACGTACATATGCTGGCAGTAAGTTCAGCGCAACATTTTTAATTGGCATCTTTACTGACATTGTTTCGCACACAACTCTCGCACATTCCGTTTTGGACTAGTCTGTTTCTCCCGTCAAGCAAATTGGACTTCCTTTTTAGGAAGAGCAATTTGTGGTGCGGGGTCGACTTACTTGTTTTGAAACGGAGTGTGTCCATATCCGGTATGTGTTCTCATTCTTTCTGTCTATTTTGCTTACCCCTATTTACCCTTGTTTTGACCGAGTGTTGGACATTGAGGGCATTGTCCATCTTAAGTGTGGGGGGGTGGCAAATAAGTTTAAGCAACCGGATATATCTCTTTTGTTGTTTTGCCATTGAGATTTAACCGTTCTTGTAAATGTGTCCCTCTCATAGACTTTTGGATTTATCCAAGAGTAAGGGTTCTATCTTGAACTCTGAACTATGATGTGCATGTTTGAGATTGGTTGTTTTTATTTGGTAAGATGACTGAAGATGATATGATTTGAAACTTTTGTTGAGCTTGTCCTTGTGGTAGATTGCTTTTGTTACTTAATTCATGATATCTAAATGAGCAATTTTACTACAAAACAAAATTTTTCCCTTGGTACTAATTTAACCGGCGAAATGTGTTCTGAACAGTTATCGGGCTAACCCTTTTGGATTGATAACATTACTTGCATACTCAAATTTCCCAAACACCAAATATGTGAGATTCCTCATTCATTTTGATATGCTAGGTGTTTACGGTTTTGGTTTGATTGCCTTATAAATATGTCCCTCTCATAGGCTTTTGGATTTATTCAAGAGTAAGGGTTCTATTTTGAACTCTGAACTATGATGTGCAAATTGGAGGTTAATTTATTCCATTTCCGGGTTACTTTCTTTGATATGAGTGTGTCGGTGATTGTATTGATTCTAGAACTTGGCCTGGTTGATAGTTATGAGACCGCAGTGAGATCACTTCGGTGATATAAGTACATTAGATGACGAATTGGCATACTAGGTTTAACCCGTTTTTCTTTCTATTCACCCCGTTTTTCTTTTAGTATACTTACTTTTATACATGTACATACATGTTTTGAGTTGCTGGCTACTCTGGCCAGTGAATTTCTTTTCTTTGTAAACCCTTGTTGCACTCATCTTTAGTGCATATACACTTAGATACCTTTTTGAGCTTAGCCTTTTCTCTTTGTATAAATCCACTTAAATATGTAAACTTTTCCTCGCTATACCGATAGTCTAACTCTGGGGGCCATTGATTGTCGTTGGTTTGTTTGGGCGGTTTGGGAGAGCTTCAGTGGATTGTCAATTGGAATATTCTTGGTCTTGGGGAATACGTCGATTGGTCAAATTAGTGGGGATTTTCTTGGATTGTTCGAATAAATTACATTGTTATATTGACATTATTCATCATTGTAAGGGGGTGCCTACTAGTAGAGTAAAAATGGTTCGAAACAAGGAGAAAATGATATTAAAAAAAAAAACAAATAAAACAAAACAAAACTTGGGCTACTAGTGGGTATTTCTCATTCTTAAATGTCAAAAGTTGATTGTTGTATCATTTGGTTCGCAATAAAATGGAAGACTTGGTTGATCTTAAGTTGTTTGAAGTCAATACACCACAATGGTGTCGGGTTTTGTTCGTTGCTTTTGGGGTGTGTTCGCGGGATAACATCTTATGGGTTGGTGGCAATCAAAGGTAAGGGTTTGGATTAGACTATTTTGTACATCAGTACATAACTTATACTTGTGTTATTTCCTTTTAACACTAACCTAAATTTCCCAAATCCCATTGTAAATACCCTTAGCCTAACATTACAGCCGATTATATGCCAAATTTTGATGATGTACTTGGTGCTCACGGTGAAGCTATGATCCTAGTTCAAGCCTATGGTAAGATATGCATCACGACTGAGCAATGAGTGATTATTCATATATATTCAACCCCAATAGTAAGTTCGTTGGAGTAGGATAGTTTTGAGAGGATCAGTTGTTTCATATCTGCTTAGTTGTGTTATCGAGGCTTATGGATTGTTCAGATATTGTCAAACATTTCGGTTTTTATTTAAGATTAAAACTGCTCAACCAAAGTCCTTGTCTTTGATATACTTGGTTTGGCTTCTTTTTGATAATCGCAATGTATTTATATAGCTTCGTACCAGGGAATGCTTTTGCCTAATTTCCAGATTTGCTTGAGGACAAGCAACGCTCAAGTGTGGGGGGATTTGATGTGTCCAATTTATATGTATCGCCCACATCATTTATGGCCTGTTTCGTATGTGTTTTGAGTCAATTTTGTATGCAGTTGGCGCGTTTATGGTGTTTGTTAGTGCTTTCAGGTTCTTAGCAGGTTGCGCGTCCATTTGGTGCACTTTATGACGAATTTAGGCCAAGATGTTAATCCTAGTGTTCGAGAGCTGTTAACGAGAAAGAATTTTGAAGAGGTTAGTGTCAATGCGCCGCAGTGGGAAGAACGAAGTGCCACTGCGCCACAGACATTGGGTGAAAAGGCCACATGCTTTCCAGGGGATTTACACTGCGCCGCAGTGGGAAGAACGAAGCGCCACTGCGCCGCAGTCATAGGGTGAAAAGGCCACATGCTTTCCAGGGAATTAACACTGCGCCGCAGTGGGAGGAATGAAGCCCCACTGCGCCGCATTCAAAGGTCATGAAAGAAACCCTAATTTCCAGAAATATTCCACTGCGCCGCAGTGGGAGTGCGCCAGTCTCACTGCTCCGCAGTCAGCAGTACGGGGAGCCTAATGTTTCAGCTTTTCAGCCGTTCAAAGGGGGGAGGTATATAAGCAAGAAAATAAACGGTTTTTCTGCATCCAAGTTTTCTTTCTAGGGGCTGCTCTACACGAATTCCTTCAAGGGTGATCTCAAATTCTATCAATTAGATTCACTGAAGATTCAAGAACACCGTCTAGATCGTATCTACTTTTCCGTCTTTGCAATTTTAATTTAAACAATCATTGGTACAATATGTTCTCTTTCAATTTCTTTTATGAATTTCAATTTAGCATGAGTGGCTAGAATTCTTAATCATCCACTTTGATGAAACTTGACGAATGATATGATTGCTTAATTTTAATTCACATAGACATAATTGTTATTTGGATAATCAATTAAACTAATCGTTGGGGAGATTCTCTAGGCATTGGTGGTACCGGATTGGGTAATTAAACTAGCAATTTAGGTGTTTGGATGATTTGCGAGCGGTTGGTGGTACCACGTTTTAATTCACATAGACATAATTGTTATTTGGATAATCAATTAAACTAATCGTTGGGGAGATTCTCTAGGCATTGGTGGTACCGGATTGGGTAATTAAACTAGCAATTTAGGTGTTTGGATGATTTGCGAGCGGTTGGTGGTACCACGTTTTAATTCACATAGACATAATTGTTATTTGGATAATCAATTAAACTAATCGTTGGGGAGATTCTCTAGGCATTGGTGGTACCGGATTGGGTAATTAAACTAGCAATTTAGGTGTTTGGATGATTTGCGAGCGGTTGGTGGTACCACGTTTTAATTCACATAGACATAATTGTTATTTGGATAATCAATTAAACTAATCGTTGGGGAGATTCTCTAGGCATTGGTGGTACCGGATTGGGTAATTAAACTAGCAATTTAGGTGTTTGGATGATTTGCGAGCGGTTGGTGGTACCACGTTTTAATTCACATAGACATAATTGTTATTTGGATAATCAATTAAACTAATCGTTGGGGAGATTCTCTAGGCATTGGTGGTACCGGATTGGGTAATTAAACTAGCAATTTAGGTGTTTGGATGATTTGCGAGCGGTTGGTGGTACCACGTTTTAATTCACATAGACATAATTGTTATTTGGATAATCAATTAAACTAATCGTTGGGGAGATTCTCTAGGCATTGGTGGTACCGGATTGGGTAATTAAACTAGCAATTTAGGTGTTTGGATGATTTGCGAGCGGTTGGTGGTACCACGTTTTAATTCACATAGACATAATTGTTATTTGGATAATCAATTAAACTAATCGTTGGGGAGATTCTCTAGGCATTGGTGGTACCGGATTGGGTAATTAAACTAGCAATTTAGGTGTTTGGATGATTTGCGAGCGGTTGGTGGTACCACGTTTTAATTCACATAGACATAATTGTTATTTGGATAATCAATTAAACTAATCGTTGGGGAGATTCTCTAGGCATTGGTGGTACCGGATTGGGTAATTAAACTAGCAATTTAGGTGTTTGGATGATTTGCGAGCGGTTGGTGGTACCACGTTTTAATTCACATAGACATAATTGTTATTTGGATAATCAATTAAACTAATCGTTGGGGAGATTCTCTAGGCATTGGTGGTACCGGATTGGGTAATTAAACTAGCAATTTAGGTGTTTGGATGATTTGCGAGCGGTTGGTGGTACCACGTTTTAATTCACATAGACATAATTGTTATTTGGATAATCAATTAAACTAATCGTTGGGGAGATTCTCTAGGCATTGGTGGTACCGGATTGGGTAATTAAACTAGCAATTTAGGTGTTTGGATGATTTGCGAGCGGTTGGTGGTACCACGTGAGCATTTTTATCCATTCACGATTATCTTGTCAACTCTTTAGAATTTGGTTTTAAACGAAGGCAATCATAGCGGTAGTCGAGTGGATTCGAAGTGGATGATCTTTATTAACATTGTCTGAAAACTACTTTATTTTATTTTGTCTTGTTATTTGAATTTCTTTTACTTCAATTGTCAAAGTTAGGTAGCAATTCGGCTACGGTTCCATCCTTTTTCTAAAACTACTTTAGCAAACAATTATTTCAAAACCAATCCCTGCGAACGACCTCGGACTTGCTAATTACTATACTATATGCGATCAGGTCCACTGCCTGAAAGTGTGTAGTAGTCGGTTTTTGGTCGGTACTTATTTATAAATTTACAAACTCGATTTCACACATCAGGAGGCATACTCATGGAGAGGGCTTAACTTGGGAAACCGAGTCCATGATGCGGGAGAACTATCCTCACCTACTTGATGCTGAAGTGATTCCAAGGACGAAATCCTCTTAAGGAGGAGGTAATTGTAACATCCCGAACTTTTAATTAACGGTTGACTTGTGTCGTTAAGTCAACACCTTGTGTCCGTTAAGTCTCTAGGAGATTTAATGCTTATATATGATTAATGTGCTATATGTGTGAGGCTTCAATGCCTTAATGATGTATATGTTAATGTGTTTAAGATGCCAAAGATGTTTAAGATGTGTTTAATGTGTCGGTAAGTATTCTCGTTAAGTCGTTTAAGCCTTAGATGTGAAGATGTAAAGTTGAGGGGCTTAGGTGTAAGCTTTGGGAAAGTGTGTCCAGCTTTTAGGGGTCAATTAGGCTAACCTAATTAACACTTAATCAGTTCTTAATCCCTTTTGTGCCTCTCCAAACCGTTCCCCTCCTTCCCATATGATTCCTTTGCGAAAATCCTTCAAACGTGTTGATTCGGGTGTGTTTGATCAAGCTTTTGCATCCTTCTTGTAATCTATAGGTATTTGAGGTATTATTACATTGATTTCATGTCCTTTCAGTCCCTTGATTCATTTCATAACTGATCTAGGTCTTTAGAGGGTTGATTGGAGTCAAAATCGTGAGTTTTAATCGATTCGGTAACCTAAAATGTTTGTTATTGTGATGCAAATCAAGTAGAGGTTAATCAATTATTTCATTGCATCATTATGGTCTTAAAATGATAAATTTTGAGGTACAAAAGTCGTTCATAAGGTTTGTGGTCGTTTGGGGTGTGTTTGGTTATGTTTTGGAGGTTAAACAATGAGGTTTGTGCAGATTCGGGGTCAGTTGCGGCGCAATACCTAGGTTGCGACGCAATTAGAATACAGTGACTTAAATTGCGACGCAGTTTGCCCACTGCGACGCAATAGCGACAGAATTTTTAAATGGCCATAACTTTTGAACCGTAACTCCGTTTTTGACAAATAAGCTATCCACGGAATCGTGAGAGAGTTTACTTTCTAATGGTAATGCTTTTAAAAGATTGTTCTTATGTCAAGGTACCTGAAAGGATGAATTAGTGAGTGAAGGTCGAGTTTCGTCGAGTTCTGTGAGCTCTAAAGTATTAATCGAATCTTCAATGCATCAAGCATTGTAATGGGACAATGCTTATAGATGTTTAGGTCTGAGTTATGACCATAATTGAGTGGGTATTGTTTAGCTCATCTAATGGTCGCTTAATGATTATAGGTAGTCGGAAATACTTACTTTGCACGGTAGCTTAGTTACCATTTGTTGTGCGCATCTTCGAGGTAAGATACACTACTTTGACACGCTGAGGGTTCAACAAAAACATGGTTTTCATATAATAACTTCCCAAATGATATCTTGATTGCTATTGGGTATTCGGGGTTACATGGGAGGTGATACGGGCTATGCAAATGACCATTGAGGCCTGAAATGCTATCCCAATGATATGAGATGTTATGATATGCTATGAAATGTTATGTAATGTCTTGAGATGTATTGAAATGTGATTATATGTTGATGATAAATGAAATGTGCATGATTGTATGGCTTGTTCATCTAGTTCACTAGACTTATTAAGTTGCCATGACACGTGCACGTTTAAGGGCCCAAACGTTAAGATGAATATGTGATAAGTGTTTAGGTAATGTGGACACCTAAACTATAAGTGATGTAAATCGAGCTCGTAATGATGTGATGTGATATGTGAGAAATGCTCGAGCTATTGATGTGAGAAGTGTTAAGCTTAACCCGTGCTTGCCCTTGCCCGGCGGGTGCGTATATGTGGTTGCTCGGGTGGCTCATTGCAACATAATTAAATGGTTGAGTATCTCTGGGTGGCCTGATTACCCACCAATGTCTTTGAACATACGGACTACTCCGGGATTGGCTTGCCATTCCTTAACGACATTGGTGTACTGCCGTAAGGTTTGTCCATCTAGTCGGGTGTGACTTATGTCACACTTACAAAGATGTATATGTTATATGATGTGCGTGACTTATGTCACACTTGCAAAGATGATATGTGAAAAAGATATGAAAGATGACTAGGCACATTTAGGGTGGTTCATCCTAATATGAAGATGTCGATGCTATGATATGTATGTGAGATGATATGATTGATGTGCTATGTGCCTTAACGAATTCAAACGACTTTTCTATAATGATTTGAATGGACAAATGCTTTATGAATTATGTGTTATCTTACTTAGCTAATTCGTTAGCTAATACTTGTTTCTTGAAATATGTTGCTCCCTCAGGTTAAGCAGGTTGAGCTAGTGAAAGACTTAGCTTGGTGAGGCGGGTAGATGCTATGAAGAAGACATTTAGTTTCCCCGCTTAGTCATTTATGTTAGCCTTAATGATGATTGGCTACTTTCAATATGACTTATGTATTGTTTATGATGACATTTATTGTTGGTGCCAAATCTGGATTATCTTATACCATTTTAATGATATGAATGTTGTAACACCACTTTTATAAAGGAACTATCCGTTAAGGGTTAGTTATGTTTTAATGATTCTGTTTTCCGCATTTCTAAACGCCGTTAGGCAAAAGCTTTTGAAAATCCAGGTTTTAAAATGACGGGTGTTAAAGTAACCAAAGTTTCCGAAGTTGGAGTTCCCATAATTACCACGTCCACGATCACGTCCCCCGTGTCGTCCACCCCTGTCGCGGCTACGAGAGTCGGATAACCGCGGCCCTGGTTGTTTGGTGGTTGCGGATCGGGAGAAGCGGTATTCTGAAGTGGAGCCGGAGGGGCCGGGGGGTTTGGAGTCGGATGGTATGTGGTGGCCGTGAGATTGGCACTTGCAGTTTGACGTGCTTTGCGACCTTCTTCAAGAACAAGGCGAGATCTGGCGGTTTCAAAAGTGGGTAGCGTAGCCGATTGTTGAAGAGCAGTGGCCACGTTATCATACTCGACACTTAGGCCCGCAATCAATTGGAGAACTAAGCTCGAATCTGCTACCGGGGCATCAACATTAGAAAGTTGATCAGACAGGTGTTTCAGTTCTTGACAGTATGCCGAAACGGACTGGAAGTCAGATAGCTTGGTGTTGCTGAACTTTTGTTGAAGATACACCGCCCGGGTAGGTTTGTTGTCGAGAAAGATACGTGCAAGAGCAGCCCAAGCTTGTGCTGCAGTGTTATCTGGATGAAGAATGGTTGTCAACAGATTCGGTGTGATCGTGCTGTAGATCCACTGAAGTACAATGGCGTCAATACGGAGCCATTCCGCATCAGGAGGAGAAGGAGATGCGGTAGAAGAAGATTCACTACGAGGAGGAGTAAGGTGATCCAAGACTTTACACGCAGTGCACTGGACCTTAAAGAGAGCCATGAATTATAGTTACCTTCTTCGCTATCAAGGGTGACCGGGATGTAGTTGCGAATGTTGGTGACGGTTGTTGCGGGATGAAAGGGTGTATTGGTGGTTGTCTGTTTGTCTTTGTCGGAGCCGGCCATGATGATTGAAGATGGACAGCGATCGGGAAGTCTTGCAATTAAATAACTAAAAGTAATAATAAAAGAGAAGAAGAATAATCGAGGGAGTGAAAGATGCTACGGCTGAATTAATTTTGAAGGGTTTTGGAGTTTGCTGATGAAAAGTAATAAGAAGCAGCTCAATATTAAGGGTGGGGGAGTGCTTCACCGCCCCTCCCCGCCCATCCCCGCTTTTTATCCTCTTTCCCGCCAGCTCCCTAATTGCACGGAGTGCTTCCCGCCCCTCCCCGCATCCCCCTTTTTCTCTCTTCCCCGCCGCTCCCTAATTGCACGGAGTGCTTCCCCGCCCCTCCCCGCTCCCCCTTTTTCTCCTCTTCCCCGCCGCTCCCTAATTGCACGGAGTGCTTCCCCGCCCCTCCCCGTTCCCCACCCTTTTATATTTAATTTATTTTCTATTTATTTTTAATCACCAAATTATTAAACCTTTTATTTAATAAATTAAAGTACAACTAAAAAACATAAACACTACAAAATTAAACACTTTATAAAAAAATTTTAAAAAATACAAAATTTTTAAACACTACAAAATTAAAACCATATTAAAGTATGTTAGAAAAAATAAAAAAATAATGAAGTATAAAAAAAACATTTTAACCCATTTTAATAAAAAGTTAAAAGTCTACGGGTAAAGTGTAAAAATGGAATTACATATATTGACTTTTTGTGGCTGCTGTGCTTGTCTTCTCCAAATAACCAGACTATATATATATATATATTATACATATATATTATACTAGGTCTTTCACCCGCGCGATGTGCAGTTGTTTAGAAATGTTGATTGAAGTGTTGACCAATAAAAAAAAAACATTTTAACCCATTTTAATAAAAAGTTAAAAGTCTACGGGGTAAAGTGTAAAAATGGAATTACATATATTGACTTTTTGTGGCTGCTGTGCTTGTCTTCTCCAAATAACCAGACTATATATATATATATATTATACATATATATATATATTATACGAGGTCTTACGCATTACATATATATATTTACGGTTATACATATATATATCTAGATTTATAGATATATTATATATATATATTATACGAGGTCTTTCACCCGCACGATGTGCAGTTGTTTAGAAATGTTGATTGAAGTGTTGACCAATAAAAAAGTCTACAACAATCATGCTATAACCCTTTTGAACTGCTATCATAAAACTATATTAACTTGAATAATTTTAGGTAGAATAATCAACCATTAAATCGATACTCATAAAAATACACGACTACATGAAGATGTTATAATAGAATACCCTTTACAACCCAAAGTAGTATTGCATAAAGATGTTACAACAGTTAAGAGCACAACTGGTTGTGCTGGAAGAATTTTACGAAAATGCACCACAAATCTTTCATAAAACCCACCACTAACTATGGGTTTAGTAATGATGACTTTTTTAAGATTTCATTAAAAGTTATCTTTTTCTAACATACATAATACATATAGGCCTTACTATATCAAAATAGGCCCTTATTACATATCAATTTCTTGTTGGCTTAGATTCAATGCTTCCCATTTGTTTTTTTTTCTAGTCTTACTCTTTATGATTTTGGTGCAAGTCCATGACTTTGTTATAGAGCCTTTGTGCAAAAGAGGTCTTCCACCTGCTCCTTTTCACAGACCTTCCACATAGGCCGTTATAAGCAATTTGACTATGCTTTGCAAGAAGACAAAAAGAAAGAAAAAGATTTTGTTAGTTGCATCACCAAGAGCCAATATACTACTCGTAATAACGAAAATAGATTCGCCGATTCGGTGGTTACGAAGGTCATACAAAGACAAATAACGATATCCTTATGTTTTCTCATAACAATAAGGTATGCAACAAACATGAAAAGAAACGGTTGTTTATTATCGTGTAAGTAACAAAATAATAGGTATGCAATAAAGTGATTTAATAAGTAACAAAATAATTGTTCTAAAATGCAAAAGATACAACATCTGCACATTAACAAATGAGGCATTTAAATGTAGATATTTAGACAACAAATGTAAATAAAAAAGAGCAGAGGCAAAGCCATATGGGTTCACCAACTAAATTCTCATGTCATAATGCAATAACTAACTTGAAATAAAAAATTTTTTGATAATAATAACAATAAAAGTTAGAGTACGAAGTACCTAGCGCAGAACATGTTTTATTTAAGCATATCAGTTACAATCTCTACTGGCAAGTTGTAAACATAAATGAATAACAATGTTGTCTTTTTCAAAAACTTGAAAGATAAGTCATTATTGCTTAACCGGCTTTACAAACCTCATAGCCACATATAAGTCGTATCAAGTTTATGGAGCTTGAAAAACGTTGGGCTAAATATTGGTCTTATCAAAACTTATGGAGATTGAGCTAAAAACTTACAATGGTGATGCCATAATTCTCTGTATCTATTACACAAGCAAAGATCCATTCAATTGCGACAACTGAATTTGGGACTATTGCTGGCACTCAATATAGCCTCATTTTTCTTTGCTTCTGCAGAACCATTATAAGCTTGTATATTAACAAAAAGTGCCATGTAAAACATAAATGAATAACAATGAGGCCTTTTTCATAAACTTGAAAGATTATTCATTTTAGCTTAGGAGCTTGTCGCTTTATTAACTCATTAGCATTACAACATCATATTTTCATGCCGCGAAATAGTGTCACTAAGCAAAACAATTGAACATTCAGCAAAAAAGACTATTAGAAAACAGTGAGAATTCACGAAGAAGAAAGCACATGAACTTAAAATTAACCACAAACAAATATCACTACTACTTCAATCACGTTGCAGAAAACTGCACCAGGTTTTTATGGTATCCCCTAATTATTTTGCCAAACAGAGCTACTTATTAACAACTATAAAGTGCATCGAAACATACCTTTGTAGTACTAACATTGATAGCAACAATTATAGTCCATACACAAAGAATGATGCTTTTTATTTAACCATAAAAAAAACATTTGATTACTTGTCAAATACTTAACACAATCTTCGATCATCGAGAGAAATAAGTGAAATTTCTTACCTGCTCCATATGCTAGGCAAGCTTTTCACTCAAAATTTATTTGGTTAGCACACGGCTGGAAACCTTTTGCAGAAATTCTGCATCCTCATCCTTGATCTTCAAGCGTTTCTTCTTATTGACATGCAACCGTGATCCCCTCTTTGAATATTGAGTAATTAGCACCTGTAGCATCACCAATGAAGCAAGAAAATATAAAAACTCGATGAAAAAACTAAATTTCAAATATGTATGCATATATAGGACATACAATCTGCTGAACTTACTTCGTTAGATTTCTCATTCTCTCTTTGAGATTACAATTAAACACATCATCATTGAGCTGAAAAAGATGACAGTCAATTACATGAATGCCCCTTATCATGTTCCTTATACCACTTTGATGTTAACTTCTCTTCATTAGTACCTACACATGTGTGAAATACATGGAGTCATTTCAGGGCTGTACATAACAATCATAAACCAAACTTATCAAGTTATCATAATCTAATGCCTCATTTGCTAGATACTAAAATCCAACATTTGATATTCAATATATTGAAAAGGCAATACCTTCTTGAAGTAGAAAACCTTTACTTCCATTAAAACCAAACTATTGGTCACTTTTAAAAATATAACATAAAACACAAGTTTCATGAAAATTCAACGGTTTAGGTAACGAAAAAGCTACAAATCCTAAAACCCACCTGAACCAAGACAACTATCAAGACCAACAAATTTCTTATAAATTAGTTTCGATAATAAGAGCCTGCAACCAACAACACTGATAACATTTATATTGATAATAGCTTCATATACTCACAATTGCAACGAAAAAAAAGAAAAACTTATAACCTCATAAACCTGGGATCTCTTAAGCAATAAACAACAACAAAAACCAAAATTTTAATGATTTATGTGTAAGTAAGAGTATAAACATAAAAGATTAATAGAAATAACATACCTTTTGGTTCTTTAGATATAAACGGTATAACAATTATCGAATTAAACTAAAAGAAACTACAAAAACAAAAAAAAATTGAAAACCATAATGTATTTATACTTGAATAATACGGAGTATCTAAAAACCAAATCCACATTAAAGTTAAAGGGAATTGAATCTTTCGATATAATGGAACAAAAAGTTAAGCCATATATACTTACTTTGAAAACATGACTGCCTTTGAACATCAACAACACTGAACGGGTAATCAAACAACCGAAAGTAAATATAAATCGAATAGATAGATCGAGATGCAGAGACGACATGATTAGGGTTAGGATTGATAAGGAATAGGTTAGATACTTGTTTCAAGGGGGAAAAAATATAAGAACAGGGTTCTATGCGGGTCGGGTAAGGTCCGCGTAACTTTTTTTATAATAATTTTAATGTAAGTAAAAGTAAATATATAAATTTCAAATAAATATGGTTGGTTTGGATGTAAATAAAGGATTAGAGAGGTTCGAAATTAGGTTTGGGAGGGCTTTAGAGAGGTTTGGTAACTACTGTTTTAGTTAATATATAGATATAGATATAGATATGTATAGATGGAAATGGATATTTCATTAAAAAAAAAAAGAAGAAAGAAGGCAATGATTAGTAACGGTCAAATAATCAAGACGAGCCCGGAGACAGCCCTCCCCAACCTCCTCCCCACCCTACCGGTACCGGTGGGACGGAGCGGTGTTCCCTTAGGTACCGGACCGGTACCGGTTTGGTGCCGGTTCCACTCCGTCCACCCTAATTAGGAGGGTTTTGGTTTTGGTGGTGTTCTCGGCCGAAGAAAAAAGAGAGGAAAAAAAAAAAGTAAGCAGCTCAAAATTAATTAGATAACAATCAATTAATTGAAGGTGTAAGTGGCTAGTGGTTTTTGTGGATATCGGGATTTGACGATCGGAAGAATAAAGAGGAGCCGATCGGAAAAATAAAGAGGGAGAGGTACGCCTGGTCTCGTGATACCATGTAAGATGATAATGAATCCTTTAGGGTTTTCCCTTCTCATTGATATTAATTTATAGAATTACAAATTACATTCGACTACCTTGAATTATTACACTTGAGTACATCGATATGACATAATCTAAATTAATACGAGTACAACATACCATAAACACGGTATAATACATACATGCAACTACCAGCATGTTCAATGTGGCCAGACTTAATTCTTTGTGGTTTGCAACAAATGAGAGTGGTCGTAACTCGTTTAATTTAAGACTCCTTTTATTAAGTGTTAAGTGTGAAATTATTAGTGGTTGTGAATTATAGTGTTTTTAGTTTCTAATAGTTGGTTGAAATGAATAGTAGTGACTAAAAACAATACATATTTGAAATTGTTTGACT
Organism: Erigeron breviscapus; assembly: GCA_034093135.1. Lineage (NCBI taxonomy): Eukaryota > Viridiplantae > Streptophyta > Magnoliopsida > Asterales > Asteraceae > Erigeron > Erigeron breviscapus. Next base: position 151,413,983 of record CM067167.1, on the reverse strand, counting down.
GGAAGTATCGGGTGTTTTAAAGATGGCTAGTCATTAAGAAGTTCCCAATTTCCCATCTATAACAATTTCCACTTTAAGAAATTGTACATCGTGCAATAACCTATTTATACTTGTCGTAAATGTCAATAACCTATTTATACTTGTCGTAAATGTCAAAAAGATGTTATGAGCTTATCACTACCCTCTAAAGATAGATGATTGAGATTAAAAGTTATAATATATTTGAGAGATGAGTGGTTGTGATATATTACATCCGTCTCAAAATAAATGTCTACTATGAATTATGAAATTGGTGTATCATCATTAGAAAAGTCAATGTCAACCAGTAGGATATCATCATTAGTTTTTTAGGAGTGTTATATGATCTCTCAATACTTAAATATTGACACTTTTTTTCGGACAAACAAAAATAGCAAATGAACACTTAGTTTATGCACTAACCCGAAATGTAATATCATGATTTAAAAGGTGAACACTTAGTTAATTAGATCTAACACTACTAGCTAGAGATTGAAATTGAAATTGAAAAAATAGTGTCAATTGAATGATTTAGATTTTAGAAGGTAAATCATGCACATAACACCACACTCTAAACAAATTTATCTCCCTTTAAGTCACTCTTTTATGCCATTTTCTCCCATCAAACATAGCAAATGGGACTGATCAAGTGGAGGGTAATATTGTCATTTGGATTATACTTTTATTGCTTCTTAAGTTGTGGTGGGGTGGAGCATGAGTTTATACCAAGAAGCATCCCTTTGAATACAACTACCACAACATTTTCCAAAAAGCATAAAGTGAAAAGCATTTTGGTATGTTCTAATTAAGCCTTTCAATTAGAATGGAGCTATTATATAGGTTTTAAATTTACTTTGAATCATATTTGTTTATATATAAGCATTATCTAGTAGTAAAAGTTTTGAAAGTGTAATTTGCTTTATGATGCATGAGATAGTTGGGATACAACTACTTAAAAAGACTTGGTACGTTGATGTCAATTGTCAAGTGTTTGCATGCGTTTCTTTTTCTTCTTCTTTTAATAAATTACGTAGACATACATAATGTGCACATATATACGTATATATAGAGTGAAGATGGAGACATAATTGATTGTGTTGATATCTACAAACAACCGGCTTTTAACCATCCTGCTCTCAAGAACCATATTATCCAAGTATTGTTCACTTCCTTTCTTGTGTACTACAAATATCTTTCTAGTACAACATTTCAGTTTCGTATTCTTAAATAGTATCATATCAATAAGTTACATGCTAGCAGGGGCGGAGCTACATTGAGTCAGAGGGGTCGACTCACCTCTTATTGTTTCCAATCTCGTGTGAAAAAATAAATCATGGGTATTGTAATGTATTTTTCTAAAATTGACCCTATATCTAAGGTGGTTTTTCAAAAAATTTCCCTCGATCATAATTTCCTAGCTCCGCCCCTGCATGCAAGTACAAAATGGAAAAGCACCCACATTGGCAGTAAACCTTAGGATTCCTTGTACAAATGACGCAAAAAAATTGGACTTTTAATAACTAAACTATCGTTAGCATTTTCTTAGATGGCACCTACAAAAGTTTTGAAGAGAGGTGACACAGTGATGAAAGAATCATTTAAATATACAAGAAAGGAAGACAATGCAATCACAATAACATCACAACTATGGCATCGAAATGGAAGTTGTCCAAAAGGAACAGTTCCAATCCGACGAATTCAAAAGCGTTTTTTAAATGTTGATGGCTATGGGAGAAAGAAACCTAGTGAGTTCATGAATCACGAGACGCAACTGGGCACCACAAACTCATTGGCGAACCATTCGGTTTGTATAATCAAACTAAACTTAATACCATTATTAATGGTCATCTAAGATAGACTTCTATTGAAGAGTAATGTTACACTTGTTATTGATATTACATAAGCAACTTCCATCAAATTGTTTTTCATTTCAAATGTTACACTTGTGTTGGAAGTAAGACTTATTATGCAATTCTTTTTGGATATTTATAACAAATTTCATATATTAATATACTTTTTAATAGAAATTGAAAATTTTCCCAAATTTTTAATATGGGACAGGGCCTCCAAAATCCATGAGACGGTCTGAACATGAATTTATTATGTTGATGATCAAATAGGTGGCGGAGGTATTGACAGAAATGATCAGTTACTCGGGGGCTAAATGTGACATCAAAGTATGGACTCCGTACGTTGAGAAAGAAGATGAGTACAGTACCTCCCGTGTCCTTATACAAAATGGCGGCTCTCATGACTTTGAACTTGTTGAAACCGGATGGGCGGTAAGTATGTAGTTTCTTTCGTTGATTTGATAAATAGCTTTGAGAACATTCTCAACTTGATGTATCAATTATTCAAAAATGAGGCCTGTGAAGTAAAGTTGTTACAATTTTGATCGGTTCATCGTTCATGCCTATATATAGATATCATTTAGTCATGACTTTGACCCATATCTATGTTGTTTATACCTTTTCAGGTAAATCCAAGCGTATACAACGATCATGAAACTCGATTATATCTTTATTGGACGGTAAATGTTTACCAAGGATAATTAATTGCATAGAAAATGAAGATATTTGTAACACCCCACTTTTAAAATTAAAGATGGAGTATCACTATGCAACTTAAATCAATACTAAACTTCTATAACAGAGCATTCTATACACAAATCCTCAAAGTATCAATACAAAGTTTCATATGCTAATGTAGTCATCAACCTCAAGATCTCTCGAATCTTCTATGTATGACATGCCAGCTATAAATCTTTTATCCTTTTTGTCTTAGTAAACCTGCCGCAGGGAAAGAAAAACTGCGGCTGAGCCAATTGCTCAGTGCGCGGATGTTGATAACAATAAACAATAATAATGATATAATGAAATAAGAAGGAAGATTAAATCAAATCATTTTAATTTCCAAAAGTCTCCATCAAGTACCACCCTTACCACCAGAGTAAAATGTTTTAAGGCTGAAGCAAAGAAAAGGTTTGGGGTGTTTATACCGAGTATCCCTACATATCATATATCCAAGAGCACACTCCCGGTGCCCAAATAATAATATCACAAATCAAAGTTAATACACCAGATGTGCACTCTGCGTGTATCCAACCCGGAAGGTATGTATGGCACTACATCACACATCCGTACAATAATCATATCATATCACAATATAGCCTAGGATGCATCCATACGCCTCCCCAAATAATCATAAAGGCTCTCCCACGAGCATAATCACATATCACATATCATATAGCAAAGGTGGAGACGCCGTGGACTAACCACACCGCCACGGATAGTGTCATGCCATTGGTCGCCACAATGACATGCCTGTGGTACCTCCACAGGTAGTTAACTCGGTATTTCTAACTCATGTCTACACTAAACTACTAAAGGGTTCCAAAAATTCACAAGTTTCACAAAAATCTATCCTTACTCCAAAATATTTTCACAATGCATAAGCTCAAATAAACATATCAAAGCAGAATAATTCAACAATGGTTTTATCTCAAGTCAAGGTTCCGAAATTTATGAATTCCAAAATAACATTTTAGCTCAAGTAAAAGAGGATCAAATAGAGGAGTCGCAGAAATAGCAAAGTGTATCAAAGAATCATATTAGAGTAACGCTGAAAGAAGAAGTACGGGCATCCGTACCTGGACAAGTGTTTACAACTAGCAATGCTCAAACTCCACGACGGTCCTCAAAAAGATCTACATCACGTACGTAATTTAAGTTGAAATTATAGTCATGCTATAGTCGTTCCGTCCGTTCTGTTCTAAACTCCCGAATCCCATCTATGAATGTATATGAATTTTTCTAACAAAACAATACTTAAATTGATTCATAGTAAAACTGGTCAATTTATATCTATATGTACGTATACCACAAAGAGCCTAGCAACCTCTCCAATTTATAAACTGATTATAGAAATATATAGATACTTTCTTTATAAAACTACGAACTCAAATACTGTTATTAGAGATTTGACGGGATTTAATTTCTTTATCCCCATAACCGCCCACAATTACTTAAAAGAACGAAATATAGGATTAATATTCGAATCGGTTGATCGAGGTATACCTCCGCAGACGGACTCGAACTTTGTAACGACCATGGAACAACGTCTCAGGATGGATCAGATTCTCTCCACCCGATTTCGCTCTGAAAAACACAGAAACTTCCAAGTATCGAAAACCGTGTTGTCATCTTACTCTCTCCCACTCTCGATCTGCTTTGCACCTAGTTTATTGTTATATTACCTCTGGTAAAGTTTTAGTATCGTGTTTTGATAATGAGCGAATGGCAAATCAAGGACTCGTTTTATAGAAGTTACGTCTGGCCGATAAGAAAGAAAATGGGCTGAAATAGCGGGGCTGTTAGTTGAGATGATTACCAACTCATAACTCCCACGTTTCCAAGACTTTATGATATATACAAACTTCTTAATGTGATGTATATATGTTATTAACTTTAGTTACAGTGGATTAATACATAATATTGTTACTTTATTGAACTTATAATTTAACAATGTAATATAACTCACCTAATGAGTCTTTATTTAAAGATTTACGGTTATTACAATATTAGTACTAATTATAACAACTATGAGATTATAGTAAAGAAAATGGAAGTATATATAGAGTGGTATAAAGTTATGCATACTTTTTGGGTTGTCTAAAAGTTATTCATATATATATTAATTAGGCAGATGGGTCAAAGACAACAGGATGCTTTGATCTCACATGTCCCGGGTTTGTTCAAGTGAATCATGAGATAGCTCTTGGTGCGGCCATTTATCCCGTTTCTAAGCCTCATGGTCTTCCTTATGTGATCACGGTTTACATTTTCCAGGTATCTAGAGGATGAAATCTATAAACCTATCACAATTTCTGACCTATGATAGAGGTTAGGAACTTGTAAGATAAGAGGATTTGGTTACAAGTTAAAAAAAGAATTACATTGTTTGAAATTCTTGATATACGTTAAAAATGGGTTGGGTTGGGTCATAAAAAACATTTGGTCCATTCTAATGGATTACTAAAGTTAAAAACAACAAACTTACAGACAAAAATTTGGTCCCTAACCGGCAATGCTATTTAATTTAAGTTTCGATACTAAAATTTAAAACATCTCTACCAGCTAAAAATAGCAAGAAAACATATATATTTCCATTTCCATGTTTGTATATTTATAATTTCACTTAATTTTGTTTATAAATAGGATCCAGAAACAGGCAATTGGTGGGTGAACTATGGTAACTATATAAACATAGGATATTGGCCAGGTGATCTATTTGAGTTGTTAAGGTACCAAGGGATCATGGTCAAGTGGGGCGGCGAGGTCTATAGCACGAGAGTCAAGACTCATCCCGGCCACACGGCTACACAGATGGGCAATGGCCAAACACCACCAGCATTTATGGATAATTCAGGGACTATCTCACGCATGCGGATTGAATCAAACTCACAACCTTTGATGATGCCTGAATGGACTTATGCCGTCACAGATGAAGATCGTTGCTATGATATAATGTATCTGGTTGATTATATTTCTGTAGTATCTCTTATATTCAAACTATGTTTGTGGTAAATATATACGTTATGAAAAATACGTACCTTAGGCTTAGAAATCATCCACACAAGATGTTAATTTATTATTTTGTTTCAACGGCAAATCTACTCTAATCCTATACTACAATAAACACCACGAAGCACAGGTGCCAGAGATTGATTAATTTCTGGTTTTCTCCCCAAAAGCCAAGAGCGTCTACCAATTGAACTAATCTCACATCGACACAAGATGTTACTGTAAAAAATTTAATCCATTACCTCGGTTGTAACCTCATTCGAAAAGGACAAAAAGTTTAAGAACCGAGTAGTAGAAGAGTTTGTGTACTTTAGTCTAATTTATTATCCTTCAAATGCCATATATTCAAGCTTCATTACCAAAGCATATATATGTTTAAGTATTTACAGGAAATGGAAGAAGAGATCGAGATGTAAAGCTCCGGCCAATTCTGTATGCACTGACTTAATATATTTGTGTTTTTTTAAACATCTTTGTAGGTATTGACTAATGCTCAGTATCATATAATTAAGCTCGGTTAAATTCTGTTTCAGTACTCCTCTTCCACTTCATTTTTGAAGTAATAATGATAAAAAGTTAAACCAAATGGCCGGAAATGCATTGCTCACATGCACGTCTGTCTAATACCTTTAATTTTATTCACATTTTAACTAATTTGAAGACTGTACGATTGATCTATTAGTTCGGTATTTGGTACAATATGCCATTTTGCATAGTGCCATAAAGAACGGTCAAGGCTGGGCGAATAATTAAATGCCATATATTCAAGCTTCATTACCAAAGCATATATATGTTTAAGTATTTACAGGAAACCAGGTCAACACAACATAAACATAAAGTGGTTAATTAGATCCAACAGTAGAGATTCAAATTGAAAGTGTCATTTGGATGATTTAAGAAGGTGAATCATGCATATAAAACATCACCACAAAAAAGAAAATAAATCTACATTTTCCCTCCCTTCATAAAGCAAGCACTGATCTTTTATGCCATATATTTTCACATATTGAAGCTAGCAAGCAAATGGGACTGATCAAGTGGAGAGTAATATTGACATTTGTAATATACTTATGTTGCTCCTTAATTTGTGGTCGAGTGGACCATGAGTTTATCTCAAGAACCATTCCTTTGAATACAACTACCAAAAAGCATTTTGGTATGTTCTAGCTAATTAAACCTTTTTATTAGAATATAGTTTTTAAATTTACTTTGAATCACATTTGTTTTATATAAGCATAATTTAGTAAAAGTTTTGAAAAAGGTAATAATGTGCTCTTTATCATGCATTATATGTTAACTAGGATAAAACTACTTAATTAATTAAAGCCTTTCTAAATGTGCAAGTATTTGTATGTGTATCATTTTTTAACTTACGCAGACCTAAACAATGTATATATAGAGTGAAGATGGAGACGTAATTGATTGTGTTGATATCTACAAGCAACCCGCTTTTAACAATCCTGCTCTCAAGAATCATATTATCCAAGTATTGTTCCCTTCATTTCTCATATACTATCTTTTTATTTTTTATCTTCATATTAGCTAATTTAGTGTTTAAAAAATATTTAGGATTTTTTTTGAATTTGATCTTATAAAATACTGTATTTAGGGTATTTCTTTCAAAAATTCCACCCAATAATGTTTTCTTGGCTCTGTTCCTGCAAAAATGAAAAGCACATTGACTATAAACCTTATGATTCCTGGTACATATGGCCCAAAAGATGGATTTTCAATAAGTATAGTTACCATGTCATTAGATGGCGCCTACAAACGTTTTGAAGAAAGATGTCACGGTGATGAAAAAAGCGTTACAAGGTACAAAAAGGGAAGACAATGCAATCATGACAACATCACAACTGTGGCATAGAAATGGAAGCTGCCCAAAAGGCACAATTCCAATCCGACGTATTCAAAAGCGTTTTCTAAACGTTGATGGCTATGGGAGAAAGAAACCTAACATGTTGAAGAATCATGAGACACAATTGGGCACCACAAACTCATTGGCTAACCATTCGGTCTCTAATCAAACTTAACTTAATTCAATTTGTTGTTTAACCTAGACTTTTATCAAAGAGTAACATGACTAGTTATAACCGATAGCAAGTTGTATCAAGTTGTATTTCATATCAAATGTCACACATGTGTTTGAAGAAAGACTCGTTATATATGAACACAATTTGAAGTTATTCTGTTGATGATCAAGTAGGTGGCAGAGGTATTGACAGAAATGATCAGTTACTCGGGGGCCAAATGCGACATCAAAGTATGGACTCCCTATGTTGAGAAAGAAGACGAGTACAGTACATCTCGTGTCCTTGTACAAAATGGCGGTTCTCATGACTTTGAACTTGTTGAAACCGGTTGGGCGGTAAGCAGTTTCTTTTATTCGTCAATTGTGAGAATTCCATTGTTTGCTTTGATAAACAGTTTCCTTCATTTGAGACATACGTATGTTGTGTATACCTATGCAGGTAAATCCAAGCGTTTACAATGATCATGAAACTCGTTTATATGTTTATTGGACGGTAATTATTTATCAAGGATAATTGCATAGAAAACGAATATATTAGTACTAATTATAACGATCATGAGATAAATCAGGTTGTTATTATTGGTTTTGGTAGTTAAAATGAAAGTATGCTATTATATGAAACTTTTGTGAAATTTTGATATTGTTTATTATTAGGCAGATGGGTCAAAGACAACAGGATGCTTTGATCTCACATGTCCCGGGTTTGTTCAAGTGAATCATGAGATAGCTCTTGGTGCGGCCATTTATCCCGTTTCTAAGCCTCATGGTCTTCCTTATGTGATCACGGTTTACATTTTCCAGGTAGCTATCTATCTTAAACCGGTCACAATTTTTGTCCTATGATAGAATTGGTTAAATAAGCTAGTACAGTAATAAGTTAGAGGGGGGGGGGGGACACTGTTTGACATTAATTGTTAATACGGGTTAAAATAGGTCGGGTGGGTTGGGTTTGGGTTCTCATAAAAAACCTTGGTCCATTTTTTTGGATTTATAAATCATACAAAGTTTTCAACCCATATGATTCCCTAACAAATTTTGAAACATAAATAAATAGGATCTGGAAACAGGCAATTGGTGGGTGAACTATGGTGAGTACATAAACATAGGGTATTGGCCAGGTGATCTATTTGAGTTGTTAAGGTACCAAGGGATCATGGTCAAGTGGGGCGGCGAGGTCTATAGCACGAGAGTCAAGACTCATCCCGGCCACACGGCTACACAGATGGGCAATGGCCAAACACCACCAGCATTTATGGATAATTCAGGGACTATCTCACGCATGCGGATTGAATCAAACTCACAACCTTTGATGATGCCTGAATGGACTTATGCCGTCACAGATGAAGATCGTTGCTATGATATAATGTATCTGGTTGATTATATTTCTGATCCTATCTTCTACTATGGTGGCCCGGGCAGAAGCCTTTGGTGTCCATAGTGAAATAACTTTAATCTTCTAGCTCATAGTCCTACTTAACTGCTTAATTGCAAGATAATGGAACTTAATATATTGATAGTTCTTATTGATTTTTTTCATATTCATCATGTTATTATAAAAATCATTGACATAATGATATGCCATGACCAACTTCATTATAATCCACATATCATGGTATATATGGATCACATCTCACATCACCCGACTTTCTTGGCATGATGACTATCACTCGGGTCATCACAGCACATACAATATAAATCACACGGGCACCACACTGTGGTAAAATATGCCAAAGAACGAATACCTCACTCGTTGCGGATGCTCTAAGTACATAAGGTTTGTTAGCATGTTAAGAAGATTGGAATTAAGTATCATGATGTTACAGAACATAAAAAATGGAACACACAACAAGTTTCTTTGCTCAATAGTATATGTTTTTATACACCTAAGTACTAGTAAAGGTTCAATTATGAATTTAAATATATTTAAATGGTTGGTCATTCCTGGAACAGTTGATTGTAATAAAATCTGGTTGTTATGGACTAGTACAAAAAGGGATTATAGAACCAAGGTTCATCTTAAGATCATAAAATTTTACGATCAAGATCATCTAAAATGATAGATCTGTATAAGATCTACAGAGGCACAAGATCTTGGGATTTTGTTCCGATTTGATTATACTTGGCTTGTTTCAATTTGATTTTTACTTGACCTAAAATAGTTAATAAAAAAACCACCAATATGGTGAATTTGGTTATAACATGTTAGTACATTAACCAATAAATGATTATTAAAGATAAAGTTTTGATTTGATGAGAGAGAAAAAGAAAGTAACGTGGAAATTAATATATAGGGTGTAATCATGAGGCAGGATTATAATAATTTTTTTGTAATAATAAATAAAGATTTAGTTGATTTAATAAGAGAGATAAAGTAAAATAAAATTCATTAAGGGGGAGAGGAGTGGGAGCGGCATGCATCACGGGTTGAGCAACCCGCTGAGGGTACACCGTCGCCATCAAGGCGGCTTGAAGACGGGCTGGGACTAGGCTGGGACCGTTGAGCTTATGGGGGAGCGTGTGGGAGGTGGGGTCCAGCCCTTTTTGAGCTTCAAAACTTAAAAAAATAAAAAAAAACTGGAGAAGAAGAAGAGCAGCGAGAACTCTAAAAGGAAAAATGGAAGAAGCTGCACACAAATTAATGTATATACAAAAGTTGCACCACACTTTCCAATTTAAACCCTACATTTTCATGTATATACAAAAGGTACCTTCATATAATATATTTTTATATTATTGTCATCTTTAGTTATATTAATATATATTGTTATTGTTATTTATATATATGATTATTAATAATTATTAATAAATGAAATAATATTTAATTTAATTATGAAAGAAAAAAATGTTTGATTAAATTAAATGAAAAAGAAAAAAAATAAAATTTGGGAGGGTTGAGAAGGTGATGAATGCCATTGAAAATGGTTGGGAGGGTTGGTTGGAGGGTTGAAAAGGAAAAATGAGTTGGAGGTATTTGATTGGTGGGATTTGGGAGGGTTGGGAATTTAGGCTACATGACTCCCTTTCCCCTAAGGGTGTACATTTTTTGAACACCCATGATGGAGGAGTGTGATATTAATTAATTTAATAAGAGAGATAAAATGAAATAAAAGATAGAGCATTGGTAATGGGTGTGGTGTGGTAAGGTGGAAACTCGAAAGTCATGTGGTGGTGTTAACCATTTGATAGATTGGTGTATAAGGTGGATGTGTCCACCTTGGGGAAGGTTTGGTGTTGTTTAGTTTTTTATTTTTGATTGATTATTGGGATATTATAAGGTATAGTTATTGAGATTATTGTTATGAAAATGATATGGTTATAGTGTGGTTGTGATGTGTTGATAGCTTGGTGTGGTAGCATTATCATTACTAATGCTCTTAGTGAGGGGATGTATTTAGTGGAATAAAATGTAACATCCGTGAATTTTGACCCGTTGACTTTACGTGTAATTTGACTAACAAATTTGTTGAATGAAATATTTGGGTTCATTTTGTGTTTATATGACTATGTGATATGTTAGCCGGGTCGTTAATGTGTTAAATTGGCGTTTAATTGTGTAAGCGGTTGTAACTTGGCTTGTAAAGAGAATCGGGTCGGCCCGTGGGTAGTCCATAACCCATCAGCCACCCATGACCCATTCTCCCCCTTATCCTCCCCTCCTCTCATTTCTTACCTTTCTAATCTTCCTTTCTCTCTTCTTCACTCTCTAAGCAAAAGCAAGTAAAACCCACTTCAATCTTCATTCCCATTCTTGTATCGATTTGGTGTTAGAACTGTGATAACAATAGAATCATAAGCATTTTCATCTCATTTTCGTCATTTTGAAGAATCAAAGCCAAGTTCTAGCATTTTACCCATTTTAGGTCAAACCGGGTTTTAGCTCGGAAAGGAAGCTTTGGTAAGTCTAATTCATCCCATTTACTTCTATTTACGCTAGTTTACTCATTTCTAGTCATCTTGTACACTTACAAGTCCTAAATCGGCTTAAATCTTGTTTTGGGTCAAACTAGGGTTTAATTAGGGTTTGAATGATTTGGAAGTGTTTGTGATGTTTTGGTCGAATTTGTGGATTGGGTTATGTTTGTATATGTTCCTAAAGGATGAAAATGAGTAATTTGCACTTAGCAAGTCGTCTTCTAGATCAAAATGTCGTTTGGGTTGGATTGGTTCGTTTTAGGGTTGCTGAAACAATTGTGCAGGTCTGGTCCAGAATGTAACGCCCGTTACACCTTGTAACGCCCGTTACATAGTGTAACGGCCGTTACATGGCCGTTACAGTAGCTTGGGTGGTGATGGAGTTAACGGCCGTCACTTTTATGACGCCCGTTAGGGACTAGTTTTGTCGAACATTTTCAAACGTCAATAACTTTTGAACCGTAAGTCCGTTTTAGGCATATGACCTATCGGTGGAATCGTGAGAGAGTCTACTTTATCATGGTGTAAACCTTATATCCTGAATCCATCACCATTTCCAAAAATGTAGTGTTAAAGTGTCTCGTTTCTTACTCGGTAAGGTTGTAAATGCGACTAAGGGTTCGTGGCTCGACTTAAACTTAATGAACTAACTCGTTTATGATATTAGAGTTGACATTATGATTTATGACATGCTTTGATAGGTTGTGGACGTGTGGGGCCAAATACTCGCTATTAATCTTCATTTATTCGACTTAACTTTCTTAGCCAATCGAGGTGAGTTCCGTAGTTCCCTACTCGCTTGAGATTCGGGCTGAAAAGTGTAAACTTATGTGATTACTTGTTATTTGTGTTTGTAAATGATTGTTGGTGTTTGTTTGATTTTACTCACGTACAAATTGTCTAGTTGGTGATATTGGATGAATGATGGATAGTTTTGCTTTAGTGCTTGATGGGTTGTATGAGATTGTGATATTGTTAAATAAATTAGGATAGTAGTGTATACATAGAGGTCGGTTTTACTTTCAAAGGGTTTTAGGTGTGGTGGGAAGGCTGCGGACGACCCTATACATAAGCATCTAGAACTCGATGAAAGTAAAATCCTCCGAAGTGTATGTACGCGTTGTTTAGAGTGATTGTTGGATATTGGGAATGTGTTGGGATGTTCATATACGCTCTGTTATACTTGACTTGTGCGGTGCACACGCAAACATACTTTTATTGTTGCATTGATGACATTATTGATATGCATTTGACATACATCATGGTCTTACATACGTACGACACATGATCTGACGTTAATATTCGCGCACTCATTTATTATGCGATGTTGCTTTACCCCATATGATCTTGTAGTGATTTGATATTGTGATTAGGATAGTGTGCATACAGGGAAGACGACGATACCTTTAATGGATTATAGATGTGGTGGGAAGGCTGCGGGTTGTTGGAATTCGTCTGCCCAAGACACATATTAAATTGACGTGGCTAGTACGTGATGATCCAAGTCGGGTCATACCCAATAACAAGCTAGACAAACACTTATGGTATTTATTTAAATGATTTGATCCTTAAATAAATATCAATACTTGAAACATTTAGAAAGTGGTTTTCTAAATAATTGCACTTGAGATATGTAAATAAATTATATGGATGATTTATTTTGAGAGAAATGTAAATATGTTTATTTGGCAAAATAAACATTTATATGTGTTGTGTATAATATATAACATGTTACATAAGGTATGTAACAAGTTACAAGACTTTTATATAAAATGTTTTATATAAAATACAAGTTTATAAAATTGGTGGAAATTGTCCATGTGATGGACCTAGGGGGCCGGCCCCCCTCCCCCATGTGCAACATGATGTGTTGTTGAGGTTACACATTCACAAGTCTTGCATGATATACAACACACCAACATAGAGTGTATCTAACACACACACTTGAACTCTAAGAATTCTCACCAAACTTCTCAAGAGCAAAATACTCTCTCTTTTCTTGGAAATTTCGGCCAAAGGGAAAAAGAAGAAAGGGGTTTCAAGTTTAATTCCTAGCACTTTTAGGGTGTTTGTTGGAAGCTTGGGGTATACAAGCTTGAGGTTCTTCTAGGTTGAAGACTTGCCACTTCAAGATAATCATCTCCTTCTTTTCAACCTTCTCATAAGCTTGGAAGAAGGTAGTTTTCTAAAACACCCTATGGTTGTTGTTTTGTATGTATGCTATTCATATACATGGATCCTTATTGTTTGGGTTTTACTTTTAAAAGGTTAAACTTTGGTTTTAACTACATATAACAAATTGAATTGGTTCAATTTTCCGCTGCGTTTTAATATTATAAGGATAATATTACTTTGATAAAAACCCAAAAATCCCAACAATGGCATCTAGAGCCGGTTATATGGATACATACATCAAAAGTTGATATTTTGTTTGGACAAAATCCAATGTTTTGGCCATTTTGGCAATGGCCGAAATTAATACACAAAAAAAGGAGGTTCCTTTTTTTCTTGTGTATTTTAGTGTCACAACTTAGCCAAGAGACCTTGTGAATGTTTGTGATGTGTTTGTATTTATTTAATTATTCAATGGTTGTAATAGTTAAATAGGATTTTATTCATTCATTTGGTTATGTAATCTATTTATTTCATTTGGTATGTAATAAGTAGATTAGTTGCATTTTTTTCTTATAAATGTAACCTCCAAGAAAGCATCAAAAGGTTTGGGGCTAAAGTTGGAGGCCTAATGAAGAGACCCGTAAGTTCTCACTGCGGCGCAGTGGGAGTATGTCAAACCCACTGCGGCGCAGTGGGGGTTTATGCAGCTGAAGACAGTGACTTCCCACTGCGGCGCAGTGGGAGTATGTCAAACCCACTGCGGCGCAGTGGGGGATAATGCAGCCGAAGACCAGTGAGTTCCCACTTGTTAAGTAGAAATTTGAGCTCGATTTGTGCAAAAATGGAGTTAGTGTGTGAAAAGGTGTAGTGTGTGTTTTGGAGGTTGAAGATGAAGATCAGAGAGAATTGAGGTGGAATTATTGTGATTAATTATGGAAAATGGGAAAAAGCTTACAATTTTGGGTATGGAAAGGAGTATTTATACACTTGACATGTGTATAAGCCATTTCATCGAATCACTTATGAACAACCTTTGGGACACCATTTTTGGATTTCTAACATTCTTCCCCTTGGTGTTGAAATGTAATTCATGTACGACATCATCTATAAATACAAATTTGTTGATGAAGGTCTTCGAAGCTTTCTCATTGTCTTCAAGATCTTCCATCAAACTTGTCTTTACGTCTTTAATCTTCACACTTACCTTAAAGATGTATCTTTAAGTCTTGAACTTCTCAGAGTATGAGCATTGCGGAAACTTGATCTTGGCTCTTTAGATTTGAACATGAAAGCCTCTTCTTGACAATCTTAACTTTGTCATACTTCCCCTTAATTAATGAATCTTTCTCTTGAAGCATTTGGACACACATCTTTTTCATCACATACTTCCCCTCGATCAAGCAATCATATTTGCGTACCACCAACGCTTATGTATAGGGTGTACCCGCGGCGTACCCACCACGTTGGCGATAACTATCTTCAAAGAAAAATTTGGGGATCACTTTAGTCAACAATTTATCTTTCTTCCCCTCAACTGATAAATTCTTCTTTCTCCCCATCAAAATTCAAGAAAGCACACACACTTGTTTGACTTGTTTGACTTCATTATCCTCTTTCTTCCCCTCATGATGAATGTGTGGCAACATGTTCATCATGTCTCTTTGAAGTCAAAACTGGGGAATCAACCATTATAAAGTAGTAGTCCAATAAACAACATCTTTAGCCCGGGTTATACACTGACATGTGTATAAGCCATCTTCATCGAATCACTTATGAACAACCTTTGGGACCCATTTTTGTGTAGGCCCAACGGTTTTTGTCTTGACATACCAAATGTACGTGTCATCGATTCGACGAATAGAATCTGCAGTCCATGGTGGGTGAAAACTCGAGGTTGTTGAAAAGTTGAGTTTTTGTGGACGCAGTGGAGATGCAAAGACATTCACTTTTTGCACGGTAATTGGTTTTGGTGCAAGTTCATAGAGTTGCCAAAGTGAGTATTTGATTGTCTTTGACTCAGTTGACTTTGGTTTGTAGACAGGTTTCCATTTGATCTTGGTCAACTGAGCTTTTGCTTGAGAGATGAACTTGGTATTGTCTTCAAATGACAAGAATGGAATGAGAGTCTGTGTTCCATCTATAGTAGGCTTCGACGAATACTTTCTATCCTTGAATAAAGCATAGTTAGTAAATTGAGAAGCTTTATGTTTAGCAGGAGATGAAACTTTGATCTTTGAGCTCTTTGGGATGGTCTCAGTGCAAACTTTCTTTAAAGCATCAAGTTCAGTTGGAAATATTGGACTTGCATCATGATAAACTGATCCATCATCACTTTGAGTGTCACAAGATGTTGATTGTGTTTGCAATTCCATCTCAAGTTCAGAGATTCTCTTTTGTAGAGATGTTTCATTTGATTGAAATTGTAAACAATTCTCTTCAAGAATCTTGATTTTGTTGCAAACATCTTGTCTCTCCTTCTCAACTTTGTTCATCTCATCAACGAATTTTCCCTCCATGGTTAAGAAAATGGATGTCTCATTTTGTAACTGAATTTGAAGACTTGAAATCTTCTCTTGCAAAATAAGTTCTCTTGATTTGCTCTCCAAGATACTATCATTCAGCTTCTTGTTGGAAGTTTCCAATTCTTTTGACATTTTTGAAATCTTGGACTGCAAAAGATCATGTTCTTTTTGAACACTTTCCATGTTGGACAACTTTAGATCATTTGCATGTTTGAGCTCTTTGTTTTCTTCTTTGAGATGTTGAACTTCAAGTTGGAAATTGTGGTGTTGTTCCAAAATATTAAGAAGCTTTTTCAAATTAGCTTGTTTTCGTTCATATTCAGCCACAATACAATTCGTTGAACGATACTTGTCACCACATGAACAAGTTTGAGTACCATGATAATGTATCTCTTTCCAACTTGGTTCTAAGCCCGTTAAATCTTCTGATAAGGAATGAATAAAATCTTTGGATATTTCAATTGACATTTTGTTAAGCAAAGGGTGAAATGAAATGAAAAGGTAATTGTGATTGAAATTGAAGTGAAAGAATTAAAAGTGAAATTTGGAGATTTTGTAACAGGGACGATCTTGGGGAGATCGTCCTAGGAAATGTTATGAAAAAGTTGAAGTATAAAAGTTTGAAAATGAAACGATCTTGGTGAGATCGTTTTGAAATTTAAGCTCAGAGGGTGAGACGATCTTGGTGAGATCGTCCTAGAAAATGTTTGAAAAATTGGCTAAGTATAAAAATGTTTGAGGAGTGAGACGATCTTAAAGAGATCGTCCTGGAATCTTGTGTAAAATTTTTCTAAGTATAGAAATTTAGGAAAATTTGGGCAGAGTTTCGTTTAGAATTGGAAGAAAAAAATATTTTTGAGCAAAACCGGTCCGTAAAGGTCCAGTTACCCAGAGTGTATGGTTCCCAACCAAAACACTAAACCACACAGCCACAAACTCGATCACACAGATCCACACAAGGTAAAGTAGCACAAAAAAGTGCTAATATATAAAGAAAAATGGGACGATCTTGCCCTGGCCACCAAAAGAGATCGTCCTTTGAACCCTGGTTTAAGATCGTCTTATATTTCAAGATCGTCTTGACAACTTCACGTGTTTTTGAACAGATGGACCAATCAAATGAATGAACCAGTAAATCCACACGCGCCGATAACGTTTTCTGAATACTGACACACACGCCACTCGCACTCCACTCACAGATTCAAATAACCGCTGATTCTTTGACACGTGTAGCGCACTACGAGACTTATTGAATTAATTTGAGATCGATGAAGAACAGCAGCAGTTGAAGAACATAAAAAACGTAAATTTGAATTCGACGAACACTAAATCAACGATATCTCACTCGATTCTCAACGGATTTTGACGAACTTTATATCGATGGAATCGTATCAAGAGGACGAATCTACTGGTGTACAAATTTCGAGGTATAATCAACTGTAGCAAAATCCCACAGTTGATGAACTAAAACGGTTTTGGAATGAAAATTCGAAAATTGAATGAAAATTGCACAAAATCGAGCTATGGATCGTTCAGATTAACTGATTTTGCTCTGATACCAATTGTTAAGTAGAAATTTGAGCTCGATTTGTGCAAAAATGGAGTTAGTGTGTGAAAAGGTGTAGTGTGTGTTTTGGAGGTTGAAGATGAAGATCAGAGAGAATTGAGGTGGAATTATTGTGATTAATTATGGAAAATGGGAAAAAGCTTACAATTTTGGGTATGGAAAGGAGTATTTATACACTTGACTAACTTTCACTAATACTCCTTCCATTATTAAAATAATTACATTTTAACACCATTTTTGGATTTCTAACACCACTGCGGCGCAGTGGGAGTGTATTAGACCCACTGCGGCGCAGTGGGTTATCAAAATGAAGAAAATTGTTCAAATCACATCACAAAAGGTTACTTGAAGCATTTGGATGCAAGATCAAGTGGGAGCTCAACTAACACAATATTTTGTGTTACCTTGTCCCTTAGGTTGAGACCTTTTGACCCACTTGTTTCGGCTAACAAGTGTGGTCAAAATAGTTGGCTAATGTTGTGCACTTATTATTATGTTTGTCATGTTTGTTTGGTTGTTTATTATTTTGTCATGTGGATGCTTAAAAACCAACAAAAGACACACATAAAGATTAAAATTGGTTTTAATATTGACATTGACTTGGTAAAATAAAATGGGTTTTATTAAAAGTTAATGATCACAATTATAAAAATGGATTTCTATAAAAGAACCTTGAAATTTGGATTTCTAGACCCACTGCGGCGCAGTGGGTTATCAAAATGAAGAAAATTGTTCAAATCACATCACAAAAGGTTACTTGAAGCATTTGGATGCAAGATCAAGTGGGAGCTCAACTAACACAATATTTTGTGTTACCTTGTCCCTTAGGTTGAGACCTTTTGACCCACTTGTTTCGGCTAACAAGTGTGGTCAAAATAGTTGGCTAATGTTGTGCACTTATTATTATGTTTGTCATGTTTGTTTGGTTGTTTATTATTTTGTCATGTGGATGCTTAAAAACCAACAAAAGACACACATAAAGATTAAAATTGGTTTTAATATTGACATTGACTTGGTAAAATAAAATGGGTTTTATTAAAAGTTAATGATCACAATTATAAAAATGGATTTTATAAAAGAACCTTGAAATTTGGATTTCAAAATTCATTATGGTACATAGTTTTTAACTAGAATATAAAAACTCAAACGACCCTTTAAAAACAAGTTAAACGCCATCCTTTTATACAACACTTAATTATTTGGGAACTCTTTGTAGGATAAAGGTCACCTAACCATCATTTAAATGTAACGTTGGATTCTAGGTTTTAATTATTAATTGTCCATGGGACATAAAAGGGTATTAACAATTAAAATTTATATTTGATATCGAAAATACTAATAAAGAACTTTGTTAATCTTGTAGATGGCCGCTAACAATGCAATTAACCCCAACCCAAACGTCCATAACTTTTCACTAAGATCCATCCTTGAAAAGGATCGTCTTAACCAAAATAACTTTGTGGATTGGTTTCGTAACTTGAGAATTGTTCTCAGGCACGAAAAGAAATCCTATATTTTAGACGATCCTATTCCTGATGAGCCCGAAGAAACTGATGTTGAAGCCTATAATGATTGGGCTAAATATGTCGAGGACTCCGTGCAAGTTAGTTGCATAATGCTAGCGAGTATGACTCCCAAACTCCAAAAGGAGTTCGAGCACCATGGGGCATACGACATGATTACCCAACTCAAGGAAATGTTCCAACAAAAGGCGAGGGTTGAACGCTTCGAAACGGTTCGAGCGCTTCATGCATGTCGCATGGATGATTCACAACCCGTCTCAACATATGTTCTTAAAATGAAAAGCTACATTGATCGCCTCGAAAGGCTTAATTGTCCCGTCTCAAATGAGTTAGCTACGGATATGATCCTTAACTCATTATCTAAGAGATTTGAAACTTTCGTGTTAAATTATAACATGAACGGATGGGACAAGACCGTTTCCGAGCTCCATGGGATGCTCAAAATGGCCGAGGCTAGTATGGGAGGAAAAGTTCAACCCGTTCTCATGATCAATGAAGGCGGAAAGAAAAGGGCTTACTCCGGACCCAAGGCAAATGTTGCTAAGGGAAAGGGTAACCACAAAGGGAATTTTAAAGGTAAAGGAAAGGGAAAAATGGATACCCAAAAGGCGAAGAAGCAAAAGGTTGCTGTCAATGACCCATGCTTTGAGTGTGGGGAGGTAGGACATTGGAAACGTAATTGTCCAACCTATCTCAAAGAGTTAAAAGCTAAGAGGGATGCAGGGCAAACCTCAGGTACAATATTTATGATATATATTGAGCTTAATACTGTTTTTTCTTACATATGGGTATTGGATACCGGATGTGGAACTCATATTTGTAATATGTTACAGGGGTTCATAAGAAAGAAGCACATCAAGAAGGGAGACATTAGTCTTTTTATGAGCAATGGTGCATTGGTGCATGTTGAAGCCCAAGGAGACTATCTTTTGAAACTTCCAAATGGTTTGGAAATTGTATTGAACAATGTTTTGTATGCACCTAGTTTGACTAGGAGTATTATTTCTGTTTCCCGTTTAAGACATGTTGGATATGATTTTAATTTTGTTAACAATGATATCCATGTTTCTATGAATGATGTATTTTATTTTAAAGCTATGCCTTTAAATGGTATTTATGAATTGGTTCATGAAAACACCACACATGATAACTCAATGTACCAAGCTACCACCAAGAAACTTAAATTAGATTTAAGTGAAACCTATATTTGGCATTGTCGTCTTGGCCATATAAATAAGAATCGCATACTAACACTTCAAAAGAATGGTCTTTTGAAAACAAAATCAAATGATTCATTTAATGTATGTGAATCTTGTTTACAAGGCAAGATGACTAAAGCACCTTTCAAAGGCACTAATGAAAGGGCAAAAGATTTATTAGGTATCATACATTCGGATGTATGTGGTCCTTTTAAGCCAATGACTAGGAATGGTGAAAGATACTTCATTACATTCACCGATGACTATAGTCGTTACGGTTATGTATACTTATTAAAACATAAGAGTGAAGCTTTTGAAATGTTCAAAATTTTCAAGAATGAAGTAGAAAACCAACTCAGTAAGACAATAAAAGTTCTTCGTTCTGATAGAGGAGGTGAATACCTAAGTGATGCTTTTCAAGATCATCTTAGAAGTTGTGGGATTGTCTCACAACTAACTCCACCTGGAACACCACAACATAATGGTGTGTCTGAAAGGAGGAATCGAACTCTATTAGATATGGTTCGTTCCATGATGAGCAAAAGCTCACTACCTCTATCATTTTGGGGATATGCCATAATCTCTGCTGCCCGAATTTTAAATATGGCTCCCACCAAGAAAGTGGAGAAAACACCTTTTGAAATATGGCATGGAAGAGTTCCATCTTTATCATATTTAAAGGTATGGGGTTGTGAGGCTTATGTAAGACATGATGCCTCAAACAAATTAGAGCCCCGATCCACTAAGTGTATTTTTGTAGGATATCCCAAAGATGATTTGGGATATTATTTCTACAATCCTAATGAGCAAAATGTATTTGTTGCTCGAAAGGCTGAGTTCTTGGAAACTAAATTCCTTATGGAAGGAACTAGTTCCAGAACAGTGGAACTTGAAGAAGATCAAGAACCACTGACAGATACACACTTGGGTGACACTAGCATTCAACAAAAGGATGTTGAAGATGATCAAAGGGTTGATCAAGACACACAAAACGTTCGTAGATCTGGTAGAGCTACTTATCCACCTGAGAGATATGGATTTCTCGTGGATGAATGCTACATGGTAGTTTCTGATGAACCTACCACCTACCATGATGCTATGTCCAAATCAGATTCGGACAAATGGCTAGAGGCCATGAACGCTGAGATGCAATCCATGTATGACAACCAAGTTTGGGAATTGGTTGTTGAACCTCCTAATTCCAAAGTAGTTGGAAGTAAGTGGGTGTTCAAATTGAAACACGATATGCATGGAAACTTGAGTACTTATAAAGCTAGACTTGTAGCAAAAGGTTTCACTCAAACTCGAGGGGTCGATTATGATGAAACTTTTTCGCCTGTGGCAATGCTAAAGTCTATTAGGATATTATTTGCCATAGCCGCACATTATGACTATGAGATATGGCAAATGGATGTCAAAACCGCTTTTCTAAATGGATATCTTGAGGAAGATGTCTATATGGATCAGCCTGAAGGTTTTGTCGATCCAAAACATCCTAATAAAGTATGCAAGTTAAAGAAATCAATCTATGGGTTGAAACAAGCATCAAGAAGCTGGAATCGTCGTTTTGATGAAGAAGTCAAGAAATTTGGCTTCATCAAAAACGCTGATGAAGCTTGTGTGTATAAGAAGGCTAGTGGGAGCATCATTACTTTTCTAGTATTATATGTCGATGACATTCTACTATTTGGAAATGACATTCCAACCTTGGAAGGTGTAAAAGCCTGGCTTGGAAGTTGCTTTTCCATTAAGGATCTTGGTGAAGCCGCCTATATTTTGGGAATAAGGATCTATAGGGATAGATCAAGGCGCTTAATAGGTTTGAATCAAAGTGCATACATAGACAAGATCTTGAAAAGGTTCAAGATGGAAAACTCCAAAAAGGGTTTGGTGCCTATTCAAAGAGGAACTATATTGAGTACTTCTCAATCTCCCAGCTCAAAAGTTGAGCAAGAGAGAATGAGTGGAATCCCATATGCATCTGCTATAGGATCCATCATGTATGCTATGATATGCACGAGACCGGACGTGTCATGCGCTTTAAGCATGACAAGTAGATACCAGCAAAATCCAGGTGATAGTCATTGGATGGCTGTCAAATATATATTGAAATATCTTAGAAACACTAAAGATATGTTCTTAATATATGGATCTGGTGAGGAGGAACTCGTTGTAAAGGGTTACACGGATGCGAGTTTCCAAACTGATCGAGATGATTCTCGATCACAATCGGGGTATATCTTCATTCTAAATGGAGGAGCTGTTTCTTGGAAAAGCTCAAAGCAAGATGTGGTTGCATTGTCCACTACAGAATCGGAATACATCGCCGCTTCTTTAGCAGCACAAGAAGCTGCATGGTTGAAGAAATTCATTGCCGATCTAGGGGTTGTTCCTTCCATTCAAGAACCCCTAGAAATTCTTTGTGATAACGAGGGTGCGATTGCTCAAATCAAGGAACCTCGTGCACATCAAAAGACTAGGCACATTGAGCGGAGATTCAACTACATAAGGGATGAAGTTGAAAAGGGAAAGATATGTATTCACAAAGTTCACACTGATCAAAATGTTGCGGATCCACTCACGAAGCTCCTTGAAAGGCCCAAGCATGAGAGACATACTTGTGCCATGGGACTTCGATATTCTAGTGATTGGATTTGATCTATTTTATGTATTTGGATATCGGAACACTTGTATTTATTAACACTATTTATATGAATATTGGTATTATGCATTTAAATTGTGTTATGTTCCATTTTTGCATGTTTAAATCCATGAATAAGTTAATTATTCTAAATGTCCGTAGTCGATCATATTTGTGGGAACAAATATGAATGTAAGATTATTATGAACTTGGATTGGTAGATATTCAAAAGGTTTTGAATATAGAGCAAAGTGTTGCTACCAAGGTTCATAGATATTTGTGGGATACAAATATTGGACTGACCTGCAATCAAGCATTACTACATGGAATCTCTGTGATTGATCATAAGTAATCTTGAGTTAAAAGGCGAATATCATTGTATCCTCAGACCTGAGATACATATTGGGTCTTGATATTCACTGAATATTATACTTTGACTTAGCTCTTCGCTGTTCTGAAACATGGCAGTACATAAGACTAAGCTCAGGTATGATATAAGGTGATTGTGAAAGACGTATGTAGTCGAGATGGAATTTGTCCCTCTTATTCGTTGAGAGTTAGATGTCTAAGGCCTGTTACAAAGTTAAATCAATAGAGAATGATCACTCTGTGTCTCTAAGATTTAACATGACATCTGTGACAAAAGGATAAATGATCGATTCACCTAAATCATTTCAAGTAAGGGACTTGAAGAGGATGATGTTATTGAATGGCACTTCGTCATACGTATTAGGGGTAGCAAACCGTTGTTAGGCGGTATTTGCTGCTTGCGTCAATCTTCTATGAATCTTGTGCAAGTGGGAGATTGTTGGAATTCGTCTGCCCAAGACACATATTAAATTGACGTGGCTAGTACGTGATGATCCAAGTCGGGTCATACCCAATAACAAGCTAGACAAACACTTATGGTATTTATTTAAATGATTTGATCTTTAAATAAATATCAATACTTGAAACATTTAGAAAGTGGTTTTCTAAATAATTGCACTTGAGATATGTAAATAAATTATATGGATGATTTATTTTGAGAGAAATGTAAATATGTTTATTTGGCAAAATAAACATTTATATGTGTTGTGTATAATATATAACATGTTACATAAGGTATGTAACAAGTTACAAGACTTTTATATAAAATGTTTTATATAAAATACAAGTTTATAAAATTGGTGGAAATTGTCCATGTGATGGACCTAGGGGGCCGGCCCCCCTCCCCCATGTGCAACATGATGTGTTGTTGAGGTTACACATTCACAAGTCTTGCATGATATACAACACACCAACATAGAGTGTATCTAACACACACACTTGAACTCTAAGAATTCTCACCAAACTTCTCAAGAGCAAAATACTCTCTCTTTTCTTGGAAATTTCGGCCAAAGGGAAAAAGAAGAAAGGGGTTTCAAGTTTAATTCCTAGCACTTTTAGGGTGTTTGTTGGAAGCTTGGGGTATACAAGCTTGAGGTTCTTCTAGGTTGAAGACTTGCCACTTCAAGATAATCATCTCCTTCTTTTCAACCTTCTCATAAGCTTGGAAGAAGGTAGTTTTCTAAAACACCCTATGGTTGTTGTTTTGTATGTATGCTATTCATATACATGGATCCTTATTGTTTGGGTTTTACTTTTAAAAGGTTAAACTTTGGTTTTAACTACATATAACAAATTGAATTGGTTCAATTTTCCGCTGCGTTTTAATATTATAAGGATAATATTACTTTGATAAAAACCCAAAAATCCCAACACGGGTGACCCTATATATAAGCATCTATGATTCCTTAAAAGTAAAGTCGTATGAAATGTATGTGCAATGTAATTATGGTTGATTCTAGGAAAGGATTGAGATGTATATATTATTATGATTATTATTATTATCTAGGATGGACGTGCATACATGGAAGTCGGTTACGCCTTCAAAGAGTTCTAGATGTGGTGGGAAGGCTGCGGGTGACCCTATACATAAGCATCTAGAACTTGATGAAAGCAGAATCCTCCTAAGTGTATGTGCGTGTAGTTTATTTTGCGTTAATTATTGATGGTTGACGATCGTTGAATTGTGGTTGGTATTTATATACGCGGTTCACACGCAAGCTTAATATATGTTTATACGCGGTTCACACGCAAGCATAATATATGTTTATACGCGGTTCACACGCACGCGGTTCACACGCAAGTATGGCCTATTCATATACGCGGTTCACACGCATGTATATTCTGTTTAAGCGGTTTACACGCAGGCACACCCTATTTGGTGCATTTGTGGCATGATTGTTATGATTTCGATTTACGATATGATATTGCATTATGACTATTTATGCTTTTAGGCACATGTATTGATATTTACATCAGTTGTGCTCATTTATTACACGCTTACTCGTTTTGTGTGATCTTGTTGTTGGACGTTACGGTGTTACTTAGAGGCTCACCGTAAGTCATGTTTCGCCTCTATTAGTATATTATGTTTTGGTGGATGGTTTCCTTGTGGACCATTACTACGAACTCACCAACCTTGTGTTGACTATGCTTAGTACACTTTTCAGGTAACCAGGTTATCCGGGACGTGGAGTTTGATTGTTTGCTTGCTGTTGAACCCGGACTGGACTTATATGGATCAAGGATCCATTTGCCTTATGTTGCATTGTACTTAGGATTGATAGCATTCTTTCGATGTCGCTTTGTAAACCTTGACGATTACTTGCTTCTGTTACATTTTGATACTTGTTTCTTTTATTGTATGGATTCACTGAATCCTTTATTTGCATTTAGTTCATGTTCTACATTAATCCCACCTTGCGCTATATGATTTCCGTGATATTCCAATTTAAACCCTACATTTTCATGTATATACAAAAGGTACCTTCATATAATATATTTTGATATTATTATCATCTTTAGTTATATTATATATATTGTTATTGTAATTATATATATGATTATTAATAATTATTAATAAATGAAAATAATATTTAATTTAATTATGAAAGAAAAAAATGTTTGATTAAATTAAATAAAAAAGAAAAAAAATAAATTTGGGAGGGTTGAGAAGGTGATGAATGCCATTGAAAATGGTTGGGAGGGTTGGTTGAGAGGGTTGAAAAGGAAAAATGAGTTGGAGGTATTTGATTGGTGGGATTTGGGAGGGTTGGGAATTTAGGCTACATGACTCCCTTTCCCCTAAGGGTGTACATTTTTTGAACACCCATGATGGAGGAGTGTGATATTAATTAATTTAATAAGAGAGATAAAATGAAATAAAAGATAGAGCATTGGTAATGGGTGTGGTGTGGTAAGGTGGAAACTCGAAAGTCATGTGGTGGTGTTAACCATTTGATAGATTGGTGTATAAGGTGGATGTGTCCACCTTGGGGAAGGTTTGGTGTTGTTTAGTTTTTTATTTTTGATTGATTATTGGGATATTATAAGGTATAGTTATTGAGATTATTGTTATGAAAATGATATGGTTATAGTGTGGTTGTGATGTGTTGATAGCTTGGTGTGGTAGCATTATCATTACTAATGCTCTTAGTGAGGGGATGTATTTAGTGGAATAAAATGTATATAGCATAACCATCTCAAAACCCTTGCGTTGAATACAAAAATTTTGATTAAAAAACATGTCAAGTATATGTTTGTTCACTCACAGTCCTTGAGCATTAGCTTAATGGTTGAAAGACTACTCCCATTCAAGAGGTCTTGTGTTCAAGCCCTGGGAGGACATAGGAAGTGAGGGCTTGGCTTGGGTATACCCAGGTTCAAGTCTGAGGGGGCATGATTTACCTTTATTAATCGTCGTAACTTCGGACGGATTAGTAGGGGGTTTTCCCCCATCGGGTATTTGAAATAGACATTTCTACTTCGAGTGAGCTCTCTAGCGCGGACCCGGTTAAGACAACGTATGCTAGGCTTTCCGCTGTCGAATCTCGACACGAAATTTTCAGCGAAATTCACCTTTAAAAAAAAAGTTTGTTCACTCCATCATTAAATGTTATAAAACCTAAACATAATGTCACCAAGTATCAGAGAGTAGTCTTTCCGTATACTTTTGTATGTCTTTGATTTCATCAAATGTTTTAACGTTATGGCAAAAGGGGTGGGCGGACTTACAAAGAAAGTGATGAAACAAACACCACATTCCTTGAATGTTTGCCAGTTTGTGACTTTGCGCAACTCAATCTTTCTTGTTTTTGGCTACTAGTACTATCAATATTATTAATATTAATATGATTGTATAGTATATAGTATAATACTCTATATTTGTTGATTTATTCCCACATTTGTGGACTTGTGTTTCTTTCCTTCTTCCACCTCTTTACATGTCAGAAGTCCTTTTTATCAATCAACTAATTTGTAAAAAATTCAAACTACTATAACAACAACTAATGTTCATTGGATGGTCAAATTTTGCTTCCCCTCATTATGGTATGTTCTTGTTCATGTCACTTTCTTTATATTCAAGTTTTATTCTATTGTGATTATGAAGTTTAAATCTTTCCTTTATATTAAAGAAAATTTCAACATGCCATCACTTAGTTTTTTGTATTAATGTTGTTTCTCTACAAAAGTCTTTCATTTGTATGATTCTTAGAAGAAAAACTTAACATTCGGTCATTCCCAATGGTGTTTTTAGTAAAAAGTTTTTCATTTTTATGTTTCTTTAAAGAAAATCTCAACATTCCCTCACTAATGGTGTTTCTCTAGAGAAAAAGTCTTCATTTTTATGTTTTTTCAAAAAAGTCTCAACATTACCATCATTTAGTTTCTGATTGGAATGGTTTATATTAAAAAAAAAAAATTCATTTCTATGTTTTTTCAAGATAAACTCAACATTCCAATCACTTAGGGCGCGTTTGGTTCACGGAATGTTTTTGTAAGGAATGTAATCTGTTAAAGGAATTGGAATCTGATGGAATGGAATTTGACGGAATGTTTTTCATTTTTGAAGATTTAAGTGACGGAAGGAATGAGATTCCTTCCCCCATCCTCATGGAATGGAGATTCCATCAAATGAGGGAATGTTTACATTCTAACGGAATGATATTCCTTCATCATTGAACAACCAAACGCACTAAGGAATGGAATTCAATTCCAATTCCATCAGAATCTGCGAACCAAACGCGACCTTAGTTCCTGGTTCTTTTTTTTTGTTTTGTTTGAAACAGTCTAACTAAAGTTATAATATGAGAAACTATGAGTACAACGAGGATTGAACCTTTGACTACTGAATTGCAAGGTAAAGCTGATAGTCTGATACTACTAGAAGTCTAGAACTAATGCCTGTTGGTACTTGGTTTCTGGTTCTAAAATGTCTTTTCTCTGAAAAAGTCTTCCTTTTTATGTTTTCTTGAGCAAATTTCAACACACCCATATCATGAAAAATCAGCCAACTTACATTTTATGCCTTGATAGATCTAAAAAATTGTAACTTTCTAGAGTTGTTATGATATTTCAGGCTGCAAGAAAGGATTTAATGAGCTATAATACAACATACCTGCAAGCAAATTTCGATATTCTTGTTTTACCAAGATACAGTTTGTGATTGTTTGCTACTAATGGATGAAGGCAAAGACACAAATGCTACAAATGTAGTTAAACCAAACCAATCAAGGGTTTTGCCACAACTTACACCACTACTTTTGTTATTTCTACTTTTATGTTTTTCAATTTGTTTGCTTATTATTTACATGATTCGTACCGAAGTGAACGCAACATTAGTTTCGTCAATTCCCATTCTACAACCATGTGTCCAAGAACAGCCAAAGACAAATCTTGATCAATGGATCAAATCTCCTTCCAAGTTGTTGCATACAATGAGCGATAAAGAGCTCTTTTGGAGGGCTTCTTTTGTACCACAGTTGAAGAATTATCCATTTACTAGAGTCCCAAAGATTGCTTTTATGTTCTTAACTAAAGGGCCATTGCCATTGGCTCCATTATGGGAAAGGTTCTTTAAGGGACATGAACGCCTATATTCAATTTATATCCATTCACTTCCATCATATAAAGCTAATTTTCCGCCCGCTTCTGTTTTTCATGGGAGACAAATACCAAGTCAGGTACCTTATCTCCTTTAGGCACCCTGTTCTTGATTTCCCTATGTTCATATCATATTGAAAAAAGTATCTCTGTAAAGATAAATAGAGAGTAGAATTACATCATATATGAACTTTAATTGAAAGAAGGACGTAGTAATTTGAGGTGGCACAATGGGCGGGTTGGGTATGGGTATAGACAGACTTTGGTTCAGACTATTAATTTTAGTACTGGTCTGATTGGGTTAACCCATAAACACTTGGTTGCCTGTTTTAAGTATTTAATGTTTACTTTTGATCATAAAAACATATATTGTCATGATCATAAAAATATATTGTTACGATAAAATCATCCTGAATATGAGAACATAAACACTGTATGAACTACAAAATTGACTTTAGACGACTATCAACTCATTTGACACTTTGACTACCATTTGACGTATAATACAGTCCAAATCGGCACACTAATGAGTCTATTGGCAGAAACTGACACCCGCAGTAGAAATTATTCTTTTCTTTGTTTCGAGTACTTTTATTTATCCAAATACTTTCTGGACAGGTAGCAGAATGGGGTCAAATGAGTATGTGTGATGCTGAAAGACGACTCTTGGCAAATGCTCTTCACGATATTTCAAACGAATACTTTGTTCTTGCATCTGAATCATGCATTCCCCTCTACAACTTCACTCTAACCTACCATTACATTACCAACTCTAGATACAGCTTTATGGGAGCTTTTGATGACCCTGGGCCCGTTGGCAGGGGACGCTACAACCCCAACATGTTGCCAGAAGTCAACATCTCACAATGGAGAAAAGGATCCCAATGGTTTGAGATCAACCGGAATCTTGCTTCTGTTATTATCTCCGATTTGACTTACTATCCAAAGTTTGAAGAGTTCTGCAGACCCGCGTGTTATGTGGACGAACATTATTTTCCTACCCTGTTGACTATTCAGACACCGGATTTGATTGCAAATCGTAGCTTGACTTGGGTAGATTGGTCTAGAGGTGGTCCACACCCTGCCACGTTTGGGAAATCTGATATAACAGAGGAGTTCATGAAGAAACTTCATGAAAACCATGACTGTATGTATAACGGAGAACCTTCTTCAGTTTGTTATCTTTTTGCAAGGAAGTTTTCTCCTGGAAGTTTAGAGCCACTGTTTCTGCTTGCTCCTAAGTTTTTTGGTTATTGAGAAATTGAGTTGCAAGTTGAATGGAGGTCTTGAGGAAAAAAGAAGGAAGTTGAGTTGGTGGGAGGAAACTTTGATGATTTGGGATCATACACAGGTAGATGAATTCTTTTCATGGATGATGTACATTTATACTGGCTATTAGACTTAATTAATTTCATAGATATAGAGATAGTTTTCCAAATAT
This sequence comes from Erigeron breviscapus, assembly GCA_034093135.1. Classification (NCBI taxonomy): domain Eukaryota; kingdom Viridiplantae; phylum Streptophyta; class Magnoliopsida; order Asterales; family Asteraceae; genus Erigeron; species Erigeron breviscapus. The sequence continues at coordinate 151,383,461 of CM067167.1, read as the reverse complement.
TATCTGTCTACAATGGTGTATGGTCCAGATTCAGTAATGACAAGTAATGACAGATTAAGTTGATAAAAGTCGTCGTATGTCAGGTTCATTTAGAAGACAGCTCGAATCTTCATAAATTAGATCATACATTCCCGTCGGAAATTGGGAGTATAAAACATGAAAAAGAAGAGAAAAATGAAAAGGTAAAAAGGATACCCTCCAAGTATGAATGCAAGATGCACTCCTGTATTAAACTTGGTAAATTTTCAACAATTCATTCCTTTAGGAAGTTATCAAGTGGCATGATTTCTTTAAACCTTTGTTCCAAACGTAAACACTGCAATTCATTTCTATTATACAGATGCATATACATGATTTGCGTATCAACGTCTATAGCAATACTAATACACATAGATTATATATAAGTAGTTTTGTGGTGGGCCTGCGTATACATGGAGAAGCTATGGTATCTATATACATATAAGGTGTAAGGCCAATTTAGAAACCATTAACCATATAGATGAATATGGGCCCACCACTCCACCATTTTCATGGAATCAAGAACATTATGCAGAGAAACCGTGGCTAAGTGAGCTCCATGGGTTTGAGGGGAAGGTGGTGCATGCTTGTGATGATGCAACAGCCATCTGCTCACTTGTGACTCCTGAGTTACACAGGTTAGCAATGGATCGCATATTTTTCATGCCGTATTGTGATAAGGATCCACAATATGTCTCAAACGTCCTCACCTATACATATAAGAGACATTCTTTGGTCAATTAATGTACTAAAATGAATGGTTTAAGGGATTAGGTTATTAGGTTATAAGATAAGAAATGGTTTACCATCGTTTTAAGGCAGGTCCAGTCATCAACTAGAGGTTTTCCAGAAGATCTGACGGTGTTCAACACCTGAGGACCTTTCTCTAATCCAAACAATACCTTGCCAATGAGTTCTATACTGTTATCTAAGTGCATTCTGTGAGACATGGCTTCAGCAAACTTTTTCTGAGCTTCAGCTTTCCTTTCAGAACCTTCTGGAGCCTTGAGATACTATCAGGAAAACAATATATTAGGGTTGAGGTGGCAATTTTAAATCATTTACTTCGGTGCAGTTGATTTCGGGGGTTTCCTTTTTCCAAACAGGTCAAATAAAAAACTATAAGAGTAATGGGTCAAACTGGTCGATAGTCATCCAAACTATTTTTAGTGTATACAACCGACTTAATTATATTATTCAGAGATGTAGATTATTTTCTGGCAGAAGTGTTTTTGTACTCATAAGTAACACATTCATTCTCTATAATATATAGTTTAAAATGGACAAAAAATGTTGGCACCTCAACCTGACCCGACCTGTTTTGTGGTGTACTAAAACATAACCCTTTTCAACCTGAACCCTTTTTGTCACGTTAACCAACCTGCCAAAGATTCCCATCAAGTAAAATGAACTGTGAAAAATAAGGAAAGAACAAGGTTTGGGTGGTGAAAACCTTATGCCAGAAATGTAAAAGATCAGCATCACGCTGGTTAACAGCTTTTCGTAATGGTGAGCGGGAGTTTTCATCAATAAAAGTGAAGTTATCATTTGCGGGGTTTGTACCCATATACAAATACAGATTATCTTTGCTAAGTGGTATGTCCCCGTATTGCATCACGTGAGATCCATAAATAGAGTTGTCACTTAAGGTTCTTTCCTTAACCTGCACAAATCAATCAATAAGCAACCAATGACACAAAGTGATTTGGTAAACATCTCACCAAAATGGTACCTATAGTGTCATAAATATCAATAAGATGAACTACTTTGTACACATTTTGTGTAATTTACATATTTCATTCCATATATCTGAGGCACTAAGATAGTAAAAATTACTTTTTGAATGTAGTTCTTACCAGTTTATACTGCTGCCTGATGGTTTCTGTTCGCAGGTTGTGTATGTCACTGTAACAAGAACAGAATCAATAAAAACAAGATTAATATGATGATATATAGCCATATTAATTTTCTTCTAAACCTGGTAAAGATGTATTGTAGTAATTATGACATACCAATCTTCCATCCAGGCAATACTATACAAGTCACCCAAACATGTGTCATACTCGGGGGGTGGGCTAGGGATGTCCCCAGGACAGTAAGTCCCCCAACTGCTCTCGTATGGGTTGGAGGCTGTGGTTGCGTAAATATTTAAACCTTGTGGAAGAAGACCGTCAAAAATACTTCCTGACTCGCAAGCCTCTAGGTAAAATACCTAAAAGTAACAAAATATGAATTCCAAATCCTGTACTCATGAATATTTTTATTACATACATATATACATTGCATCAAAAGGGAAATGAAAATATTTAAAAATTTACCAAGCTTTTGTATGTTCCAGCAGCATGCTTTTGTATCAAGACCTTGTTAAGATCATCTGCATATAAGTGAGGAAGTGTTGGCATCCCTGTGAACATCAACAACAGAACCATAAACATCAGTTTAACGAACTCGACAAGAAAATGTCCTAATCTGCTTGTTGAGTCTTTCATTTTCAAGTTTGACCGCAAATTTTATTGGTTCTGTTACATAATGCTTGATGTAAAATCTATGAATGGATTGAATTTCAAATGTGTTTTCAATTATATAATTTTCATCAAGGATTGTGTAACACAAATAAAAAAATTTACAGTCAAACTTGAAAAAAAGAGACTCAAAAAGTCAAACTAAGACATTTAAATTAGGATGGAGGGGTAATAGTTATCTCAAGTTCAAAGGAGACACTAACCAAGCACACCAGGACCACCATGGTCACTATAGTAAACAAAGATGTGGTCATCTGGACCACTATCCACAACCTTTCCACTTCCTCCTTTAACTCTAGATTTATCACCAAGCAAAACAGCAAAGAAGTTGTCAACGTTGACGTCATTCCCAGTGTAATCCTGTTTCGAACAATGACTTTTCAGGATACAAACGAATTATACGAAAGAAAGTTCATTCATAGTATGATGAATGAATGCTTAGTATGAAAAACAAACCTTTGGGACTCCGTGATATACATCATCACCATCTGGACTGTTAATAATGATTCCTTGCCTTGGATTCTCTGGATTATATGCAATGTCATCGTACATGAAAACAACAATGTTTTCCTCCCTCACACCGCCGTTTCTCAAGATTTGATAAGCATGACAAACATCCGCCTGTAGCATACAAAGAATGGCACTTCAATAAATTTATCATTATCAAGGACCGACTAATCTATGGATTGCTCTTTAGCTCTAACGATGTCACCCACGGTGTATCTATAGCCACACAAGTTTCAAGATTATGTATTTTAAAAGTTCAATTCATAGATTAGTCTGGATTTCTCTTTTAAATGTTACGAGTACTTTTTATTAATTTTCATTTCAGGCACTATGGCTTTTTTTCCTGAAAACTAAACCCAAACACGACTAATACGTGATAAATTTCGTAGTAATTGCTATTAAATTTGGGCAAAAATTTGTTCTTATTTCTTATCAATCATTCTAACATCTTCAAGTAGCAACAATATACGAGTAGATAAACAAAAAAAAAGAATATCGAAGTATCGAACCATAAAGGTCAATACTTAAATCATTCATGCTCAAAACTTTAAAGGACTTATTTGAATATAAACCAAGCTTCTTGGTAGTACAAATGTTCATATATAAATTTATATCTATAATATTAACACACACAAATACTTCAAATAATTATAAGTATGATCACCTGATGTCTGTAATTATCATAACCATTGGATCCTGCAATCAAAACGGCCCATTTGGTGCCAACTGAGTCATCTTTTTCGTTGTCGAAGAAATCATGTTTCTCGGACGGCAAACGAAGATGATCATTAATCAGTTCACGCCCGTGGGCGTGAACAACGGCTATGATCAATATAGCAAGTAGACTGATCAGGTTCATTTAGCAATGTTTAAAATATGTTTTTTTGGATTCAGTGGGATGATTGATGAATGGTTGACTTCACTTGTTAGGTGTGTATGTGTATAATATACTCGTATAATGTAGAGGTAGATGTAGTATAGATATAGATATATATATGATTGGATGCATATGATATTTATTGTAATCAGTGAACTTTGCTGTTAGAGGCTTTATATTTTGTTTTTGTGATAGTTTGGTCCCTTGAATTAAAATGAAATTTCAGAGACCATGTCGACAGTACATATAACAACTTTCACTTGAATAATTAGTTAAGAACTTGCCATTTTTGTACAAACAGAGATTGCTTAACCTTAACTGTGTACAATGAGACGGAATTGATAGAACCATAGGGAACAGCATTCATCGTATTTCGGTTGGCTTAAAAGACCGCTCGAGTCTTCAAATTTAGTTGAACGAAAGGTATACGTTGTTTGTTTGTTATTTAATACGTACACGAAGTTTGTACTTTGTAGTATACTACTCACATACATTATGATAGGATTGTCGGTTATAACTTATAACCCCTTTAAATACAAAGGAACAACTACTTGGAAGAATCACAACAATTCTAGTCTAACAAGCATGAATTAGTCCTGAAACGGAAAACACTGATGAAAAAGAAATCATAAATTTTGCAAGATTTCACTTCTGCGGGAAATTTTTAAGAGGCACACGACGAAGCTGCTGGTTTTTAGCCTTTGTTCAAAACGTTAACACTGCAATTGATTTATACTGTACAGATGCAAGTACATGGTATGGATATCAATGCTAATAGCATTACATAAAGCTTGAGTACATATAGCAAGTCTTGTGGTGGACCTAAGTACTAGTATATGGAGAAGCTTCGGGATCTATATACAACGAAGCTATAGATACCGCTAAAAAGCTGATTTAAAAACCACAACTGTATGATATTTGAACAATTAACACATATGGCACCACCAGTCTGCAAGGAATAAAAACATTATGCAGTGAAACCGTTGCTAAGTGAGCTCCACGGGTTTGAGGGGAAGGTGGTGCATGCTTGTGATGATGCAACAGCCATCTGCTCACTTGTGACTCCTGAGTTACACAGGTTAGCAATGGATCGCATATTTTTCATGCCGTATTGTGATAAGGATCCACAATGTGTCTCAAATGTCCTCACCTATTCATAAACAGAACATGATTTGGTCAGCTTAAATAGTTTTGACATGTAGCGTTTATGTTATTAGGCTGCAAATAAGTGATGATTTAAAGACTTTACCATTGTTTTAAGGCAGGTCCAGTCATCAACTAGAGGTTTTCCTGCAGTTCTGGCGGTTTTCAAAACCTGAGGTCCTTTCTCCGTTCCAAACAAAACCTTGCCGATGAGTTCTATACTGTTGTCTATGTGAATTCTGTGAGACATGACTTCAGAAAACTTTTTCTGGGCTTCAGTTTTCCTGTCGGAACCTTCTGGAGCCTTAAGATACTGTCAAGTAAACAATCTATTAGTGACGTATACCGGTGTCAATTTCATAACAAGTACTTACTTACACACATGAGTTGATTTGGGTTGTGTCTTATCTCAAATAGGTCCAATGATAAGTTTAACTAAAACGGGAAAGGGACAAACGGGTCGACAGTGACCCAAAGTCTACTTTTAATACATACAACTTCCTAAATCATATTACAGTCGCCCGAGGTCTATTTCTAATTAATACTTCATAAATCATAATATTAAAAAAATGTAGACTACTGTATTATGGAGTATATTAATAGTAAGTGTGTTTGTAATCATAATTTGGTCTACAAAGAAATTTGAGAATGAACAAAAAATGTTATCCAAACAGGCCCGGCTCATTTTGACGCATACTAAAACATGAGCCTTTTCAACACGAAACCAACTTGCCTGACACACTCATCTGGTGAAGTGAATTGTAAAACAAAAGGAAATTACAAGGATGGGGTTGGACAAACCTTATGCCAAAAATGTAGAAGATCAGCATCACGCTGATTAACAGCTTTTGGTGATGGTGAGAGGGAGTTTTCATCAGTAAAAGTGAAGTTATCATTTGCAGGGTTTGTACCCATATACAAATGCAGATGATCTTTGCTAAGTGGCAAGTCACCGTATTCCATCACATGAGAACCATAATATGAGTTCTCGCTTGAGGTTCTTTCCTTAACCTGCAAAAATTTAATAACCAATGACACAGAAAGATGAGTAAATGCTTCACCAATAAAGCTATATCTATGTCATATTCTTAAGTCAATTATTGAATAGATAATGCAAAAGGTGAATTCCGTTCGTAGTTCTTACCAGTTTATACTGCTGCCTGATGGTTTCTGTTCGCAGGTTGTGTACGTCACTGCAACAAAAACAGAATCAATAAAAAAACAAGATTTATAAGATCATAAATAGCCATTTTTATATTCTTCTAAACTGGGTTAAGATGTATTGTAGTAGTAATTTTAACATACCAATCTTCCATCCAGGCAACACTATACAAGTCACCCAAACATGTGTCATACTCGAGGGGTGGGCTAGGGTAGTCCCCAGGACAGTAAGTCCCCCAACTGCTCTCGTATGAGTTAGAGGCCGTTGTCGCATAAATATTTAAACCTTGTGGAAGAAGACCCTCAAAAATACTTCCCGCCTCACAAGCCTCAAGGTAAAATACCTACAAATAACATATATATATATAGATACATATAAATTCCAAATTCAGCACTAATATATATCGTACAAGACAAAAAGAAGATTCAAAATTTTACCAAGCTTTTGTATGTTCCGGCATCATGCTTTTGTTTCAAGACCTTGTTAAGATCATCTGCGTATAAGTAAGGATATGTTGGCATTCCTGTGAACATTGACAACAGAACAATAAACATCAGTTCAATGAACTCGACAACAAAATGAAAATATTTTTAAAAATCATAAGGGAGACACTAACCAAGAACACCAGGACCGCCATGGTCAGTATAGTAAACAAAAATCCGATCATCCGGTCCACTATCCACTACCTTTCCACTTCCTCCTTTGACTTTAGATTTATCACCAAGCAAAACAGCAAAAAAGTTGTCAACATTGACCTCGCTGCCAGTGTAATCCTGTTTCAAACAACGCGAAGTATCAGGATAAGGAACGAATACTTAATTCTTATTACAAAGCAAAGTTCATTCTTGATTACGTTAATTATATAAAACAAGGTTCATTCTTAATAATAATGAAAAAACAAACCTTTGGGACACCATGATATACATCATCACCATCTGGACTGTTAATAATAATTCCTTTCCGGGGATTCTCCCAATTATTAGCAATGTCATCATACATGAAAACAACAATGTTTTCCTCCTTTACACCGCCGTTTCTCAAGATTTGATAAGCATGACAAACATCTGCCTGTAGCATACATGCAACCAAAGGTATTTCAGATTAAGCACTATCAAGAACAGAACAACCCATATATGATTTCCCTTTCATAATAGTTCAGTTAATTAGATAACATAACAAGGCGGCGAATTTTGTTAAACTTACATACAAATAAAGGAGAAGTTTGAGGTCTATTTAGTTGATCATTTACATCTGAAGCTTGTCGAAAGCAATTAATAACGGGTCAAATTTTTCCATAATCAACCCATGTTTAACTTTAAACACAAGTGAAGTAACATGCTAACATAGAGACTTAGTTAAAATAAATAAAATTGATGATTAAAGTTAGAACTATAATTAAGTTTGTATACAAAAAAATTGGACTAAAGTTAAAAAATACAAAAGTTAAGTGGTAAAAATAAGTTTGAAGCGTTAAAATAAGAGATAGAAAGTAAAAAAAAAAAGTTGGACTAAAGTTAAAAAATCCAAAAGTTAAGTGGTAAAAATAAGTTTGAAGCGTTAAAATAAGAGATAGAAAGTAAAAAAAAAAAAATTGATGATTAAAGTTAGAACTATAATTAAGTTTGTATACAAAAAGTTAGACTAAAGTTAAAAAATCCAAAAGTTAAGTGGTAAAAATAAGTTTGAAGCGTTAAAATAAGAGATAGAAAGTATAAAAAAAAAAAATTGATGATTAAAGTTAGAACTATAATTAAGTTTGTATACAAAAAGTTAGACTAAAGTTAAAAAATCCAAAAGTTAAGTGGTAAAAATAAGTTTGAAGCGTTAAAATAAGAGATAGAAAGTATAAAAAAAAAGATTTGATGATTAAAGTTAAAAAATCCAAAAGTTAAGTGGTAAAAATAAGTTTGAAGCCTTAAAATAAGAGATAGAAAGTTAAAAAAAAATAAAATTGATGATTAAAGTTAGAACTATAATTAAGTTTGTATACAAAAAGTTAGACTAAAGTTAAAAAATCCAAAAGTTAAGTGGTAAAAATAAGTTTGAAGCGTTAAAATAAGAGATAGAAAGTTAAAAAATCCAAAAGTTAAGTGGTAAAAATAAGTTTGAAGCGTTAAAATAAGAGATAGAAAGTAAAAAAAAAAAAAAAAAAATTGATGATTAAAGTTAAAACTATAATTAAGTTTGTATACAAAAAATTAGACTAAAGTGATAAAACCTAAAAGTTAAGTGGTAAAAATAAAAACTCTAAAAGTATACAATTTACGATCGTAAAAAAAAAACCGAAAAAAGACAAAATAAAAATAAGACAAAATTACTGACGTCATGATGACGTCAGCGCCGTTACTGTAGCTAAGGCTTCTATAATTGTTATATAATAATAATATAATACTACTATTCACTAAAATAAATCATTCATGCTCAAGACAAAGTCCTAAAACGTTGCTTAAACGCATAACTTTGACCAAATTTTATTTTTTTTTTAAATAAAAACACTACACGTTACTTTTAATTATCAAAACTACATAAATCCAGTAACTAGCAAGAAGTAAAATACAAGCAAGTAACCATCACCGAGTAGTTTAGTACTCTAGTGGCAAGGAGTCTTATTTTCTCATTATAAGAGGTCTCAAGTTCAAATCGCATACCACGGGTATAACTTGTGGTGGCCAAGAGAAAAAAGGAAGAAAAAAAAAAGGTCATGCCGCTATCTGTGAGTCAAAAAATGGTTTCACCATACCCGGGGCCGGGGTAACCCAAACACGGAAAACCTCCTTCGTTTACCCATTTATATACTAGCAAGTGCAATATATGCTATCGCGTCTCGATCTATATCTTTTCTTTTAATCATATTGAACTTTTTTTCATGCACTTATAACAACTTACGCAGTATTAATGAACTTTTTTTAAAGAACTTTTCTGTTCTAAAAAGAGACAAAAGACGAGGTAATATAGCTTTTTTATATAAATTCAAGTTTTCATTTATATAATCAAATAATTATAAGTTCAATATTAGCTAGTATCGTCACCTGGTGTCTATAATTCCAGTAACCATTAGATCCAGCAATCAAAACGGCCCATTTGGTACCAAATGAGTCGTCTTTTCCCTCGTAGAAAATATCATGTTTCTCCGACGGCAATCTAAGATGATCATTAGCCAGTTCACGCCCATGGGCGTGAACAACAGCTATGATCAATATAGCAAGCAGACTGATCAAGTAACGACTCATTTCTATTGATTTATTTTTTGTAACGTTTGTATCAAAAAGAATATTTGTATGGAAATTAAGGTAGTTAGAAATGTTGTGTTTTTGGTTTACTAGTCTAAATGGCTGTAGGTGCATATATATATATAGATATTAGATATTATTTTAGTGTACGTACCTCCAATCAGTGCTATATTTGCTGTCAGAATTAAACTTTGGTTATGGCGGCTTAATGTACAAGTACACGATGCATCTTTCAGAAAGTGTTTGGTTTTAAATTTGAAGGACTTTATATTTTGTTTTTTTGGTGGTTCGGTCCTTTATATTAAAGTGAAATTGTATAAACAAGCATATTGATTCTATGAATATTTCCTTAGACCCACTTTATGAAGTTTCATGTTCGAACCACTTTTAATGGAAAACTACATTCAAAAAATTATAATATTATACTACATTAAATATGTATCATATTGTTGGGACAATTCAATAATGAAATGAATGTTAGTGAATGTTTTAGAATAGGAGAACAAGAAATAAAATTAAGTCGATATGATGTGAACGATCGTGAAACTTGATCACGAAATAAGTGTTGAGTTTTAAGGCTTATATGGTATAGTTACTTTTCATGTTAGAATATTTATTTTTGTGTGTGTAGCAACAACCTCACTTGTTTCCTAGTAATTTTGATTTATTTCTACTTTTTGTGTCAAATCAAATTATTAAAAACTAACAAAAAGAAATATAAATTATTTACTTACTATTGATTAATTAATTTTGAAAATCCAAGTAAATTATCAGTCCGTCGAAAAATAAAGGTATTATTTCTTTTTTTTTAACTTGTTTTTTTGATTTTTTTTTTTTTTTTTTTTTTTTTTTTTTTTTTTAATTTTTTTTTTTTTTTTTTTTTTTATTCTTCACGATAATTTTTTTTTTTTTTTTTTTTTTTTTTTTTTTTTTTTTTTTTTTTTTTTTTTTTTTTTTTTTTTTTTTTTTTTTTTTTTTTTTTTTTTTTTTTTTTTTTTTTTTTTTTTTTTTTTTTTTTTTTTTTTTCTTTTTTTTTAACTTGTTCATTTTAATGCATAAAAGGTAGTATAACTTTAAAGTTTAAACCGGCTGCCAAAACTCATGATCATTTTGTTCATAAATACAAAATTAAAAAGAGTGTCAAGGACTGAAAAGTCATTCAAGTGAAGAATTGGAGGTAAAGTGAAACATGTTAGACCACAGATTGTTTTTCAATGATGTTGATATGCGGGCAATTTAGGTCCGCTAAACGCACACAGATATTTTAATCTATAAACGTCGACGATGGACCACCTGAAGCAGTTACTTGTACAGTTGTACATTATATTATATTTTACATATACGTCGACGAAACCGACGAGCAATTGGGCTTTGGGCATACTCCATTTGTAAACAATCTTACTTTCTTTTAAGGGCTAATTACTTGAAAAGTCCCTCAACTTGTCACTGAAACCTTTTCTGGGGCTCCAACAAAAAAAAGTTCAATTTAGCCACTTTTTTATATTCCCTTGTATCATATCAGCATCTAGCCACTTCCATTTCAAAACCACCGCTACCGACGTCGGAAACTTCATTGGATACGAAGTTACTAAAATCTGAACAATGGTTTCACTGGATCGGCAAAACCCATCTACCAATTTCACAAACACACACAACTATCAAAAAATACCACTACACACCTTCGATTTCCCTGCCATCCCAATTGTCCCTTGTTCCGCCTCTCCGACAGCGACCACTGGTAGCTTCGCTACCCTTTGATTCCAGATCTAATTTTGGCTTCCTCACAAGTCACAACTGATTAGGTTTCTCGTGAAAAACTTTTTTGGGTGAAAAACAAATAAGATTGATTTACTTAAAAGTTTCAGATTTGGGTATTAAGGTTCGTTGTCGGAATAGTAGCGGTGTTTATGGTGGCGGCTATGGAGACTTCACGGTGGTGTTAAGTAAAAATTTCACATCTTTAACTTGGGTTGGTTAATAAAAGTTAAACATGAGAATGGTCAGATGGGACAAATTTTTTTTTTTTTTTTTTTTTTTTTTTTTTTTTTTTTTTTTTTTTTTTTTTTTTTTTTTTTTTTTTTTTTTTTTTTTTTTTTTTTTTTTTTTTTTTTTTTTTTTTTTTTTTTTTTTTTTTTTTTTTTTTTTTTTTTTTTTTTTTTTTTTTTTTTTTTTTTTTTTTTTTTTTTTTTTTTTTTTTTTTTTTTTTTTTTTTTTTTTTTTTTTTTTTTTTTTTTTTTTTTTTTTTTTTTTTTTTTTTTTTTTTTTTTTTTTTTTTTTTTTTTTTTTTTTTTTTTTTTTTTTTTTTTTTTTTTTTTTTTTTTTTTTTTTTTTTTTTTTTTTTTTTTTTTTTTTTTTTTTTTTTTTTTTTTTTTTTTTTTTTTTTTTTTTTTTTTTTTTTTTTTTTTTTTTTTTTTTTTTTTTTTTTTTTTTTTTTTTTTTTTTTTTTTTTTTTTTTTTTTTTTTTTTTTTTTTTTTTTTTTTTTTTTTTTTTTTTTTTTTTTTTTTTTTTTTTTTTTTTTTTTTTTTTTTTTTTTTTTTTTTTTTTTTTTTTTTTTTTTTTTTTTTTTTTTTTTTTTTTTTTTTTTTTTTTTTTTTTTTTTTTTTTTTTTTTTTTTTTTTTTTTTTTTTTTTTTTTTTTTTTTTTTTTTTTTTTTTTTTTTTTTTTTTTTTTTTTTTTTTTTTTTTTTTTTTTTTTTTTTTTTTTTTTTTTTTTTTTTTTTTTTTTTTTTTTTTTTTTTTTTTTTTTTTTTTTTTTTTTTTTTTTTTTTTTTTTTTTTTTTTTTTTTTTTTTTTTTTTTTTTTTTTTTTTTTTTTTTTTTTTTTTTTTTTTTTTTTTTTTTTTTTTTTTTTTTTTTTTTTTTTTTTTTTTTTTTTTTTTTTTTTTTTTTTTTTTTTTTTTTTTTTTTTTTTTTTTTTTTTTTTTTTTTTTTTTTTTTTTTTTTTTTTTTTTTTTTTTTTTTTTTTTTTTTTTTTTTTTTTTTTTTTTTTTTTTTTTTTTTTTTTTTTTTTTTTTTTTTTTTTTTTTTTTTTTTTTTTTTTTTTTTTTTTTTTTTTTTTTTTTTTTTTTTTTTTTTTTTTTTTTTTTTTTTTTTTTTTTTTTTTTTTTTTTTTTTTTTTTTTTTTTTTTTTTTTTTTTTTTTTTTTTTTTTTTTTTTTTTTTTTTTTTTTTTTTTTTTTTTTTTTTTTTTTTTTTTTTTTTTTTTTTTTTTTTTTTTTTTTTTTTTTTTTTTTTTTTTTTTTTTTTTTTTTTTTTTTTTTTTTTTTTTTTTTTTTTTTTTTTTTTTTTTTTTTTTTTTTTTTTTTACCCTCAAACTTTTTTTTGTTGGAGCCCCAGAAAAGATTTCAGTGACAAGTTATGGGACTTTCCAAGTAATTAGCCCTATTTTTAACTGGCTACTTGTACGGAACCCCATAAAAGAGATTTTAGCCGTTTTTCTTCATTCAAATAGAACTTTTTTTTGTTCGAGCCCAAAAGGTTTCAGTGACAAGTTGAAAGGACTTTCCAAGTAATTATCAGTCCGTCGAAAAATAAAGGTATTATTTCTTTTTTTTTAACTTGTTCATTTTAATGCATAAAAGGTAGTATAACTTTAAAGTTTAAACCGGCTGCCAAAACTCATGATCATTTTGTTCATAAATACAAAATTAAAAAGAGTGTCAAGGACTGAAAAGTCATTCAAGTGAAGAATTGGAGGTAAAGTGAAACATGTTAGACCACAGATTGTTTTTCAATGATGTTGATATGCGGGCAATTTAGGTCCGCTAAACGCACACAGATATTTTAATCTATAAACGTCGACGATGGACCACCTGAAGCAGTTACTTGTACAGTTGTACATTATATTATATTTTACATATACGTCGACGAAACCGACGAGCAATTGGGCTTTGGGCATACTCCATTTGTAAACAATCTTACTTTCTTTTAACCATACACATTCTTATAAATCTACATTATTATTATGCATACTTTGTGGTAAATTAATTACAAAATATAATTCTGATATTGGTTCTCTTAGTTATAATTTATAGTGTTATGATATATATGTCTAAATATAGGCTTAAAAACATGTCTAATACATTCTATAAATGACACATGGATACCACTCATTCTCTTTCTTAATCTACACCTTTAATCACGCCACATGTCAACCCTAGATTTTTAGGCACATCTTTAGGCCTATTATTTAGGCATATCAATCATTTTTCTATTTTAAATCTCTTATATTAATAAAATAAAATTATGATGATGTCATGTTACTTTAAAAAAGACTTACATGACATGTTAATATATAATCTTAATATTTTTATGACATCATCCAAAATAATTTAAAAACTTATTTCAAAAATTAAAAAACTTATTTCAAGATTATTGATTTTAAAATAATTTTAGTAGATAATCATGAAAGGTTTCTATTGAAATAAGAAACAAATTTGTAGATCAAAATTGATTATTGTAATACTATTTTGGAGTTAGAGGTATGGAATTTGAACTATCATATTATTCATTAGATTTATAACATAGCTAATGCGATGTGTATGTTATGATTATTAAACAGGTTCATTGTGTTGTATCTTAAACAATAAAATTTTATTTCACTACCCGCATAATATGCGGGTTGATTAGCTAGTATACTATATAAAGCAAATGATCTTTCATCCTATTAAAAGAGAAACCCCTCCACCTAAATTGTCCATATATAATAAACACACTTAACACCAAACAAGTATGTTTTATCACAAATACTATTAATATAAATTATTTCCAATATCTATCTTTCAACTTCTAAATAACTATATTTTTTGTTTTACATCAATAACTTACATTACTAGTCACCGCCACCACCATGGTTATAAATCATTTAAATGATTTCTTAGAGAATTTAAAGTTTTTAAAAACACAAATATATTAATCTATACTATATTATAAAGTAAATTCACTTTTGAACTTTCAACTTTTCAACATTCAACATTCATCTCAACCACTCATTTTTTTTTCTCTCCTCAAATCTCAACCACTTATTTTTCTCTCTCCTCCATAAATCATTTTATTCATCTAACTCATTCAAAATCTTTTATCTCAAAAACCGTACATCGATAAATTATAAAAATTATATGGGTGTTCTTAAAATTTTATGCTCTTTCATTAGAGATGTCATTCGACATACTTTCGACGAATTTTTAAATCCGAGGGCGGAGCCCGTACGGCTAAGGCATTTGGTTATGACACTCTATGACATATCATTTCCTATAACATATCACACTCTATGACCTATCACACTTAATGACCTATCACCCTCACTATTTTACCGACGCAATGCGCAAGTACTTGCTCTCGTATGCTATAATATTTGAATTAACCTGTCAACATTAAAAATAGTTTCCTTGGATAATCAAATTTAAAGTTAGTTCTTTTACATAATTAGTGACCACCAGTGATCGGCGAAATCACACCATCATCTTATTGCTAATTTTTTCATATTGTTTAGGCTGTAACAATTCGGTTCAATAGCTTTACATATAATTGTGAAAGAAAGTCATAAATCGATGTTTTAAAGTAAGCAGTTTAGTGAAATCGATTCCCGTGGGTACTATGACTAACCAGAATTTTTGAAACTAACTGAATAATTAAAACCTCGGTCATCAATGACATCAAATGCGAAAATAACATCAACGTAAAGATGATGAAGTGATATAGCTATTTATGTCAATGAGGTACGTAGCGATAATGATATCGACATTTCAATATCCTTTAACTTTGATCCATAAAAATTCTTTTACTTGGTGTTGTTCAAAATGTTTAGTTTTCTTTTCTTAATTGTTTTTTACACAAAAAAATCACAGCAAGCTAGCTAGGTGTTTTTCGGGCTTACTAAACACATTTCTATCACTTCTGAAAAAACAAAAAGAAAAAAAAAATAGAAAAGAGTTGTCTATTTAAAACGTATAATAGTTTGGTGATATTGTTACACGTTTAACAAAACACTATTTAATATACAACAAAATGTATGATTTATTGTCACACCTTCAACTCGGTGTATCATTTTATTGAATTATATAGAAGCGGTCATCTAGAGTAGTGAAATATTAACCAAATTCTTCATCATTATTGTAACTTTAAGGTTCTTAATCGTCTTTTTGAAAAGAACGTCCCATATAAAATTATATTTGAAACAAAGCAGGGTGCTTTCCAACTAATACAATTATATATATACTTTGTAGTTGTATGTTGGTTTCATATAAAGTTAAGTTATTAAAAAAATGAATGATCAAAATTTATAAACACGATGAGAAACATGGTAATCCGAAGAAGAAACAAAAATGAATACATGACTGCAAAAGAACATCTGCCCAATAATAATTGAAATGATATAGTTTTATTTGAATAAAACTGAAACCAACCACTGTTTTCTAAAATTACGAGTATGTAAAATGACTTTAATATAATACGGTCATCATCACGCCTAGGGTCAGGTCAATAATGATTATAAAGTCCATTAAAAACCAATTTGATAAAAATAAAATGGTTGTTCAATATAAGTTAAATAACAAGTTTGAAGTGGTTGCCATCCTTTAGGTTAATCAAAACAATGTTAAGTACTCCTGGTTTTAAGATCGTAGTTAACAAAAAAAAAATAATTAACGTTCACTTTTATATTAATTTTTTCCAAAATTTTAGTCAATATCAAATTTATTTAGTAACTTAATCATTTATTCTTTCTTTTATCCCTTATTAATATTACTTTTTATTGTACAAAAACATCATGTGCAGTTTGTTGCATAGACCATTATCTAATAAATAAATCAAAATATAAAACATCAGTATTCTTGACAAAGTAAGAATACTATAACACAAATGAAACAAAAAACATCTATAAAATAATGAATTTATACACTTCATTTGTGCTTACCATCTTTTTAAATGTTCAACTATTTTACTAGTTTTCGTTCGATGAGCTTATCATATTCTTATTAATTTACATAATCTATTCTTTAACCGTTAAAAAAAACTATCCGTATTATATCAATTATCTTCACTATTCGCCACAATATCACATTGTCGTTGCTCTGTGTGGGTATCTCTTTAATATGACAAAAAAAAAATTATACAAACAAAAGATAAAGTTTCATTGTAAGAAAATAATGGTTCAACTAGTTGCCAAAACCAAATTCATTAATACCACTTTCTTCCAATGAAAATGGTGTTTGTTCAATCAACATGCAACAACACAAACACCAGATCAATTATCTGTCTCCCTTCTTTCCTTTTTGTTTTAATTTATTCTATTCAAAATATTATCAACCGTTGGTAACATTTCCTAGTGGACACCCACGTTATTATTAAGTTGAATTAAACTATTGATGAACAATCATGTAAATCTCTTACTATAAAATAAATAAAAAAAGCAAAAAAAAAACGTTATTCACCTACTCAGAAAATATATAAAAAGAAAAGTGTATGTGTTATAAGCTTTTGCCTTCTTTTAAGGTCTCACTTTTCGCTCTCATAAACTTATAAATTTTATATATGAGCAGTGATATATCCTCTTAATTTATCGACATAATAATATACTTAAATATAAGATCGACATAAAAACAATATATATAAAATGATATCATCAGTCGATACAATTGTTTTTTTATCAAGTCAAATAACAAACATTTTTAATCGACTTAATGGATTAAATATTTTTATTATGTCAATTATTCTATACAAACAGGACCGTACATAATTTATATAGTAGAATCTGTAATCCATACACTATATGGACATTAAAACTAATAAACATAGTTACATGGAGATTGGTTATTAGTTATTGTAAGAAAAATATAGTTAAGTGTGTTCAAACTTCAAACGACTGGGCTTTTTAGTATAACAATACAGTTATGTTTCTTCAAATTCCCTGAATTTCCGTAATCCATACACTATATGGACATTAAAACTTCAAATTCCATGAATTTCCGTAATCCATACACTATATGGACATTAAAACTTCAAATTCCCTGAATTTCCGTAATCCATACACTATATGGACATTAAAACTTCAAATTCCCTGAATTTCCGTAATCCATACACTATATGGACATTAAAACTTCAAATTCCCTGAATTTCCGTAATCCATACACTATATGGACATTAAAACTTCAAATTCCCTGAATTTCCGTAATCCATACACTATATGGACATTAAAACTTCAAATTCCCTGAATTTCCGTAATCCATACACTATATGGACATTAAAACTTCAAATTCCCTGAATTTCCGTAATCCATACACTATATGGACATTAAAACTTCAAATTCCCTGAATTTCCGTAATCCATACACTATATGGACATTAAAACTTCAAATTCCCTGAATTTCCGTAATCCATACACTATATGGACATTAAAACTTCAAATTCCCTGAATTTCCGTAATCCATACACTATATGGACATTAAAACTTCAAATTCCCTGAATTTCCGTAATCCATACACTATATGGACATTAAAACTTCAAATTCCCTGAATTTCCGTAATCCATACACTATATGGACATTAAAACTTCAAATTCCCTGAATTTCCGTAATCCATACACTATATGGACATTAAAACTTCAAATTCCCTGAATTTCCGTAATCCATACACTATATGGACATTAAAACTTCAAATTCCCTGAATTTCCGTAATCCATACACTATATGGACATTAAAACTTCAAATTCCCTGAATTTCCGTAATCCATACACTATATGGACATTAAAACTTCAAATTCCCTGAATTTCCGTAATCCATACACTATATGGACATTAAAACTTCAAATTCCCTGAATTTCCGTAATCCATACACTATATGGACATTAAAACTTCAAATTCCCTGAATTTCCGTAATCCATACACTATATGGACATTAAAACTTCAAATTCCATCGTTCTCACGTAATCCATACACTATATGGACATTAAAACTTCAAATTCCATCGTTCTCCTGTAATCCATACACTATATGGACATTAAAACTAATAAACATAGTTACATGGAGATTGGTTATTAGTTATTGTAAGAAAAATATAGTTAAGTGTGTTCAAACTTCAAACGACTGGGCTTTTTAGTATAACAATACAGTTATGTTTCTTCAAATTCCCTGAATTTCCGTAATCCATACACTATATGGACATTAAAACTTCAAATTCCATGAATTTCCGTAATCCATACACTATATGGACATTAAAACTTCAAATTCCCTGAATTTCCGTAATCCATACACTATATGGACATTAAAACTTCAAATTCCCTGAATTTCCGTAATCCATACACTATATGGACATTAAAACTTCAAATTCCCTGAATTTCCGTAATCCATACACTATATGGACATTAAAACTTCAAATTCCCTGAATTTCCGTAATCCATACACTATATGGACATTAAAACTTCAAATTCCCTGAATTTCCGTAATCCATACACTATATGGACATTAAAACTTCAAATTCCATCGTTCTCACGTAATCCATACACTATATGGACATTAAAACTAATAAACATAGTTACATGGAGATTGGTTATTAGTTATTGTAAGAAAAATATAGTTAAGTGTGTTCAAACTTCAAACGACTGGGCTTTTTAGTATAACAATACAGTTATGTTTCTTCAAATTCCCTGAATTTCCGTAATCCATACACTATATGGACATTAAAACTTCAAATTCCATCGTTCTCACGTAACAAGACGCTAAATGGAGAAAGATACAAGTTACAAGAAGAAATAAATTCTAGAGAGACAACGAAATACAAACAATCTCTAGAACTTACCCGGGACCAAAACTGCGAGAATCGTAAAAGGGGTGGAAAAAACTCACGCCACTTACGAATGGACAGGAGATATACCCCCACCCACAGAGGCCGCACCACTGGTTTCACTCTGGTATGTTTTTTAATACGAATCGAACTTGACCCGAGGACCCGAGAGGTACAAACTACCATACAACAAAAACACCCAAAATCGACCATACGACAACAACGACCAACCACATCGAAACCAAAAAAACCAGCTAAACAATGCCCGGATTTGCATTCCATGTATCCCAAGTCGCATAGAAGTCTCGACCCAGATCTTTTATTATATTAAAAGACAGTTGCTCTAATAGCTTATTGGCCAATCATATCTCTCAATTTTTTTAAATTTTCAATTTTGACTTTTATTGACTTTTATTATTATATAAATAAAAATATAACACATATAAATGTCGACCATGTATTAATATTAAAAAATTACGATAAACATCACATTATTAGAAAATATTAAAAATAAAAAGGATATTACCATAATAACCTGGATAAAGATCCTCTAAAGTTATATCAACTTTATTGGTAAAGTTGGAAGGATCTCAACCATTGAATTAAAATCAAAGGTCAAGATTCAAATTTGATTTTTGAATCCTAACCATTGATTTCAATCCAATGGTTAAGGATTGTCCAACTTCACCTATGAAGTTGCCACAACTTTAGAGGATCTTTATCTTTTAATGACTTCGGTGTCTTGACACAATATTTAATTAGATATATATATACCGTTCATTAAACAACAAATATAAATATTTATTTAATCCAACTATATTATTACCCGTGTAATACATGAAACATATATAATTAATGACATGTTATATTTTTATAATATCATAAGTTGACAAATATTTAACCAGATAAGAATTAAACCACTAAAAAATATGAAGTTACATTAGTGGTCGTTTAGATTCCGGTTAACAGTAACCAGTGAAACGACTCAACCCAATTCAATCAAAAAGTAGTAAATTTTTTTTTTTTTTTTTTAAATATGCGCCGCATAAGCTTTATATGCGCCGCATAAATCAGTATAAAATAGCACAGAGAATTCCATGCGCCCAGATATGCGTCGCACAAAACAATAACTTTAGATATGCGCCGCATGGACCAAATATGCGGCGCATATTTAGATCTGACTGCACCAAAACTCATTTAAACACTTGACTCAAACTTGAAAACATTACAACTCAAAATTACAATTATCAAGACAATATTGACTTGTTTCTAAAGAACGATTTAAGACAACACACAAAAGTTAGAAATTTCGGCATGACCTTTTTCGTAAAATCTACATCCAAAAACCTGTTACGGATAATGAGTTTTTTTAAAATACAATTCAATCATAACCAAATACATTTCTATTATAAAATGACTCATTATGAATGACCAAAACTCCTTAACTCATACACTTGAAAAAATCAATAATTATACCAAAACAATCCAATGTACCAAGAGCCAATAGTTCAAAGAGATCTCTACGGGTCCTATCAACGTTATCATTTTCCGCATTTAGCTAAGGCAATCAATATCCACAAATCAACTTCAACTTCAATCCTTATATTACTTAACTTGGCTTAGTAGGAATTTACCCACCTACTAACTCTTAATCACAATTTGGCTAGTAGGAATTTACCCACCTACTAACTCTTAATCACAATTTGGTTAGTAGGAATTTACCCACCTACTAACTCTTAATCACAATTTGGTTAGTAGGAATTTACCCACCTACTAACTCTTAATCACAATTTGGCTAGTAGGAATTTACCCACCTACTAACTCTTAATCACAATTTGGTTAGTAGGAATTTACCCACCTACTAACTCTTAATCACAATTTGGTTAGTAGGAATTTACCCACCTACTAACTCTTAATCACAATTTGGTTAGTAGGAATTTACCCACCTACTAACTCTTAATCACAATTTGGTTAGTAGGAATTTACCCACCTACTAACTCTTAATCACAATTTGGCTAGTAGGAATTTACCCACCTACTAACTCTTAATCACAATTTGGCTAGTAGGAATTTACCCACCTACTAGCTCTTAATCACAATTTGGTTAGTAGGAATTTACCCACCTACTAACTCTTAATCACAATTTGGTTAGTAGGAATTTACCCACCTACTAACTCTTAATCACAATTTGGCTAGTAGGAATTTACCCACCTACTAACTCTTAATCACAATTTGGCTAGTAGGAATTTACCCACCTACTAACTCTTAATCACAATTTGGTTAGTAGGAATTTACCCACCTACTAACTCTTAATCACAATTTGGTTAGTAGGAATTTACCCACCTACTAACTCTTAATCACAATTTGGTTAGTAGGAATTTACCCACCTACTAACTCTTAATCACAAATTGGTTAGTAGGAATTTACCCACCTACTAACTCTTAATCACAATTTGGCTAGTAGGAATTTACCCACCTACTAGCTCTTAATCACAATTTGGTTAGTAGGAATTTACCCACCTACTAACTCTTAATCACAATTTGGTTAGTAGGAATTTACCCACCTACTAACTCTTAATCACAATTTGGTTAGTAGGAATTTACCCACCTACTAACTCTTAATCACAATTTGGCTAGTAGGAATTTACCCACCTACTAACTCTTAATCACAATTTGGTTAGTAGGAATTTACCCACCTACTAACTCTTAATCACAATTTGGCTAGTAGGAATTTACCCACCTACTAGCTCTTAATCACAATTTGGTTAGTAGGAATTTACCCACCTACTAACTCTTAATCACAATTTGGTTAGTAGGAATTTACCCACCTACTAACTCTTAATCACAATTTGGTTAGTAGGAATTTACCCACCTACTAACTCTTAATCACAATTTGGTTAGTAGGAATTTACCCACCTACTAACTCTTAATCACAATTTGGCTAGTAGGAATTTACCCACCTACTAGCTCTTAATCACAATTTGGTTAGTAGGAATTTACCCACCTACTAACTCTTAATCACAATTTGGTTAGTAGGAATTTACCCACCTACTAACTCTAAATCACAATTTGGTTAGTAGGAATTTACCCACCTACTAGCTCTCACAACAATCAAATGGGTCATAGGAATTTACCCACCTATGACCCCTAATAACAAGAACATGATCATATGCATATACACTGACCTCCTCCGCGACAACCAAAATCATAAATCAAGAAGACCGCATGAACACAAAACATGTATGCTTTAACCTAGCAACAAATCACAAACGCATATAGGATCATCAATCACATACTAGACCGTCTAGCCATAATCACTAGCATTTCAACACCCAACCCATCATTTACAAATCTCATACAAATCTTGGGTTGGTTCACAAAACATGTATCTCTTATATCATTATCATAATGCAAACTCACTTTTATAACAAAATTCCCATTTTTATATTTGACTAGGTTGCCTTCAAACGAGCATAACTCAAGTTCTACTAACTCTTTTTACAATTTGGTTAGTAGGAATTTACCCACCTACTAACTCTTAATCACAATTTGGCTAGTAGGAATTTACCCACCTACTAACTCTTAATCACAATTTGGTTAGTAGGAATTTACCCACCTACTAACTCTTAATCACAATTTGGCTAGTAGGAATTTACCCACCTACTAACTCTTAATCACAATTTGGTTAGTAGGAATTTACCCACCTACTAACTCTTAATCACAATTTGGTTAGTAGGAATTTACCCACCTACTAACTCTTAATCACAATTTGGTTAGTAGGAATTTACCCACCTACTAACTCTTAATCACAATTTGGCTAGTAGGAATTTACCCACCTACTAACTCTTAATCACAATTTGGTTAGTAGGAATTTACCCACCTACTAACTCTTAATCACAATTTGGTTAGTAGGAATTTACCCACCTACTAACTCTTAATCACAATTTGGCTAGTAGGAATTTACCCACCTACTAACTCTCACAACAATCAAATGGGTCATAGGAATTTACCCACCTATGACCCCTAATAACAAGAACATGATCATATGCATATACACTGACCTCCTCCGCGACAACCAAAATCATAAATCAAGAAGACCGCATGAACACAAAACATGTATGCTTTAACCTAGCAACAAATCACAAACGCATATAGGATCATCAATCACATACTAGACCGTCTAGCCATAATCACTAGCATTTCAACACCCAACCCATCATTTACAAATCTCATACAAATCTTGGGTTGGTTCACAAAACATGTATCTCTTATATCATTATCATAATGCAAACTCACTTTTATAACAAAATTCCCATTTTTATATTTGACTAGGTTGCCTTCAAACGAGCATAACTCAAGTTCTACTAACTCTTTTTACTTGATTCCAGTGGCCAAATTTATATGACACATAAACCTACATTTTATATTTAGTGACCAATATGTGAATTGTCCTTCAAAAGTGACTTCTGGTCGTTTTAAAAACACAAACAGTTGCTGTTCTTACTGACAAAACAGATTTGACCTTACCGACTTTAAATGACCATAACTTGAGTTCTACACCATATTTTGACCTCATTTCAGTGGCAACTTCAACTTAACACATTAAGGTACATTTTATCTTCAGTGACCAACACAAGATTTGACCCGTATAAGGGTGTTTCACTCGTTTTAAAAACTGAGACAGAATCGTTTTTGCTGAAATTTCAGAATGACCACACTGACTTCAAAAATTCATAACTCAAGAAGACCGCATGAACACAAAACATGTATGCTTCAACCTAGCAACAAATCACAAACGCATATAGGATCATCAATCACATACTAGACCGTCTAGCCATAATCACTAGCATTTCAACACCCAACCCATCATTTACAAATCTCATACAAATCTTGGGTTGGTTCACAAAACATGTATCTCTTATATCATTATCATAATGCAAACTCACTTTTATAACAAAATTCCCATTTTTATATTTGACTAGGTTGCCTTCAAACGAGCATAACTCAAGTTCTACTAACTCTTTTTACTTGATTCCAGTGGCCAAATTATATGACACATAAACCTACATTTTATATTTAGTGACCAATATGTGAATTGTCCTTCAAAAGTGACTTCTGGTCGTTTTAAAAACACAAACAGTTGCTGTTCTTACTGACAAAACAGATTTGACCTTACCGACTTTAAATGACCATAACTTGAGTTCTACACCATATTTTGACCTCATTTCAGTGGCAACTTCAACTTAACACATTAAGGTACATTTTATCTTCAGTGACCAACACAAGATTTGACCCGTATAAGGGTGTTTCACTCGTTTTAAAAACTGAGACAGAATCGTTTTTGCTGAAATTTCAGAATGACCACACTGACTTCAAAAATTCATAACTCGAGTTCTACTCCACCTTTTAAACTCATTCCAGTGGCCACTTCGAGCTAACACAATAACCTACATTTTCTTTTTAGGACTCAACAAGTGAAAATTCTGTCATAGGGGTGTTTTACACGTTGCAAAAACAGAGACAGAATCTGTCCAGTTTTGTTCTTACTACCATTCATCAAAACTTTTGTTTTAACATTCAACACATTGACTTTCAACACACAAGATTGATATATATACATTTTTACATGATATTTACATCATATATTCAGAACATAAACCCCCAATTCAAAATCCCCAATTTATTTACTCAAGAACCCTAATTCATAAAAAGAAAATTAAATTTAGGTTAAAGAATCAATACCTCAAAGAATGGAATAGATAATTTAGGGTTTCAATTCACCATTTTCTTCCCCTTTTCTTCTTCCTAATTTTCGGCCCTTACCACCACTTCACTCTCAATTTCTTCAAATTAAATCCTTCACTATAATTATTATTATTATGTTTGTTTTTCCTTGAATGAATTTGATTAATTAGAAGAGTGATTTTGATTAATTATTAATTGAATTGAACTTGACTTAAATGGAATGAATAGAAGTGTGAAGAAGAAATTAGAGATGTTAGGAAGAAGAATAAGATGAAATAGAAGTTGATGCAGGTGGGGGATATGAGTCAGAAGAAGAGAAATTGGCTGGCATCTTCTCTTGATGTAACACCCCAAGCCGGAGCTCAAAATGTCACGGAAATCATACAGCACCCGGTGGAATTACAATAGAACAACTAAATGCAATCAATGATTCGGTGAATCCAAAACATAGCAATACAAGTAACGAAATACAACAGGAGCAAATAGCCATCAACGTTAATATAACACGTCCAAAGATGGCAAACGATCCTAAGTATAATGCAAAAGGAGGGTCAATGAATCCTTGATCCATGAGTCCAAGTCCGGGTTAGACAGCAAGCAAGCAACTAAACACCACGTCCGGGGAGTACCTGATTACCTGAAAAGTGTACTAAGCATAGTCAACACAAGGTTGGTGAGTTCGTAGTAATGGTTCATAACGAACCAGCATCAATAATCACAATATAAGAATAGAGGCTAGACATGACTTACAGCGAGCCTCTAAGCAACACAATATCGTCCAACAACAAGATTACACAAAGGAAATGAGAGTGTAATGAGGATGCACGAATGATGTATGTATCAATGCAAATGCCGAATGAATGAATAAGCAAATATGCCTATCCCAAGCGTGACCTTCAATCACGTATGCAACGATACCCCTCTGCCATCGCCATGGACAGGGCTGTATCTCAAAATCATCGAGATATATATGTCTATATACTCGGGGTCAGGAACTACATCCAAAATGGGTGCATACATCTATGCACCAGGATGTCGGCAATCCCTGCCGAGGGCTCATCAACAATGTATGCAATGCTTACAATCAAATGTAAATGCATGCTCATGAACCAACAATCAATGTACAATGAACCTGTGCCACCCAACCAATATTCCTCAACCATGCTCAGCAATCAAATACGACAACCATAAGTCAACAATCGATAATCGTAACGGGGCACACTTGTCAACAGAGGGACATATGCACAACATATGCATCAATCAAAATTAATCCTTAATCACAATATAAACCAACTATACGTACATATACTTCAGAGGATTTTACTTTCTTCGAGTCCCAGATGCTTATGTATAGGGTCACCCGCAGCCTTCCCACCACATCTAAAACCCAATGAAGGCATAACCGACTTCCATGTATGTACGTCTATCCTAATGTATAAGTAATACTTAACGAAAACACAATCCAAGTCAAACAAACGAAAAGGGCCGTCACATCAATCCAACAATCATGTCAAACAATCAATAGATACAAGTAAACACGCCAGGTTTACACTTTTCAGCCCGAATCCCAAGCGGGTAGGGAGATACGAAACTCACCTTGTTCGATAAAGAAGCTAGTACGAGATTACAGGCGAGTATTATGGTCCACACGTCCACAACCTATAATTATACATCAATATATCATAATGTCAACTCTACAATCATAAACAAGTTGTTTTAGCACAATTAGGTCAAGTCACAAACCCTAAACGCCTTTCCGACATTATCGTGTAAAAGAAAAACTCATTCGACTCGACCTTTTTAGAAGTGACCAAAGATTCATATAAAAAGAGTGTTACTACAAGAAACTAGACTCTCTTACGATTCCAACGATAGGTCATACGTCTAAAACGGCTTACGGTTCAAAAGTTATTGACGTTTGAAAACTGACGCGTAAAGCAGGAATAGTAACACGAGTTTATGAACCCTAGCACGCGTTTGAACCCTTAACACGCGTTTGAACCCTTAACACGCGTTTGAACCCTTAACACGCGTTTGAACCCTTAACACGAGTTTGAACCCTTAGCACGCGTTTGAACCCTAACACGAGTTTGAACCCTTAACACGCGTTTGAACCCTAACACGAGTTTGAACCCTTAACACGCGTTTGAACCCTAACACGAGTTTGAACCCTTAACACGCGTTTACTGTACAGCGGCTTGAAACTGGGATTCTAATCCGATTTTTTTGACTCGATTCAAGGCACAAAACGTTTGGGTTTTACTAGAAACATGTTTATCAACATAAAATGACTGATATGAGGTAGTTTTAACTTACAATTTCTTCCACAAATGCTCAAACCCGAATTTGACTAAAAATGAAGATTTTCTTGTTTTTGAACTCTAATCTTTTGATATGATATATAAATGATGAAGATGATGCAATTTCTTGAGTTAATCTAGTTTGAAACACCTTTGATTATCCAGAATTTGATTATGAAATAGTTGATTTTTGTGTGAAGAAAAGAGATTGGAAGGAAAGAAAGAAAGAAAATGATTTAGGAAAATGATTGGTCAAATGGGGGGGGGCCGGCCTATAGTCCAAATGGGTAGGCTCCCGCTCCGCTAAATCCGACAAATAGCTAAACGTTAACCATTTAAACACCAAAATATTTCCGTAAGCATTAACCAATTCCATTCAACAAGTTTGTTAGTCAAATTACACAAAAAGTCAACGGGTCAAAATTCACGGATGTTACATTATTCCCCCGTTGAAAGAATTTCGTCCCGAAATTCAACAAAACACTAATTACTAAATAAATGCGGATACTTAGACTTCATATGATCCTCTCGCTCCCAAGTGAACTCGGCTCCACGTCTAGCATTCCATCTAACCTTGACAATTGTGTAGCGTTTCTTCTTGAGTTTCTTTTCTTGACGGTCCAGGATCTCTACCGGTTCTTCAACAAAGTTTAGGCTCGAATCAACCCTAATTTCGTCCATAGGCACATGATGTGTAGGATCCGCCAAACACTTGCGCAAATTACAAATATGAAACACATCATGCACGCCGCTAAGCTCTTGAGGCAATTCTAGCCTATAAGCAACCTTCCCAACCCGTTCGAGAATCTTGAAAGGACCAATATACCTTGGTGCAAGTTTTCCCCGCTTCACGAATCGTACGACGCCTTTCCAAGGTGACACTTTCAATAGTACAAACTCACCCACTTCGAATTCCAACGGTCTTCGTCTCACATCGGCATACTTCTTTTGACGCTCACGGGCCAATTGCAACTTCTCCTTGATTTGAGATATTACTTTAGTGGTTTCAATCACAATTTCTGGCCCGATAAGTTGACTTTCTCCAATTTCCGCCCAAGCTAGAGGAGAACGACATACTCTACCATACAAGGCCTTAAAGGGTGCCATTTGAATAGTAGCGTGGTAGCTATTGTTGTATGAAAACTCAACTAACGGCAAATGGTCTTCCCAACTTCCACCAAAATCAATCGCACACGCCCTCAACATGTCTTCAAGTGTTTGGATGGTCCTCTCGGTTTGCCCATCCGTTTGAGGGTGAAATGCCGTGCTCATGTCTAGTCGGGTACCCATGGCTCTTTGAAAGGCTTCCCAAAATTTTGATTTGAAACGGGCATCCCTATCCGAAATGATAGAAACCGGCACTCCATGCTTAGATATTATTTCCTTGATGTACAAACGAACCAAAGTGTCAAATTTATCGGTTTCACGAATGGCTAGAAAGTGAGCCGATTTCGTTAACCGATCTACGATCACCCAAATCGTGTCACGGCCGCTTCTTGTCTTCGGTAGTTTAGTAATGAAGTCCATTGAAATATGCTCCCACTTCCATTCGGGCATCACCGGTTGTACCAACAATCCGGGTGGCTTCTTGTGATCGGCCTTAACTTGTAAGCAAGTAAGGCACTCACTCACATACCTAGCCACATCACGCTTCATGCCCGGCCACCAATACAATTCCTTCAAGTCAAAGTACATCTTATCCGACCCGGGATGGACCGAATAAGGCGATAGGTGAGCTTCATTCATAATAAGCGTTCTTAAGTTACCGAAGATAGGAATCCAAAGTCTTTCAACCATGTATAGCCCATTATCATTCTTTCGGTCAAAAAGTTGTTCCATACCGTCCAGGTTTTCGTTTCCAAAGTTTTCCGGTAGGGTGGCTTGAATTTGGGCTTCAATGATTCGATCACGAATGTTTGGCCCTACCGTGAGGCTCATAGCTCTAGCCCGTCTTGGTTTCACTCTCTCCTTTCGGCTCAAGGCATCGGCTACTACATTTGCCTTGCCCGGGTGATAACGGATGTCACAATCATAATCACTAAATAGCTCCAACCAACGCCTTTGCCTCATGTTCAATTCACTTTGGTTGAAGATGTGTTGGAGACTTTTGTGATCGGCCTTAACTTGTAAGCAAGTAAGGCACTCACTCACATACCTAGCCACATCACGCTTCATGCCCGGCCACCAATACAATTCCTTCAAGTCAAAGTACATCTTATCCGACCCGGGATGGACCGAATAAGGCGATAGGTGAGCTTCATTCATAATAAGCGTTCTTAAGTTACCGAAGATAGGAATCCAAAGTCTTTCAACCATGTATAGCCCATTATCATTCTTTCGGTCAAAAAGTTGTTCCATACCGTCCAGGTTTTCGTTTCCAAAGTTTTCCGGTAGGGTGGCTTGAATTTGGGCTTCAATGATTCGATCACGAATGTTTGGCCCTACCGTGAGGCTCATAGCTCTAGCCCGTCTTGGTTTCACTCTCTCCTTTCGGCTCAAGGCATCGGCTACTACATTTGCCTTGCCCGGGTGATAACGGATGTCACAATCATAATCACTAAATAGCTCCAACCAACGCCTTTGCCTCATGTTCAATTCACTTTGGTTGAAGATGTGTTGGAGACTTTTGTGATCGGTATAAATCACACATTTTGTGCCATAGAGGTAATGCCTCCAACACTTCAAAGCAAACACAACCGCTCCCAATTCCAAATCATGTGTCGGGTAGTTCTTCTCATGCACCTTCAACTGACGAGAGGCGTAAGCAATAACTTTACCCCTTTGCATAAGAACACAACCCAAACCTTGCCCCGAAGCATCACAATAAACCACAAAATCTTCTATCCCATCCGGTAGCGTTAAAATAGGAGCATCACATAACATATCCTTAAGAGTTTGGAAGGCGTTCTCTTGTCTTTCGCCCCATTCAAAACTTTTATCTTTTTGAGTCAAAAGGGTGAGTGGTTGTGCAATACGGGAGAAGTTTTCAATAAATCTTCTATAGTAACCCGCCAATCCAAGGAATTGACGGATCTCGGATGGCGTTTCGGGTCTTCTCCAATTCTTAACCGCTTCAATCTTGCTTGGGTCCACATGAATACCATCCTTGCTCACTACGTGACCAAGGAAGTGGACCTCTTCCAACCAAAACTCACACTTGGAAAATTTTGCATACAACTTCTCCTTCCTTAGTAATTCAAGCACTTCGCGCAAGTGCTTAACATGCTCCTCCTTTGTCTTCGAGTATACAAGTATGTCATCAATGAACACAATAACGGACTTGTCTAAATATGGTTGACACACCCGGTTCATCAAGTCCATGAACACCGCTGGTGCATTAGTCAACCCAAAAGGCATTACGGTGAATTCAAAATGGCCATACCGTGTGCGAAAAGCCGTTTTGGGGATGTCATCTTCATGTACCCGGAGTTGATGATAACCCGAGCGAAGATCAATTTTTGAGAAGTGCTTAGCTCCTTGAAGTTGATCAAACAAGTCATCAATTCTAGGGAGAGGATATCGGTTCTTCACGGTGAGCTTGTTCAATTCCCGATAATCAATACACATCCGGAAGGATCCGTCTTTCTTTTTGACGAAGAGAACAGGAGCACCCCAAGGAGATTGACTAGGGCGAATGAAACCCTTCTCTTGGAGTTCCTTGAGTTGAGTTTGTAGCTCTTGCATTTCGGTTAGAGCTAGTCTATAAGGAGCTTTTGCTATGGGCGCGGCTTCGGGAATAAGATTGATACGAAAATCAAGTTCACGGGGCGGGGGTAACCCCGGTAAGTCGTCCGGAAAGACATCGGGGAAATCACAAACAATAGGAACGGTCTTCAATTCTACCTTTGTGGTGGTAGCACTAAAGACTTTAGAATTTGGGGAATCAGAGATTTCGCCTTGAACCCTAAGAATTTTACCGTTGGCCAAAGGTATCTTAACAACTCTCTCCCCACAATCAATCGTCGCATTAACCGCCGCTAACCAATCCATACCCACTATAATATCAAAACTACCAATGTCTAAAGGCATAAGATCGATGAAGAAGTCGACGTCCTCTAAAGTCAAGACACAATCACGGAGTATTTGGCTAATTCTAGTTAGTGACCCGTTTACCATTTCAATGTCAAGCACATAGTTTAGAGCACAAGGATGCACATCAATCAAAGGAACAAAATTAGAAGACACGAGGCTATAATCGGCCCCGGAATCAAATAAAACGGTGGCATAGAGACCATTAAGGAGGAAAGTACCTGCTACAACGTTAGGATCATTTCGGGCTTCATTTACATTGGCCGCAAAAGCTCGGCCGCGTGGTTGCACTTGGTGGCCTTGTTGCCCCCGGTTTTGATTAGGCCCAACCATTTGGAGTTGATTGGGTGGACGGCTACTTGGACTTGTTGTCCCACCCATCGAGGACAATTATTACGGTAGTGGTCACGACTACCACATTCAAAACACTCGCCCCGTCTTTGGTTACCTTGAGGAGGAACGGCCCGAATAGGAGCCGCATTCATTGGGCCCGTTCTTGGAGCCCTACAACTTCTAGCTTCGTGCCCGACTTGATTGCAATTAAAGCATGCCCCACATGGAGTGGTGGCGGGATGGTGCCTGTTGCACCTTCCACAGAAAGGATGAGGCCCGTTATAAGCCCTCCTAGTCGGTTCCACCGCTGCCATTATCCTACCCCTATTAGCATTCTTGGGGTCAAACCTCCCCACTTTCCTTACCCCGCTCGACTCTCCTACTTCTTTCCTCTTGCTTGACGAGGATTTGCTCAAAACGCCACTCCTTAATAAATCTTCAGTCACACTCCCGGCTTGGTTGACCGCGTTAGCCAAGGAAGTAGGCATGTTAGAGTTTACATATGATCGGACTTGAGGATTCAAGCCCAATACAAACTTCTGGATGGCCTGGGTCTCGGTGCCCACCAAGTGAGGAATGAGGGTAGACAACTCTTGGAATCGTCTCACATAGCCCTTGTAGTCGGCTCCCTCCATATTTAGATTTGCAAACTCAATGGTTAAATTTTGTAGTTCGTAGGGAGGACAAAACTTTGCTTTTACTTTATTTACGAAGTCAACCCACTCCAAGTTTTGAGTCCGCCCCAATGTTACTTCTTGGTTCCACCAACTTAAGGCGTCATGTCTAAACATGCCGGATGCATAGGGAATCCGGTCACCATAGGTGCAATGACTCCTTTCAATCACCGCCTCTATCGCCTCAAACCATCGTATACATTCCGTGGGACCACCTTTCCCATCAAACTCCGGTGCCCCACAACTTTTAAAATCTTTGAATATACAACCTTGACGGTACCCACCATATTGATTATTCATAGGCATACCGACACCAACTCCCACGGGTTCCTCTTCTTCATTATCTTCGGCATAATGTTGAGCATCTTCGTTATTTTCATTTTCTGGGGCTTCATTGTTTTGGGGCCCATTATTTTGCCCAAGACTTGCAGTGACTTGAGCAATGATGGTTGGCATGATTCCGGCAACCGTTTGAGCGATTACCTCAGCCAAGTTTGGCTCAGGAGCTCTACCACGACCCCTGCCACGGCCCCTACCACGGCCTCTACCACGGCCTCCACCACGGCCTCTACCACCTTGTACTTCCGGTTGAGCTTCCGGTTGAGGCTCTTCTTCTTCGTTCCTATAGTTTGTTCGTACTCTCCTTGGTCTTTCCATTTCTATAAAACAAGTGACACGTTGACCCGAGAGTTAGTCTCAAATGCTCACATGTTAGTCACACAAGTAGTCATGCCCTCATACCGATACCACATACTCCATTCATAACATTATGCTAAGGCAACAGTGTTAGGATCATAAGGGGTTTTCACATATCATAACATCACGTTGCATTTATTACCATATTTTATCATTAAATTAAGTACTCATGTTCATTTCATCATGTCATTAAACAACTAACACGAGTGATTCAAGGTATAATCCGAATTCGATATGCTCTCTAGTTATTGACCGGGTATGTATACAAGGTGTACCAACGGCTAACCTTCCACCCAATCAACTTCCATTAAGCCTATCGGTTCCTTATTATACTTTAAGCCACACGTGCGCAATCCACGATGTCATGAACTTGCTATAGTATCGGGTAACCGTAAAAGAGTTGATCGGGTTCTTTTAGGGTTGCCACAATATTATACTAAGTTAATGGCATCCCATCATTTTGCCCTAAATCATCACATTAGTTCCAACAATTAGCAACAACAAATCATAGTAATCATATTCATCACGTTGAAATCAAGCTATCACACAAATGGTCTTAACTACGAACTCACACGGGGATTCACAAAATTCATATTGCACACGAATTTCCTAACCATGCATGCTATATGAAGAGTTTTAACTTAAGCCGTAGTCTAGGTCAAACCACCTAATTCTCTACGACCACGCATGGGCCACCATTCTGTAACACCCCAAGCCGGAGCTCAAAATGTCACGGAAATCATACAGCACCCGGTGGAATTACAATAGAACAACTAAATGCAATCAATGATTCGGTGAATCCAAAACATAGCAATACAAGTAACGAAATACAACAGGAGCAAATAGCCATCAACGTTAATATAACACGTCCAAAGATGGCAAACGATCCTAAGTATAATGCAAAAGGAGGGTCAATGAATCCTTGATCCATGAGTCCAAGTCCGGGTTAGACAGCAAGCAAGCAACTAAACACCACGTCCGGGGAGTACCTGATTACCTGAAAAGTGTACTAAGCATAGTCAACACAAGGTTGGTGAGTTCGTAGTAATGGTTCATAACGAACCAGCATCAATAATCACAATATAAGAATAGAGGCTAGACATGACTTACAGCGAGCCTCTAAGCAACACAATATCGTCCAACAACAAGATTACACAAAGGAAATGAGAGTGTAATGAGGAT
The DNA here is from genome assembly GCA_034093135.1 of Erigeron breviscapus. Classification (NCBI taxonomy): domain Eukaryota; kingdom Viridiplantae; phylum Streptophyta; class Magnoliopsida; order Asterales; family Asteraceae; genus Erigeron; species Erigeron breviscapus. The sequence goes on along the minus strand of CM067167.1, from coordinate 151,349,273 downwards.
GCACGAATGATGTATGTATCAATGCAAATGCCGAATGAATGAATAAGCAAATATGCCTATCCCAAGCGTGACCTTCAATCACGTATGCAACGATACCCCTCTGCCATCGCCATGGACAGGGCTGTATCTCAAAATCATCGAGATATATATGTCTATATACTCGGGGTCAGGAACTACATCCAAAATGGGTGCATACATCTATGCACCAGGATGTCGGCAATCCCCTGCCGAGGGCTCATCAACAATGTATGCAATGCTTACAATCAAATGTAAATGCATGCTCATGAACCAACAATCAATGTACAATGAACCTGTGCCACCCAACCAATATTCCTCAACCATGCTCAGCAATCAAATACGACAACCATAAGTCAACAATCGATAATCGTAACGGGGCACACTTGTCAACAGAGGGACATATGCACAACATATGCATCAATCAAAATTAATCCTTAATCACAATATAAACCAACTATACGTACATATACTTCAGAGGATTTTACTTTCTTCGAGTCCCAGATGCTTATGTATAGGGTCACCCGCAGCCTTCCCACCACATCTAAAACCCAATGAAGGCATAACCGACTTCCATGTATGTACGTCTATCCTAATGTATAAGTAATACTTAACGAAAACACAATCCAAGTCAAACAAACGAAAAGGGCCGTCACATCAACCCTAACACGAGTTTGAACCCTTAACACGCGTTTGAACCCTAACACGCGTTTGAACCCTAACACGAGTTTGAACCCTTAACACGCGTTTGAACCCTAACACGAGTTTGAACCCTTAACACGCGTTTAAACCCTAACACGCGTTTAAACCCTAACACGCGTTTAAACCCTAACACGCGTTTAAACCCTAACACGCGTTTAAACCCTAACACGCGTTTAAACCCTAACACGCGTTTAAACCCTAACACGCGTTTGAACCCTTAACACGCGTTTGAACCCTTAACACGCGTTTGAACCCTTAACACGCGTTTGAACCCTTAACACGCGTTTGAACCCTAACACGAGTTTGAACCCTAACACGCGTTTAAACCCTAACACGCGTTTAAACCCTAACACGCGTTTAAACCCTAACACGCGTTTAAACCCTAACACGCGTTTGAACCCTAACACGAGTTTGAACCCTTAACACGCGTTTGAACCCTAACACGAGTTTGAACCCTTAACACGCGTTTGAACCCTAACACGAGTTTGAACCCTTAACACGCGTTTGAACCCTTAACACGCGTTTGAACCCTTAACACGCGTTTGAACCCTAACACGCGTTTGAACCCTAACACGCGTTTGAACCCTTAACACGCGTTTGAACCCTAACACGAGTTTGAACCCTTAACACGCGTTTGAACCCTAACACGAGTTTGAACCCTTAACACGCGTTTGAACTCAACACGAGTTTGAACCCTTAACACGCGTTTGAACCCTTAACACGCGTTTGAACCCTAACACGAGTTTGAACCCTTAGCACGCGTTTGAACCCTAACACGAGTTTGAACCCTTAACACGCGTTTGAACCCTTAACACGCGTTTAACCCTTAACACGCCTTAACACGAGTTTGAACCCTTAACACGCGTTTGAACCCTTAACACGAGTTTGAACCCTAACACGCGTTTGAACCCTAACACGAGTTTGAACCCTTAACACGCGTTTGAACCCTTAACACGCGTTTGAACCCTAACACGAGTTTGAACCCTTAACACGCGTTTGAACCCTTAGCACGCGTTTGAACCCTAACACGAGTTTGAACCCTTAACACGCGTTTGAACCCTTAACACGCGTTTGAACCCTTAACACGCGTTTGAACCCTTAACACGAGTTTGAACCCTTAACACGCGTTTGAACCCTTAACACGCGTTTGAACCCTAACACGAGTTTGAACCCTTAACACGCGTTTAAACCCTAACACGCGTTTAAACCCTAACCCGCGTTTAAACCCTAACACGAGTTTGAACCCTTAACACGAGTTTGAACCCTTAACACGCGTTTGAACCCTTAACACGCGTTTGAACCCTTAACACGCGTTTGAACCCTAACACGCGTTTGAACCCTTAACACGCGTTTGAACCCTTAACACGCGTTTGAACCCTTAACACGAGTTTGAACCCTTAGCACGCGTTTGAACCCTAACACGAGTTTGAACCCTTAACACGCGTTTGAACCCTAACACGAGTTTGAACCCTTAACACGCGTTTGAACCCTAACACGAGTTTGAACCCTTAACACGCGTTTGAACCCTTAACACGCGTTTGAACCCTAACACGAGTTTGAACCCTTAACACGCGTTTGAACCCTAACACGAGTTTGAACCCTTAACACGCGTTTGAACCCTTAACACGCGTTTGAACCCTTAACACGCGTTTGAACCCTTAACACGCGTTTGAACCCTTAACACGCGTTTGAACCCTAACACGCGTTTGAACCCTAACACGCGTTTGAACCCTTAACACGCGTTTGAACCCTAACACGAGTTTGAACCCTTAACACGCGTTTGAACCCTAACACGAGTTTGAACCCTTAACACGCGTTTGAACCCTAACACGAGTTTGAACCCTTAACACGCGTTTGAACCCTTAACACGCGTTTGAACCCTTAACACGCGTTTAAACCCTTAACACGCGTTTGAACCCTAACACGCGTTTGAACCCTAACACGCGTTTAAACCCTAACACGAGTTTGAACCCTTAACACGCGTTTAAACCCTAACACGCGTTTGAACCCTTAACACGAGTTTGAACCCTTAGCACGCGTTTGAACCCTAACACGAGTTTGAACCCTTAACACGCGTTTGAACCCTAACACGCGTTTAGAAACCCTCACACGCGTTTAAACCCTAACACGCGTTTAAACCCTAACACGCGTTTAAACCCTAACACGCGTTTAAACCCTAACACGAGTTTGAACCCTTAACACGCGTTTGAACCCTAACACGAGTTTGAACCCTTAACACGCGTTTGAACCCTAACACGAGTTTGAACCCTTAACACGCGTTTGAACCCTAACACGAGTTTGAACCCTTAACACGCGTTTGAACCCTAACACGAGTTTGAACCCTTAACACGTGTTTGAACCCTTAGCACGTGTTTGAACCCTTAACACGCGTTTGAACCCTTAACACGCGTTTGAACCCTTAACACGCGTTTGAACCCTTAACACGCGTTTGAACCCTAACACGCGTTTGAACCCTAACACGCGTTTAAACCCTAGCACGCGTTTGAACCCTAACACGAGTTTGAACCCTTAACACGCGTTTGAACCCTAACACGAGTTTGAACCCTTAACACGCGTTTGAACCCTAACACGAGTTTGAACCCTTAACACGCGTTTGAACCCTAACACGAGTTTGAACCCTTAACACGCGTTTGAACCCTTAACACGCGTTTGAACCCTTAACACGCGTTTGAACCCTAACACGAGTTTGAACCCTTAACACGCGTTTGAACCCTTAACACGCGTTTGAACCCTTAACACGCGTTTGAACCCTTAACACGCGTTTGAACCCTTAACACGCGTTTGAACCCTTAACACGCGTTTGAACCCTAACACGAGTTTGAACCCTTAACACGCGTTTGAACCCTTAACACGCGTTTGAACCCTAACACGAGTTTGAACCCTTAACACGAGTTTGAACCCTTAACACGCGTTTGAACCCTAACACGAGTTTGAACCCTTAACACGCGTTTGAACCCTAACACGAGTTTGAACCCTTAACACGCGTTTACTGTACAGCGGCTTGAAACTGGGATTCTAATCCGATTTTTTTGACTCGATTCAAGGCACAAAACGTTTGGGTTTTACTAGAAACATGTTTATCAACATAAAATGACTGATATGAGGTAGTTTTAACTTACAATTTCTTCCACAAATGCTCAAACCCGAATTTGACTAAAAATGAAGATTTTCTTGTTTTTGAACTCTAATCTTTTGATATGATATATAAATGATGAAGATGATGCAATTTCTTGAGTTAATCTAGTTTGAAACACCTTTGATTATCCAGAATTTGATTATGAAATAGTTGATTTTTGTGTGAAGAAAAGAGATTGGAAGGAAAGAAAGAAAGAAAATGATTTAGGAAAATGATTGGTCAAATGGGGGGGGGGCCTATAGTCCAAATGGGTAGGCTCCCGCTCCGCTAAATCCGACAAATAGCTAAACGTTAACCATTTAAACACCAAAATATTTCCGTAAGCATTAACCAGTTCCATTCAACAAGTTTGTTAGTCAAATTACACAAAAAGTCAACGGGTCAAAATTCACGGATGTTACACTTGATGCCATGCCACTTTTGAATTTTAGATGGGAACTATATCCGTTATCCACTAAAGTTCCAACTAATTTATCCTTGTATCTTAAAATTAAATATTAGGAAACTATTTTAAGGTCAAAACTATAATAAAGGTTAATTTTCATTGGCCTAAAAAATTAGGATGTTACAACTCTCCCCCACTTGAAACGGATCACGACCTCGTGATCCAAACCGCATCTAGTGATGACATTGAAGTATAGCTGTTCTCTCAATTTCCCATTAACACATACGACATCCTTCCATGCTTCCCAAGCACTTTGCACCATAATATAGTTTTGATTTACATCCTTCTTAAATATTTCATCACAAGACCAAAGACTCCTCGACATTGTCTTATTTAAACTCATTTTGAAGTTCGATTTCTATTATAAGTACACGTGAAACCTTGACGGTGTAATACTTCATAAAACGAGAATCGTGAAAGATAGAATAAATTTCTTGGAGGTTTTTGGGAGATTTCAAACAATAGTAACCTTGACGACTCGAGCAGGTATTTTGAAAGAATTGAAAATCGAGACCTTAGATTTTTCCTTATATGCAATTCGTAAAACGTCTCTCTAAAGGTAATTTCTTCATATTACACAATCACCAAAATTGAGCTTGATATGTCTCTCTCCTTTATCCACATAAGATTCTTGCCGATCTTAACCCGCTTTAAGTTGTTATTTTATCATTTCAATCTTCATAAACATATTCCTCACTATATCTGTGCTACGCAACTCTTGGTGTCCCACTTTTCTAACACGAATAGGGAATCGACATCTCTATCAAACAACTTTCATGCGGAGGCATGTCTGAATACTAAAGCGATAGCTAGTGCTATACTAGAACTTCTAACGAGATCGTGAGCAAATTCTATGATCCACTAAAGATCGGCTATTCACGCTTACAAGATTCCGCTTCATTTGAGGTCACTAATAATCTCTCTTAAGATCTTGACACATCCTTGTCATACCGGCGAAAGAAGTATTCAGATTTTATAGGTTTCATGGAGCAAAATCGATTTGGCTTCGTTAAGGAGATCTCTCCGGTCAACGTACAGGTAATTTCTGGCCAACAACCATAGCTACCTATAAGAATGCCTTTTTAATTTCTTATTTTCACCATTTTTCTTTGTGTAATACTTTTCACCAATGTTTACATTTCATTGTTCTCTATTCATTTATTAATATATTAACTTGTACGACTTTTTAAGAGTTCTTTTGAATAAAAAACATTTGATATTTGCATGGCCAACGACTAGATAATCAAATAATACTATCATGCAGTATTTTTTTTAAATAGTCTTTTGAACTACTTTTTATTCTGTGTGTTTTTTTTAGCTTTATGATACGCTTTTGTAATGTACGTTTATTTTTATGTATGTATCACTGATCTTATACACGTTGCAAATTTTACATTTCGTTATTTTTTCCGGGGCAACGCCCGGGTTAAAAAACTAGTTTAACACATGTTAGTACATTCTTTAACATTAACATGTTACACACTTGCAATATTGGTTCTATATATTGAAGCTTCACCGAAATATACAACTAATTATACATTGGATTTGGAATACAATAATACGAAAAAAAATTTAGAATGGCATAAATTTTGTTTAACATTTCAAAAGCCATATAGTAAGATACTAGAAGCCAAAGTACAAAAACTACAATTACAATCTAGAGTAAACGACTTACCCATCTAGATCCTACTTGAAACATTAACTGCTAAGGCCAAGGTTGATTTTTTTTTTTTGCCAATTATAAAAAAGAGACACAAGAAAAACCTCATCTACAATAAATATGAAATTAGTTTACTAGATATCTCGAAAGTATTAGTGAGAACAACTAATTATGTTTGATAAAAGCCCAAGGGCCTCTAAGTAATTAAATAATTATTACCTTGACATGCCCAATCTTTACGAGCTTAAGATTTTAAACTTTTACAGTTTAAAAATGTTTTATGAAATTGACTCTGTAATGTGATACACGTATGTATGTCTGCATGACGCGACGTCGATTGTGGTGGAAACGGCGGTAGCGCAGGTGTCGAGGTGGCGTCAACGACCGGTGGCGACAGTGAATAGTGTAGGTTATGTCTTATTGATCTAAAGGTAATTGATGAAAAAATGGTAGTTTAAGTTGTTAAGAGTTGGGGATAAATGTTGAAATTATTTCGTTAAAATTATTTTTGATAGACCATGATCTTAGGTAGTAGGTGTGTTAAAGGGCGAGAGGTTTTTTAGAGATAATATTATTATTTGAAAAAAGGGAGTGGATGATGTTTGCTTTATATAAAAATAAAGATAAAACGTGTGTATTTCTAAATGGAAAATGATAAATCTAACGTTTGTTGCATTCATAAAAGTTTACAAGATTTTATACGTAATAATGGGTATATATATATATATATATATCCTATTTTTAATTATACGTATGTCTTAGACGGAACCATAACATTAATTTGCCTAATGTTTCATCATGTTATTGTTCCTTTTGCCATGTTGAGTTAGTTTGCCGGCCATATACGCCTTATCATTCATTCTACACATGCCTATTTGATCAATTAATAATGTCACTCAAACGTAACCCAAATTAATAGGTGAAAAGTAGCTAGTTAAGAAGAATGAGAAAAGCGTGACACGTATATATTATCAACGATAACCCATCTAGCTTAATTAGCACCCTAATTCCTTCTTTATATATATAGAGCGAGCTCATATCTTACATAAATGCTTTGATTACATGCATAAAACTCAAACATGGGGACATGTTATTACAAACATGATAACGGTGAACAAAAATTAGAGACAAAAAGGTTAGCTACCCACCTAGCTAGGCTACTTCAATTCTTTTACATCCTCTCATTCAATTCTTGATCGATGGGTATCTCACTCTTAATATCAATCAAGATACAAGTGTTTTATGTGACCATATCGATGAGAAGCCGCTTATTGATATATGTTACATTTTTAATTGCTTATTTTACCTTCTTTGGTACATTTTAATTAGGTGTTTAAATAGTTAAATATTCATCCTCGCCATTAGGTAACTTGGTGGCTGATGTGGTTTTTTTTGTCTTGTTTGTTTTAAGGTTGATAGGAAAAGTTGCCATTGTAACTGGCGGAGCTAGAGGAATAGGAGGTGCGACGGCAACGTTGATGGCAGAAAACGGGGCACATGTTATAATCGCGGATGTATTAGACGAGATTGGGACTATTCTAGCCAAGTCTATTGGAGGCATTTATATACATTGTGATGTCTCCAAAGAATCTGATGTTGAATCTGCTGTTCAACTTGCTCTGTCTTGGAAAGGCAAACTCGATATCATTTTCAACAATGCTGGACTAATTGGTAACAACAAACACTTAATTTTCAGTATCTTTTACTTGCCTAACACAAATCCAACACGTACCATTCGGTTTTTACTTTAGTTAAAATGAACCAGGGTGAAACCTTTTATAAAAAAAACTAATTCATATTGCGATATCTTGGTTTTAGATAGTGGAAGGAGCATCACAAGTCTTGAAATGAATGAAATGGAAAGTCTAATCAATGTAAATCTGAAGGGAGTAATACATGGGATAAAGCATGCTGCAAGAGCCATGATTTCAACAGGCAACAAAACAGGTTCCATTATATGCTCATCAAGTTCAGCCGCAATCATGGGAGGCCTTGCATCACACACATACACATTAACAAAAGGAGCTATTCTCGGAATATCAAAAAGTGCAGCCTGCGAGTTAGGAGTTCATGGGATCCGAGTAAATTGTGTGTCGCCACATGGAATCCCTTCAGAAATGCTTGTGAAATCATATAGAGAGCATTTAGGAAAACCGGATATGACGATGGAAGAAGTGAGCAACATCATACGTAATGAAGGAAGTTTATTACATGGGAGATGTGGAAAGTTTGAAGATGTTGCACACGCTGTGATATTTTTAGCTAGTGATGAAGCCGGGTTTATAACAGGGCATAATTTGGTTATCGATGGTGGTTTCACTTCTGCCTCGGAGCAAATGAGTTTCATATATAAAGATAAATTAACATTAACATGATAGTATATATATGGACTAAAAGGTTTATAATTTCGTTTTTGAAACTATATTATGAAGGATAATTCAGAATGACCTTATAAGCTACTTTTAGACGGGACTGTTTGTGAAAAATATCTACTTTTTTTGTAATCACTAAACCCCATAAGCGTCTCCCAAGGAAATACTTTTAATTTCTTAGACGATTGTTCACTATTGACTTGGTCAAACGATGAACTGCTAAACAATATCTCATTGGTTCCATAATAACTGAATGGATCGGATGAGATCAAACCGCGTCCATTTAGAAAGGATTGTTTCATCTCATCGGCTTAAAATGGCTATGTTCCAAACAATTACCAGAATAAAATAAATAAAACAATCGGTTCTTTTTTAATTGATAATGGCGGCGACGAGTGATGGTGACGGGTTATGGTGTAGTTATTAATGTACAATTAGTTGATGTAAAAGGGGTAATATAGTTATTTTAAAGGTTTATGAATTTATGCTATAATTATTTTATAAAGGTACTGTAGGTATATTTAATTAAGTGAATAAAGAAATAAGAGAAAATAGATACATCGGGTGGCTTTTTTTAAGAAAAAAAGGGGAGATTGTAGCTCCTTTTAGCCGTGCAAAAAAGTCGGGTTTTGCTCGATCCAACCTGAACCCGAACCGGGTTTGGTCAATGAGACTAGAAACCGGGTTTGACCAAACCCGACCAGTTTGAATCCGGTTTTTGGTCAAAGGTACGTTGCTTTTTCCTCATAACCCGGTTTGAAAATTCGAAACCGATTTCAAACCGCCGGGTTTCCCAGAGCTCGAAACGGTTTTGGTCAAACCCCAATTTGACCGTTTCAAGAGCTCAAAACGATTTTGATCAAGCCCGGGTTTGGTCGGGTTCAGTTTTGGTTTTTTTGACACGGTTTTCCAAAACCCTTTTTTATTTTTATTTTTTCATATCTATAAAAGTGACCTTAGATAAGCGAATAAATCTATTTACGTAAACAAATAAGCCCAACCGCCTTATTTTGGATTTCATTTACCGTGATCTATTTATTTACCGTGACCTAACAACTAGTTGGGCGCCTTATTCTACAAACTAGACAACAGAAGGAATTAGAAGAATCGTTTTTCCTTCCATAATAAACACACTGTACCTTGTTGAGCGGCGCTGGCGATTGCAAACGTCGACGTTTTAATTACTGGTTCGTCCTCTCTTACTTCCTACCACTGACATATATATTTATAATATGTACAAATCGATATATTTATTATTGTTTTCTAAATCCCCTTGATTTAGGTTTACATTTTTACATTATGTGATATAATAATATGTAAACATATATGAATAATTGTTATTTAAGGTGAGATAGATTAAAAGTTGCACACCAGGTGTTTGATAGTTTGCGTGTCAATGAAATTCTGAAGTAATAATGATTTTAGTTTTTGTTTGTAGTTTCTATTAATTGGTTTTCAAGTATCATTAAACGCCTGCCCCATTATCTACTCATGTTTTGGGTATTAGTTTTATGATGTCGAAATAATGTTATTGGTATATAATATTATAGATAGATGGAGCCAAGTTTACTCGATTCGATCTTTGATATGGAAAATGTGGAGGATTTTGAAGACGTTGATATGATGGATGTGGAAGAAGGAGAATTGGTTGAGAATAATGATAAAGCTGAGTCGGCACTCAGTAGAGACGTTACCGGTAATGTAGCTTTTCAAGAACCTCAGACTACTGCCCGGAAACGTAGAAATAAGAAGAGAAATAAGAAGAGGAAAGGAGGCGGTGGTGGTGGAGAAGCTGATGTCAAGGATATTAACAGGTTTTTTTTTGTTATTACTTTAGCCTTCATCGTATGTAATTATTATGTAAAAAAAATCTGAAAGTTATGAAATTTTATGTCGTTTGCAGATTCGTGTTGGATACTTGTAGACGCTTGAAAGAAAAGAAGTCTTACCTTGTTTGGACTGCGGTTGGCTGCCTTGGTGTGCCTGCTCTGAATGATCTTGTGAAAGAGGTATTGTCCATTATTTAAGTATTTGTATATGATTTCCATATTGTAGTATTTTAGATTATATTAGCCTTTTCTTGTCGAATCTTTCTAGGGTCTTTGCCTTGTCAATACGACAATTTGATGGACTAGTAATACTGAACTAGCATGACCGTGACCATATGATTGACAACCGTGTGGCTTTGTGACCTACTCCATTCTTCGACTCGTTTTTTTTGGTTGTTAGGCTGTAAATTTTAGTACAGTTTAGCCTAAGGTTTCGTAGTGGTGGAAAAAATGAGCGGATGGGTCAAAAATGCATATCTCTAGTGTTTTGGAAAGTAAAATGTTCACTCCTTGTTGCAGTTGAAGGTGAGAGGAACAGCCTAGAGCTGCAGTGGTGTTAAATCTATATAGATTACTTAGTTTCTTAGTTGCTGATGCTCAATGTTGTTTCCCAAAAATCGCAGATTTCTCTTCCAGAATGTGGATCCCTGAGCTGAGATTTCTTCTGGCTGTATTACTTCATAATTTCCTATTGGTGTAGAATGATGTCTCACCTGTTTTGGAGTATCTTTTGCAGTTTCATCACTTGGTATGAATACAGATTACAGAAAAAAACATTTATACATGACACAATCACAATCCAGTTCCAAACACATGAATAAAATGAAAGCGTGTCACTCGATAAGAAGCATGATAGGAAGCTTTTGATGCATTACTAATATTTGGGATCATAAATATGTTTCATGTTTTGATTATATCTTAGTGCTGTATAATATGGCTCTGGTTTTGGTCTTTCTTACAGATGAGATTGTTTACATCGCTGTTGGGTGCTTATTTTGCTCTTGTATTTTAGATTGCCTAACGATGATGAAATGGTATCAGGTGGATGCAATTCAGGCTTGTGGTGGTCAGAAAACTGCAGATGGAAGACGCTATAAAACAGGTGGTGGAATTTTGTGGGGGATCCTTAAAACTCGTGATCCGAATGCTTTTAAGGAGATCATGAAGAAAGGAAAGGAGTTTGAGGTTTGTTCATACTTTCCTTTACTGGCTTTACACATCAGTTTACTCTGAATTGCTATGATAAACATTAGTATGCTGTTTGTCATTCCAAACACCAAGTCCAGAACTGTTCACTGGACTCGTAATAAAAGCCAGCCAGAAATAAATGTGTAGTTTTAGCAGCATTGAGGTAATTTACATGCCTTGAAAGGTAACAGATGAGAGCATAGATGGGTCAGGGTTATGTGATGGGCGAGTTGTTTTTAATATCGTTCTAAATGGCCTAAATCAGATCTGGTTGACCCAAAAACACTTTTTTTTGTATTATCTATACATGGTTTATGGATAATTATGATTAAACAAACATCTTATATGACTTTGGGCCACTTTCAACCTGTTTGACTTATCTGAGTGGTTTGCTTTTTAGATAAACTTTTATTTAACACTGATGAGATTACACAACCCAAAATGACTTGTTCACAAGTAGATGGGTCGAAATTGCCATCCCAGTTCCCAACATGTTGACTTTTAGATTTGATATCCTTTCCTGATTATGGATAGTGGTAAAAGAAAATCAGACTGTATGTCATCTCTTGCATCATCCAGATTGCCAAGTTTGTCGCATGTCTATATGTATGTAGTCTTCCAGTCTTTGCTTGCTCCTTTCCAGTCACATTCCCTTTGATCTCGATTTTGATTTAGAATAATGTGTCAATGTATGATATAAGAATCTGATTTAAGGTTTATAATATTTTTTGCAGAAACAGTTTAATAAACGACCAGATTTGAGGAAAGCACCAAACCAAAATAAACAGATCCCTTCTGAAGCAGAAGGTTCTCATGCTGCAGAGGTAGAACCCACAGTGCAAATTGGAGACCTACACATTGAAGATAAGCAGCCACCTAAACGACCTGTTCATGAAAGAATCCGTGTGCCCGTCTCTTACGATGATTTAGTTGAACTTGAGAAGCCCAAAGATGAGGCAACTTAATTGCTGGTTAAGCTTAATGCTTGTATGCATTCTTCCCCTTTGGAGTTGAGAAAGTTGGGCAAGTGAGAAGTTTGTGATAGTTTTGTTTCATAAACTTGCTTATGTTTACACTTATGCTCTTATACTGAATCTTCTCGTGGTTAACAGATAGCAAATGAATGAAAGTTTTGATGCACGTTTTGTCTTGCGAGAACATGTGTGTTTTTTGTATCTTTTCTGCTGCGTGTTTATCGCTTGACTGCCTCTGTGCAAGTCTAGAACTTTTTTTTTTGGTTGGAGTGCTCAAGTTCAGTTTTTGGAGTCGTTTCTATAGGACACTTATTTGGTCTTTCTAGTTGATGTGAGGCAAGTCGATTGCAACATACATTTGAAGAAACATTTATATGACAGATGGGAATGGCGCAACACAAGGATACATGTTTATTAAGTCAAAAAAGAAACATAAAATTTGACTCAATATTAAGTTTATTAAAGTAAAAAAGAAACAAGGCTTTAGCATTAAATCTCTGCTTTTATAATATTCTTTTTGTATATTGTAATTTTAGATACATTCAATTATAACTGTGTGAGAGAACTCTTTAGCATGGATCCGGTTAAAAGAAACAAGGCTTTAGCATTAAATCTCTGCTTTTATAATATTCTTTTTGTATATTGTAATTTTAGATACATTCAATTATAACTGTGTGAGAGAACTCTTTAGCATGGATCCGGTTAAAAGAACATAATCTAGACTACTCGTTGTGATGTTCGATCCGTACCTATAAAAAAAAGAAGTTATAACTGTAAAAAATATACATAAACTTTTTAAATTTAGCTTAAGGGTCATCTAGAGTATAACTAATCAGTTATTTATAATAGGCCAAAATGCATTTTAGTACCCTTAACTTGGTTGACTGAGTATTCTACTACCCTGAATTATTAAAGGTGTAGTATAGTACCCTAGACTTGGTTAACAAGGTCTTCTAGTACCCTAACTCACTAATTAATCTAATTTATGGTGTTAAAATATGTGAAAAGATCATTTACAAACATTTTTTTTTGTGAAAACCAGGAAACACATCCCAACCATCCATCTATCAAGATCTACGGCCCAGATTAAAGGAAACTCCATACAAACAATTTTAACACGGAGGGGTATATCCGTCTTTTCACCCCGTGAACAAAACCCCCAAACTCACTCACTGTTTCTCATTTCTTTCCCGATCTCAAACTTTTCTAACCCTAATTTCTCTCTCGCTCTCTTTCTTCTCCGGCCGACCTTTCTTCTCTGGCCGCCCTTTCTTGTCCGGCCGCCCTTTCTTCTCCAGCAGCCGTCTATTATCCGGCCTACTTCGCGATTAATCATGTTTAATCGATTAGTTTCTTCTGATCATTGTAGGTATGGAACAAATGGAATGTGTGGTCTACGCTTTTGTTATTTGAATCAAACGGCGTCGTTTTTCCTCTTTATACTATTGAAGAGCATGTTAATGATCGCTCTGTTCTTCCGTTCTGCTTTCACTGTAAATTCGTTAATGTTAATGTTATCTATCCCGGTGAGTATATCAATCCTTTTTTATGTTAATGTTATTGTGGTATGCCACTAGTAATTGGTTCAAGAGGTTAAAATCTTCATAAGAAGTTATTAAAATCAGGTTTTTATTCGGATTATGGAATTAATAGCCGATTACTTGATGTTTATCTAAATATTGGAAATTTACGTTATGCATACCAACTGCTCGATGAAATGCCTGAGAGAGATTTATTGTCTTTTTGGAATGGTTTGTTTTTCGTGTTAATTGGGAAGAAAATGGGTGGTTTGTTTTGGAAAATGTTGACGGAAAATGTTGTTTGTCCGGATGAAGTACGTTTGGAAATGTGTTGTGTGCGTGTAGTGGATATAAGGTTGAGGATTGTTATGTGAAGATGATTCATAGTAAGATTGTTCGATATGGTTTTGGTGACAATTATGTTGTGTGTAATCCGTTGATTGATATGTATGCAAAGAAAGGGTGTATAGATATCGCAAAATGTGTGTTTCAAGGGTTGGGTAGGAGGGATAATGTGACGTGGGTTGCTATGATATCAGGTTTTTCTCAAAATAGACTCGAATAGGAGAGTATATTGTTTGTTCAAAGAAATGCATGATTCGGGGGTTCTGCCTACTCCTTATGTTTTCTCTAGTGTGATAAGTTCATGTATGAAGATTGAGTTTTTTGAGCTAGGTGAGCAGTTGCATTCCCTTATACATAAATGAGGATTTTCGTCTGAAACTTATGTTTGTAATGCTCTTGTCACATTTTATTCCCGTTGTGGTGATTGATATTGCAAATTTTAGTGGCCACTAGTGAATGAAATGCTTAAAGTTCAAGTGGTTAAAGTTTAGGAGAAATTGTAATTATAGTTAGATATCAGTAATAATTTTATTTGAAATTCTTATACAGCCAATATGTGTAATATAATGATTTTAGACTGCAAGTATTTGGCTTTTTTTAACATACATTGAGAAAGTTAGGAATTTGTACAACTTTCATGTTTATATTAATTATAATGTGTCTAGCATGCACCATTGACTTTAGATTTTTAAACTTTCAATGTTTGCTTCATCAATTTTTTCCTACTGATGTTATGGGTTTGCAGGCCATTGTAATTTCCAAAAGGTCATTTGACATTTGTTAGAGTTTCGTTCAAGGAGGTTTAAAGGAAGCTTATGAGGACTCCTGTAGCATTTGCATTGACACTATTGGTAATAATTCTGTAACACCCCAACATGGCGGAATCATGGGGTATCACTTAGAAAAGCACAGCATGACATGGGAAATATGTAGAGTCAAACTATATGCATTCAATAGATTGAAACAATCCACAAGCTCATTCAAATACATTACAATAATCAACATTTATCAAAAATACACACTCAATCCATACTTAAAAGAAACTGTTCAAACGATAGTAGTTGATCCTAAGCATAACCCATTAAAGGGAAATAAGGATCACGAATCCAGACAGTCTAATGCAAGTCCAATCCTAGCAATGCAGGCATATAATCATCCATTCTGTCTCTGATTAACTTGATTACCTGAAAAGTGTACTAAAGAGCGTCAACATAAAGTTGGTGAGTTCGTAGGGACATATAACAAGGAATAAACGTATCGGGAATACAACCGTTAACGATATACGGGGATTAGAATACCTAATCACATCAAGAAAACCCTAACAGGGTATACGTTAGCACAACATCAACACATATCACGATTCAACACGTTTCAGCACGACTTACATGTCTTCCAAAGGCGTGATCATTACAGCATGACTTACATATATTCCAAATGCATGTACAACAACATGACTTATGTGTCTTTCAACAGCATGTATAACGGCATGACTTACATATATTTCAAAGGCATGTTCATACGTTCCAACGTTTAACAACAACGAATCCATATAACAATTAACAACGTTCAACAAGCACGTTTAACAACAACGAATCCATATAACAATTAACAACGTTCAACAAAACACGTATGTGTACACTTTTCAGCCCGAATCTCAATTGAGTAGGGAGGGTTTACGAAACTCACCTTATTGTTGATAGTTCAACAGCAAAATAGAAGAGATTGATGTAGTTAACGATGACGAGCGAGTCAACTGGCCACGTTACGTATTCCCTAATTTCAATGTGAATTGATTTATATTCGTGCTAAATTCCAAATATAGATATACAACTATAAGGATTTATTAATACGCTTGTCAACGTAATTTTTGTTATAAAAGTTTAAGGGACTAAATTGTCAAATGTCCAAAGTATAAGGACGAAAAATGATACCTTTGAAAGTGTAGGGTAAAAATGTAACTTTCCGTATGTAATACGTATCCGTAGGATATATAAAGTATTCCTCTGATATTTCTAAATCCTTTTGAAGTATTTTTTAAATAATAGGATTAATACGAAGAATGTATTAATCTTGTAACGAATAGATGTTTTCAATAGCAGAGATATGAAAAGATACCTTGAATGGTATGTATTATAATCAATACAAAATGTATTGATTACAATTGAAGAGATACCTTAAATGGCAGGAAAAATCAGCATTTTATTTCCAAGTTGTGTTATGGGTTTGCAGGCCATTGTAATTTCCAAAAGGTCATTTGACATTTGTTAGAGTTTCGTTCAAGGAGGTTTAAAGGAAGCTTATGAGGACTCCTGTAGCATTTGCATTGACACTATTGGTAATAATGATCCTCATATGTAACACCCCAACATGGCGGAATCATGGGGTATCACTTAGAAAAGCACAGCATGACATGGGAAATATGTAGAGTCAAACTATATGCATTCAATAGATTGAAACAATCCACAAGCTCATTCAAATACATTACAATAATCAACATTTATCAAAAATACACACTCAATCCATACTTAAAAGAAACTGTTCAAACGATAGTAGTTGATCCTAAGCATAACCCATTAAAGGGAAATAAGGATCACGAATCCAGACAGTCTAATGCAAGTCCAATCCTAGCAATGCAGGCATATAATCATCCATTCTGTCTCTGATTAACTTGATTACCTGAAAAGTGTACTAAAGAGCGTCAACATAAAGTTGGTGAGTTCGTAGGGACATATAACAAGGAATAAACGTATCGGGAATACAACCGTTAACGATATACGGGGATTAGAATACCTAATCACATCAAGAAAACCCTAACAGGGTATACGTTAGCACAACATCAACACATATCACGATTCAACACGTTTCAGCACGACTTACATGTCTTCCAAAGGCGTGATCATTACAGCATGACTTACATATATTTCAAAGGCATGTTCATACGTTCCAACGTTTAACAACAACGAATCCATATAACAATTAACAACGTTCAACAAGCACGTTTAACAACAACGAATCCATATAACAATTAACAACGTTCAACAAGCACGTTTAACAACAACGAATCCATATAACAATTAACAACGTTCAACAAAACACGTATGTGTACACTTTTCAGCCCGAATCTCAATTGAGTAGGGAGGGTTTACGAAACTCACCTTATTGTTGATAGTTCAACAGCAAAATAGAAGAGATTGATGTAGTTAACGATGACGAGCGAGTCAACTGGCCACGTTACGTATTCCCTAATTTCAATGTGAATTGATTTATATTCGTGCTAAATTCCAAATATAGATATACAACTATAAGGATTTATTAATACGCTTGTCAACGTAATTTTTGTTATAAAAGTTTAAGGGACTAAATTGTCAAATGTCCAAAGTATAAGGACGAAAAATGATACCTTTGAAAGTGTAGGGTAAAAATGTAACTTTCCGTATGTAATACGTATCCGTAGGATATATAAAGTATTCCTCTGATATTTCTAAATCCTTTTGAAGTATTTTTTAAATAATAGGATTAATACGAAGAATGTATTAATCTTGTAACGAATAGATGTTTTCAATAGCAGAGATATGAAAAGATACCTTGAATGGTATGTATTATAATCAATACAAAATGTATTGATTACAATTGAAGAGATACCTTAAATGGCAGGAAAAATCAGCATTTTATTTCCAAGTTGTGTTAGGGTTGGCCTTGGGTCGTGAAGAATACCGGGGCGAATTAAGTTGCTTAGTGATTGCTTATGCAAACTTTTCGCGAACTACCTTCCATTCCTCCAGCATAAGCCAAAGAGGCCCAAGGTGCAATCACTTTCGGAAACATTGTGCGGTTAAAAGCGTATCGAGGATATATTCTATCCATAAATCAACCAATTCGAAAATACGAAATAATTCACAGATGGTGAATAGTAATTATATGAATTAGGATAGTTAGGTATATAACTATGCCCTTGTTTATATACCATAATAAGTATTTAAAATGATTTAATAAAAGTTTTACGATTTCTCGTACTTTCGCTAATAATTCATTTTTCGCAATAGTAACAATATTTCAATATTCATATATAAAAGCGATAGTTACCGTATTTAAAATGATTTAATAAAAGTTTTACGATTTCTCGTACTTTCGCTAATAATTCATTTTTCGCAATAGTAACAATATTTCAATATTCATATATAAAAGCGATAGTTACCGTATTTAAATGCAATTATGTATCAATTAAGTATAAAATTAAGTTGACAAGCATTTCAATACATAACATATATTTCTAAAATCATAGAGCAAAGTATAGTAAAGTTTTATAAAAATACTTACAAGAAAGGAGAGTTTATGAACTCTAAGATCAAACTTTCGACGTACGAAGAACACGACTTCTGATTCAAATGAAATTTGCCCAAGACTTGGACTTGTTTACTTAATAATTTAAGATTATTCCCAACTCAAATTGAGTATTATAACTAGAGCTTTTGAAGATCTTAGAGAGATTTGTTGATAACAACTTCTCTTGACGATTTTCGGCGAACTTTGAGATCAAAGCGAATTTGCTTATACTAGAACAATCAAGTGTTCTTTGAAACTTATAACAAGAAGGGAAAGGATGATTTTAGACTTATAGAATGCTAAATTGAGAGAGAATGAAGTTTAAGGTGTGAGTTTTTATGATAACTTAAGCCTAGTATTTATAGTAAATAAAATGGAGTTAAATATAATAAAAATGATGTACATTCTTGACTTTGTAACCTCATGGAATTAAATATGATAAAATTAGTATCCATTCTTGACTTTAACAACTTATGATCAGATTTTTAAAGATATTTAGAGGTTTATAACTTTGCTACTAAGTAAAGGAAAGTGCTAGGAAGTTTCCTCATGGAGGTGTATGGTTTTACTAGCTTTGGAAGTAAGTTTTCTTAACAATTTACACAACAATTGTCTACTAGTAATATTATTCAACTAATAAATCAAATATAGCTTGTGACAATTTCACGAGTATTCCTACTTTCCATAAAGTATGTCGGCTTTGTTCCATTAATGGAATTATCATCTAGCCACCGACACTGTTCCACCGACACTGTTTCACCGACACTGTTCCACCGACACTGTTCCACCGAAACTGTTGGAACCGTACATTATACTTAAGGTTTCGTATATACGTTTTTCCTTGTTACTACCGTTACTCAATTACCGTCTATATTTCCATAACACATATGGGCCAATATCATAATCACATAATATGGGCTTAATTCTAGAAGCCCAATATAACATTATATTTAACCCAATTTACCGATAAATGTACGCAATTATGTCAAAGTTTCCATTTATTGAACTAGTTACTCAAATTACATACACGGTCAAACGGGTAAAAATCACAAATGTTACATCATAAGTCAGTAATTATGTTGTTACCACTTATTTTATTTTATTTTTACTTTGCTAATAAGATATGAACTCAAAATTATGGTGGTTGGTAGCTTTTTTCATAACATTGTTTAACAGATGTGAAGGAAGCTTTAAGCCTTTAATTAATCTGTGGCAATCGATTGACATAAAGAATTCATTCAGGTTACCTTATTATGTCATTATTTATAAGTTACTAACAATAAAAAGTCGTGGGTTAATCTCTAAAGGTGTATTTTATCTTTCTCATGATCTCAGGAAATAATGAGAGAATGGCTTCACTAGGAAAAGATATAAGTCTATAACAGGGGCAATTTAGACGATGTTCTTACAACGTTGATGGGTGTAAGTGTTGCTGGGAAAACGACACTCCTTAATGTTCTTGCTACTAGCTAGAAGAGAATTATACTTTATAGGGGGCGGGAACTGGCAAGACCTTTGCTCGCAATGCATTTTAATTTTTTTTCTTATACTTTAATTAGAATAATTTCTTTGTTTAACGTATCTCTATGGCAATGTTTGCTTGCATTGTCTGGACTTCAATTCGTCTATGAAGACAAATAGGTGTTTTGTAAGGTCTAACTATGAAGGTTTCTATCGAAGGGACGTGGCTTGGTAAATAGTTATAAAAGAACTAGCACAAACATATATACTCACCTCAACATAATCCATAACTAATGTTGTTTTTGTAAAGTGATAAGAAATCTTTTATGAAGATGGCCTTCTTGAAATAGTTTTAATAAGTTTTTCATGATCTTATCCACATTTTAATATTCAGAACAAGCCACCATTGTAGGAACCACTCGAAACCGAAACACAATGTGTTTTGGATTAGAAACACCTTGTGTATGGCCATTGTATGAATACTCGAAACCGAAACACAATGTGTTTTGGATTAGAAACACCTTGTGTATGGCCATTGTATGAATACTCGAAACCGAAACACAATGTGTTTTGGATTAGAAACACCTTGTGTATGGCCATTGTATGAATACTCGAAACCGAAACACAATGTGTTTTGGATTTGAAACACCTTGTGTATGGATACTCGAAACACAATGTGTTTTGGATTAGAAACACCTTGTGTATGGCCATTGTATGAATACTCGAAACCGAAACACAATGTGTTTTGGATTAGAAACACCTTGTGTATGGCCATTGTATGAATACTCGAAACCGAAACACAATACACAATGTGTTTTGGATTAGAAACACCTTGTGTATGGCCATTGTATGAATACTCGAAACCGAAACACAATGTGTTTTGGATTAGAAACACCTTGTGTATGGCCATTGTATGAATACTCGAAACCGAAACACAATGTGTTTTGGATTAGAAACACCTTGTGTATGGCCATTGTATGAATACTCGAAACCGAAACACAATGTGTTTTGGATTAGAAACACCTTGTGTATGGCCATTGTATGAATACTCGAAACCGAAACACAATGTGTTTTGGATTAGAAACACCTTGTGTATGGCCATTGTATGAATACTCGAAACCGAAACACAATGTGTTTTGGATTAGAAACACCTTGTGTATGGCCATTGTATGAATACTCGAAACCGAAACACAATGTGTTTTACACAATGTGTTTTGGATTAGAAACACCTTGTGTATGGCCATTGTATGAATACTCGAAACCGAAACACAATGTGTTTTGGATTAGAAACACCTTGTGTATGGCCATTGTATGAATACTCGAAACCGAAACACAATTACACAATGTGTTTTGGATTAGAAACACCTTGTGTATGGCCATTGTATGAATACTCGAAACCGAAACACAATGTGACACAATGTGTTTTGGATTAGAAACACCTTGTGTATGGCCATTGTATGAATACTCGAAACCGAAACACAATGTGTTTTGGATTAGAAACACCTTGTGTATGGCCATTGTATGAATACTCGAAACCGAAACACAATGTGTTTTACACAATGTGTTTTGGATTAGAAACACCTTGTGTATGGCCATTGTATGAATACTCGAAACCGAAACACAATGTGTTTTGGATTAGAAACACCTTGTGTATGGCCATTGTATGAATACTCGAAACCGAAACACAATGTGTTTTGGATTAAAAACACCTTGTGTATGGCCATTGTAGGAACTACTCGAAACCGAAACACAATGTGTTTTGGATTCGAAACACAATGTGTATGGCCACTATAGGAACTACTCGAAACTGAAACACAATGTGTTTTGGATTAGAAACACCTTGTGTATGGCCATTGTATGAATACTCGAAACCGAAACACAATGTGTTTTGGATTAGAAACACCTTGTGTATGGCCACTGTAGGAACTACTCGAAACCGAAACACAATGTGTTTCGTATTAGAAACACCTTGTGTATGGCCATTGTAGGAATTACTATGGCCTTTGAAAACATACTTTACTTTTAATCTTTATCAAATCTGTAATTGAATGTAGCTTTAGCATTTAGCATATTGGGCATTTAGCATTTAATCTTCATCAAATCTGTAAAGACTATTGGGCCTTTGGCCCATATTGGGCATTTAGCATTTAATCTTCATCAAATCTGTAATTGAAAACATACTTTAATCTTCATCAAATCTGTAAAGACTATTGGGCCTTTGGCCCATATATTTTAGCCATTAGGGTTTAGCATTTAGGGTTTAGCATTTAGGGTTTAGATTTTCTAGGGTTTTTAGAATGTATCTTTCCCCTCGGATTAGCAATTAAGCTTTAGGGTTTAGGGTTTGAAGTTGTAGGGTTAGCCGTTAGGCTAACCGCTAACCCTACAACTTCAAACCCTAAACCCTAAAGCGTACCGTATACATCCGTCCCCCTCCTGTAGGCTTTAGCATTTAGCATGTTGGGCCTTTGGCCCATATTGGGCATTTAGCATTTAATCTTCATCAAATCTGTAAAGACTATTGGGCCTTTGGCCCATATTGGGCATTTAGCATTTAATCTTCATCAAATCTGTAAAGACTATTGGGCCTTTGGCCCATATATTTTAGCCATTAGGGTTTAGCATTTAGGGTTTAGATTTTCCAGGGTTTTTAGAATGTATCTTTCCCCTCGGATTAACAATTAAGCTTTAGGGATTAGGATTTAGGGTTTAGATTTTCCAGGGTTTTTAGAATGTATCTTTTTCCTCGGATTAGCAACTAAGCTTTAGGGTTTAGGCTTTGAAGTTGTAGGGTTAGCCGTTACTAACCGGCTAACCCTAAAACGGGAAATGAAGGAGGAGTGGGGTGTTTTTTTGGGTTTATATATGGCGTATATAATTACCTTTTTGCCCCTCCGTGTTATTTTTTGTTAAATGATCCTGGCCTTAGATTAGATGTGATCCAATGGTCTAGATTTGTTTCCTGGTTTCACAAAAATCCTTATTTTTGAATGAATACAACACCACGGTCTCATCATATTTGTAATCGTCAATAACTAAGATCCACATCTTACAAAAGCCTATCCACACCGTGTATGTCAGAACGTCAATTGCCTGTTTGCATTTCTAAATTCATTTTAATACAGAAAACCGGTTTCTCGATGCACCTAAAGTAAAGATCCCAAACCAAAGCCGGTACCTCCACCAACAGCGTTAAAAAGAAGGAAACCCTACCAATAATCACAATTACATGAAATCTAACTGTCATTAAGCAACAGAAACAAACACCTAGTGATTCAGATTGATCAACAATTATGTGATTTCATAAACTGCAACAATAAACAGATACAAACAGCTTGTGTTTCAGATCGACATACCTTTTATTATTTGTTCGATTTCCTCATCGCTTATCACATCGTCTTCCTCCATTGATTAACAATAAGAAATCAGTTACTGTTCTAATTGACGGCGGCGAGGTTAATTGAAGTTGAATTCCGGCGGCGATTAATAATACGAATCGGACAAAATAGATCGAAGGAAGATGAAGAGGAAGTTGGGGAGAGTGTTTGACGTTGATTACCGACGTCGAGGAACAGTTTTGGATGATGAAGAGGATTTCCGGCGGTGGTTTGTGGCGGTCTAGGGTTTTCGTCGCCGGAGGAAAACGGGAAATGAAGGAGGAGTGGGGTGTTTTTTTGGGTTTATATATGGCGTATATAATTACCTTTTTGCCTCTCTGTGTTATTTTTTGTTAAATGATCCTGGCCTTTTTTTTTTTTTTTTTTTTTTTTTTTTTTTTTTTTTTTTTTTTTTTTTTTTTTTTTTTTTTTTTTTTTTTTTTTTTTTTTTTTTTTTTTTTTTTTTTTTTTTTTTTTTTTTTTTTTTTTTTTTTTTTTTTTTTTTTTTTTTTTTTTTTTTTTTTTTTTTTTTTTTTTTTTTTACATTTTTTTTTAAAAATACTTTCAAGTTTAAATTTGTAATTTTAAATATAATTGCGTTAAAATTGTTGAAACTATGTTAACAAAAAGTATAATATTATAAGTTACGTATTGAAGTTGCCAATGGGGTTGGTGGCCCATTGGTAAGGTCTTTGACCTTGGGGGGATCCATCTGGGTTCGAGTCTCACTTCCCACATTTGTGGGGGTGGATTAATAGGGATTTTTCGAGAGTCCTGGGTTTCATCCCAGGCATGCGTGTAATTTAGGAGTAGGAGTAGATTAGAATGTCGTTCTAAAAAAAAATATAAAATACTAAGCTTATACATATATTAAATATTTTTATAACTGGATATTTATAATATTGCAATTTGAAATAAATATAGAACATACTATTATATTTTATAGGTTAATTTTTTCATAACTTGATTAATCACATCAATTGAATTATTAATTCATTTTTATTTTATAAACAAATTAATAAAAACTTCAATAAAAAGATGATTATTTATACATATAACTATTAATTTGTACAAATATTTTTATTGTAATGAAACTACCTATTTATTAATAAGGTAATTATGTTTTTTTTTAATTTCAGGAATTTAAATAATAATATAATTTTAATGTCTATTTATTGTATAACTTTAAAGTATATTTTTTTCAAAGTTGATACTTTAAAACTTTATAATCGTGTTAAAACTAACATATACTTTTAATGTCTTTAGTTACTTATGGTTTGTCAAATATATTTTAACATTATATATTAGTTAATTAATTTATATAAATTTTTAAAAGATTTATTAATGAGTCTAGGGTAGTAGAAAACCTTGTTAACCAAGTCTAGGGTACTATACTACACCTTTAATAATTCAGGGTAGTAGAACACCTAGTCAACCAAGTTGAGGGTACTAAAATGCATTTTAGCCTTTATAATACTAATATCCAGCATGCAACTTATATCATACAAGTTTACTTGTGTTAATCAATAAAAGACTCTTCTAACTTCCTTACTTAACAAGCTTTAAATCAGGCTTGACTTCGTTCGGGAGTAACTTGACGATTAACACCTGTTGGAATATGATCACGTTAAATAAACGCATGTCTGGAAAATGTTTAAGCCTACGGGGTCACACGTATTGACACAAATACACTATGTAATTAATTAATATGTTAATGTAATATATTAATTAATATGTTCACGAAATGATTAAATAAACGTTTGTTAAATGTTAAATATACGTTTATTAATTAAAGGTTTGAAAAGAGAATGGACTTAAGTGAAAATTAGGAATTAGGGATGTTTCCTAATTATCTAATTAAGGGGCCGGTTTTGTTAAGGGGTATTGGACCCTAATACAAACTTGTTCACCAAGTTTAAAACCCTAACTATTTACCCTATATAAAGGGGTTAAGGGTTAGTTTTTTGTATGACAATTAGAAGGTAAAACCCTAAATAATTCTCTCTTTCTCTCTCTCTTGGGTTCGGCCGAAAACAACAAAGAAAAAGGGTTTTCGGTTTTGGGTTTTTTGACTACATCAAGGGGTAAACACAAAAGGGTTGTGAGTTCGTGATCGGGTACTAGCATACATACAATAGTGGTGTCGTGTGTGCGATCGTAGAGAGGTTTTACTTTAAACCCTAACAATTATTATATTGTTTATTGGAGCTAAGCTAAAAGGTACACATTCACTACTTTGTTAATTTATATATTACATATTTATTTCCGCTGCGTACTCGTGTTATTTGTATGTGACAAATTGTATTAATCCTAACAGTGGTATCACGAGCTACTATGTGATATATTAGTTACAAAGTTCAAAACTTGAGGGGGGTTTTGAGGGTTGGTTCGACAAAGAAGAACAGCCGGGTAAAAGACAACGAATCTTTTTATTTATATCTTAATTATATATATTTTTATATATAATAATTAAGAATAATTATTATTTTAGGCCAGCTTGACAAGCTACCCTTCCTCTTGATCTGAGGTGCGAAGATCAAGATATCTTTTTTATGACTTCCATTCCACTTATCGATCCCGGCCCAGAAAAGTGACCGACCAGGGCCCTATTGATGAATGAAAGAAAGGCTTTATGAGCCCTGTAAGCCCACACCATCTTCCGCATATCTTGCTCATCCGACATGGCATGCTCGCTGACCTGAGCGATTTCGATCACCTAGCGGGCCTTTTATTTGGTAGGTAACATCGCCAAAGCGTATCATCAGATTTGACTACGAAGGAAGGAACTCGGCAGAAGATCGGTCTGCAAGAAAGGCCTACTTATCCACGGGTTCATTGACAAAACCGCCGTAGGAATGGAGACCAATACGTTGCATGGAAAAGTGAGATGTCCAAGATATTAAGAACGAGGGGAAGAATCGACGAGGAATCTAGACTAGAGTGGAATATAGAACAAGAAGAAAAAAAACAAAAAAAGGGTTTTGTTTTTTTATTAATTAAAACCACTTAAAGTTAATAGTTAAATTAAACCCTCTATGCAAGTTTTGATTATGTAAATTAACATGTTTATGTGATAAATTGCATGTTATTTGTATCTTTTTATTTAATCTTGTTAAATAGAAGTAAAACCATAAGGAATTCATGCAAAATTCTTTATGGTTATTACTTAGATATATTGATATATGTTGCTTAGTTTTAAGGTCCAATAATAAGGGTTTATTATTTGATAATTATGTGACAATGTGAATTTTTCGTGTGATTTTTATGTTTGACACCAGTTCACTAAAAAATTGATATAAAATCAACTGTAATGAGTTAGGAGCTCTCCTTTGGACTGTAGATGCACGATTCTTAGGGCTACAACTTTTTAGTTCTGCTCGAAGGCCAAATCTGTCGTTAAACAGGCCAAATCTGGTCGTGAAGCTGCTGGAAATTTCCAGTCAGCCCCTAATCTATGTTTTTATTTGATAATTGTATGTTTGTATATTGTTTAAAGGCTTACGCAATCAAGGTAACTTGATGTACGTGGTCCTCTTCCGTATGAAGGGGGAGCCATTCTTAAACATTATGTTATGAAGATGTGCATGAATCTTCATACATAAACTTTTGATTCACATCAATTGCATTACCCAATTAAAGTTAAGTCTTTGCCACCCAATTTGCTAAGAACACTTGAATTTGCTTTTTGCTCTACGTGAGACGTAGGTGAATTGCAACCCCAAGGTAAATTACTACTCATCGTGAGACGGTGGTAGATTATTTACAGTTCTTAATTGGGCGACTTAAAACGAGTTAAGCGGTGAGACCTTGACCCGTGGCATAAGATGGGACAAAACATGATTACAAAGCACTTGATGCCCCTATACAAGTGTCATTTGTAAGTCCCATAAAATATAGGAATTGTACTTGTAATGCAATTACTGATCGTCACTTACCTTTTGAGTACGTCATTTCTAGCAGATCAACCGAATGAAATGATGGTATGTCAATTGGATCCTAGCCTTAATGAAATTAATTGTTAATAGTTAGTAAGTTTATTATTTTGCTATTATTGTAAATGGTGATGCAAAATTGTTTTAAGAAAAAAAAATAAACTTGACTAATAAATATGAAATATGATTTTGTTTTAATAAAATTGGTGTCTTGCAATCAAAAGATACACCGGCTCACCCATTTGAACAAACTCTAAGAGAGGTATAAGTCGGGACGCCTTGGCTCCCTAAAGAAGTGGGTACTTAATTGCTTCGCGCAAACCTTACTTCTGCGCTTCTTTGTGCGTTCAATTGGAGCTACCGAGCGCTTTTGTGTTGTTAAGACAATAAAAATGATTTTCTTAAACATTATGTTATGAAGATGTGCATGAATCTTCATACATAAACTTTTGATTCACATCAATTGCATTACCCAATTAAAGTTAAGTCTTTGCCACCCAATTTGCTAAGAACACTTGAATTTGCTTTTTGCTCTACGTGAGACGTAGGTGAATTGCAACCCCAAGGTAAATTACTACTCATCGTGAGACGGTGGTAGATTATTTACAGTTCTTAATTGGGCGACTTAAAACGAGTTAAGCGGTGAGACCTTGACCCGTGGCATAAGATGGGACAAAACATGATTACAAAGCACTTGATGCCCCTATACAAGTGTCATTTGTAAGTCCCATAAAATATAGGAATTGTACTTGTAATGCAATTACTGATCGTCACTTACCTTTTGAGTACGTCATTTCTAGCAGATCAACCGAATGAAATGATGGTATGTCAATTGGATCCTAGCCTTAATGAAATTAATTGTTAAATTGATTTAACTTTGGGTAATTATATTTCTTAAGGAATTTAATTATTGAAAATACTGATTTTTGAACTTAAATCTGTTTTGTAGATGGCAACAAATCCTTCACAAAACATACACCAATTGGCTTTTAGGTCGATGATAGAAAGAGAAAAATTTTCTGGAACCAACTTCAATGAATGGTATCGTCAGCTGAGGATCGTCCTAAGAGTTTAGAAACAAACCGATGTTCTTGAAATATAGATGACCGTTGATATGCCTTATTTTATACCATTTTCCCACGACTTTATTAGTTGTTTTAAGTGCTTTTCGAGTCGTTTTCGTATACATTTGGTGCGTTTATGGTGTTTGTTAGTGTTTCAGGATATCAACAGGTACTTGAGCATAATTATTGAAGAAAATGATGTTTTGAAGTGAAATGAGTGCTTACGGAAGTTTTACAAGGCACGAAACTGAATTTGGAGTCTGGTCAGCATTGCACTGCGCCGCATCTACCATGATACGCCGCAGTTCATCCAGGTCAACCAGTTTGCACGAATTCAACAGTTAACTGCAACGCAGTGACTAAGTTGCGCCACATCAACGCTCCAGGGATTTTTACTGCGACGCAGTAAGGGAGACTGCGCCGCAGTCTGTTCAGTTCGTTCCAGCACAAGGTCAACATAAGTCAACGAAGTCAATAAGTCAAAGTTACATTGTGACGCAGTGTGTTAGCTGCGCCGCAGTACGAGACGGGATTTTGAGATCTTTTTAGGAGAAGTATATATAGCTTGCAAATACATTCCTAAACCCTACCTTTTACTTTCCAGCCGTTTTCAAGACCTTTTGAGGAGACTTTTCATCAGTTTTATCATCTTGGAAGATCGTGATTACGATTGTATTATTTTCGTTCATTGCTTTCAATTTATTTACATTCGGTAACGATGAATTCCTCTATTTTGATTTGTTATTTCGTTTCAATAATGAGTAGCTAATCATTTCATCATCCATCTTGATGAAGTGAGACAATATGTAAGGATTGCACTATTTTTATTAATTCAAAGTTGATTTTTAATTATCGTTGTGTCGAGATCTTGATAATTTGATTCTTTATTAATTATTTTTCTGATATTGGTGATATGTATGTTCTTCGTTAGTGGTACTAGTTGAACATATATGTGATTTCAATTAATTATCTTTAATCAATTGTCACTAGTTCATGGTATGATAGTGAATGTCATTTTAATAAAAAGAATCATTTTGTCAACGTGTTGATTAGCGCTTAGTGGTACCACGTTGTCTTCACATAGATACAATTGTTAATTCGATAATCAAATAAACTAGTTGGTTAGGGAAATTGTTTTAAGCATTGGTGGTACCGGCTTTTACAAAGGAACTGATTAATTAGGTGATTTAAATGATTTTACAAACGTTGGTGGTACCAGTTTGTGTCTTTATTTTGTCACGATTATCTTTATCAACTTAATTGAATTTGAACTTCATTTATGCGCAATCTGAACATGTTGTTGAGCGGATTCGAGATGGATGCCCTTTTAAATTACTGTTTTTAATCAAAACTCTCTTTCAGATTAATCCTGCGGGATTACTAACTTATTTACCTTCTTGCAAACTAACTTTTCGCAACGTGACAATTCGGTCACGAAAACTCCCATTTTTACTTGAACTGCTTTATCTGAACAATTACTTTACTTTAGTCCTTGTGATCGATCTCGGATTTACCAAGCTAACTATACTGCATGCGAACAGGTCCACTGCCTATAAGTGTGTTGTAGTGAGTCGCTAGGTGATTCGTGTTTATAAGTATTAAGACTCGATTTCACACATCAACCGCTCCTCCTGATGCTGCTACCGCCACTGTAGCACAATTAGAAGCATACAATACCCAGTACGATAGACATAATGAGGTTGCTTGTTTGATGCTAGGTAGCATGACTCCCGAGCTTCAAAAGCAATTCGAATTGTACAATCCGTATGATATGATCAGAGAACTCAAGTCTATGTATGAAAAACAAGCTGGAGTTGAATTATTTGAGTTAATTGAGTCACTCCATGATTGCAAGCATGAATATGGGAAATCGGTCAGCACTCATGTACTCAAGATGAAGATTTACTTTGAGCACTTGGAAAGGCTAAATTATTCGTATCCTCTGCCTATTACTGTCGACATGATCTTTAAGTCCCTTTCAAAGGACTTTGAAGGTTTTGTGCGCAACTACAATATGCACAGCATGAGCAAAACGATAGCTGAACTTCATGCCATGTTAGTTGAGTATGAGAAAAACCTTCCCAAGAAGTCTGAGACACCCCAAGTTCTTATGATCAAGGGGGGAAAGGTTCAGAAAGCAAAACAACCTAAAGCTAGGGGCAAGAATGTTGGTAAGGGTAAGCAGATTGCTTATGTCCCCAAACCTAAAAAGACCCCTCCAGCAAAAAAGGATCATCCGGCTAAGGACCAAACTTGTCATCACTGTGCTGAAGTGGGACACTGGAAGAGGAATTGTCCTAAGTATCTTTGTTAAAAGACAACGGATTCATTAATGTTTTTAATGATTGTGGTATTTCAGTTTCTTTGTTAAAAGACAACGGATTCATTAATGTTTTTAATGATTGTGGTATTTCAGTTTCTTTGTTAAAAGACAACGGATTCATTAATGTTTTTAATGATTGTGGTATTTCAGTTTCTTTGTTAAAAGACAACGGATTCATTAATGTTTTTAATGATTGGGTATTTCAGTTTCTTTGTTAAAAGACAACGGATTCATTAATGTTTTTAATGATTGTGGTATTTCAGTTTCTTTGTTAAAAGACAACGGATTCATTAATGTTTTTAATGATTGTGGTATTTCAGTTTCTTTGTTAAAAGACAACGGATTCATTAATGTTTTTAATGATTGGGTATTTCAGTTTCTTTGTTAAAAGACAACGGATTCATTAATGTTTTTAATGATTGTGGTATTTCAGTTTCTTTGTTAAAAGACAACGGATTCATTAATGTTTTTAATGATTGTGGTATTTCAGTTTCTTTGTTAAAAGACAACGGATTCATTAATGTTTTTAATGATTGTGGTATTTCAGTTTCTTTGTTAAAAGACAACGGATTCATTAATGTTTTTAATGATTGTGGTATTTCAGTTTCTTTGTTAAAAGACAACGGATTCATTAATGTTTTTAATGATTGTGGTATTTCAGTTTCTTTGTTAAAAGACAACGGATTCATTAATGTTTTTAATGATTGTGGTATTTCAGTTTCTTTGTTAAAAGACAACGGATTCATTAATGTTTTTAATGATTGGGTATTTCAGTTTCTTTGTTAAAAGACAACGGATTCATTAATGTTTTTAATGATTGTGGTATTTCAGTTTCTTTGTTAAAAGACAACGGATTCATTAATGTTTTTAATGATTGTGGTATTTCAGTTTCTTTGTTAAAAGACAACGGATTCATTAATGTTTTTAATGATTGTGGTATTTCAGTTTCTTTGTTAAAAGACAACGGATTCATTAATGTTTTTAATGATTGTGGTATTTCAGTTTCTTTGTTAAAAGACAACGGATTCATTAATGTTTTTAATGATTGTGGTATTTCAGTTTCTTTGTTAAAAGACAACGGATTCATTAATGTTTTTAATGATTGTGGTATTTCAGTTTCTTTGTTAAAAGACAACGGATTCATTAATGTTTTTAATGATTGTGGTATTTCAGTTTCTTTGTTAAAAGACAACGGATTCATTAATGTTTTTAATGATTGTGGTATTTCAGTTTCTTTGTTAAAAGACAACGGATTCATTAATGTTTTTAATGATTGTGGTATTTCAGTTTCTTTGTTAAAAGACAACGGATTCATTAATGTTTTTAATGATTGGGTATTTCAGTTTCTTTGTTAAAAGACAACGGATTCATTAATGTTTTTAATGATTGTGGTATTTCAGTTTCTTTGTTAAAAGACAACGGATTCATTAATGTTTTTAATGATTGTGTAATTTCAGTTTCTTTGTTAAAAGACAACGGTTTCATTAATGTTTTTAATGATTGTGGTATTTCAGTTTCTAGAAATAATGTTCATTATTTTAATGCTATTTCTTGTAATGGTATTTTTGAAATTGATATGCGTGGTTGTGATACAAATGATAATTCAATGTATAATGTTAGCAAAAGAGTCAAGCCTAACTTGGACTCTACCTATCTTTGGCATTGTCGTCTTGCTCATGTTGGCAAGAAACGCATTGAAAGACTTCAACGTGAAGGGATCTTACAATCAAATGATGAAGAATCATTTGAAAAATGCGTATCTTGTGTTTCTGGCGAAACCTTTTCCGCATAAACCGGAGAGGGCTAAAAAGCTACTTGGACTCATACATACTGATGTTTGTGGCCCATTTAGACATGTGTCAAGGAAAGGTGCTAGCTACTTCATAACTTTTACGGATGATTTCAGTCGTTATGGTTATGTTTACTTGCTTAAACATAAACATGAGGTCTTTGAAACATTCAAAGAGTTTAAAAATGAAGTAGAAAATCAACTCGGTAAAACCATCAAGATTCTTCGTTCGGATCGAGGTGGAGAATACTTAAGCCAAGAGTTTAAGGATTATCTGAAAGCTTGTGGAATTATTCAACAACTTACTCCTCCATATACTCCACAACACAATGATGTGTTTGAGAGGAGAAATCGAACCTTGTTGGACATGGTGAGATCGATGATGAACCTTACGACTCTCCCATTTTCATTTTGGGATTATGCTCTAGAGACTGCTGTACGCATTCTCAATATGGTTCCAACCAAGAAGGTTGACAAGACACCGCATGAATTGTGGCATGGAAGTGTCCCTAATTTGTCTTACTTAAGAGTCTGGGGATGTGAGGCACTTGTGAAGCGAGATACGCCTGACAAACTTCAACCCAGATCAGTTAAGTGCATCTTTGTAGGATACCCAACGAAAACAATGGGTTACTACTTCTACTTTCCTACCGAGAACACTGTTAAAGTTGCTAGATATGCTGAGTTCTTTGAAAATAATCTCATCACTCAAGAAAATAGTGGGAGAATTGTAGAACTTGATGAGACTCAAGAGGAAGATGCGTCACCTTCTGAATACACTAGCAATCATCAACTTGTGGGGGGGGGATGTTCAAAGTGATGAACCTCAAGTTGATGAAGTTGATGCGATTCCAATTCGTAGGTCCTCAAGGACAATACGTGCTCGTGAAAAGTTGAATCTAAATATAGAATCTGAGGAACACGTATTAGGAGATCTTAATGAACCTCCAAATTTCAAAGCTGCATTATCAGATCCAGAATCTAACAAATGGCTTGAAGCTGCAAAGTGGAAATGAAATCCATGAAAGACAATCAAGTCTGGAGCTTGGTTGATCTTCCACCTAATGGTAGAACCGTTGGGTGTAAATGGATCTTCAAAAAGAAGACCGACATGGATGGAAATGTACACACCTATAAAGCTCGTCTCGTGGCGAAAGGTTATACTCAGCTCTATGGAGTTGACTATGATGAGACCTTCTCTCCAGTAGCAGACATTAGAGCTATTAGGATTATCTTAGCCATAGCAGCGTTCTATGACTATGAGATATGGCAAATGGATGTCAAGACCGCTTTCTTGAATGGTTACCTAGACGAGGAAGTCTATATGGTACAGCCTGAAGGTTTTGTTGATCCAAAATATCCTAACAAAGTATGCAAGCTTCAGAGGTCCATTTATGGACTAAAGCAAGCATCAAGAAGTTGGAATAAAAGGTTTGATGAGGAAATCAAAAAGTTTGGTTTCACTCAAAATCCTGATGCAGAGCTCAAAGTGACTGGATACTGTGATGCTGGATTTCAGACTGATAGAGATGATACAAAATCTCAGTCAGGATATGTCTTCGTTTTAAATGGAGGCGCGGTGGATTGGAAGAGAAAGAAGCAAACCACAGTTGTTATGTCTGCGACCGAGTCTGAGTACATTGCCGCCTCAGAAGCTGCCATGGAAGCAGTCTGGATTAGGAAGTTTATTTCTGGGCTTAACGTGATGCCCTCAAATAACTCACCTTTAGATATGTATTGCGACAATTCTGGTGCAATAATAATAGCCAACGAACCCGGAGTTCAGAAAGGTGTCAGACATTATCCTAGACGATATCACTATGTTCGTGAGCAGATCGCACTAGGAGAAATCAAGTTACTCAAAGTTCACACAGATTATAACTTAGTTGATCCTTTTACAAAGGCTTTGTCAAAAGGAAAACTCGATAAGCATGCCGAGGGCATAGGTCTTAAATTAGCTAGTTATTTCATGTAAATCTGTGATTTAGTATTTGGATAAAGGATGATAAACAATTATTATTTAACAAATAATTAAAGTACTTGGTATGTTTGTTTTCATTTAATATATAATTGTATCCTATATTTGCATGTTTAATCCATGAATAATTTATATTCTAAATTGTCCATTGTCAATTAACTATATGGGAATATAGTTAAACTAAGACAAGTCTGAGTGATTGGTAATATTCTTAGAATATTAAGGATGGTCCCACCAAACTCACATGATATCCATAAGATGCATATTGGACTACCCCACTAACGAATTATCACTTTATGGATCGGCATCATTAAGTGAAATTCGTGAAATGGTTGCTTCACTTATCCTTAGACTTGAGATACAAGCAGGTTATGCATGTATGGATTGCATTTTCTTGATATAGTTCTAACTATCCTGAATAAGGTAGTAACAAAGGGCTATTTTCAGAAGTGTAATGAAGTACATGACTGACACGTGTAGTCAAAATAGGATTTGTTCCTTCAACTAGTTATTGAAGAATGATAACATTGGGCCCCTCATTAGAATTAATTAAGATGTGTGTATGGCCATACCCAAATGAATTCCAGATGTGTCTCGATTAATTTGGTAATCTTAATTAGTTGTAGAAATGAGAAACAGAATCGTTAAATTATGGAATGACTTTGATCCATATCCATATTTAACAAAGGTATCTGAAACAAAGGGATAGTAAACACTGAAACCATTTCAAAGATACTTTAAGAAACTATACTTAAATATTTCCGGGAGCATTGGCGTGTTGCTAGACGCTAACCAATGTTATTGCCTTTATTATAACATGCTCAAGTGGGAGCTGTTGGAATATGATCACGTTAAATAAACGCATGTCCGGAAAATGTTTAAGCCTACGGGGTCACACGTATTGACACAAATACACTATGTAATTAATTAATATGTTAATGTAATATATTAATTAATATGTTCACGAAATGATTAAATAAACGTTTGTTAAATGTTAAATATACGTTTATTAATTAAAGGTTTGAAAAGAGAATGACTTAAGTGAAAATTAGGAATTAGGGATGTTTCCTAATTATCTAATTAAGGGGCCGGTTTTGTTAAGGGGTATTGGCCCTAACTCAAACTTGTTCACCAAGTTTAAAACCCTAACTATTTACCCTATATAAAGGGGTTAAGGTTTTTTGTATGACAATTAGAAGGTAAAACCCTAAATAATTCTCTCTTTCTCTCTCTCTCTTGGGTTCGGCCGAAAACAACAAAGAAAAAGGGTTTTCGGTTTTGGGTTTTTCGACTACATCAAGGGGTAAACACAAAAGGGTTGTGAGTTCGTGATCGGGTACTAGCATACATACAATAGTGGTGTCGTGTGTGCGATCGTAGAGGGGTTTTACTTTAAACCCTAACAATTATTATATTGTTTATTGGAGCTAAGCTAAAAGGTACACATTCACTACTTTGTTAATTTATATATTACATATATTTCCGCTGCGTACTCGTGTTATTTGTATGTGCCAAATTGTATTAATCCTAACAACACCTCCATACAAATTTATGCCCTGGCTTGCTTACCATTACCAAGTCATCAAATTTCATCATATCGATGGGTTGGGAGCTGATGATATACTTTAATAAATTACAACATAATCTACAACTTAGACTAATATATTATCTAATTATGATGGCTACATAATAAAAAGTAAACTTGATCACTATAAAACGTGAAAATTGGGTCAAGGACAGGCTAAAGCAGGAACCAAATCCAACCAATTAACACACTCAGACCAGGCAAGCCAAAGACTCGGCCAACAGGCAAAGGAGCTGTTCAAACAGAGTCTGCGTGATATTTGTCAATAGTAAGGTATAATATGATATAATATACATATGCCTCAGTATCGACATGTACTATGCATGTAAACAAGGGTCCTGATATGCAATATATGTGGTGGGAAAAATGAACATCATGGCTGATCCTGGGTGTATTTACACAGTTCTTTATAGACAAATAGAAAGAAGTCATGGATTCATAAAAAAACCCATAATACCAAGATGCATGATTAACAAAACAAGTACACCGATTATGCTTTCGATAACCCAAACGGTACATCAAGTGTTTTAGACAACTAAAACAAGAAATCTAGCATTTCGATATACATTACCAAGAAACAAGTCACTGACTGGGCACAGGAACACATTCTTGATCAGAAGAGGATAAATCAACAACAGGTGACTTCCTTGTAAGCGATTTGGGAATATCAACATCATCTTGAACACAACGTTGCTGTGGATGTGATAAAAGCACACACATGTGACGGAAGAGGACACGTGTTAGCCCCTGGCCACTTTCAAAGATGTAGCCCTCGTATTCACTAACCTGATCAAGGGAGTCAACCAGACCGTCATATACCTTCTGTGGACAATTGTCGGGCCCTGGCTTATCATGGAGGTAAACCACATCCATTGTGAAAAGCTTTTGGGTTGTGGGCCATTGGTGGTGAGGTGCTACTGATGACCTGCAGTAGAGTAGGATCTGGAACAACATAGAGTTTAAACAAGTCATGGTTACAAGGATGTAAAATAACAGTTTCTCTTAACGATTTAGTGATTTGATGGCTTTAATTCTTCTTGCAATGTTTGTTCATATGACTAGCA
Source organism: Erigeron breviscapus (assembly GCA_034093135.1). Lineage (NCBI taxonomy): Eukaryota > Viridiplantae > Streptophyta > Magnoliopsida > Asterales > Asteraceae > Erigeron > Erigeron breviscapus. The sequence goes on along the minus strand of CM067167.1, from coordinate 151,312,170 downwards.
TACTCAAGACGTTTATCTCATCAAACATGCTTTCAGAAAAACAAGATATATCATTCATAAATTTTCCAACTTGGGACATGTATACGGCTAAAGTTACACTTAACTTGCTAATCTATTCATGTGATATTTATCCCTAACTACTGAATTGGGTTAGTTTAAAATATCCCGGCAAAAGAAACGAGTCACACATGTTTCAAAAGTTAATCCAAGTGTATTAAAATGCATAAAACCTCCTAGAACACTCTATCCAAAATATAGTTTGTGCAATCATATTTAACACATAGATTATATATAAATTGATAAAATTTTGATACAGCCTAAACCGATCCATCTGACCCACATGATAAGATTACCTGACTTGATCTGCACCTGTTTTGACCCGTTACACAACGACATTGATTAAACACCAATACTTTCTATGCACCAGCCCTTTTTAATTTGATACGTAATGTTTATTTATAGCTTAAAATTGCATTTTCAGATTGTCTAGTTGTCTATTCTCATCAATCAACATAATAGATGAACAGCGTTTGACTTTGACACGTATATCAGAATATGATCTTCGGTCCTTTTTGAAAAAAACATAACTAAAACAATGGAAAGAATGACTCAAAGTTGATCATGATGTACTAAGGTTACACAAAAGATGTCTAAGTCACATCGTCTTCTGAAAACCAATAGCAAATCACAGAAGTATGAAAGGAAGAGAGACATAAGAATACAATATGAGCGTAAATGTTTTATTATGATCTTCTTTGGCTTTAATCAGTTCATTGTTTCATTGTCTCCTTCGAATGTACCTAAAACATCAGTCTTCTCTCTCTCAATCTGTTGGTGATAAGTGCAGCTCCTAAGTTGGTCACGAATACATCATCCTGTATCTTGACTAGCATGGTTTTGCCACATGTCCACCTTAAGATTCTCATTATCGCAACTTAGATCCTCCTCACGTGCGCCTTTTTGGCCAACAACACATACTTGGCTTAATTGCTCCCGTATAATACAGTCTCTTTTAGTAACATGTGTTTAATTAGCTTGGGTGTCTACATTCCAGAAGGAAAAAAAATAGCCATGGGTGGGTATAATGGTCAAAAATCCCAGTAAGCAACTAAGGTAAGTAGCGTTCAATTTATTATTTACTCAAAACCTTATTCTCCACTAATACTATTCCAGATTTATATTGACTTAACTAGATGACACTCTTCTAATGTCTTACATTCTAGATAACTAAGTTAGAGTGTATTGTCCACACTAAACACATTAATATATATTCTATTATTTGTATTCTCTTAAACTTGGACTTACATAGCCAAAACTAGTAGTAACTTGCAAAAGACGGTGATGAGGACATGAGGGTGATGAGTGATGGAAGCTAATTTTTCCTTGATCATATTGATGTTATCCATGTTCTATCTTATTGTTAACCGTGATTGAAATAATATGAGGACGACATGATCAGCTGATGTAGATTGTCTACTTGTAGCTACTTTGGGTTTACGTTAACTGTTTCTTCATAAACCTTCGGCTAAACATTTTAGAGTTCAGTTAGATAGATCATAGATGAACCTTATTAATGGATCACAAGATGCG
>CM067167.1:151298080-151303080 GCA_034093135.1 Erigeron breviscapus | reverse complement strand
TCCCTAGTTCAATAATGCCCGTAACTAGAATAGGCCCAATAAGGGCCCAGGTCCATCTAAAATAAGACGGTTGTAATTAGGGTTTAAACCTTAGGGTTTAACCTTTCATCTTCTCTAATTTGTGTATAAATAGAGCTTTAGGCTGATGTAAAATATCATCAAGAAATATTTCTTATCAATAAATCAGTTTTTCATTCATAATTCTTATCATGGTATCAGAGCAGGACGATCCTGCCGTCATCATCTACCTTTAAATTCTTTAGCCTCTAAACACCTAAAACCGAAGCCAAGCCACCATGGCTGAAGAAGCCGGCAGCAGTGGTTCCGATTTGGCATTACAACTGATCAATTTGTTGCAAAACAACACAAATTCTCAATCACAAAACCCGAAATTATCAGACAATCTTCAGATTAATCTGAAGCTGACAAGCCAAAATTACGCTTTATGGACTCGGATGATCCGAGTCGCTATAGGCGGCAAATCAAAAAATTTATTAACTCATCTTACCGAAAATCCACCAGAAAAGTTATCAACAGAAAAATATGAACAATGGGAGCAGGAAGACCTGATTGTGTTTTCATGGCTCATCCAGAATATTGAACCAAGTTTGGCTGGAAACCTCACCGAATTTTCCACATCAAAAGAACTGTGGGATGCCTTGGCAACCACATATAGCAGTGGCAAAGACAAGTTGCAGGCTTTCAATCTCCATGTCAAAGCAAACGAACTCAAACAACAAGAGAAACCGCTTGAAGATTTCTGGATTTCTCTCCAAGGTGTGTGGGGAGAGATCGACCGAAGTGATCCAAATCCCATGAAGTGTCCAGAAGACATAAAAATATATGCCAAACTTAGATCTGAACAGAAACTGTTCCAATTCCTAAATGGATTGGATCAGAAATTTGATCAAATTAAAAGGGAAATTCTTCGGGTCGACCCGTTACCAACTGTGGAAACCGCATACGCTACCGTTCGCAAAGAAACCGCTCACCAAACAATCTTGGGAGCAACTAACAATGAGAATAACGGTGTGGCTGCCGGATTCGTAGCCGGAGAGACAAGCGGCACTGGATTGGCTACCAAAGGGTTTCGAAAGTTCGATGGCAAGAAGAACCAGCAATCCAAAGAAGATAAATCCCATTTAACATGTGAAGAGTGTGGCATGTCTCGACATACGAAAGATCAATGTTTCGAATTAATTGGCTACCCCGATTGGTGGACCGAATATCATAAAACGGCCGGCAAAAAGGGTACCAGTAAAACCCCTACCACCAAAGCCACAAACCCCACCAAGAACAATAATAACCGGCGGTCAAATGGCGGGTTTGGAGGAGTTGCGGCGGCGGCCGGAGTTGCAGAAGAAGAAAATTACTCAGTGGTGGAAGGTAACAAGGAAAGGGTGAAGAACCCTAATTTCCTTGGAAATGATTCTGACTCAAAACCAAAAAGATATAAAAGGGAAGGTGTTAAAACCGGGTATGGGTTTTTTAGCAACCGGCCCACAATAAAAGGGAAGGAGTCAAAATTAGCAACCGGCCCACACAATAGTTTGGAAAGCCCAAATACTAATGCTAGTGTTCACATGGCCCAAAATAATTGTGACAAGTCCGATGGGTCGTGGATCTTCGACTGTGGAGCAACGGATACAATGACTTATGAGTTATCGGATTTTATAAAAACATCAAAACCTGGAAAAACTCATATCAAAGCCGCAAATAAAGGGAAAATGGATGTAAAAAATGGTGGAACAATTAAATTCTCCACAGACCTCCAATTATCTAATTGTCTTTATGTTCCTGACCTATCACACAAACTTTTGTCTATAAGTCATGTAACGAAAGAACTAAATTGTTCAGTTCTCATTCATCCAACCTTCTGTTTGTTACAGGATATCAGGACGGGACGGATCATTGGGCGTGGCACTGAGAGAGGAGGACTGTATTATGTTGATGAAGTTACGAGAAGTGGAAATGTTATGCTTGCTCATGGAACTAATGAAAGAGAAGCGTGGCTATGGCATAGAAGATTGGGGCATCCATCAAGTGGGTATTTACATATTTTGTTTCCAAAACTTTTTCCGTTGAATAAAAAGATTGATTGTGAAACTTGCATCTTAGCAAAAAGTCATAGGCAATCTTTTAAACCTCGCAATACTAGAGTTGATTTTCCGTTTTCATTAGTTCATTCTGATGTGTGGGGTCCTGCACCGGTTAGTGGAGGCCATAATTTCAAGTACTTTGTAATTTTTGTTGATGATTGCACCCGAATGACTTGGATTTATTTTTTGAAAAATAAGGATGAAGTTTATAATAGATTCACTGTTTTCCATAACATGATCCAAACTCAATTTCAAAAATCTATAAAGGTCATGAGAACAGATAATGGTGGGGAGTATGTGAATTCTCAAATGAAACAATTTTTCCAATCCAAAGGAATAATCCATCAAACCACCTGTCCTCATACTCCCGAGCAAAATGGTGTGGCTGAACGGAAAAACAGGATCCTTTTAGAAATGACTAGGGCACTTATTGTTGAGTCCTTAGTTCCTAAAAGTTTTTGGCCCGAAGCTTTAGCTACTGCTACCTACCTAATCAACCGTCTTCCTACAAAGATCCTCGATATGAAAACCCCTTTGAAAGTCCTCTCTGAATTTCATAAACTTCCATCCGTTCTCACTTTGCCCACTAGAGTTTTTGGATGTACGGTTTTTGTTCATATTCCAAAATCATATCGTAATAAACTCGAACCGTGTGCTGAAAAATGTGTATTTGTGGGATATGGGGTTAATCAAAGGGGGTATAGATGTTATAATCCTAAAACTCATCGCATGTTTACTACGATGAATTGTGACTTCTTGGAAACCAAGTATTTTTACTCTCAAGAACTCAGTAGTCAGGGGGAGGAACAAAGTGACACACTAAGTTGGCTTCAATTTTCTTCTGAAGTTCAAACTCCCGACAAAGATTTACAGTCCTCATCTCAAAGTGACAACCCAAATCCAGACCTGATATCCGAGGTAAATAGTCTTGAACCACGTACTTTGGATAATATGGGTATTCCAGCTAACAATGTGCAGGAAAATATGAATGAAGAGTCAGAAAATGTAGAAGAAGTGACTCAAGAGGAAAATATAGATGAAGTAACTCAAGAGAGTGCTCCAGAAAGATATGTTCTTCCACCAAGGACTACCAGAGGAATACCTGCAAAACGATATTCTCCAGAAAGAAGTTCTCGTTCTACCAAATATCCAGTTGACAAGTTTGCTAATATTGCAGAGGGTCTCTTCTCCAAAGAAGCAAAAGCTTTTGCAGCAAGACTATATTCAGAAGAGCTCCCGTCAGATGAGGAGCATGCTTTAAAATTAAAAAATTGGAAGGATGCTATGGATAGTGAAATGGAGGCTCTTATAAAAAATGATACGTGGGAGAAGTGTATTCTTCCGAAAGGAAAGAATCCAGTAGGGTGCAGGTGGATATATACTATAAAGTATAACCCAAATGGAGGTATAGAGAGATACAAAGCAAGACTTGTTGCCAAAGGATACACTCAGACCTATGGCATTGACTATTCAGAAACTTTTTCTCCAGTTGCAAAGCTAGATACCGTAAGGGTTCTTTTCTCAATAGCTGCAAATCAGGGGTGGCCTCTTCATCAGTTCGATGTGAAGAATGCTTTTTTGCATGGAGAATTAAATGAAGAAGTATATATGGATCCTCCTCCAGGTTTTTCTCATAACTTCGAACATGGAGAAGTATGTAGGTTAAAGAAGTCCTTGTATGGACTTAAACAGTCACCTAGAGCTTGGTTTGGGAGATTTACTCTTGCTATGAAGAAGCATGGATATCAACAGAGCAATTCTGATCACACATTGTTCCTTCGTCATAGAGGAAATCTAGTAACATGTCTAATAATTTATGTTGATGACATGATTATTACAGGAAATGATGAAAAGGAAATTGATCAACTAAAAACTGCTTTGTTTGGAGAATTTGAAATGAAAGATTTGGGAGATCTGAAATATTTTCTTGGAATAGAAGTTTCAAGGTCTAAACATGGAATTTTTATTTGTCAGAAGAAGTATATATTGGATCTTTTAGCCGAAACAGGAAATTAAATGAAGAAGTATATATGGATCCTCCTCCAGGTTTTTCTCATAACTTCGAACATGGAGAAGTATGTAGGTTAAAGAAGTCCTTGTATGGACTTAAACAGTCACCTAGAGCTTGGTTTGGGAGATTTACTCTTGCTATGAAGAAGCATGGATATCAACAGAGCAATTCTGATCACACATTGTTCCTTCGTCATAGAGGAAATCTAGTAACATGTCTAATAATTTATGTTGATGACATGATTATTACAGGAAATGATGAAAAGGAAATTGATCAACTAAAAACTGCTTTGTTTGGAGAATTTGAAATGAAAGATTTGGGAGACCTGAAATATTTTCTTGGAATAGAAGTTTCAAGGTCTAAACATGGAATTTTTATTTGTCAGAAGAAGTATATATTGGATCTTTTAGCCGAAACAGGAATGATTGATTGCAAACCAGCAGACACACCTATGGTCATCAATCAGAAATTGTTTATAAAGACAGATGCCAGAGCCACTGATAAAAATAGATATCAAAGGTTGGTAGGGAAACTTATTTATTTGGCTCATACTCGTCCAGACATAGCATATGCTGTTGGAGTGGTTAGTCAGTTCATGCACCAACCCCAGGAAGATCATATGGATGCGGTTCTACGAATTATCAGGTATCTTAAAGGGACTTCAAGTCATGGGGTGCTGTTTAAAGCTAATGGTCACCTTAAGATTCAGATATATACAGATGCAGATTGGGCAGGAGATAAAGGTAATCGAAGGTCCACTTCAGGATATTTCTCATTGATAGGGGGTAATTTGGTTACATGGAAAAGTAAAAAACAGAAAGTTGTCTCCTTGTCTAGTGCCGAAGCCGAGTTTAGGGGTATAGCTAGAGGTCTAGCAGAAGCCTTGTGGT
>CM067167.1:151160580-151295580 GCA_034093135.1 Erigeron breviscapus | reverse complement strand
AGGGGGAGCTTCTTGTCTGCCAACTCAGCATCACATCACCCAGGACTCTACTCAGGACACTCACTGTCTATAAAGAAAAGCTTCTTGGAACTTTTTCCACATCATCAATTATTTTATAATTTATCTCACACACACAAATACACATATATATACCCCACACATATATAAAAACAAAAACAAAAAAACATTGCGACCCCACACTGGAGCGTCCGTGAGTGTTCCACGGAAGACTGAAGCTAGGGACGCAGACACAGGGACGCATGCAGTCAATAGGTTTGGAGCGTCTTTGGAGATGAAGACGCAGTGGGGGACGACCTATAAGCACCACCCTTATATCAATCTCTCTTGAATATTATCTTCCTTATTTGTTGATTATTGTGCTCACTGAAAACTCATCATTCAATCCGTTTATGACATTTATTAACACTAATTAAGCCTATCAAAACCACAATAAGGTAGTTACATTGCGGCCATATATTGAAGAAAAAAAAGGAGCTACATTTTAAAACGTCACAATGGTTAATAAAAACTCATGACTTTCCATTTAACTAATTAATTTGTGCCACTATATGTCGTGTAATATAATAGCTTAGTTATATTGTATGCTCAATCGAGTTTTACTAAGCATATGGTGTATCAAGTAAAAAGGCGCAATTAATATTTAGCAACGATATTTTCCTCATTTATGCTTGTTTAACATACTTTTACACTCACATTGTGTTATTTTAAAGACGATATTCCAACATATATCTATACTTCATTATCTAACAAGTTTTATTCCTTTTAAAGATATAACTACAATGGAAATGTACGTGATTAAGTTTGACTTGAGTGGGGTAATTGTGTGGTAGAATTGAAAACATGTGATTGGTCAGGTACGAATGCTTATGATGATGATTGATGCCCTGAATCCACCAACTTTCATAAACTATAAACAAATTGCAACTTGCATGTTTTTGCAACTTGTTGCATGCAACTTGCAATACTTTATTTATCTTAATTATTATATCTACTATCTAATCTGAGTATATATCGACGTTTGGTGTCAGAATTTATAACTAATTCTTTAGTGACAGCATTTAAAATAACTAATTATTTTACGTGTTTCGTCGATTCTTTAATTTAGATTGTTTTTAAGATTAATATATGTGATATACGAGTACTTGTTTGCCCTAATCGCCCTAGCTATGATATCAATAAGAGTATTTCTATAACTAAATCAACTTTTTTTTAAACGGCCAACTAAGATAATCTAAGTACTTCATACGCGGCGTTTCAATATCTAAAAGTACGAACAACCTGATCACTATTTAAGATGCACGGAGCCCCTAACTAATTTAACTCCACGATCTAGTGAAAACCCATCAACACGTCCGTTTTTAGGCAGACAAAGTCACTACCAATCTAGCTACCCCAATTATTTTTTTCTAAACCAAAAGTATGTCCTCCTATTTAGCATATTACTAGATTTTCAATAAATAAATTTATACTCCTGACTAGTTATTGTTTTCGAGTAATATCTCTTAAAATACTATAATTATAATCAATTTAGATGTATTATGTGTATATACTAATGCAGCCGTCTGATTAGATTTAGCAAAATTTGATAAACTCAAAATAAGGAGTATAGAAGATTAATTAGATACCGTATAATAAATAATTCAACTAAATATCATCACATCAACTCAATATTAATATTAATAAATTATCCCAAAAGGCAAAACCGCAAAACCATGGACCTAGCTAGTTTAAAATCTATGGATGATATATTTAAGTCCCACTTGCACACACATACAGTGAACTCAAACATTGTATTATTGGTCGTTATTAACTATTTGTTGATTCTTGTTTCGTGTGATCATCTTCTAACCGAGTCTCGGGAAAAAATTATGAATACAGTATCAGTATATATATAAATTTGCTGCTAGTCTTTTAAATACATACATAATGATTAGGCAAGTTCATCTAGAAATTAAACCTAAAAACGTATTCGCGTGATGTACAGTAGTAGTAATATATCGATTTCGTTTTAATTGTTATGGTAGTTCATGTGCATGCATTAATAGAAATACGAGTATATTTATTCTGATAATGATCTTGCATCTTAATTATAACGGTATTGTAACGTAATTGTAATTTTTAAGTCTTTACCCAAAAATTGTACGAGTAATTTAAGTTTAAAATCAAGTTAGTTGAGATTTATTATCTTGGTATCGACTAGTATATGATTTCTAGCATCTTAGTAACTAGGTTTTAATTATATATAAAGCTACATTTTTTTTTAAATGAAAATTGTTTCTCAAATTAATCATCAAATACTTATTAGTTATCATTTATGGTATATTTCACCTTCACTTAACTTGATGCGAGTTATATATGTAGCAACCTCATATCATCAATTCTCAAAATCACATTGTATTACTCCGTATAAATTATTGAATCAACTATTCAACTTAATTTTAAAATACCTAGCTAGCTAGCAAGCTTAATTATGTTTAATGACTAAGCAAATGCATAAACTTTAATCGAAGTTCGTAAAAAATACTAGTATAGTACGTATATACATATATGGAACTTAATTAACGACTACTGTAAAAATTAGGTGAGAACATATACGTACCGGAGGGAGTAGTAGAAGAAACAAGCGTGTTGAGAAAACCGGCAGGGGAGCTGCCATGACGGAATAACGGTGACGGAGTCTGCTGTGTCGTAGCTGTAATTAATTTGGTAAATCCGATAAGTACTGGTTAATTAATTAATGTGCAATATTAATTCCACACACGTATAATTAGTAGCCAGTTACAATGAAATGTATATACAGGACGATATATATATTATATACTAACCCGGCCCTTAAAAATACAACGTCTTACTTCCTATAACATCTTACTAGTTTTTAATATAGTACCTTTTAAACCATTAAAAGCGGTTGCAAACTCGTTTAAACGAAACGGTGTAGTTTTTTGCAACCGATCATCGTCCACAGAAGTCGAGACCTGGGAAGACGTCGTCGTGTGAGGCGGCGCCGGTGAGAAAAAACGCGTAGGCATACCACCAACGCCCATCATGTGATTACCAGTGTTATTATTATTATTATTATGTTGTGGTTGTTGTTGTTGATGACCACTTTGTCCGTTGATGATCACAGAATCTACCGCGTTATTTAAGAAGGAAACCGGAGCTGAACGATATCGAGCAAGACCTATTCCTCCATTGTTATTGTTATTATTGACATTATCAATGATATTGTTGTTGTTGTTGTTGTTGGGATCTCTTGAAGGATGAGATGCAGATGAAGAGCTATTAGAGTTTGGATACATATCAAATTTTCTTAATTTGTATATGCTGTTCAAAAATTAAAAAAAAAAGTTCTTTGTATATATATAATTGGACTATATATATATTGTTTTTAACTAAAAATGGTGAGATCGAGAGATAGGATACAGATGAAGGTGGTTAGATTGAGGAAGCCTGCAAGCCAGATGCTGATGGGTAAAATACATACTATATAAGAGAAGAAAATGTGCCCTCCCACTTGCTTAAAGTCTGCGGTCTTTTAAGACAAGCTAATTATAATATAATTATTTTTTTTTTTTTTTTAGCAACGGATAAATGGCTAACATCCCCACGCGGATGCACCCACGCCGATTCGACTCCTGGCAATGCCCTAAAGGGTTTGTTCCCCATGTGTTAGATGAGTATAGCATTGCTAAGCCCCTCTCACCACATTTACATGTGGCAGGATTTGAACCTAAGACTCCCAGGAGGAAACCATATTGTGGAAAAACCCCTGACCATCTCCTCCTCTTCTCCGTCTTTAAGGCTTTAGACCATCCTCATTCACAACCCAACCAAACAATATTATTCATTAAAAAATTAATTTCTCTCTTATATTCATCCAACCCACCTAAAACTAAATTTTACTTTCCCATTAACAACCCAACCATTTTAGACGACCTCACATTCTCGTAGATGGTGTCAACAGTGACAGCCATTTTAGTACCTCGTACTTCTTTTTCTTTCCATTTACATATTTTCATATCGAAGCCTACATATATTCATGTCTAAACCTGTATTACATATATCTTTAAAATATACTTTAAAGATAATTTTAATATAGAACCTCAAAGCAGTCTTTTGATACCATTGTAGTAGAGGTAATACGGTATAAATCTTAACCTCCCTCATACACCGTTGATGTATTGAGACCCAAACCCGTGAAAAACGACAATAGGTTCTTACTTTTCTATATATTGATCACTTATAATTTTTTTATTTTTTTTTATTTAGTACAAATATATTACCAATAGATAATCGATGTAAGTTTTTTTAAGACAAATATCAACACGATATATAACTATTTACACATTTGCATACAATAAAACTTGAGCTCATAAGATTTTTATCGATGGATCAACACAAATACCGCTAAATTATAATCTCATATAATCTTTCAAGTTAAGCTGGAGATATATGTAATTCTTTATTCTCTTCTTAGGCCAAACTACATATTAATTCATCAGTATCTCAATTTGGTTAATTAAATGCCCTAGTACATTGAATAGTTAAAAGTTTGATATAGAACCTCGAACTTAGTTATAACAAGGTCTTCTAATACCTTGGATTCAATAATAAACTTTTTTAAAAAGTTTTATATGAAAAAACATATAACATTATTTTGTATTAATGATAAGGGACTTTTGGTGATGAACCAAAAGGCATCAAAACGATTATAAGACCACTTAGGACAAATTTGCCATAAGCGTCATACTAAACTAATTTAACTACTATACACTCTATCCACTAAAAGGAGGAGACAATTTCATTAAAGATATTAGAACGTCATAAGACAGTTTGGTTCCTATCTACTGTTGGTGTTAAAGGGGAACTACAAGGAGCCAATCCTAGTACGAGAGGACTGGGTTGGGCCAACCTATGGTGTACCGGTTGTTATGCCAATAGCAGCGCCGGGCAGCTAAGTTGGTATGGAAGAACTACAGAGGAGGTATTGCCATTAAAAACAATGTAATTTCGATGGTTTCACAACGCCACCACCAAGTAAAAGAAATAGCCTCCAATACGGTTTTGTAAGTTTGTAATGCTTGCATTCCGACATAAAAACAAGACAATCAGAAGGACTAATGATGGGGATATCAAATTGAAGCCCAAATGTCATTGTAAAACAAAACTCGGTTAAAAAAACACATCATGTGAAAAGAAGGTTCATAGATTCCACACTAGTATGACATATAAAACAACATATAAATGTGGTTTCAATACCTTTTCGGCTAAGGTTATATCTCGTTAGAAGACAATATTTCAACAATCTCCAAAAAGATGTTGATCTTATTGGGCACTAGCGGATTCCATCAAGTCTGGTGTTGATCGCATGCTAAGATAGAAAGATCTAAATCATATCTTATGTCACTGATCACTTAACTTTAAAGCAAGAGTTAACGTTAAGGTTTTAACGCCAACAATTATTTTTTCATTCAATAAGAGTGTGTAACACCCCACCAGTGGCGGAAACGTGAGATGCAACTGAAACGAGCTTGCAAATTGATATTACTCAGAGAAACTATATGATGCTCATACAAGACTACGAGTTGTCCTACACGAGTCAAAATACAATCTACAAATCCCATAAAAGGGAAACAAACCGAGGCATCGTCCCCGAGTCTAAAGATCTAGAATGCAATCAAAAGATCCTTAGGTCCATCTATAGGCATCAACTCCTAGCTTGCAAGCGATTTCTCTTATACCTGAAAAGATACTCAATAACGTCAACACTAGGTTGGTGAGTTTGTAGGATCACATATCATATTCATAATCCGAACATAACACGATCACATAACCTTGATTCAATTATAACACAATCATATAACCTTGATTCGATCATAAAACGATCATATAACCTTAATTCCTTGATTTGATCATAAAATGATCATATAACGAACATATAACCTTGATTCCTTGATTTGATCATAAAATGAACATATTAATATAACCTCGATTTGATCATAAAATGATCATATAACGAACATATAACCTTGATTCCCTGATTTGATCATAAAATGATCATATAACCTTGATTCCTCGATTCGATCATAAAACGAACATATAACCTTGATTCAATCATAAAACGAACATATAACCTTGATTCGATCATAAAACGATCTTGTAACGAACATATAACCTTGATTCATTAAACAAACGATCATATAACGAACTTGTAACCTTGGTTTAATAACCAACCGATCATATAACGAACTTGTAACCTTGGTTCAATAACCAAACGATCATATAACGAACTTGTAACCTTGGTTCAATAACCAAACGATCATATAACGAACATATAACCTTGATTCATTAAACAAACGATCATATAACGAACTTGTAACCTTGGTTCAATAACCAAACGATCATATAACGAACTTGTAACCTTGGTTCAATAACCAAACGATCATATAACGAACTTGTAACCTTGGTTCAATAACCAAACGATCATATAACGAACATATAACCTTGAAACCTTGATTTGATCATAAAATGATCATATAACGAACTTGTAACCTTGGTTCAATAACCAAACGATCATATAACGAACTTGTAACCTTGGTTCAATAACCAAACGATCATATAACGAACTTGTAACCTTGATTCAATAAACAAACGATCATATAACGAACTTGTAACCTTGGTTTAATAACCAAACGATCATATAACGAACTTGTAACCTTGGTTCAATAACCAAACGATCATATAACGAACTTGTAACCTTGGTTCATTAAACAAACGATCATATAACGAACTTGTAACCTTGGTTCAATAACCAAACGATCATATAACGAACTTGTAACCTTGGTTCAATAACCAAACGATCATATAACGAACTTGTAACCTTGGTTCAATAACCAAACGATCATATAACGAACTTGTAACCTTGGTTCAATAACCAAACGATCATATAACGAACTTGTAACCTTGGTTCAATAACCAAACGATCATATAACGAACATATAACCTTGATTCATTAAACAAACGATCATATAACGAACTTGTAACCTTGGTTTAATAACCAACGATCATATAACGAACTTGTAACCTTGGTTCAATAACCAAACGATCATATAACGAACTTGTAACCTTGATTCAATAAATAAACGATCATATAACGAACTTGTAACCTTGGTTCAATAACCAAACGATCATATAACGAACTTGTAACCTTGGTTCAATAACCAAACGATCATATAACGAACTTGTAACCTTGGTTCAATAACCAAACGATCATATAACGAACTTGTAACCTTGGTTCAATAACCAAACGATCATATAACGAACTTGTAACCTTGATTCAATAAATAAACGATCATATAACGAGCTTGTAACCTTGGTTCAATAACCAAACGATCATATAACGAACTTGTAACCTTGATTCAATAAATAAACGATCATATAACGAACTTGTAACCTTGGTTCAATAACCAAACGATCATATAACGAACTTGTAACCTTGGTTCAATAACCAAACGATCATATAACGAACTTGTAACCTTGGTTCAATAACCAAACGATCATATAACGAACTTGTAACCTTGATTCAATAAATAAACGATCATATAACGAGCTTGTAACCTTGGTTCAATAACCAAACGATCATATAACGAACTTGTAACCTTGATTCAATAAATAAACGATCATATAACGAACTTGTAACCTTGATTCAATAAATAAACGATCATATAACGAACTTGTAACCTTGGTTCAATAACCAAACGATCATATAACGAACTTGTAACCTTGATTCAATAAATAAACGATCATATAACGAACTTGTAACCTTGGTTCAATAACCAAACGATCATATAACGAACTTGTAACCTTGGTTCAATAACCAAACGATCATATAACGAACTTGTAACCTTGGTTCAATAACCAAACGATCATATAACGAACTTGTAACCTTGATTCAATAAATAAACGATCATATAACGAACTTGTAACCTTGGTTCAATAACCAAACGATCATATAACGAACTTGTAACCTTGGTTCAATAACCAAACGATCATATAACGAACTTGTAACCTTGATTCAATAAATAAACGATCATATAACGAACATGTTCGCATTTAACAAGAAGTACACTTTCCAATTTATCTAAATCACTAAATGGACCTAGGTTTCCGATATGCCCTTTAGGTATTGGTTGGGTTTGTATACAGGTGATACCATCGGCTTTCCCTCCACCCGACCAACACCCATTAAGCATACCAAAAACCTACCTAACTCTAATCATATACACACATCAAATATCATATTTCACATCAAAATATTATTCTAGTATAGGCTACAACAATCTTATACGTTCAACTACATCCACATCATTATCAATCACGTTACATGTCTACCTATGACATGTTCTAACACAAAAATGTATACACGTAGAATTATCATAAGCTAAATCTACGGCATAACACATAAACACATAGCGAGTATCTTTCCACCCCCAAAGCATACAACATATAGTAGGGGCTACGAAACTCACCTGACGCGCGCAATGAACCTTCAAGGATGGACGAGTACAATCCACACTTCCATGACGATCACAACCTACTTTATAACATCAAATAATCACAAGGGCATTCCAATAATAAGGTCTAACTTTCTATATAATGCCACAACCTCCAAGGGATACTTTACAAGTGATTCAAGAACGTTTAAACGACAAGGGAAGAGTTTTGGTTAAACACGTTTTAAATGACTTAACACCAAAATTCAACATGAAAATCAAAGTGTTTATATTTGTGTTTTAACAAGTCATTTGACCTTTGTTTGATTATATAAGACTTCCCTACAAGTTACAAGTCTATTGAATGTAAAACGAAGCGGGAACCGAAAAAGTAGCCGAAGAGGGCAGTGGAGCACGACTCTTGTGCCTCTCAGAGGCCGTGCTCAGCCTCTCAGAGGCCGTGCTCCCACTGACGGGCATTAACCCCATTTTTCAACTCGAAACCCCGATTTGACCTCAAAATCGACTAGGAGAAGCTTCAAGACTCGAACATAAGCATTAATGGACATAACCCACATCATAAACTCGATTCATAACAACAATTCCTTGTCCAATTTCGTTCTTGACCCAATTCAAACCCTAAGAAACCTAATTTGACTCTAATTCGTTTTTGAACCCAAATTGACCAAGAAACATGATTAACAACATAAAAATGATGAATTTGAGATAGATTTTACTTACCAAAACTCCCTCCAAGATGTAAAACCCGAAATGGAGCTAAAATGGAAGATTTCTTGCACTTTGAAAATCCAAATTTTGATATGTTATGAAGATGATGATAAGGATGAAGATTCCAACACAAATCTAACTTGAAACACAATTTTTGGTGTAAGAATTCTAGAGAGAGAGATATGTGTGTGTGTATGTTTTGTTCTTGCAAGAAGAAAGAAAAGAGAGAAAAGAGAGGTAGAGAGAGAAGTGAGAAATGAAGAGAATGGGAGGGGGAGATGGGGTTTTGTTCCCCTTAACACTCTCGCAACTAGTTCCGTTTTCTCCCGAAAAATTATTCGTTTAGTTAAAACTTTTAACCCGAGTATTGCTCAAATATTTCATTGACATATTATTATCTATTTTGAAATTACGTTTCTAACGACTATTCATACGCTTACCTTTTCACTTTAAAAGTTACTTTATCAAAGTTTGACCCGTTTCAAAACTACTAGTCCCACGTTATGTTGACCGGTCAAAACGACGGATGTTACAGAGTGATTGCAAAGCGACAGGTAAATCGGCTAATTGTGATTGCTTTCTCCCACCCTGTGATTCCCTAAACCATTCCCATAACCACCCATTAGGTGTAACACGATCAGCTACAAAACATTCAAAACTCTTGTCTAGTGATGCCAAGCCAGGAAACCTACCCACTAGTGTTGAAGTTTCGATCCATATATTAGTCCAAAACCGGATGGATTGACCATTACCAATATGTCGTGTTATAACCGTAATGGGTAAACAATGGTGTTAATAAACTGTTGCAAAAGTCGAGCATAGCTTTGCCTATAAGCCTTTTTGTTTAGTTTGGAATGAAAAAACATGTTAAAATATATTTGGAGACTAACCATATATAACCAAAAACATTAAAGTACATTTTATCTTTAATATATGATTTTAAATAATTTTTTAAAAAGGTATAAATTACTCACGAATATTGAAATGTTTTATCATACGTTGTTTTAATTGGGTTTGCATTAAATAACCACACCACAGAATAGATCACTATTTAAACTCTCGATGAGAAACCCTAATCACCAAAATATTTGAAGGGAAAAATTCATAGAGACCTATCATAAGTGAAAATCAAAAATATGTCTCCTTACTACTAGATCAATTTAAATTTTGGTTTTCTATTGTTTTTCTTAGCAAAATCCATTAATTAGTGTTAGCTTAATAACATATACTAATACTAATCTATCTATCTATATATACGAGAAAAAGTACCCGCGTGTTGCGGCGGTGAGATGGTGGGGTGATAGGTCATAGGAGGTGATAAGTCATAGAGGGTGATAGTCAAATGCCTTAGCCGTACGGGCTCCGCCCTCGGATTTAAAAATTTGTCGAAAGTATATCGAATGACATCTCTAATGAAAGAGCATGAAATTTTAAGAACACCCATATAATTTTTAGGGTTAATTGCAAGAATCGTCCCTGTGGTTTGTTCAATTTCGTGGTTTACATCCCTGTCCAAAAATTTTAGTGAAATTGGTTCAAAAAACATACTTTTGTTGCACATTACATCCCTTAGCCTAACTCCATCCATATTTCTCTGTTAATTCTCATCATGTGCCACTCACATGAGGGTACTTTGGTCTTTTCAACTCAACCCTGTTTTTTATATATAAATATGGGATAATGACCTGTGGATGTAGTGAACTATGACAAAAAAAAAAAAAAAAAAAAAAAAAAAAAAAAAAAAAAAAAAAAAAAAAAAAAAAAAAAAAAAAAAAAAAAAAAAAAAAAAAAAAAAAAAAAAAAAAAAAAAAAAAAAAAAAAAAAAAAAAAAAAAAAAAAAAAAAAAAAAAAAAAAAAAAAAAAAAAAAAAAAAAAAAAAAAAAAAAAAAAAATTAGGTGTAACACGATCTACAAAACATTCAAAACTCTTGTCTAGTGATGCCAAGCCAGGAAACCTACCCACTAGTGTTGAAGTTTCGATCCATATATTAGTCCAAAACCGGATGGATTGACCATTACCAATATGTCGTGTTATAACCGTAATGGGTAAACAATGGTGTTAATAAACTGTTGCAAAAGTCGAGCATAGCTTTGCCTATAAGCCTTTTTGTTTAGTTTGGAATGAAAAAACATGTTAAAATATATTTGGAGACTAACCATATATAACCAAAAACATTAAAGTACATTTTATCTTTAATATATGATTTTAAATAATTTTTTAAAAAGGTATAAATTACTCACGAATATTGAAATGTTTTATCATACGTTGTTTTAATTGGGTTTGCATTAAATAACCACACCACAGAATAGATCACTATTTAAACTCTCGATGAGAAACCCTAATCACCAAAATATTTGAAGGGAAAAATTCATAGAGACCTATCATAAGTGAAAATCAAAAATATGTCTCCTTACTACTAGATCAATTTAAATTTTGGTTTTCTATTGTTTTTCTTAGCAAAATCCATTAATTAGTGTTAGCTTAATAACATATACTAATACTAATCTATCTATCTATATATACGAGAAAAAGTACCCGCGTGTTGCGGCGGTGAGATGGTGGGGTGATAGGTCATAGGAGGTGATAAGTCATAGAGTGTGATAGCCAAATGCCTTAGCCGTACGGGCTCCGCCCTCGGATTTAAAAATTTGTCGAAAGTATATCGAATGACATCTCTAATGAAAGAGCATGAAATTTTAAGAACACCCATATAATTTTTAGGGTTAATTGCAAGAATCGTCCCTGTGGTTTGTTCAATTTCGTGGTTTACATCCCTGTCCAAAAATTTTAGTGAAATTGGTCCAAAAAACATACTTTTGTTGCACATTACATCCCTTAGCCTAACTCCATCCATATTTCTCTGTTAATTCTCATCATGTGCCACTCACATGAGGGTACTTTGGTCTTTTCAACTCAACCCTGTTTTTTATATATAAATATGGGATAATGACCTGTGGATGTAGTGAACTATGACAAAATGTCTATGTTATGTATTGATCTAATCGGGGGTCTATGCTATGTAACGAACTTACCAAAACTGTCTAAATGATGCATGTAACCGGTTAAGCCAGTTACCATCCAGTTTTATAAGCCTTATGTGGCTGCCAACTCATTCGTTTATGCTTACATGGCTTATGACATGGTCACATAGCTAATAAATACTAATAATTTAACAAAAGAAAAAAACGAATCATACAAATGAGACAGATTCACATACATGATAAACAACACCCATCTTTCTTTCCCAAACCTTATCTATATACATACATATATATAAATCTACAATATACATATAATATATATATATATATATATATATATATATATATATATATATATATATATATATATATATATATATATATATATATATATATATATATATATATATATATATATATATATATATATATATATATATATATATATATATATATATATATATATATATATATATATATATATATATATATATATATATATATATATATATATATATATATATATATATATATATATATATATATATATATATATATATATATATATATATATATATATATATATATATATATATATATATATATATATATATATATATATATATATATATATATATATATATATATATATATATATATATATATATATATATATATATATATATATATATATATATATATATATATATATATATATATATATATATATATATATATATATATATATATATATATATATATATATATATATATATATATATATATATATATATATATATATATATATATATATATATATATATATATATATATATATATATATATATATATATATATATATATATATATATATATATATATATATATATATATATATATATATATATATATATATATATATATATATATATATATATATATATATATATATATATATATATATATATATATATATATATATATATATATATATATATATATATATATATATATATATATATATATATATATATATATATATATATATATATATATATATATATATATATATATATATATATATATATATATATATATATATATATATATATATATATATATATATATATATATATATATATATATATATATATATATATATATATATATATATATATATATATATATATATATATATATATATATATATATATATATATATATATATATATATATATATATATATATATATATATATATATATATATATATATATATATATATATATATATATATATATATATATATATATATATATATATATATATATATATATATATATATATATATATATATATATATATATATATATATATATATATATATATATATATATATATATATATATATATATATATATATATATATATATATATATATATATATATATATATATATATATATATATATATATATATATATATATATATATATATATATATATATATATATATATATATATATATATATATATATATATATATATATATATATATATATATATATATATATATATATATATATATATATATATATATATATATATATATATATATATATATATATATATATATATATATATATATATATATATATATATATATATATATATATATATATATATATATATATATATATATATATATATATATATATATATATATATATATATATATATATATATATATATATATATATATATATATATATATATATATATATATATATATATATATATATATATATATATATATATATATATATATATATATATATACACGAGAGACTGATTTATAAAGCTCTGTCTCCTTTTGTTGTTGGTGGTGCTAGTCACACTGATAAATATATTGAGAAATAAATAAATAAATTCGAGTAGAAAGAAAGGTAAGAAAGAAAGGGGGGAAATGGCGTGCGTACATGATCATAGCTGCGAAGATCACGATTGTTCATCCGATTGGTCTCTCTACAAACACATCGACATCCCCAAGGTCCTCCTCCCCCTTAAACCCCCCTACTTTTTTATTTTTCTATATCTATATCTATCCATATATTATCTATTAATATATGTGTTTCTTGTTACTTATTATTTTGGATTCCATGTAGTATCAGGTTTAGGTTTTTTCAGAATTAACTGATTACTATTATTCTTATTACATATCTATAAGTATATTATATTGGGTGAGTTATTTTGAAACTCATAAATAAAAAAGAACTCAAGAACCATTCTGGACCACACATTCTTTCTCTCTTCTCTCTTCAATTAAATAATAAAATTCACCCAAATCATTCAAAATGCTTTATCTCACAAACCGTAAATCGTTAGACGAAACAAAAAGCATGGGTAGTCTTAAAATTTCGTCCTCTTTCATTAGAGATCCAATTCGATATACTTTTGACGACTTTTTAATTTTCGTTTTCTTTTTGGTACTTACACATAACTTACACATTTGTAGATTGAACAAAAATTATGATTCGGAACGGGCTTCGCCCTTAAGGATATTCATAAACCAAAGCTAGTGGGGGTGATAGGTCATTGAGGGTGATAGGTCATAGGGTGATAGGTCATAGAGGGTGATAGGTCATAGAGGGTGATAGGTCATAGGGGGTGACCGGTGATGGGTGATCTACCTAACGGGCTCCGCCCTTAGCTGCTATGGCTCCGCCATGGACTGACGGGCTCCGCCCTTGGCCACCATGGCTCCGCCATGGATTGACGGGCTCCGCCCTTAACCTTCATTGTTGTGTACATATGTTCATTTACTAATTTACATGTGAAAACAATGATCCTACACATGTGTAGGTACACAAGTACAAGAGGAAAAAAAACGAAAATTAAAAAGTCGTCAAAAGTATATCGAATTGGATCTCTAATGAAAGAGGACGAAATTTTAAGACTACCCATGCTTTTTGTTTCGTCTAACGATTTACGGTTTGTGAGATAAAGCATTTTGAATGATTTGGGTGAATTTTATTATTTAATTGAAGAGAGAGAAAGAGAGAAAGAATGTGTGGTCCAGAATGGTTCTTGAGTTCTTTTTTATTTATGGGTTCTTAAATAACTTCCTATATATATATATATATATATATATATATATATATATATATATATATATATATATATATATATATATATATATATATATATATATATATATATATATATATATATATATATATATATATATATATATATATATATATATATATATATATATATATATATATATATATATATATATATATATATATATATATATATATATATATATATATATATATATATATATATATATATATATATATATATATATATATATATATATATATATATATATATATATATATATATATATATATATATATATATATATATATATATATATATATATATATATATATATATATATATATATATATATATATATATATATATATATATATATATATATATATATATATATATATATATATATATATATATATATATATATATATATATATATATATATATATATATATATATATATATATATATATATATATATATATATATATATATATATATATATATATATATATATATATATATATATATATATATATATATATATATATATATATATATATATATATATATATATATATATATATATATATATATATATATATATATATATATATATATATATATATATATATATATATATATATATATATATATATATATATATATATATATATATATATATATATATATATATATATATATATATATATATATATATATATATATACACGAGAGACTGATTTATAAAGCTCTGTCTCCTTTTTAGTTGATTCTAGTCACACTGATAAATATATTGAGAAATAAATAAATAAATTCGAGTAGAAAGAAAGGTAAGAAAGAAAGGGGGGAAATGGCGTGCGTACATGATCATAGCTGCGAAGATCACGATTGTTCATCCGATTGGTCTCTCTACAAACACATCGACATCCCCAAGGTCCTCCTCCCCCTTAAACCCCCCTACTTTTTTATTTTTCTATATCTATATCTATCCATATATTATCTATTAATATATGTGTTTCTTGTTACTTATTATTTTGGATTCCATGTAGTATCAGGTTTAGGTTTTTTCAGAATTAACTGATTACTATTATTCTTATTACATATCTATAAGTATATGTATTTTTTACTTTTTTGCAAATATAGGAACTTATATGTGTTCTGGATATTGAATATATGTATGTACAGGTGTCTGCATTGAATGAGGCTGTTCCTGGAAGTGTCAACACTGTTTTTAAAGCCTGGGAGCACCGCCTAAGCTCCTCCGAGGTATATTCGCTCTCTCTCTTGCTTGCTCGTGTTTTTAAATCGTTACGTGTTCCCATTTTCTTTGCTTCTGCATCCACTGCTGTTTTCAGGTATTGTGTTTTTAGAAAAAGAAAACGAGTTAGCGAATTTCAGTTTTATGATCCGTTTGAGAGTTTGGTTTTTTGCCACTTCCTAAACACAGAGCTAGGATCTACTTATATTTTACATACATATAATATAGTCGTAATAATAGATAGATAACAGGTGATCTACAATGTTAAGCTTGACATCGTGAAAACGTTTCCAGATTGTCGTAGATGATGCCACCCATCACCAATGGTGAGTGGCGACGGTGTAGATAGTGCTACTATTGGTTTAATAAAATGCATCTTATATATCTGCTTGCAGTAAACACTGATTTTAGATACTAATTAATGAGAAAGAAGTCAGAAGACAGAGAGATTATCCAAATTGTAACGAACATGAAAATGCAAATTAACATTTATATCTACATCTGTACACTGGGTGGCTCTTGTACTTGGGTTTATTAAATGTGGTTGGCATTTTAGAGCGTTTCTTGTAAGTATCGTATCTCAAACTGATGTTGAAATTTTGGATGCGGGTAGTACTGAAATGATTTGTTCGTTTGGGGATCGACTAAAATATATTATAAAACCTGGAACTGGGTATGGAAGCGGGAATAAGTTTATGAAGATGTCCAAGAATAATTTCTTTTTCTTTTCATATTAATTAGTTCTGGCAATCAGAAGCAGGTTTTTGGGTGTTGTTTATTCACATCATCATCCTTCAGAATTCAATTAGGATCCTGACACTCTCTGTATCTTGATTCTATGTTATCGCTGATCTTTTTTCACATGACTTCATTGGGGTGGAAGGTTTATATGCCAAGACTAGTATGGCAGTCGTTGTCATCGTTCTTCTTTGTACATAAAGTGAGCGATAAAACTTTCTTCTCACATGCTTATAAAAGTATAAAACCACTTTCATCTTGAACAAAACTTAGTTAAAATATTCTCTAGTTACTAACTGTTTAATTTTTAATATGGACTTCATTTGAATAGAAAAAGGACATTTGAATTGTACGTATGTGCTTATCTGTGTATGCAACAAAGCTCACTACTAGTTTAGTTGTACTAGTTCATTACTGAAGTTCAGTTATTCCTTCAAAATGTGCTACGTATTCATCCAAAACACTTCCATAGGAAAGAGTACCATAAAGTCTTAAATTTAACATGATGAAATTTCCCCCTTTGATTATGCTTTGTGGTATGTGTTCCTTTTTTCCCCTTCGTTATTTTACCCTTCGAATCGGGCATTTAATTTCTGACCAAACACTCTTTTATGCTGCTATCTCGTTGGGGTTGGATGTTTCTTGCAAAATTCGGCATTCCTTTTTTTTTTTATCCCACTTGCCAAATTCTGCATTCTATGATGTCATTGTTAGTATTTGTCCTAAACATGATTAGTGATTTTCTTTATCGGTACAGGGTGTCTTGGAAAGCAATGAGGGTGATCCCGAGTTAATTGTTTTTATTCCGTAAGTGGTACATTATTCCTTTTTCATTTTTCTTGTTGGCAACTTGACTTGCTTTGTTATTTGTTTCATGTTTGTTATTGTTTTCCTTTGAATGCTTATAGGTTATATAACAAAGTTAAAGTTGGAGTATTTAATGGGGTAGAATAGATGTGAAATAGTGATTGCAAGTATAATTCAAGACTATAGAGTTAATTATTTGTGTGAACAAAGCCTTTCTTTGTAGTGCTTGGGGACACTTGAGATACAATCCTTGTTACTTGAAGAAAACTTCGCCGCTTATTGTTTAACCTAAATATAAAAAGTTTAAGATAAGCCTTTTGCATTCATCTTATTTCTTAATAAGTAATTACTGTGAATATGCAGTCATGTCTTTAAGGAGTTTGAAAGTTATAGTTCTCTAGAACTGTTTAAAGTTGCCGACCAAAACAAAAAGGAAAATCCTGTACAAGTAAGGTTTACAATACAATTTCAAACCTGATATATAAAGATACCAGTATGGTGGAAATGTGGGATAAGATACGGAAATAAAATCTATGGTACAAATGCATCTAACAATTTTATGCTCAGAAGAGTATTATACAATGTCCAAGTTCTCATGATATGATATGGCTTTAATATGTGGTTATTGGTATTTTTTTTATGAAACATGGTAACTATATTGACTAAGAATGTTATTTATAATGCTGCATGATTGTGGGACCTGATTGTGATAGATTTACATCTGATGTCAAGATAAAGAGTATTTCAATTGTTGGTGGTGCTGATGGAACAAGTCCTTCCAAGATGAGAGCGTAAGTAGAACTCGAAACCCTAATTTTTTAGCTACATATATAATTGATCTGTTGTTAAAATATGTTTCAAAGAAATTACACATGTGTGTACAGAATACAACTAATTATCTGGTCATGGTACCCCATTGGTCCAGTCCATCATCAAAATTCCCATCCCTGCTATTAGTTTTTTCTTATGAAATTTTTCCCCTCAAAAGGTGCTAAATGATGATATGCGATGAAAATGATGGGCACCTATTACATTATGGGGTCCCTATTTTCTAAGTAAAATTTGGAGTGTATGGGCATTTTAGTGAATGAAAAGACACCGGCCTTATAATTAATTTTTAGTTTTGTGACCATTGTAAGGAGACTATCAAAAAAGGGAAATGATATATCCTCATAAAAATTAGCCTAAAAATCCTCCGAAAACCATAAGATTGTGACATGTGGATTCCATTAATTCTCTTTTTTAATCTTATCTCTTGATTTTGCCACTTGTCATCATCTTATGATTAGGAGGATTTTTAGGCTAATTATCTAGGAGGATTAGTCATTTCCCATCAAAAAAATAGGTGAATAATATTGTTTATGCCAATCTGCCATTATTAAGGCTATGGTTTTGTGCTCAAACTAACTCCGATATGGCAGGATACATATATCATAGATAATTTGCTCAAAAAACCTCTAAATCTACTTTCATAGAAATGAAAGAACATTCTAGAGCATACATATACTGAAAGTTAACAAGAAAATGTTATCTAGCAAATACAGGTTGGTTCGGTTTTATGACCATTAGAAGAATGAAACTCATGATCCAAGTGATGAGAAAAGAAGACACAATTTGAACCTTGAAATGTCTATTTTGTTTAATTACTTACATTAGATGAAGTATTTTCATTTTGTAGAAAGATTAAAACTTGTGGGTCTTTTTATCATTCTAAAACAGTTGGGATTTGTTTAATTGGTACGAAATAACAATGTTTGAAAATATATAATCTACAAATAGTTATCCTTGGTTGCGAGAAATTTGGATGAAAGCCTCATCTTATGAGATGTTAGTTCTTGCACAATGTTTCAAAAAGTTACTAACTAAACTCTAAATCTACTTTCATAGAAATGAAAGAACATTCTAGAGCATACATATACTGAAAGTTAACAAGAAAATGTTATCTAGCAAATACAGGTTGGTTCGGTTTTATGACCATTAGAAGAATGAAACTCATGATCCAAGTGATGAGAAAAGAAGACACAATTTGAACCTTGAAATGTCTATTTTGTTTAATTACTTACATTAGATGAAGTATTTTCATTTTGTAGAAAGATTAAAACTTGTGGGTCTTTTTATCATTCTAAAACAGTTGGGATTTGTTTAATTGGTACGAAATAACAATGTTTGAAAATATATAATCTACAAATAGTTATCCTTGGTTGCGAGAAATTTGGATGAAAGCCTCATCTTATGAGATGTTAGTTCTTGCACAATGTTTCAAAAAGTTACTAACTAAACTCTAAATCTACTTTCATAGAAATGAAAGAACATTCTAGAGCATACATATACTGAAAGTTAACAAGAAAATGTTATCTAGCAAATACAGGTTGGTTCGGTTTTATGACCATTAGAAGAATGAAACTCATGATCCAAGTGATGAGAAAAGAAGACACAATTTGAACCTTGAAATGTCTATTTTGTTTAATTACTTACATTAGATGAAGTATTTTCATTTTGTAGAAAGATTAAAACTTGTGGGTCTTTTTATCATTCTAAAACAGTTGGGATTTGTTTAATTGGTACGAAATAACAATGTTTGAAAATATATAATCTACAAATAGTTATCCTTGGTTGCGAGAAATTTGGATGAAAGCCTCATCTTATGAGATGTTAGTTCTTGCACAATGTTTCAAAAAGTTACTAACTAAACTCTAAATCTACTAATCGCATGCAGGTTTATCAACCGTGAAGGGATTGACTTCTCAGATGCTCAGAGTATGCAAGCTATTCAGGTCTGTAGGCTAAGCTAAACATGTCGGTAACCTATCAGTTGTAATTTTAATTTTTGCTTATAGTTTTGTTTGTTTATGTTTTTAGGAGTGGGATTTGGCAGAAAATATGCAAGGGCTGTTAGAATACCAGACAAGGTGCATAATCCTTTCTTTCTATTATAATCACAAAAGACTTTCGTTTTATTTGCTTTTCACTTCATATCATTTATAACTCTTTTCACATATGATTATGAGAAGTACTGATTGAGAAATCTTATTTGTTTGAGCATGTTCTTTAAAAGAATTGTACAATTGAGTTAATACTTTTTTTTCTTTTCTTTCCTTTTTTTTTATTTTTTTTATAATCTATTTTGCTTCTGAAATAGCAAACTTATAAGATGTTAGTATGCTATCTTCTCAATGAGTCAATGCATGTTCATCTTTGTGTTGACCAGGTACTCTAGGTTCCAAGGCGTTGGAAATCTGACGTTGCATTTTCCTGATAGTTATGGTGGCGACACATCTAGAATACAATACATTGGGCTAAAAGGTGAAGCGACTCAGGTAAGTACATTTTGAGATTTTTCTTCCTTTGATAGTTCTGGTCTTCTGTTTTGTTTCCTTTCGTGTGCTTGTTCATAAGTTCAGTTTTATCCATTGGACAGTTGAAGAGAGATGTTGTTGCAACAATTGTTTATGAGCTTATGCCAAATCCTTCTGATCACAAGTAAGTGCCACATGTTTTCTGAATTTCTAGTTTGAGATCTACTCGTCTAACTATTCACTATTAGTAGGCTTGTGCTGGAAATATCAAGTGAATCTAAAAATTTGCATGTTCCTTTCTTAACCTTCTGTTGATCTTC
This sequence comes from Erigeron breviscapus, assembly GCA_034093135.1. Lineage (NCBI taxonomy): Eukaryota > Viridiplantae > Streptophyta > Magnoliopsida > Asterales > Asteraceae > Erigeron > Erigeron breviscapus. Next base: position 151,273,810 of record CM067167.1, on the reverse strand, counting down.
CAAGTGTAAAATCACTGTTTGCGTTGCAGGACAAAATCGGAAACTGGAGGTGGCATGTCACATGTGGAGTGAGTTTGCCGGTGTAGAAGTAGGTCCTGCAATATATATAAAAGTTAGTAGACCGCACCTTCATCTGCTTAGAATTACTGATATAACTCTTTTTATTTGCTAAAGCAAATCTTGCTATGTACTAAACTAAAATGATTAGGTCCTGCAATATATATAAAAGTTAGTAGACCGCACCTTCATCTGCTTAGAATTACTGATATAACTCTTTTTATTTGCTAAAGCAAATCTTGCTATGTACTAAACTAAAATGATATGTCTGCAAATTATATTAACAAAATTTAAAGTGCTATATATGCTGAAACGAGTCATATTGCGTGATCGTGCCTACTTCTTTTGTGCTGTTAAAAACAGTAGTTAGATATCTGGTAATAGATTTGATAGATTCTGCTATCTTAGAGTCTTAGTTAAGAAGTATAATGAATGATAACCCTTACTTGGACGAGTATCTTCCAAATTTAAATGGTATGCTAGAGGTTTTATAGACAATATCTTACTTAAGGAATGAAGATGTGCATGCAGTTTTTGAGCATTCTTATCATAAAAAGCATCTACCAGTACACAAAGAGCATTTAACCGGTTAACCATTAAGCCCTATCCCTATTCTTCCAACTTCCAAGAAACGGGTCATTCACTAAGCCTGATTCATATGCCACATCAAAAATTAGGATTCACTTTAATAAACATGTCTTAAGGATGTAATATATGCCTTCAAAAGGATTCTCCTTTTTATAACTTCCTTTTTATAATTTATTGGGTTTTATCTATTCATAACCTGCCGTAAGAGTTTGGATATTATAAATAACTAGGAAGGCTTGCAACATCACTCATTCATCTCTTGCTATAGTGGTTATGCTGATTAGTTAATTCATTAATCTGTTCCTTCGTTAACATTTATTTATATTTTTTATATCGTCGTATTATATTAAATTAAATTTTAATTTAATTATCATAATGAACACTATTCATTTGAGGCAGACTCTTGTAGTTTGCCTTTTCTTTAGGCTTTTGTATATTGGCTCCCAAAGTTTTGTAACTTTTCAATAGAATATAAGTTGGAAGGAATTGGATTTTTGTTAACAACATGAAGAATTTCAATTCAATGGAATCTGACGGAATTCACTTCCATCAGAAAGTAAAACCAAACAGGATATGAAATATTCATATGGAATTTGTAGTGTAATTCCATTGAATTCGATCTGATTTTAGTGAACCATACTCCCCCACAAAGAACACACCTCATTCAAATGAATAGAAATCCACTTATATACAACTCATGTAGATTTGAGGGGGCTGGCCAGCCCTGTTTCTTGCAGTCCATAATTTCTCTTTTTAGTTTTGATATCTAGACTGACCAACGGTTAGCAGTGGTGTTTCGCCAAACTACTACTATATAGTTGAGTCTCTTAAGTGGTCATGGATTTTAGACTTGTGACTAACAGGGTGTATCCATTTCTTTGTGGGTAAAAAAGCCGGCCATATTAAGGGTGCTACATTTATGTTTGAGGATGCTGGCAACATGTTTATCCCATTATATCGAGTCTTTATAAAGTTCAAAACTTGCTTATCGCAAAGGCGTTTAGCAATGTACCAGTAGGAACTGTACAACTAAATGATAAAGGTTGTACTAATTTTATAGAAGTCAACATAAGTGGCGTATCAAACCTTACATGAAACATTGCCGTTTACATCATGAATAAATATAAAGTATATAATAAAGACAACACACAAAAGAATTTATTTTGCTAACCGCTTGGCCCTTGCTAGTAACTCTACAGCCATCTCAAATAATATTGTCAAATGAGCTATAAAAAATCGGCTCTTCTGATGGAATTCGCTGTAGATGAATTTGTTAATTGTGAGTCCCAAACACTGCTAAAAAGATCATGCTGATCGTTTTTTATTATCGGGCCACACCGAAGGTCAAAAGTAGCCTTTTGGACCTTAGGCTTTATTCATGTTAACACTCCGACTACTAATCATAATTTATAAATAACTATGACACCCTAAAAGATCTTTTCGCTACCCAAAAATCCGTGGCAAAAAGTCATGTTTTTTAAACTTTAAAAGTAACCACTTTTAGTAAGTTTGACCGGTTTTGGTTTTTTTTTAGAAAATAGTGTTTGACAAATGAAAAATCCATATGCAACAATATATTATGCATCTGTAAGAGAAATAAATGTTATGGTGACCTCTTCCTAATAAATTGGTTTAATGTTTTGTTACCTAAGCATCCCATAGGGAATAGTCTGGTATCTCTTCCCAGTCACCCATATGATCAGAGTTACTAGCGTTAGAAAAATACATTCTTTGATCTGCCATAAGAGCATCAGTCAATTCCATCCACAATTTGGGGGAATCAAGTGGAGAATCGTATATTGCCTGAATTTGGCTAGATGAAAGTCCGATGTTTGTAGGCACTGTGTGGCTTGAGCTTGACCCGCCCTGCTCTTGCTCATATTCATGCATGGCAGGCCTGAGCTGCAAGGCTGCTTCTTGAGCCGCCATGCGTATGCATTCTGCACTTGAGCTAGCTGGCCTTGGGAGCTCGTTCACCCTTTCTGGGAAATTGAGCCTGGCTAAATCACCCCTTAAGTAAAATGCCGCCGCATCATAGGCAGCTGCAGCCATTTCAGGTGTCTCAAAGCTCCCAAGCCATATCCGGGAATTCTTCCCAGGCTCACGAATCTCAGATACCCATTTGCCCCATTTCCTCTTGCGGACACCACGGTAAGCTGAAGAAGTACCACCTCCACTTGTGGTACGATGACCATTTTTGTTCATACTTAAATAGTTTTGCTTAGAATATTCTGTGTCAGGGTAATCTATTACAAATGCAATCCAGGCATGTATTTATAGTTGTGGTCTTGTGGATATAATGCCAGTCATATATATATATATATATATATATATATAAATCTTTTATATTCATATATATATATATATATATTTATACTTTTTGTTGAGACGGATTATAGAATTAATTACTCAAACAGTACGTCAACTAATAAGACTGTTATATATATATAATTTAAGTTTTTAATGGGAGCTTCCAAGTAGTTACAATCTACTTCAAGAATCATTACTAGATTTTTTTTAAAAGTTAATTACTAAACAGTACGTCAACTAATAAGACTGTTATATATATATAATTTAAGTTTTTAATGGGAGCTTCCAAGTAGTTACAATCTACTTCAAGAATCATTACTAGATTTTTTTTAAAAGTTTTTGAAGCATAATCTTTGCTTCAAGACAAGAAGACTTGGTTTGGACCATTGAGAGTTCTGACATGTGTCCTTTCACTCGTGTGTGTTTGTGTTTAGTTTTTTTAATACATTTGGGTCATGGAATCTTAGCAATTAACCATTTTTATTAATGGAAGACAGAGATATGTTTTTCCTGTTTCTAAAACACGGTTTCCCTGGAGTTGGTCTATCCTTGTTCTTCTTGGGTCCACTATATCTTTTCCCAGGACCAAAAACCTGCATTTTTTTTTCCTTATACGTATTGAAAGAATATTGCCTTCTATTCATGTTCACTTTATACTACTTGTTCATGCTTCGGGCTGCACTCGATATCGTGTGGTTTGCTTATGAAAGTGTGCATCTTGGTTATGTGTTATCGTTAACGGGTCAAACAAGTAAATAAAAAGAAACATGTAAAATGAGGTGAATTTTTTTTAATGCAAGTGTATTTCAATCCGAGGAAAAACCGACGACAAAATATGCCCCAATCAACCAATCGAACCAAACAAAGAACCAACGGATATTGGAAAAACGAACTTTGTGGTTTGATTTTGGTTTCCTATAAAATGAATGCAATTATTAACATTATTATAGCATTTTTTTTTCCTTATACGTATTGAAAGAATATTGCCTTCTATTCATGTTCACTTTATACTACTTGTTCATGCTTCGGGCTGCACTCGATATCGTGTGGTTTGCTTATGAAAGTGTGCATCTTGGTTATGTGTTATCGTTAACGGGTCAAACAAGTAAATAAAAAGAAACATGTAAAATGAGGTGAATTTTTTTTAATGCAAGTGTATTTCATTTTTTTTTTTTTTTTTTTTTTTTTTTTTTTTTTTTTTTTTTTTTTTTTTTTTTTTTTTTTTTTTTTTTTTTTTTTTTTTTTCCTTATACGTATTGAAAGAATATTGCCTTCTATTCATGTTCACTTTATACTACTTGTTCATGCTTCGGGCTGCACTCGATATCGTGTGGTTTGCTTATGAAAGTGTGCATCTTGGTTATGTGTTATCGTTAACGGGTCAAACAAGTAAATAAAAAGAAACATGTAAAATGAGGTGAATTTTTTTTAATGCAAGTGTATTTCAATCCGAGGAAAAACCGACGACAAAATATGCCCCAATCAACCAATCGAACCAAACAAAGAACCAACGGATATTGGAAAAACGAACTTTGTGGTTTGATTTTGGTTTCCTATAAAATGAATGCAATTATTAACATTATTATAGTATATTGACTTGGATTAACTAATACCCTAAACTCAAATCGAACCCGAACTAACCAAACGCTTATATTACCGAGCAATGTTGACCCCTACATGAATTTCCTAAGTTGCTATTTTAAAAGGTTAGATTATTGTTGAACTAACGCCTCCTGAAAAAATCACTAAAACATAATGCGGGACCGACAAGGTACCGGTATTTTCTAGAAATTTCCCTATACTGATCCCATAAACCACCAAAAGTAGACACGGGGTTCCGGTCTCAGTTGAAATTCGATATTACTTTTCGGTATCGTAATCGGGACAAGAAATTTTTCTCATCTCTTGGGATGGTGTCTTGTGCATGCCAAGTGTTGGTGTGATACTATCAAGATGGTCATGGAGACATATAGTTGATTTTGACATCATGGTTTGGTTTGACTACGTGAACAAAGTCAAAGGTTCAAATAGGAATGGGAACTATGATGAGAGCTTTGAAAATGAACATTATCCATTTTGATAATTAGTTTGTTTTTGTAGAGAACAGCTGGATGTTAGTAAGCTCCCATATATAATCCAGTCATTTTCTCTTACAATTGCCTCCTAACTTTCTCAATACTCGTTCTTTATGTTTTTAATCAAAACGTGTGTAGTTTTGTAATGTGTTTTATAGTTTAATTTAGAATTTATCTGAAGACAAATAATTATAAGTTTAGATTCTTTTTATTACAAGTACTATATTGAAGTTGTTTAATTGTAGCCAGCGTAATCTTTATAAATGGTCAACAGATAAAGAGGATAGACGAAATACGAGTAATATTTTGGAATAGATATGGGTTATAAGCTTATGTTACTGTCATCATCAATTCATCATCATATACTATGATCGCCGTGTTATGCTATTGTCATATACTCGTATATGTATATACGTATATGGAATACATCAATGCAACCCTAACTGTTAGGTTATATAACAATTATCAAATTAAATCACAAAGCACGCAGCGGAAGATTAACTATGCAACTAATTAATTAACCAAGGAAGAAAACATGTACCTTTAATTGTAGATGATAAAGTAAGAAACTTTATAATAAGGTTTAAAATAAAACCTCTCTACGATCGCACACACGACACGTCAAACAATACCCGAAGATTGCTAGATCTTGAATCACCAAAAACCAAAAGCTCCTAGCTTTTATTCACTTTTGTTTCGTCGAACACAAAGGAAGAAACAAAACTTTGTTTCTGTTTACCCACCAAACTAATATTATTATATCAAACTTTTGTTTGAGCTCGTAACAAATGAAGGTAATAACATTGGTTAGCGTCTAGCAAATGAAGGTAATAACATTGGTTAGCGTCTAGCAACACGCCAATACTCCCAGAAATATTTAAGTATAGTTTCTTAAAGTATATTTAAATGGTTGAGGCATTTATTATCCCTTTGTTCAGATACCGTGTTAAACATGAATATGGATCAATGTCATTTCATGATTTAACGATTCTGTTTCTCATTCCATAATTAATTAATGATTACCAAATATAATCGAGAACCATCTGGATTTATTTGGGCACGGCCATGCAAACATCTTAATTAGTCCTAATGAGGGCGCCAATGGTATCATTCTGCAACTATTAGTTGGAGGAACAAATCCTGTATTGACTACACGTGTCAGTCATCATACTTCACTACACTTTCTGAAATTAGTCCTTTATTTACTCCCTTATTCAGGAGAGTTAGAACTATATCAAGTAAGTGCAATCCATACATGCTGACCTGCTTGTATCTCAAGTCAAAGGACCAATAAAGTAACCATTTACGAATTTTTACTTAATGACGCCGATCCATAAAGTAATAATTCGTTTGTGGGGTAGTCCGATATGCATCAACTATGGATATCATGTAAGTTTGGTGGGACCATCCATTATATATTCCAAGAATATAACCAATCGTTCAGATTTGTCTTAGTTTAATTATATTCCCATATAATTAATCGACAATGGACAATTTAGAATATTTAATAAAATATTCAAGGATTAAACATGCAAATATAGGACACAATTAATATTAAATGAAATCAAACATATCAAGTATTTTATTTCATTATGAAAAATATAAATTGTTTAACATCCCTTATCCAAATACCGAAACAACAGATTTACATGAAATAACTAGCTAATTTAAGTCCTATGCCCTCGGCATGCCTTTCAAGCTTGGGCCTAGACAAAGCTTTTGTGAAAGGATCAGCTAAGTTAAAATCTGTGTGAACTTTGAGTAATTTGATTTCACCTAGTTCGATCTGCTCACGAACATAGTGATATCGTCTAGCATAATGTCTGGCACCTTTCTGAACTCCGGGTTCGTTGGCAATGATTAATGCACCAGTATTATCACAGTACATATCAGTGGGTAAGTCACTTGAGGGGATCACGTCAAGCCCGCTAATGAACTTCCTTATCCAGACTGCTTCCATTGCGGCTTTTGAAGCGGCAATGTACTCAGACTCTGTTGCAGACATGGCAACTGTAGTTTGCTTCTTGCTTTTCCAATCCACAGCACCTCCGTTAAGAATGAAGACGAATCCTGACTGAGACTTCGTGTCATCTCTATCAGTTTGAAATCCAGCATCACAGTATTCGGTCACTTTGAGCTCTAAACCTGGATTTCCTCCATACACCAAAAACATATCTTTAGTAGCCCGTAGGTACTTCAGAATGTTCTTAACAGCAGTCCAGTGACTTTCACCTGGATTCTGTTGATATCGGCTAACGATGTTTTGCGCGAACGCCACATCGGGTCTAGTGCATCTAACCGCATACATAATAGATCCCACAGCCGAAGCATAAGGGACTCTTCGCATACGCTCCACCTCATTAGGTTTAGTAGCACCCTGTTTGACAGATAAACTAAGTCCTTCTTGCATAGGTGTAAACCCACGCTTAGAATTCTCCATCTTGAATCGTTTCAAGACCTTATCAATATAAGCACTTTGACTTAGTCCAATTAATCGCTTTAATCTATCTCGGTAGATCTTGATTCCAAGAATAAATGCCGCTTCTCCTAAATCTTTCATGGCAAAACACTTTCCAAGATGGGATTTAACATCTTGCAACATTGGAATGTGTTTTCCTATGATCAATATGTCATCAACATACAAGACAAGGAAAGTAACATTACTCCCACTAGCTTTGCGATATACACATGGCTCATCGGGATTTTGAACGAAACCAAACTTTTTGATTTCTTCATCAAACCGCTTGTTCCAACTTCTTGAAGCTTGCATACTTTGTTGGGATGTTTTGGATCAATAAAACCTTCAGGTTGATCCATATAGACTTCTTCATCCAAGTAACCATTTAAGAAGGCAGTCTTAACATCCATTTGCCATATCTCAAAGTCATAGTACGCAGCTATGGCTAAGAGAATCCTAATAGCTCTTATGTTCGCAACTGGAGAAAAGGTCTCATCATAGTCAACACCGAAACGTTGAGTATAACCTTTCGCCACGAGACGAGCTTTATAGGTGTGTACATTTCCATCTATGTCCGTCTTCTTCTTGAAGATCCACTTACACCCAACAGTTTGAGCATTTTGTGGAAGATCAACCAAGCTCCAGACTTGATTGTCTTTCATGGATTTCATTTCCACCTTCGTAGCTTCAAGCCATTTTTCAGATTCCGGATCTGATAATGCAGCTTTGAAATTCGGAGGCTCATCGAGATCTCCTAAAACGTTTTCTTCTACCATCAGACATAATCTGTCAGTAGGACGTCTTGTCCTTTCGGACCTACGAAGTGGAATCGCTTCATCATCATCGACTTGAGGTTCATCACTTTGAACATTCCCCCCCCCCCAAGTTGATGATTGCTAGGAGCTTCAGAAGGTGACACATCTTCCTCTTGAGTCTCATCAAGTTCTACAACCCTCCCACTGTTCTTTGGAACTAATTTCTTTTCAAAGAATTCAGCATATCGAGCAACGCGAACAGTGTTTTTGACGGGATCATAGAAGTCGTAACCCATCCTTTTCTTAGGGTATCCGACAAAGATGCACTTAGTAGTTCTGGGTTTAAGTTTGTCAGGCGTATCGCGCTTCACAAGTGCCTCACATCCCCAGACTCTTAAGTAAGACAGATTAGGAACATTTCCATGCCATAATTCATATGGTGTCTTGTCAACTTTCTTGGTTGAAACATATTGAGAATGCGTACAGCAGTCTCAAGAGCATAATCCCAAAACGAAAATGGGAGAGTCGTAAGGGTCATCATAGATCTCACCATGTCTAGCAACGTTCGATTTCTCCTTTCAGACACTCCATTATGTTGAGGAGTGTATGGAGGAGTAAGCTGTTGGACAATTCCACACGCTTTCAGATAATCCTTAAACTCTTGGCTTAAGTATTCACCACTTCGATCCGAACGAAGAATCTTGATGGTTTTGCCGAGTTGATTTTCTACTTCATTTTTAAACTCTTTGAATGTTTCAAACACTTCATGTTTATGTTTAAGCAAGTAAACATAACCATAACGACTGAAATCATTCATAAAAATGATAAAGTAGCTAGCATCTTTCCTTGACTCATGTCTAAATCGGCTACATACATCCGAATGTATTAGTCAAAGTAGTTCCATAGCCTTTTCTGATTTTATGCGAAAAAGGTATTCTTGTCATCTTGCCGAAAACACAAGACATGCATTTTTCAAATGATTCATCATTTGATTGTAAGATCCCTTTACGTTGAAGTCTTTCAATGCTTTTCTTGCTAACGACAATTCAAAAGACACGCATTTATCAAATGATTCATCATTTGATTTGTAAGATTTCTTCACATTGAAGACTTATTAATGCGTTTCTTGTCAAAATTAAACAAGATAACAATGTCAAAGATAGATAGAGTCCAAGTTAACTTGACTCTTTTGCTATTGAATTATCATTTGAATCTCATCAACACTTATAATTCAGTTAAGAAGACACTTGAAGAACTGGTTAAACCAACTTGCTTCTTCTTCTTGTTCAACTCAGCTAGATACTTAGGACAATTCCTTTTCCAGTGTCTCACTTTAGCATAGTGATGACAAGACTGGTCTTTAGCCGTTTGCTCCTTTTTCCAAGGGGTCTTTTAAGGTTTTGAGACTAAATACTTTGTTTTCTCTTACCAAAGTTCTTGCCCTTAGCTTTACGGTTGTTTTGCTTTCTAAACCATTCCCCCCTTGATCATAAGAACTTGGGGTATCTCAGATTTCTTATGAAGGTTTTCCTCATACTCAATCAACTTGATTATGAAGTCCAACTTATGCTATGCAAATTGTAATTGTGCACAAACTTCTCAAAGTCTCTTATGCCAATAACAATCGGCAGAAGTTACGCATAGTTTAACCTTTCCAAAATGCTCAAAGTAACTCTTCATCTTGAGTACACGAGCATTCACCGGTTTCCCATACTCGTGTTCAAGTTATGGAGTGACTCAATTAGCTCAAGTAATTTCAACTCCAACTTGTTTTCCGTACATAGACTTGAGTTATTTGATCATATCACACGGATTTTGCAATCCGAATTGCTTTTTGAAGCTCGGGAGACATGCTTCTAGCATCAAATAAGCAACCTCAATATGTCTATAGTACTGAGTATTTTATGCTTCCAACTGCAAAGCAGTGGCATTCGCATTAGGAATAGCGATATCTGAGTTTCAATGACACGGGTTTTCTTTTCAACTTTTAGAACAATTCTCTATTGACAAAACAGCCATTGAAATTGGTTTTAGAAAGTTTTCCCTTTCTAGCATCGACCTAAACGCCGATTGGTGTATGTTTTGTGAAGGATTTGTTGCCTTTTACAAAACAGATTCAAGTTCAATTATCGGTATTTTCGATAATTAATCCTTAAGAAATCAATTACCCAATGTTTATAAAATAAACAATTAATTTCATTAAGGCTAGGATCCAATTGACATACACTCATTTCATCAGTTGATCTGCTAGAAATGATTGTGGACTCAAAAGGTAAGTGACGAGCAGTAATTGCATTACATGTGCAATTCCTAGTAAGAATGGGACCTACAAATTACATTTGATTCATCAAGTGATTTGTAGTCATGTTTTGTCCCATCTTTTGCCACGGGTTAAGGTCTCACCGCTTAACTCGCTTTAAGTCGTCCAACCAAGAACGCGCAAATTTGTCCACCACTGTGTACCAGTGAGTGGGATTTGCCATGCAACTGCCATTTCACCACTGTGTACCAGTGAGTAAAACAACAGCCACAAGTGTCCTTTACGAGTTGGGTGGCAATGACTTAAGTTATTGGGTCAATCAATTTGATGTGTGATCAAAAAGTTATGTTTGAGATTCATGCATATCTTCTAAACATAATATGTTTATAAAACTCATTTTTATTGCCTTTAAATACAAAAGAGCTCGGTAGCTCCATTTGAACGCACAAAGAAGCGCAAGGGCAAAGGTATGCGATAAACGCGATTTAAAAACCCACCCTTTTAGGAGGCTAACGCACTCCGACTTATACCTCTCTTAGAGTTTGTTCAAATGGGTGAGCCGGTGCATCCTTTGATTTTTAGGGCACCAATTTTATAAACAAAATCTTATTTCGATAGTTATTAGTCAAGTTTATTTTTCCAAAAACAATTTTGCACACAATTTTCATAAAAAGGCAAAACTAAACTTACTAAATTTACAACTTAACAATTAAGGTAATCAACATAATTTTGGTCACTATGATATAAGATTGGCTCCTCTTTCATAGGGAAAGAGACCACATGCATCAAGTTGCCTTGATTGCGTAAGCCAAAATATCTATAACAAATTTATCTACCATAAATAACAAGATGCTGATCTGGAAAATCCAGCAGCTTCACGACCAAATCGCCGTGTTATGCTATTGTCATATACTCGTATATGTATATACGTATATGGAATACATCAATGCAACCCTAACTGTTAGGTTATATAACAATTATCAAATTAAATAACAAAGCACGCAGCGGAAGATTAACTATGCAACTAATTAATTAACCAAGGAAGAAAACATGTACCTTTAATTGTAGATGATAAAGTAAGAAACTTTATAATAAGGTTTAAAATAAAACCTCTCTACGATCGCACACACGACACGTCAAACAATACCCGAAGATTGCTAGATCTTGAATCACCAAAAACCAAAAGCTCCTAGCTTTTATTCACTTTTGTTTCGTCGAACACAAAGGAAGAAACAAAAGTTTGTTTCTGTTTACCCACTAAACTAATATTATTATATCAACAATATTTGTAGATTTGTATTGCATTTGACGGCTCAAACAAAACAACCAAAGTTTGGTTTTTAATTTTCCTTTCATGCGACCGATCAAAAAAACGGAAGGAGAGGTATATTTTGAGTTATATTATATGTTAGGGTTTTATTATTAGGATATATATAGGGTATAAATATATTCCTAATAACTTAACCTTCAAGCTAACACATTTTGACTTGGACTAGGGTTTAATTAATAATTACATTAATTATTAATTAATATTTAATAATTAATAATTCATATTTATTAATTAACATATCTAGTTAATAATGTCCAATTATCATTTCTCTCAACTTGGTGATTATAAATATGTAGATACAATATATACATATTACCGGATATCTAAGTGTCAACGCGTGTGACCCCGTAGGCTTTAGTTTTTGACGGTGCTTTAGTTTTTTTAAACATAAAGTATTTGTCTAGATTCAAGTTGTTTTGAGCATCTGGAAATTACAAAAGGGGCCCTCAAAGTGTTCACACTCTTACATAGTTACATATATGACATTAACTTTTGATAATGGATATATAAGTAGCATGTCAATTTATAAGGGTCTTTTGGTCATCCTTCTTGCAAAAAACCACTTAAAATAATAAAAAGTTTCTATAAATTATCATTAAGTATGTATTCTTCTTTGCGTCGGCACTAATGAGGTTTTCTAATGGTTTGAATGACAGAACTATATAATCTTATATCGGAAAGATTGAACACGTGGGCCTAAATTCGTCTATTTTGGAATAGACAGGTTTGGAATTTGGATTCTTCGCAAATAGAGAATTATTTGCACAAAAGCCGGTGGTCATATTTATGTGTGTGTGACGCCTGTATGATGTAGCGTTAAGGGTGGTGACGCGACGGTTAGTTGTGGTAGCAAGTAGTGTAAACTATAAATTAGCTATGTAGAAAAGATAATATAGTAATTTTAGAAAAAGGATAAATTTTGTAATTTAAAATGAGTAATATGAAATAATTACAAACATAAAATAAGTAGCAATGATAATTATAAGGGATTACTACTTTAAAATGTAAACAACTTTACACGAATTGTCATAGTGTGTATCGAACTTTAATCCTATGCATTGTATGTAATGAACTTTCAAATCTTGTGCATTGTATGTATTCGACCAATCAAAAACTTACAAGTGGCAGCGTATGTGATTGCCACATATACTCGGATATGAGATTTGAAAGTTTGTTACATACAACGCACAAGATTGAAGTTTCATATATATTATTATGACAATTCATGTAAAGTTGTTTACATTTTGAAATACCAATCCCTAATTATAAACATAAAATAATTACATATCAAATATGATGTGATTATGTTACAAACCCATATTTGTTGTAATAAAACATTACAGCAAAGGTGCAGAAACATCAAACATGGCTGCAACATGAGTTTGCTAAGAGTCTACATAACGCTGGAAACGTATGCTTCAAGAATATTCCCAATCAACGTGACATTAGCTATTTTTCCTCCAAAAACATGCTAAGAACTAATCCCAAAACACTTCCAATGCCAAAACTAGTGAGGGATACACCATACCATGATTTAAGGATTAGAAAGAAGACACAAGAACAAAAACTACCAAGGACATGTTAAGACCCAGTCGTGTTTCAGTGGAAGGGTGAAGGACGGAGCGCTATGTAGCTCTAATAAGAAAAGGATACAAAAATACAGAAATATCATCGTGTAAGTGTATGTATAATGTATCTTCTTTGTTGATTGTTTGATGACTCTGATCCCCGAGTATGTTAACAGGTAATAAACCCTTGATTATAAAAATGACCGCTTTATGGAGTCCTACACCATCAAAAAGAAGAGAAATTTATTGAATCATAAAACCCATATGGAATGATTGGAATCACAGCACTTAAATGGAGTTTTAACTTTGGACATAAATACCCTATCAATATGTGATTTGAATACATTAATATCGGTGAGTAATCAACCAATAAATATGTCATTAGGTAGGGTTTGCGTTCAATATTTCATTACCTCTCCCTCTCTAATTATTATAGTTAATCCTTTCCATTTCCACTTGAATAGCCAATAACTAATGGATCAAGATTTATAGTGCCATCTGCGCGGATTCTTGATTGATTGATTAATACAAAATGTCTAAATAGGTGAAGGGGGGGTATGCTCAGAAGCCAAGCGTAACAAAAATATTTCATAGAAAAATATTCAACACAAAGTTAAATACTTTTCTTACATGTTAGCTTTCTCATCACTGCATTCAATCTTTCTTTCTTTCCAATTATTCACAAATCTAAATATAAAATTAGAAAAATAATCAAATATACTACTCGTATATATATAGCTACTTGTAATTTGAAGAAAAATATATAAAAAAGAAACATTTTGCTCCAATCGTGATAAGTAGCAAATGTATTATATCGGCACCGTGCAAAAGGCAGCTTGTTTTCATCATTTTCAACATAGCTCCTGTGTCGTATGCCTTTTCTTTTCTTCTTTTTTTTTAAAAAAATAAATAAATAAATTTCATAATTTATCCGATATATTTGTGTCATGAAAAAACGTGATTTGTTTTTCATGGGTCTTAAAACCGGAATGGAATTGAATATAGGCTCTAAGCGGCAGTCAAGTCGCCAATAAATAGACGCCTGCTGTTGACTCGATTAATAGAGCCCCTCTTTCCATCCATCACTATTATTACTGCTACTGTTATACATATATTATATCATAATCATAGACGCCTGCTGTTGACTCGATTAACAGAGCCCCTCTTTCCATCCATCACTATTATTACTGCTACTGTTATACATATATTATATCATAATCATATATAATACTCGTATATAAAAGAATATAAACAAGTTGTATCTGAAAATGCTTACACTATGAAAAATGAAGATGGCTGCTGCTAGCAGGTGCATTCTGTCTGATGTTTTGTTGATTGAGTGAATTTATATATAGTGAGAGAGGTAGAAACCCTAAACATGAGTAATGGGGAGATTGGGCCTAATGTTGCTTCAGGCCCACTCTTTGGAATTGGGTCGAATATTGTACTGTAATTCATATTTTACAAGAATCGTCCAGTTGATTAAGTCCCGAGTTTGTTTTTTTTTTTATGGCATTCAATCTTACATTAGAATTGGAATACCAAAAACTTCTCGTGGGTGTTTTGTGCTATATTTAGTTTAAAAAAATGACCATCTATTTTATGAGATGTGTCTAACATTATGATCTGATCAAATATGACTACATCAAGATAATCCTTTAACACACAAATTTGACTTGGTGGTAGTTATGTATAAAACATGAGGAGTGAATGTGAATCCCTCAAATTTCGTCATTGGTGGTAGCATATGATTGCGACCAGGGAAGATGGGTAGCGGGTAAGTAGTTGCCTTAATACGTGTTAATCATGTAGCCTATTTGCAAGTGTTGTAGGTAGGTCATGAGTGTATGGTTTCAAAAAAATTAGCAAATGAGGCCATGAGGGGACAATATTATAAGATCGTTCATTGGCATCGTCTTGTCAGTTGTCTTCGGTTTCGAGGGTCGGCTAATCGACAAGTAAGCGATGTGATTGTGGGTCCTTTAGACATATTTTTTTTCCGCATAGTTGGTCCTTTTTCTTCTTATTGGTTAGATTTTTAAACAATGTTCGTTACTTTATATCTCTAACTTTATAAAAGATTAAACTGTTATATTTTTGCTTTTATTAGCATGAGTCTAGTATTAAAAGGCACTGACAATAGACTTAAGTTCGAAATTTGATAAATCTGATCTTGATGATAGATCCGATCATCCAAATTCCAAATGGGACAAGTGTTTAGAGATATATTTGTAAATTAATTTGGCAAAATTATAGTACAGTAATGGTTGAAGAATATGTATTATCAAAACTTTCACATTGCAACTTTTAATATATGCAGTTAATTATCCTAACTCATTTCTTTTATAAATATATATATATTTGAGTAACGAGTAATTACTGTTAAGGAAAATGATATATGATTTAAAGAATTCTCTCAATTACAAGATCATAACATGTGACAGGATCCTCCTTCACAGTTTTATATCATATTCCTATTGCTAATATTTTTATTTTATAAGTATGTGTAAATTATCATATTAATTTATAAACCCCCCTCTTCTTCTCATCCTATTAAAAGTGTCTCTTTAAAAAATTTAAAGTATTTCTAACTTTGATCTTAAATATATACTCGTATATTTTTTATGTCATGTAACTTTTATAAAACGAGTTAAGGACAACATATTTACAACTTAATTAATTCATATAACTTTTATTAAGTATTATATAACACAAACATAGATATATTTAAGGTCAAATTTTTAAGAAGTAACTTTAAAAACTCAAAAGGTTAAAAAATAAAATAAAACAATTACAGTAAAACCTCTATAAATTAATAATGTCGGGACCGGGATATTTTATCAATTTAAGGAGATATTATTTGTAACATCCGTGAGTTTTGACCCGTTGACTTTACGTGTAATTTGACTAACAATTTAAGTTAATGAAATAATTGGGTCGTTTTGGTGATTAAATGACTATGTGGTATGTTCGTCGGGTCGATAATATGTTTTAATCGGTGTTTAAATGTTTAACGATTTGTATTTTGGCTTGAGAAGAGAAACGGGTCGACCCGTGGGTTATCCACGACCCACCAGCCCTTTTGACCCATTTCCATTCCCCTTATCTCTTCCTTTTACCACATATCTCTTTTCTCTCTAAGTAAAATCAAGACCATCCATCTCTAGTTCTTCATTTCTCTAGCATCATTTGGTGTTTTGGGTTTGGGTTAACTCGAAAATCATTATCATCTTCATCTCATTGTCATCATATCGAATGATCAAAAGTCATAGTGCAAGGATTCTTACCCATTTTGACATAATTCGGGTTCTAGCTCGAGAAGGAGGCTTTGGTAAGTCAAATTCATCCCTATTGCATCTATTTATGTTTGTCTACTCGTTTCTAGTCGTTTCGAGTATTTACAGGTTCTAAATCGACTCAAAATGGAATTTGGGTCAAATTAGGGTTTTGGTTAGGGTTGATCGATTTGGAAGATTTGGTGATGTTTTGGATGGAAATCTTGGTTTGGGTAAGTGTATTTGGGCATTGGAAGGTTAAATGTAGCTTCAAAACGAGTCCTTTAGCCTTAGAATTCGATTTAGGGTTTTGGTTCAAGTGAAAAAGGGTTTTGGGTTGAAATTTCTGCATTCTGGGTTGCTGTTCGTAGGCTTGCCCAGTAAGGGGCGTAACCTACGGCCCTGTTGGGCGTAGCTTACGCTAGGCCAACTTTGGCTGGGCGTAGGTTACGGCCCTTTGGGGCGTAGCTTACGCTGAAGTTTTACCTTACGCCAAAACCTTCTGTTTACGCCACTCAAGACGCCAAAAATTGAAGTTTTCTAGATGACCGTACCTTACGCCCCTTAGACCGTAGGTTACGCTAGAACAAAATTAAGGGCCGTAACCTACGCCCATATGGCCGTAGCTTACGCCCTCCCCTGTTACTGATTTTCTGTTTGACCTAATTTGACTTCCAGAACCCTAGGAACGCCTCGAGCTTCGATCTAAATCACTCCTTAACTTGTTTAACGATGAATAAGAGTCTTAGAAGTCACCAAATGTCGAGAACCACTTTGGGAACCTAATTAGGGTTTTGCCGAGTATTTGATAACTACGTATATGTGTTTATGTATGTTGATATGAATGTATATGATCGATATTTAGGTGTTGGACGTGAAGTGAACATTGAACGACAGTAACTTGACTTTATATCAAACTTAGCTTTTCATAGCCAATCGAGGTGAGTTCCGTAGCTCCATACTCCTTTGAGATTCGGGCTGAAAGTGTACAATTGTGTGTTAACTTGCATTGTTGAATGATTGATTGATTTGAATGTTGGATTGATGAGTTGATTTACACGTTTGACTGACTTAGTATGTTTGTGAAGTATTTATTATTATTAGGATAGACGTACGTACATGGAAGTCGGTTATGCCTTCAATGGGTTTTAGATGTGGTGGGAAGGCTGCGGGTGACCCTATATATAAGCATCTGGGACTCAAAGAAAGTAGAATCCTCCTAAATGTATGTACGTATAGTTTGTTGGTTTATGATTGATGAATTGCGATTGATGATTGGTGAATTTGTAATTGATGCATATACGATTGAGTTAGACATGCATATGTATATATATATATCCCACTGAAGAGGATACGAACATCCAAGTGTATAGATGTATACACTTAATTGATGGATGTTGAGGACATGACTCCGAGTATATAGACATATATAGCTCGATGATTTTGAGATGCCGCCTTGTTCATTGTGATGACAGGCGAGTATCGTTGCATAGGTGACTTGAAGCTCACACATATGCTATGCATTATGACTGATTATGCATTTGGCACTTGTATTGATTTTTATATCATTTGTGCATACTCATTACACGTTTACTTATATTGTGTAATCTTGTTGTGATTGATATTGTGTTGTTTAGGGGCTCAAGTAAGTTATGTTTCGCCTTTACTAGTATATTGTGTTACTGACAATGGTTCCTTTTGGACCATTACTACGAACTCACCAACCTTGTGTTGACTATGCTTAGTACACTTTTCAGGTAATCAGGTTAATCCAGGGCGTGGAGTTTGATTGTTTGCTTGCTGTTGAACCCGGGCTTTGGACTTATATGGATCAAGGATTCATTTGCCTTCTTTTGCATTATACTTAGGATCGTTAGCCATCTTTTGATGTTCTTTTGTAAACTTTGATGGTGACTTGCTCCTTATGTATTTTGGTACTTGTTTATCTTATTGTAATGGATTCACAGAATCCTTTGTTTGCATTTAGATCATGTTCTACATTAATCCCACCTTGTGCTATATGATTTCCGTAATATTTCGAGCCTTGGCTTGGGGTGTTACATTATTATATCGATAAATTAATATTTTATTAATTTAAAGAGGTTTTACGATGTAAATTGTGAAGAAGACATTCGTGAGCTTGAAAACTTGTACGAGTATGCATAATCAACACAAAATGGATGTGAATTACATCCTTGTTTATCCCGATGTAAATAATTAAGGTTATGAGGTTCAAAGTGTTAAAGAAATTATGGCGAAATTATTCAAAATCTGGTTGATATAAAAGTTGAGGATGATCCAATAGCTTTAAAAAGAAGCATTGTAAACGGCAACAACTCTTCACAACTTTTTGATGCAATACGAAAAAAACAATGCCGCAACTATTGAGTACAATAAAAAGATTTAAAGATAAACTCAATATAGATTTGAAGTTCAAATACAAAAAACAAGTGGCTTTTTACTAAGCAATCTTAAAATTTGGAAGCTCCTAATAGTTATTAATTTATAGTTTCGTTGGGACTACTATAAATACACTGAGATTTCAAAAAAGTTATTATCTTATTATTTTATTGATTGGAAGAGAGAGAGAGAGAGAGAGAGAGAGAGAGAGAGAGAGAGAGAGAGAGAGATAGAGAGAGAGAGAGAGAGAGAGAGAGAGAGAGAGAGAGAGAGAGAGAGAGAGAGATAGAGAGAGAGAGAGAGAGAGAGAGAGAGAGAGAGAGAGAGAGAGAGAGAGAGAGAGAGAGAGAGAGAGAGAGAGAGAGAGAGAGAGAGAGAGAGAGAGAGAGAGAGAGAGAGAGAGAGAGAGAGAGAGAGAGAGAGAGAGAGAGAGAGAGAGAGAGAGAGAGAGAGAGAGAGAGAGAGAGAGAGAGAGAGAGAGAGAGAGAGAGAGAGAGAGAGAGAGAGAGAGAGAGAGAGAGAGAGAGAGAGAGAGAGAGAGAGAGAGAGAGAGAGAGAGAGAGAGAGAGAGAGAGAGAGAGAGAGAGAGAGAGAGAGAGAGAGAGAGAGAGAGAGAGAGAGAGAGAGAGAGAGAGAGAGAGAGAGAGAGAGAGAGAGAGAGAGAGAGAGAGAGAGAGAGAGAGAGAGAGAGAGAGAGAGAGAGAGAGAGAGAGAGAGAGAGAGAGAGAGAGAGAGAGAGAGAGAGAGAGAGAGAGAGAGAGAGAGAGAGAGAGAGAGAGAGAGAGAGAGAGAGAGAGAGAGAGAGAGAGAGAGAGAGAGAGAGAGAGAGAGAGAGAGAGAGAGAGAGAGAGAGAGAGAGAGAGAGAGAGAGAGAGAGAGAGAGAGAGAGAGAGAGAGAGAGAGAGAGAGAGAGAGAGAGAGAGAGAGAGAGAGAGAGAGAGAGAGAGAGAGAGAGAGAGAGAGAGAGAGAGAGAGAGAGAGAGAGAGAGAGAGAGAGAGAGAGAGAGAGAGAGAGAGAGAGAGAGAGAGAGAGAGAGAGAGAGAGAGAGAGAGAGAGAGAGAGAGAGAGAGAGAGAGAGAGAGAGAGAGAGAGAGAGAGAGAGAGAGAGAGAGAGAGAGAGAGAGAGAGAGAGAGAGAGAGAGAGAGAGAGAGAGAGAGAGAGAGAGAGAGAGAGAGAGAGAGAGAGAGAGAGAGAGAGAGAGAGAGAGAGAGAGAGAGAGAGAGAGAGAGAGAGAGAGGGAGAGCGAGAGAGAGAGAGAGAGAGAGAGAGTAAGAGAGAGAGAGAGAGAGAGAGAGGTAGAGTGAGAGAGAGAGAGAGAGAGAGAGAGAGAGAGAGAGAGAGAGAGAGAGAGAGAGAGAGGGAAAGAAGAGAAAGAGAGAGAAGAGAGAGAGAAAGAGAGAGAGAGAGAGAGAGAGACATGGATTGCCGCTTAGGCATGGAAGAGAGAGAGAGAGAGATATTTAATGATTTAAGGAGGGATAAGAGAGAGTGGATATGATTGAAGGAAAAATAGTAAAGGGATGATGAGACATGGGGAGACATGGTTGTCATGGGTTAGACATGGTTAGGCATGACTTAGTTATGAAATGATGTGGATGTGTGTTATTGGTGGATTGCTAGGCATGCCTAGGCATGGAGATGACCATTGCCATCATCTTAATCCCACAATTTTGAGCGGGAAATTTTGTCCTTTTCGATTCTTTAAATCACTTTCCCTCTAAAAACAAACTCACTCCTAGACTCCTAGTCAGCTAGTCTACTACTCCACTAGAAAGAAAACACCAACATATTTTTGTGGTGTCTTTCTTATAAAATTGACAAGGTAAAAGGACAAGAAATATGAGAGGGGATATGAAGAGCAAAGGAATCACAAACGACACTTTATCGGGGAAACGGAAACGCCAATTTGACGATTTGTTTAGTGACGATGAAGATTTGCTCAACGACAATGATGAAAATATATGTAAGGATTGTTGATAGTCTCCTATATCATTTCCTACTCTTTTTTTTTTTCCTTCTCATTTTAGAGTTGGATTTTTATTTATTAAAATTTAGGGCCCAATTTTATTTTATTTTATTTATTTTCCTTACATTTTAGTGTGTGTTTATTTATTTCTTCACATATATTGATAATTTGAAGTTAAAACATCATGTTTATTGATAGTTTTTTATTGTGTACTGCCCCTTCCGTCCACCGTGTATATAGATGTTGAAATCATTGCCTGAGATAAATGCAAGTTTTACTCTTGTTTTTGCACACACGTTGGTTGATGCATCCGAATCAAGATAGTTGAAAAGAAAGTGTTAAAGATATACTACTTCAGTAAAAAATTTAATTACTATGTTGTTTTCAGAAATCATATTTATTTTGAAACAAAACAAAATAGAAATAGTGGATCGTCAATTTGACAAGGATGGGTTATCAACTTTTCATGTTAAGTTAACATGTGATTACTCTCAGTTTAGGGCTAAATGGAGTTTAGGAAATAATAATTGATTTGAATTCAGAAGCAGCATATGTTTTTTTTTTTTTTTTGAAAAGTAACTTTTATTAACAAATCGCCAACTCGTTCAAATAAGGAGTGGCCACCAATCTACACCAATAATTACAAAAAATTACAATTACATAGCGACATTGAAAGAATTCCAATCTTCCAAACTAAGTGAGCGATTAGACGTCCTATTCTTGAACCATAAGAAACTAATGACCTTTATGTCTTGAAAAACCTTTTCGATTCTAACCGCCTCACCTTCAAATCTCTTAGCGTTCCTTGCTCTCCATAAGCACCAACATGTCACAAATACTATACCTTTGAAAACCTTCCTGCTATTCTTCTCTAAGCCCACATGTTTCTCAATATTAAACAAATCCTTGATTGAGAAGAAGAAAAGGGGAGGAACCTTACACCAAAGTCCAATTCTATACCAGATCTCGACTGCCACATCACAGCTACATAAAATGTGTTCAGTTGTTTCATCAGTATTTCCCACATAGTCCGCAAGCCAAGTTGTCAATATCGCACTTCCTAGCTTTGAGAGACATCATTGTAGGCAGTCTTTCCATTGAGACTCTCCACATGAACACGTTGCACTTCTTGGCAACCCATTTCGACCATTGTTTTTGTGCAAGGTTTCTGTGTCAAGATATCTCCTGAAGAGACCATCGATCTAGTGATCAAACGTTCAGCCACCATCAGCGACGTGAAAGCCAAGATCTGGGATGAGGAACATATTCCATGTGACCAGCAGGTACTAGTCTCAGAAGCAACAGTTCTCGAAGACATTGATATTCTTGCTCACTTCATTGCCAGAAATGAAAGCAACGTCCTCACACTTATGCGTAAATCAGCCGGATTGATGCGGATTTATGTCAAATGGGTAATCAACATCAAATACCACAAAGAATGGACCTTTTCTCTGGAAGTCAGACCCTCGGACACTATCCACAACGTGAAAGGCAAAATTCAGTTTCAGACAGGGTTTGTCCCTGATAAACAGGTGCTTATCTTCAATAAATTGGTCCTTGATGATAAAGGTACCCTTGCTGACTTTCATATCAAAAAAGACTTCACCCTCACACTTCTTAGGAAATCAGAGGGATGGATGAACGTATTCGTCAAGACCCTCATTGGAACAATTGTCCCTGTGCAAGTCAAACCCTCATACACCATCTCGAAAGTGAAAGGAGAAATCCGTTTTCGGGAAGATCTCCACTCTGACGAGCTGGCGCTGATTTTCAATGAAATGGTCCTGGATGACAATGGTACCCTTGTTGACTTCGGCATCAACAGGGATTCCACCCTTACACTTATGCGCAAAGCATTAGGGTTGATGAAGATATTCTGCAAGACCATGACCTTAAGGACCATCACGCTGCAAGTCAAACCCTCAGACACCATATGGAAGGTGAAAACAATGTTATATGATAAGGATGCTGGTTTGCCCCCACCCAACCAGATATTGATCTTCAATGGCAGGAGCCATCAGGATAGCCGTACTATTGCTGACTCTCTTATCCACACAGAATCCATCCTAGATGTTATGCTTTCCATGAGGGCATGAGGAAGGTATTCAATCATATGACATCCTTTATGCAGATTTGAATATGTAGACAAAATCTACCCTGCACTTGGTATTCTATCGGTTCAACATATATATCTCGTTAATCATCATCATGCCTTGTACCTTTTGATGTAGCTTTGTTTTGTTGTATACAAGTACGTAAACGCAAGCGGTGTTGATGTGTAGTGGTGATTTCTTTCCCCAGATTCGCACATTAATTTCTTTTTAGTAGTCTAGTAATTTTATTTTACAACAAATGCAAAATGACATTAAATCATCATCTGCTGACATTAAACTTGCTCAAAAGTAATACACTACAAAACTTGCCTTTTCACACTTCAGATGCCATGTCATGTAGCGTTAATGTTATTTGTGATTTATGTACTTTTTTTTTTCTTTAAATATACTGCTACATTATGTTGTCCAGCTTATGTTTACTTTCTCGGGTCCTAAAAGAATTTAACAATGTTAATGCATGTACTAAAGATGAACCTTTGGTCAATATTAAAATGTTGATGCACGTACTGTTTTACCCCTGGCTAATCTAACAACCATCCTTTTGGTGTAAGGGCAAAATAGTCAAAACATTTGTTTTAGTAGCGTATGGCTGAAAATGAGGTGTATACGGATCACCTAATCTATGCACGCACAAACACTGGTACCAAATACAGTAAGCTGTAAAGTTAACAAAATTCAGATTATTTGGCCGTGGTTAACACATTAGTTCTCACAAAACATGGTTCGTATCTGCTCCCTAAGAAAAACTACATTTCTAAGCAGACTATCTTATTATCCTGAAGCACATTGGCAAGTAGCTAACCTTGATTGCGGAAGTTAAACATAGTAACCAGTAACGGTACATCCCCGGCCTATCATCTTTCCAGCACAAAACCACGCAAAACATTCGAGCCCAAAAAGAGCAGCAACACCCATATCTTCCCTTTTAAGATCCCTTGTCTTTACTAGTTGCTTCACATGATCCAATTCCTTCCAGAATGCATCGTAGCGCCTGGGGATACTGATTCAATACGAAACATATCGGTTAACAGAAAAACAAACAGAAAGACGGAATTGATGTGGAAAACTGGGTGGGATGAGCAGGATATTTGATCAAAATGGGTTCTGATTCACAATGGGTTAAGTCAGCTTGGGTTACCCACCTACATATAATTGTTCGTTTTCACTGTTCTTTTGTAATCAACACTTGGTATTAAATATGACTACCAAAACCATATTGTTAAAAATACAAGATAAATTCTTCTAATAGAAATGACGTAGGTGATCATAAGCACTTAGATACACATTTAACCCGTTTAACCCTTTTGATCTGTTTTATAACTTAACTAAATTTCTACATCATCTTATCTTTTACAAGCTGAGTAATTATTTGCAACTCTCTACGAGCTTGCCATCTTTTGAGTTTTAGAGTCAATGATGTGTTACTATACATTTATTGCAGTTTTAAACCACTTCCATTTTGCTGTTCTAAAACAAAATCGCTTCTTTTTGTATTCATCACATCAAAGCTGAGATTAGAAGTAGTTTGTTTGACATTCAAAGTCAAAATCTGACGGCAAACATTATCACACACGACCTAAATTTTCTGGTACTAATGAACAAAAACTAGTAAGCGAAACGTTACTCTTTTCACAAACACAACTTCTACCTATATAAAATTTACTTGTTTTGTCTGAAACCCAAAGAAAATGATACAATATATTGAAAATATTGATTCCTTTCCTCATGATTTCACTATATTATCACTATTACATTAACAATGCACTCAATCAAAAGGTTTTTCAGACAAAGAAAGTAGTTGCATTATAATACCAAATAAAGCTAGTACTACAGTATTAACATAATGAACCTAAAATTAAAAAATACTTAAAAACTCAAGTGCTATCTCGATGAATAAATTATAAAACTATAAACATATCACAGGCAAGAGAACTTCACTGGTAGCAACTTGTAAGAGTAATACGTTTCTTCCACCAATTCACAAAGCTTACTAAGTGAACTACTCATTAAGAAAATAGGTCACAAAAGTCGAGTGCTAACTCTTTCATAATAGTATAATACGACTATTAAACAACTAGTGTTTACTCTACTGTCGTTGTCTCCTGAATTTATTTCGTAAAATTCCATCAGAGCGAAGAGCTTGTTAGTTTCTTACTAGGTTCAAGATAATGTAAGTTCATTCTAATTGCAGATTTGGAGTTGGACAAAAACTTGGAGTTAGATTGTTGTTTTTCGATAGTGTTACAAGTTGAATAATCGGGACAAACCTGGCAAGACGAGTGTAAAGTAGCTGATTGGATAATTCCTGACATTTTTCGATAGTTGGTGGATCCTGAATGTATTGCTTATTCTTCTCGAGTGTCTGCTTGTAGTAGGTGCTTCCATGATCGGATAAAAGTTTTGAGACTTCAACCACCTTTGAACGGAACGTATTCAGCTTTGATGCCATAACACCCCTAGTCACCTACACCTAAATAGTTTCAAGTTTGAAAAGATTAAATGACTTGAAAAGACACAAATAAGATTAAATCTATCTAGCCAGTAAGAAGTATAGATCAATGAAATGAGAATGACAGCTTCCGCTAATTCTGAATATGGTTTATGATGAAAATTAAGCGACATGTTTTATCGACTTTACTAACCAATAACTGCAGGCTACTTAACCTAGTATTGTGATCATACCCCCAATCTCAGGCTCCAAGATCATATTGTTTCGTTTGTTGAGTGAAAAACAAATTATACCGTGATTAATGAGACTTGAATACAACCGAAAAAAGGGGATAATGTTACAATGTGCATACTATTATCTATATCTATAATCTATATCTATAATCTATAATAAATAATAAAGCAACAACCGCTTTTTTTTAAAAATCTCAATTGAATATTGAAGTACCTAAAATACCCCCCTCTTTTATTCATTAATTTAAACATTAATACCTAATATACCTATTATACCCTTAATGAAATAATTTATAACATAAATCTCTTAATCCTTAAAATAACTACACTAACTCCTTTAACATCAATTACTTTTACATTCAACACAATTGCCTCCCCCACCACCCACCACCCGTCACCGCCACCCCGCGTCACTACCACCATCGCCGCCGCATTACGCGGGCATATGACTCGCATTTCAATAACAGAAGTAGCCACATTTCTCAACTAGTATCCCCTGTACAGTTCTAATATTGTCATATTATACTTCCAAATTTTGTCTCTGAATAACAATTCTAATACTGTCATATTATACTTTCAAATATTGTACCTAAACGACCATTAGCGCATTATAGTAACCGATTACCGACTAAACAGGTAAACTTGAAATAAGTGGCATAAAAATCAAATGATTATTACTGTAGAATTTATAATACATTTTTTTACGCATACAAAAAGTAGGAACGAAATCACATATCTTCTATAACTTTAATCGACTGTAATAAAAAAAGCTTACTAAGTGAAACTAATTAAGACAAACAAAAGTCGAGTGCTAACTCTTTCATAATAGTATAATACGACTATTAAACAACTAGTGTTTACTCTACTGTCGTTGTCTCCTGAATTTATTTCGTAAAATTCCATCAGAGCGAAGAGCTTGTTAGTTTCTTACTAGGTTCAAGATAATGTAAGTTCATTCTAATTGCAGATTTGGAGTTGGACAAAAACTTGGAGTTAGATTGTTGTTTTTCGATAGTGTTACAAGTTGAATAATCGGGACAAACCTGGCAAGACGAGTGTAAAGTAGCTGATTGGATAATTCCTGACATTTTTCGATAGTTGGTGGATCCTGAATGTATTGCTTATTCTTCTCGAGTGTCTGCTTGTAGTAGGTGCTTCCATGATCGGATAAAAGTTTTGAGACTTCAACCACCTTTGAACGGAACGTATTCAGCTTTGATGCCATAACACCCCTAGTCACCTACACCTAAATAGTTTCAAGTTTGAAAAGATTAAATGACTTGAAAAGACACAAATAAGATTAAATCTATCTAGCCAGTAAGAAGTATAGATCAATGAAATGAGAATGACAGCTTCCGCTAATTCTGAATATGGTTTATGATGAAAATTAAGCGACATGTTTTATCGACTTTACTAACCAATAACTGCAGGCTACTTAACCTAGTATTGTGATCATACCCCCAATCTCAGGCTCCAAGATCATATTGTTTCGTTTGTTGAGTGAAAAACAAATTATACCGTGATTAATGAGACTTGAATACAACCGAAAAAAGGGGATAATGTTACAATGTGCATACTATTATCTATATCTATAATCTATATCTATAATCTATAATAAATAATAAAGCAACAACCGCTTTTTTTTAAAAATCTCAATTGAAATATTGAAGTACCTAAAATACCCCCCTCTTTTATTCATTAATTTAAACATTAATACCTAATATACCTATTATACCCTTAATGAAATAATTTATAACATAAATCTCTTAATCCTTAAAATAACTACACTAACTCCTTTAACATCAATTACTTTTACATTCAACACAATTGCCTCCCCCACCACCCACCACCCGTCACCGCCACCCCGCGTCACTACCACCATCGCCGCCGCATTACGCGGGCATATGACTCGCATTTCAATAACAGAAGTAGCCACATTTCTCAACTAGTATCCCCTGTACAGTTCTAATATTGTCATATTATACTTCCAAATTTTGTCTCTGAATAACAATTCTAATACTGTCATATTATACTTTCAAATATTGTACCTAAACGACCATTAGCGCATTATAGTAACCGATTACCGACTAAACAGGTAAACTTGAAATAAGTGGCATAAAAATCAAATGATTATTACTGTAGAATTTATAATACATTTTTTTACGCATACAAAAAGTAGGAACGAAATCACATATCTTCTATAACTTTAATCGACTGTAATAAAAAAAAAAAAAAAGAGTAAAATTGGATATTTACCTTAAGGTTGTAAAAGTTAGTAGAGAGAATCGCAGAAGCCGTAAGTAACCAAGGGTTTTGATTTGGGCGTCAATGGTGAATTACTAGTGTCATATTTCCGCAAAACTTCCCCTTTCTTTTTCGATATATGACATTCAAGTCCCTATACTTTGTTGTCTATATTGGATGGATGTATTTACTATTTTATTTTTAGAGAAATTATCACAAATCGTCTCTGTGGTTTGCTCGATTCGCATTTTCATCCCTGTGCTTTTTTTTTCATTAGGTGTCCCTGTACTTTTCATTTTCATTGCCAGTCGTCCCTGTCACTAACAACCGTTAGTTTTCATCCGTTAAACCCCTCATGTGCAATGCACATGAGGGCATTTTCGTCCAGTTTGTAACCATAGGGACTATTTGTGATAAAACATCTTTGAGGTTTACACACTTCATCATCTTCCCCCACAATTTCGGCCACCATCCCTGACCGGCCGGTCACTGCCTGCCACCGCCGGAAAAGTCGTCGAAAGCCGAGAACCACCACCCCACTTCTCTCTCTCTCTCTCTCTCTTTCTCCCTTCTCTCTCCCGTCTCTGATTTCCGGCCACCCTTCTCTTTGACCGTTTCTGCCGGAAAGACATCACCGGAAAACTCATTTTCGAGATTTCTCCAGCGATTCTTTGACTTAGAACTCGAGGTTGGTACCAAAACGCTCAGACGGGAATTCCGAACCCTAGCCAAAAGAAACCCCCTCTTGGCAAGTGGTGGGTTGGTGGTGTTCACAGCGATTCAACCTAGGGATAAAAGGGAACCTGTTTTAGGTTTATAGAGAGAGATAACGTGAGGTGGAGGTCGAAAATGGAGGTTGTCGCTGTGGGGTGGTGGTTCTCGGCTTTCGACGACTTTTTCGGCGGTGACCGGCCGATCAGAGATGGTGGCCGAAATTGTGGGGGAAGATGATGAAGTATGTAAACCTCAAATATGTTTTATCACAAATAGTCCATGTGGTTACAAACTGGACGAAAATGCCCTTAATGCACATGAGGGGTTTAACGGATGAAAACTAACGGATGTTAGTGCCAGGGACGACTGGCAATGAAAATGAAAAGTACAGGGACACCTAATGAAAAAAAAAGCACAAGGATGAAAATGCGAATCGAGCAAACCACAGGGACGATTTGTGACAATTTCTCTTATTTTTAGTAGCATAGTTGGATTAAGTGGTTAACACCCTTGTTAGTGTTGTCTATATTGGATGGATGTATTTACTATTTTGGTAGCGGGTCCTTTTCTATCATTTAGATAGATATTGGAAGCAACAGGTTTTGACCCCGATAGATGTAAGTTTGTCTACATCTCAACCTCCCCCATACACCGTCGGGTTATTAGGACCAAAAACCCATGAAAAAGGGTATTGGATATTAAAAAAAACAAAAAACAAATTGTGGAGATTTTATATTCAAATGACACATAAAACATAATGAACTATTTTCACACTCAAATGACTCATCATACGAACCAAATGGGCTATCGACCGGTTTGACACACCATAAACATTTCGAACATCATTAATTATAAACTATACTTTTACTCTCTATTTTTTTAGTGATATATTGTAAAGTTTTTCTCAATTATACAAATTGATTATGCACAAATAAATAAATTATAATCATGTTATGGAGGTACAGTCCGACAAATGAATCAAGCATCAACCCGTTCAATGGCTAGTACGGTCTTCAAAACATTGATGCGGGGTGGGTTTTCACCCGACCATATGATTTAGTCGTAAGCAATTTTTCAAACTTTATTCTTTAAGCAATTAATAGAAACATAATTGTGTAAGCCAATAACATCATAAATAGGAAGATAAATTACAATGGCGTCGATTATAGATCCATGTGAACATAATATTACCATATAACTAAACAATAAAAAAGCCACAAACTACATATTTAAATATTAAATTCTTAAGTTAACTTCATGCTTGATTTCTTCCCGTTTCATTGATTTGGCTACATCTTCCTGAGATATTTAATCAACTTCTTGTATATGAGAGACATTATTGCAAGAACATGTTGGATTATTAGATCCATTTCTAACTGCATAAATCTCGACTTGTGGAATAAAAATTGGCTCAAATACGAAAGACGGATTATATTGATTCAACATGATACCATATATGGTACGCGGAAACATAATAGGATAAAACTCATCATACGTCTCACAAATTTTAGTTATTTAATAAAAATCAGTGATCCAATATTATAAACTTACCATTACTATCACCAATAGCATAGAGAACTCTACTCATCAATTCAGAAACCAAGTTGATATTTAAGGATGGAACCCAATTAAAAATACCAAGATCGAAAAGAATCTTATACTTTTCTTAACTTTAATCCAAAAATGTCACGATATACATGATTATAATGGATTGACAAACTATACTCCTATTGTTAGGTCAATTAATAAAGTACGATAAACAAAATTTAAAACGGTATATATATTCAACAACAAATATATAAATTTCTAACTATACATTTGTGTATTATTATTGTTTTTAAATTATCAGTGAGATTAATGATAGTAATAATTCAATTTAATTAAGTTTGGTGAGCTTGTTTAACTTGTTAGATTCCAATCGAATTAACTATATATAATCTCGAACAAACCAAACCAAACAATAATCTTTTATAAAATTAAATGCATACTACTTATCATAACTCTCAACGTTATTATCGTGCATCTTCTTTTGCTTTTAAATCAATCTATATATACTACATTGAAGGATATGAAATCCACAATCTATCAGGCGGTGATATATATATGTCAAAGTATATATGAATCTATCCGATATATAGTTTGTTATAACTGGATATTACAAAGAAAACAATAGCATCTGCATCTACCACTATAAATGTCTGCTAATAAAATTTCCATCAATGACATCCACAAACATAAATTGAAACTTTGTGGTCATATCATAGTATCAAATTCCCATAGCTTAATGAATGAATCCTAATGAATTGAAATCTTCTAGAAAATACAAACTATAATAACAGCTAAAGCAAGATAATTTGGTAAGTTGACATACTAAGATCTGCAAGTCTTTGCTTCCTACCACTACCAGGAGGTCTGCCCTTAATCTTTTTTGGGCTTTGAGTGACCGGTCCAAAAGTAGCACCAACCGAAGAAGAGAGTGCAAGTGCTAACGCCACATGTAACCCATCTCCTTTATATTTCCTAAGCCTATGTCTAATGCTTTGAGTCAGTCTCACTTGTACTAATGCCATGAGAAAAATCGGGTGATCGGTTATGTTCCATTTGGGATGATGAACCACCCATTGAACCAACAAATCTCATGCTGGTTTGATCATGTGGATGAGAAAGTAAAGCCCAGAGGGGTACATATTCATTTGAAATTATAACACCAGAAAGAATCTTCATCCCCCCCGGTCACTTGGGCTACCAATATATGATGACTCGGAACAATCTTGAACTGCCGTTCTTCTGGAAGATGACTGATTTAGTCTATATAGCAGAAGTATGTCAACAGTTACATCTTGATGTAGCTGTTTGACCATCATACATAACCATATGCATCCTCAGATTCTCCTTCCAAATTTGTTTGGCCTTTGGATCCAAATTAGGCTTCAAAAGCTAAAGCCTCATGAAGCGTTAGAACCTGCTTCCACACAAAGCCTTCCCTTCAAACGTTACACGATAGCCCTCACCAACTAACTGAGGTTTCTTCTCAAATCCCTTGGATACACCAATTAACATATTGGTCGTCAGAGTCCTCAATAGACGAAAAAAGAATAATTTAAGCCTGACATGTGTAAAATCAACACTTGAATGTCAAAAGAACGAAAGAAGGATACAAAATCTTTTACACCTAAAGTCTACGTTGTCACCAAATATTATATAATGAATGGAACCTAATTGTGATACCCTCTAATAATAATAGTACTTTATTATATCCCAAGTTTCATGACACAAATCCAAAGAGCAGTTTCTTATAAGCTGAAATTCAACCCATTTTTATGGACCAATTTGGGCTATACTCTCCCTAACTGGTCAAATCAATAAAGTTGGAAAATTACCAAAGATGGGTCAAAGAATAAAGTTATAACTATTGCGAAAGATGGACATGGGTCAAACAAATGGAGTTCAAATAATTAGCTAAAATTGACATGGGAAATGTAGAGAGTTTTCATATAATTAGCTAAACTGGACCTGGGACAAATACTCGAATGGTAAAAAGTCACCCAAAGTGAAACTTTAAACCTCAAACCTCCTGAATCACTCTTTATGTAGGATTAATATTATTAATATGGTTTCTTAATCATACTCAAGACATTAAAGTCTTTGATATCCAAAAGGAAAAATGGGCCAATAACTGTTTCGTTGAACCCATGTCATCTTTCCTAACACACATAAAATTCTACCCATTTCATTACCCAACCCGCATGATACCTCGCTGCCATCATTAGTGGTAACCTATTCAAATCCATAATAGTACTTCGAAACTTTCCATGATAGATGGGCATACAATTACAAACATATTTCAAACTAACGTACTGGAAACACATTTTACTGGTCCAATAACTCATCTAGGTAATATGAGAGGTTAGTTATCACACGTTCCGTACTTGTTATCAAAGATCTTAATATAGCTAATAAAAGTGCATCTCAGGATGCGATTTCTATAGTCACTAAATGCAAAAGAAGACATAAATAATCCATAAATATGACCTCTTCAAAATCCTTTAATTGGTTCGTGTCACCAAAGTATATATTTGATGCATAAAACTTCCTAGATCATTCTATTTGAAAGTATATATTATTGTTAAAAAAAATATAATAATATTTATAATCACAATTGACACACTGATTACTAAATAAAAACTTAGTGTATTGTAAAAAAAGTATTTCTGGTTACGGACTTGACCCAACCTATCACTATTTGTACCAAAAAGGCATACATGTTTTGACATGTTACCCAACCAGCCCATTTTTCAACCTCAACTAAATTGATTTAGAGTTTAATTAGAAAGTGTGATAAGGTCAGCAGGATTGACCTATCACCGATAAAGAACAACAATCTCTCCAAAAGTGCCTCTGAATGATGAACCTGAAGATGTGAGTTCTAGTACCTTGGAACCAGAAAAATTGTCAATATGAACCTACCTTGTTGAGCTGACTTCTTTTTGAATTATTTTGTATAAGAAACGATGCAACCTGAACAATACAATGGGTAAAACGGTAGTTTTTATTTAGTCTGATCTGGAATAAGATTTTGTGTAGAACCAAAAAAGTTATTTTTTAGATATACTAAAATCTGAAACATCAAATAGTTACAGATAACACTGGAAAAAAGGAATGTGCAAGTGTTAGTCAACCTCCTTGTGAGGTTAAAAATCTCTGTCAGATGACATGAATCCACAAATGTCAGAACCATTGAAACTGTAGATTGACGGCATAGTGATTTAAAAATTCTGAGTTCAAGTTGTTGTGAAGAGTCAAAGGTGAGTTATGGGATGGCCATAAATGGTGGAAACTATTGAAGGCCAAACTTAGAGATGGCTGTCTCACCACATTTACATATAAATAGTCGCTATGGAATATATTTTTTTTCAAATGGGTTAAGCTAAAACTTTTTAAGTAAAATAAAAACAGTAGAAATGGAAGAGCAGGTCAAAAGTTGTCAAAAATGTATGAACATGCGAAAACCTCATATATCACTTTATTTAAAAGTTAGTTAGATTATTATTGTAATAATATAGTTTTATAATGATATTTAAAAGCTTTATCATTTTTAAATGTAAGCAAGAACAAAATGATCTTGCTTATAATCAATCCTACGTTGAACCATTTTGACCCGCACGAAAAATACCACATTTGACCCGTTACTAATTCTTCCCAATTTGCCACCTATAGCCAAACTCAAAACAATTTTGCAGTAAGTGCGTACCTCATCCTCGTCTCTAACATAAACCTGGAATTTGACATGTTTACTCAGTATACTTTTTAGCTAAATCATTTCAAAAGATATCTTAAGAGTAGAATTTGTTATCAAGATTATGTATATTTTTAAATTAAAGCATATGTCATCATGATATGAAAGAGAGGAAAAAATAGATTTAGCTGCAGTAAAAATTTGTTTTGGTTTCATGTTTTAAGGTCTGGTGACGGAAGTTTCAGGAGGAACGTAGCGAAGCCAAATACATGTAGTTTATTACCTTCAATTGTAATTATGCACCATAAGAATTTTGATTGGCAAAGTGACACAACAAAAATGGCACTAAATATGTGTAAATTTTCCAACTTATTTTCTTGTAGGTCTTGTCATTGGCTCAGGATACAGCAAGTGCATTGAGAAAGGCTCGTTGTTCTCACTTGAAATGTAAATGAGGAAAAACATGAAATCTAAGCGTAGTCATGGCTGCAAAACCATATGAAGCTTACGGGCCTTTTCCGGAGTTGGTATTTTTTTTAGAACATGTTGGAGTTGGTATTTGAGACACCACTTCCGGGCCTTTCAAAGTCTAGCTCGACGACGCAACATCCAATGCTTCTTCAACACTTTCAGGCAAGATGGCGAGCACAGTTGAAACTTTCATACTTCCCAAATTGGTAGGCTTCACCTCAGTTGTGTGTCTGGTGTCAGGGATGACAGACACATGGGAAGGGCTGAGTCGTCATCACCTGTATCCTGTAACACACCACATCCCATTTCTATCCCATGTCAATAGCCCCGCTTCAGTGATTGCACACATAAAGTAATAAACAACACAGAGAACGGACACCTCGCTTGCCCCATTCATGAGCCGCAGTCTCATCAAAAAACACAATCATGGTATGGGCAGGTTTGTCCTTCACATTAAGCAGTATCCTGAACATGGTGAGTGGTGACTCGTGGCGGGTTAAAAATCTAAAAACCATTTACATAATATCTGTCTACAAACCATTTGCATAATTTCATAGTATACCAGCCTGTGTCATACCAACCACTATCGAAATTAGTCTTAGATTAGTCTAGGATATAATAATGCATATGATAAGACAAATTTAAAAAATTAAAAAAGGATAATAAGATTTGCATCAAAGGGTTTACTTCTCTTGCATTGATTATCATGATGTAAGAGGCATAAAGGGTGAATTCGTGGTAAGCTACCCTATAAAAGCTTCAATCATCTTCTCAAGTTCACATTGGCAGCTTCATTTTCGAAGCCTGGTGAGGAAGTTCATGTAAATAAATCAAAGACAGCTTATAACAGAAAGAAGTCACTAAAGGTCAATAACACTATATACCGGGATGCTCAACCCAAAAAATCTCACTAACTTACGTTATATCCCTTGACGTCACCATTTAACTGCTGTACTTCATATTCTATAACAGGCACGGCTAATTAGAAAATGCAAGCATTGCTTACTGCTGATCTAAGTCTGGTTGTATGCTACTAATATACTGGCTTTAGTTAATGTGGTCAGAAGTTGCATTTTGTTTGTAGCATAGAAGCGTGTCCAGTGTATTGATGTTTGTATACAAACTATAGATAATCAAATTGCAAGCTAATCAAGTAAAAACTCACATGAAGCCTATTTGTCTTCTATTAATGACACTACTTTGGAGGTTTTATACATCTTAGTTAAACATGCCAGTTGCAATATGAACATGTCGATTTAGGTCACATGAATAAAACAAAAAAAAATATATTAGCTGGTCAAGTGGGCAGAGCAAGTAAAAACTCGCATGCAGCATATCTATAATGCATAGAAAATCATTTTAACTTAAACCAGTTAACCAATTTGACTCATATTCTTTTTGGCTAAAGCTTAACCCATTTGACCTGCTAAAGATAAAATGTATGTGGCTCAAATCAACCCGGTCTGACGTAGATATCCAGAAAATATAAATAAGAGATTACTCACAAAGTCAACTGCCGGTTGCTAACATGAGTTCTTCAATGTATCATAGCTTTGTTTTAACAAAATACGTGTAAATACCTTTCCAGTAGGAGTAATTGGTTTAATTAGTAGACCCTTGTCGCGAAATTTGATATTCAAAGCACCCTCTATGGAATCAAAGTTGGCACTCCATAGTATGCTATCTCGAACATTGTTAGGCAGTGTTGCACACCCTCCCATCTCCATGAAATCAAAATCCACCTCGATCCTGACCCATTTCATGAAATAATTAGCAGCTTGTATTCCACCTTCAACAATCAACATAATAAACCCCAATTAATGCTTCAACATCAGCCGGTGTCTTACTGGATAGGACAAGGTAAGAACTTGAATCACCCTCGTCAATTTCACCATCCTTAATGTCCACATCATAAACAGGTAGACTCGGCCCATCTACATGGAGCAAATCTATCCGCTTGGAAATAGGATAGAAGTAATAATTATATATTAAAAAAAGAATAATCAAAAACCTTTCCCATCAAGTTTTCAAACCGACTTTTGTGCCTCATCTGCATACTTACTCTTTTAAATTGTGAATCCCCTCGAATCCCTAGTCTTATTAACATCCACAATTCTATATAATCAAAACTTAATTAAAAAAAAAAATTATGATTTAATTTCTTAGGTTTATTATTTCACAATAAATTAGTTGTATGTTATAATGTTAAAAAAGATATATCATATAGGTTTTTTTTTTGTTAAACAAAATCTATTTAAAAAAAAGTAAAATATAATAACAAAATCAATTGTTTCTGGAAAAAAAAAACATATTTTTTCAACATCAAATTCACCCAAAATCTCAATTAATATAATCACCAAAAACAATAATAGTAAAGAAGTTACCTTAAGCATGATCCCTGTTATTCAAATGCAAAACATAATTCGTTTTTGATGCCTCTGATCATTCCACATCTTAATTCATAATTTGGGGAAGGAAGGAGACACGGTATGGAAGAGAGAAAGGGAAATGGAAATTCTGAAACGGTCGGAACAAAAATTATGGATGAAGGGTAGTAGGTAAGGGGCTACCCAATGCCCACCACTCATCCCCAAGGACTAGTCCCTGTCAGCGCCACATCAGCAAAAAACACTCCAAGGACTAATCCCCCCAAAATGCACCCAATGCACTCATCCCTCAAAGACTAGTCTTGGACCCACTAATTTTTTTGTCTTCTTCTTTGTATATAGGATTAAAAAAAAAAAAAAAAAAATTCCCAAACACTCGTCCCTGCAGGAACGAGCCACCCGGACGAGACCCCCGAACGAACCAGGGACGAGTCCCACCCAACGGTGTGGACTCGTCCCTGGAGGGCGGACGAGCAGCCACACGAGGGCGCTGGGTACGCTCTAAGAAGACTGCTAACTGCCTTTTGGTAGTAACTGCAGGTGTAATAAATTTTGGGGATGCCACATTGGATTTGAGGGTGTTTTTTTCTTTGATTAGAGATGCCACAAAGGCTGTTTTTAAAACAGCCTGTACCCTTATTTATAAAGAGTTAAGATGGCTTCACAAATGAGAACATGACACAATGGAATACTATATGTAAACATTTTTCATTGAATCAAATAACAGAACTTGTCTTTCTTTGTTACTCCATCTATCAGATCCCTTTCGAGACTAAAATGGTATTTTCAAAGAACTTGAGTAACCAATCAAACTCAATTGACAAATTTGGCAAAATTCAAATATTAACTGTATAGAAATTCCTTATAAACTGCATTAACCAATGTCATATATTAGTACAATACCTTGAAGTACAGCATTCCAAGATGCACTCAGCATTTAGAGAAGCTCTTGTGCTTTACCAACTAAAGCCATCTTAGTAACTATGCTTATCAGATGATATAATTCCCGATAAGCTATTAATAAAAATAAAACCTAGCGAAATACAAAGTTTGTATAGATGGAATCTAAAATTTTCAAGAGAAAAAAACTTAAACCTCTGCATATTCAGTTGTCACTATTTTGAGTGTCATTGTTATAGTAATTACTAATGTCTCTACCTCCTTAGAAAATGGAAGCATTCCTGCAACACAAGCATTGATTGCATCTTTATTATAATTTACAAAACTATTGTTAATCTCATTATTTGAGTCAACTTACATCTCATTAGTAAACCCTAAGCAATATGATCTTTACAAAACTTAATAGCAACATTGTACCTAAAGCAGTACCGCAAAATATCAGTTATAGCGTAAACATGGAAATAGGAGCTAATAACTCATGGAATCACTCGTGAAAGTGATGCATAAAGTTCAAATAACCAGAGAATTACTTAAAGTGGCTTTGGCACTTTCGACAGTAACTTTATAATCAGTGGCATCACGGGTAAAAAGACCAAGTTCATAATACTTGATGTCGAGATCTAAGAAGAAAAGATGAGTTGCAAGAAATAAGCACTAAATATCAAATATTAACAACCTTCGAATAATATAGATTCTTTTAATATAGATAACACAAGATGCGATATATGATAAACCGTATCAGATTACATATAGTGTAATAAAGAACACACGAAGAGAGCGTGTTTTGAATAAGCTGATTGAAAGTATCTCACAAGATTTTAAACCTTGAGCCTCATTCTCGAGGTTATATAAGTTTGAACTTCTTGTTGGATTCTGAGCTTTTGTAGTGACAAAGCCACTGTTTTGATTCTGCAAAAAAAAAAGAAAAAAAAAACACTCATACTCCGCGCAAATGTATATGACAAAACAGAATATAATCTGTTCAAGCCAGCCTGGCCCAATTAAAACCCGCACCAAAAACATGATGTTTTGACCCCTAAGCCAACCCATCATATTCGTTTATCTTGCGACGTTACCTAAACTTACCTAAGTTAGTTGAAGTTTAAGCTTTTGCCAATCTCAACATCCATTAGTAAAATGCCAAATCATCTTCATAAATTAGAATCCACATGCCTGATAAAGCTAATGCTTTTGATGTTCTATATATAGCACCTGTTAAGATAAACATCATATCATGGATGCATTTACCCAAAGTCAAGACTGCTTTGCAACTTCAAGTTGTTATAACTAATTTGTATGAATGTGCAGCTTCATATATTTTAAATGTAAGAAATCTGAAAAATCATATCATAGACCAGATCTGACAAACACACTTTGTGAGTAGCTATACAAATCATACCGTTCTTCCTGGTGCATCTTCTTGCTATCAGAGTGACATCTTCTTGTTATGTTGACATTGCATAGAAGGGTTAGCCACGAGCTTGACTGCAATAGTCAATCTCTTTATCTGTTCAGTTGAAAGCCCATTACTCCCGGTAATCTCGCAAGTGATTCCCTAAAGTGGAACCAACTCCATTACCACCTCAACAAACATCTACACATGATAAAACATAACATCAAATATCCTACTTATATCATCACATACACTGTACTTTATTCTTAAATATCATTAAATTTCACCAGACGGGTTGCTCAAGCAACTTCAAGAGGTAATTGAAGCCATGCAAAATATTTTTAGGATACA
The DNA here is from genome assembly GCA_034093135.1 of Erigeron breviscapus. Classification (NCBI taxonomy): domain Eukaryota; kingdom Viridiplantae; phylum Streptophyta; class Magnoliopsida; order Asterales; family Asteraceae; genus Erigeron; species Erigeron breviscapus. The sequence goes on along the minus strand of CM067167.1, from coordinate 151,234,274 downwards.
TAGACCGTAACAGTGAGAGACGTCATTTGTATGCTAACAGTAAGAGGCGTTATTTCCCAATTTGTGGGAACAAATAAGTGATCTCCCAATTTGGTGGGAGTTGACAAAGAATAACACTTATTAGAGTTAAAAAATAAGATCCAATAAACTTGTAACAGAGTAACAAATAAGATCTTATATGACTAACTTGTAACGGAGTGATCAATTAAAACATACAAAGTAAATTTGAAAGCAAACCTGGACCCAAAGAAACCAATGACGGGGCTGAAAAAGTGAGAAATGTGCAAGATGATACAACACAAAAATACTTAAGATCAATGTCTATCCGGCCAAAGAAACCTAGCTAAACGGGAGAACTCTACAAAGAAACTGAAGATCAAGTGCTTTTCAGAGCATTTGTTCTTTACCAACTATGTTTTCAAGCCAATGTCGCTGTTGGTTGTCCTGGTTCATCTGTTTTAATTCGTTGACGACCTTTTCTTGGTAAGATACTAACTCAAACTTCAGCTTCGTTTTCCCTAAACAAACATAATGAAGTTGAGGAACGGTCAAAAGATGCACAACCAAAGGAACTTCATGAAAAAGGAAAGAAAGACACAAATTGGACAAAAACAAACAAAAGCACAGCTTGAGAAATATATATATATATATATATAAAGAGTATTACCTTTGATGCTTTTCCATTAACATTCTTGGACAAGCATCACAAAGCCCATCATACTACAATTATATTCTTTTCCAGTAACGACTTGAAACTGCAAAAATCATAGATTAAAAAAACATGGATTAAAACCTTTATCAGGTGAAGGCATGGGAAAAACTATATGCGCGGTGGAATTCTACATGTCATGTATCAAAAAGAGCATCACAAACAATTAAATTAAATTCAACCTGAAATACATGGTCTACTATGGATATTTCGATCTTAATTAGTAAAATCCAGTATAACCCATTTACTTGTTATGATATGACATTACTTGAAAATATACCATTACAACAACTATTAAAAATGATATTACCGTATTACGATACAATCATATATTACTAAATGTGAACTTATACATCTGAAAACCATCCTTTTAACCTTAACTATAAATTATCATAATGTAGTTTATCTTCCGATTCAATGTTTGTATCTTCGGTTCAAGCAATGTCAAGATTTATGTTCTAGTTTTGAAAGTTTTCCCCATCGTTTTAGTTCTGTTATTGGCAGTCGTTACTATGATTACCCCAACGGGTTATACATCATAATGGCAACTACTTTCACTGTTTCCCTCTTTATTCACAGGCAGATTAGGTGTCTGGGATTGTTATTAAGCGGTCGGGGGAGGGGGATCGGGTTTTTTTAGACATCTCCAAACCTAAAATAGCTACCAAATTATCATTAAACACCTTGCAAATTACATTCCAACCATGAACATCTTGCAAAATTACTATATATATTACACATTCTACGCTTCATCTTTTAGAAACAACCACTACGTTCATCTTTTGGAAATCAAAACTAAAACCCTTAAATCAAAAAAATAAGCATAATATAATACATCATTACATCCTATCACTATTTAACTCAATATCTACCAAAAACTAATATATCTACACGTAATGCAGTTTTAAAATACGTAAATTACGTATATATAAACATAAACTCATAAGTGATTATTGGTGACGATATACTCAAGTGCATCAGGCCAAATGCAACAACTAATTGGTTGAGAAATTATATCAAACACTTGGTGTTCATGAGAAAAAAGTGAGTTGGTGATAAAGCTTATATTTTCCAGTTTATGAAGTCAAGTTTTCAAAAAGCCGAGTAAACCAAAAGACCATAAACATGATATAAGTATATCCAGAAGTTAAAAGGAAAACACAATCAGGCATTTTATCAAACACGAAAAGTGATGTATGAAATATCTTTCGACCAACATCTGCACTTTAATACAATAATCTTATTAAAGTACCCTTTTTTATATTAACTATGCAAATTTAGCAGCAATTTCAATCAATATAATAAAATCAACACATCGCATGAAACTCTATATCAATGAAAAATCAGTCAAATAATAATAATAAAAAATAAATAAATAACAACGAACCTGGTGTCACGATTTCCATAATCAACATTGATTATGTGCGTCGCCTATGTTATTAACATCTCCATATAGAGGTTGCTTCCATAGCCGCAAAATTCTAACCGTTATTGTACATGGCTTATTATTTGGAGTCAGATTTCTAATTGAAACATGGTTTAGCGAAGCCATGCTAATTGGTATGTTATGTGTTTATGTTTTGAAATGTGTTTTTGTTTTGAAATGCCTTAAAACTGAATGGAAGTGGCCTTATATAGACATATACACGTAACTAAGTAACTGCCACAGCAATACACGAACGGTTACACTTTCAAATTTTCGAAAACTTTCACCTCTTAAAAGAAACCGATCCATCAAGTTCCTATCTACTTGCCATGTTGAAAATTTTGGGCTTTCTTGCATTCTAAAGCATGTCACATAGGCAATAACTAACATTTTTTGAAGTGACATTTATATTATGTAGGGTTAAATCTAAAGTATATACTCGGTAATATTTATGTTTTTACATTATATATATTTTATTAAAAAAAAGATTTGGTTGTTCGGGTCCGGTCTAACCGGTTGAACCAACGGGTTTAATAGCCAATCCGATTACAGGAACACCGACTCATCGAGTACAAGTTTCCTTTTGCGTGTATACTATACGCTTTATATATGTCACGTACTCACGTTGTTCTTTTAACTTTGTCTATTATTAATTAGAAGAATAAAAGAAATTAAAAAAAAAAATGGCGAAAACATTCTATGGGAAACGAGCCCCTTCAGTACGTAAACCCAAAGTAGATGACGATACTAACGTCAACGTCGTCGATGATCATTCAAAGACCGTCGTCGTCGCCAGTGACAATCTTACCAATGAAGTCAACGACGATAAATACAGTACGTAACTATATATATCTATGTAGATATTCTTCCCATTATTTATTTTATATGTATATTTAGGGTTTTATTTTATTTTATTTGTTTCTTGTGTTGTGATCACTTCACTTAATCGTATATATGGTTTTATATATATCTATTAAGATTAAGATGATGATATGATAGGTAGTAAGTGGGTTTTGAAGCTTGCATGATAATCGATCGAATGTAATGACGGATAATAATCATATTTATATACACTCGATCATGGTATGCAGACGACAAGGTTCAAAAAATACCAATGTACGTGTATGTGCTTGTTTTTGAGCACTCACAAGGCCCTTGTTATCCACTCATCGCTCGCTGAGCAAAATCACTAGGGCTAAACTCGTTATATTGGCTCGTTATGAGGCCATTCATTATTCTAATAACTAGTGAAGGCAAAGGTTCTTTTTGTTTTTATTCGAGATTTGGTGGATCCCAGACTAGTGATGGATTAGTTATGTATTGGGGGTGTTGTAAGGAATTAGTTATGGTGGGAGGTGATTTTTTAGATGTGGCATTGACACGGACTAGTTATGGGTTAATAATGAATGAGACACTAACTACAGCTAGATGATCACAACAAAGTAGAAATTGAAGATTTTTTGGAGTTCGTTTGGTAATTTGGACAAAACTAAAAGATTTATATTAACGTTATATAGATTTACTAGTCTTGAGTCTTGACCCATTTGTAGTTATAGTGGTTACGAAGGATGGCATGGTAACCCATAACCGTAACCATATGGTGTCAGCTAGCGACATAAGGTTAGAGGGGGAGAAAGTGTGGCGTCTGTACGTAATTTTTGGATGGGTATTATGTAGGTGTTTTGTGTCTATTATTACTTTATACAGTATAAGGGGGTGTTTGGTCATAAGTCTGAGATGAGATTAATGATCTAAATCTCACACCTCATCTCCTTACTTTTGGACCAATGAGCTCAACACTATGTATCTTAAGTGTGCATAAGTTAAGTTGGACCTCAGCCAAATGGTCAAGGGTTCAAGTCCTATTGTGAACAAATGTTTAGTTAGGGTGTGTGTGAGTTTGCGAATTTTAATAAGTTTATAAAAGTTATGATATAAGACAATGGGTGGATGGCTAGGAATCAGATTTATAAAGCCAGGGGTCTTTGTGAGTCTAAGATTATGTTAGGTTCTCTAATTTTATCTTCTAAATCCATACGGCATTTATATGAACTAACATCTTTTAGTGGGAGTGATACCCATTCCTCACCCCATATACTATATACCAATGTAATTAGAACCCGTGAAGGACAAATATATTCTTGCCACCTGAGAAATAAGAATAATCCTTGATACTGGCTCGATTTTTGCAGGTTCAATTTTCTGCTGTTGACCCGATTTATGCTTAGGTTTTCAGTTTCTTTACAGCTTGTGCTCAAGTGAATATTTCTCAAAAAAGATCGATGCTTTTAAGTTGTTTTCCGTGTGTGTTGTAGAGTATTGAAAGCTTGCTGATTGGCAAGTAGTTCAATCGCGTTCATTTTTAGAGCTACTTTTCTAATGCTCACTTTCTTTTCAAATAAACTAATTTGTATTAAGTTTGAGGTTCTTAAAAATTGATAGTTCTTTTTTATGGAGATGATACAGAAATACAAAATTGTCAGTCAAGTTTCCAGTGAACTGAAAGTTGAATGAAATACATAATAGGGAAGTTGAAACTACCAAGCCTGTTGTGTGAATTTTAAAGGAGCTAATTGCATGAAATATGATATTGTAGACTGTAGAGTTTCCCTTGTTTCTTTCATATATGTATCAATATAAATTGATTAAGTATGTTATCTTTCCCTATTTCTGTTTCTCAATAGGTTAAAATGTTTAAGATTTTAAGTGTCGTTTATGTTTCCTTCTACAGAGATATTTGTCGAATCATTCACCGGAAAGACCATCTCTTTGAAAGTTAAACGCTCAGATACCGTTGGCAATGTGAAAGTCAAGATCCAACGTAAGGAAGATATTCCCATTGACCAGCAGGCGCTGATCTTTGACAAAGAGATTCTTGAGGACATCAATACTCTTGCGAACTTCTCCATCAAGAAGAAATCCACCTTGACACTATTGCGTAAATCAAGTAGCTTGATCCAGATACATGTCACGACTCCCAAAGGACAGACCCACTCTCTGGAAGTCAGACCCTCAGATACCATCCACATCGTGAAAGCCAAGGTTCCTGGTTTTCCCCCTGAGGACCAGGAACTGATATTTAACAAAATGGTCCTCGAGGATAGTGGTACCATTGCCGACTACAACATCAAAACGGACTCCGCCCTTACACTTATGCTTAAATCAAATGGATGGATGGAAATATTCATCAAAACGCTCACTGGAATGACCATCTCTTCATTCTTCAAACCCACAAGCACCATTCATGACGTGAAATCAGATATCCAGGTTCAGGTAGGTGTTCCCCCTGCTGAGCAGGCACTGATCTTTAATGAAATGGTTCTCGAAGACAGTGGTACCCTTGCCGATTTCCAAATCAAGAAGAAATCCACCCTTACACTTATGCGTAAATCAATTAGCAGATTCAATTAGCAGATTCAATTAGCAGATTCAATTAGCAGATTCAATTAGCAGATTCAATTAGCAGATTCAATTAGCAGATTCAATTAGCAGATTCAATTAGCAGATTCAATTAGCAGATTCAATTAGCAGATTCAATTAGCAGATTCAATTAGCAGATTCAATTAGCAGATTCAATTAGCAGATTCAATTAGCAGATTCAATTAGCAGATTCAATTAGCAGATTCAATTAGCAGATTCAATTAGCAGATTCAATTAGCAGATTCAATTAGCAGATTCAATTAGCAGATTCAATTAGCAGATTCAATTAGCAGATTCAATTAGCAGATTCAATTAGCAGATTCAATTAGCAGATTCAATTAGCAGATTCAATTAGCAGATTCAATTAGCAGATTCAATTAGCAGATTCAATTAGCAGATTCAATTAGCAGATTCAATTAGCAGATTCAATTAGCAGATTCAATTAGCAGATTCAATTAGCAGATTCAATTAGCAGATTCAATTAGCAGATTCAATTAGCAGATTCAATTAGCAGATTCAATTAGCAGATTCAATTAGCAGATTCAATTAGCAGATTCAATTAGCAGATTCAATTAGCAGATTCAATTAGCAGATTCAATTAGCAGATTCAATTAGCAGATTCAATTAGCAGATTCAATTAGCAGATTCAATTAGCAGATTCAATTAGCAGATTCAATTAGCAGATTCAATTAGCAGATTCAATTAGCAGATTCAATTAGCAGATTCAATTAGCAGATTCAATTAGCAGATTCAATTAGCAGATTCAATTAGCAGATTCAATTAGCAGATTCAATTAGCAGATTCAATTAGCAGATTCAATTAGCAGATTCAATTAGCAGATTCAATTAGCAGATTCAATTAGCAGATTCAATTAGCAGATTCAATTAGCAGATTCAATTAGCAGATTCAATTAGCAGATTCAATTAGCAGATTCAATTAGCAGATTCAATTAGCAGATTCAATTAGCAGATTCAATTAGCAGATTCAATTAGCAGATTCAATTAGCAGATTCAATTAGCAGATTCAATTAGCAGATTCAATTAGCAGATTCAATTAGCAGATTCAATTAGCAGATTCAATTAGCAGATTCAATTAGCAGATTCAATTAGCAGATTCAATTAGCAGATTCAATTAGCAGATTCAATTAGCAGATTCAATTAGCAGATTCAATTAGCAGATTCAATTAGCAGATTCAATTAGCAGATTCAATTAGCAGATTCAATTAGCAGATTCAATTAGCAGATTCAATTAGCAGATTCAATTAGCAGATTCAATTAGCAGATTCAATTAGCAGATTCAATTAGCAGATTCAATTAGCAGATTCAATTAGCAGATTCAATTAGCAGATTCAATTAGCAGATTCAATTAGCAGATTCAATTAGCAGATTCAATTAGCAGATTCAATTAGCAGATTCAATTAGCAGATTCAATTAGCAGATTCAATTAGCAGATTCAATTAGCAGATTCAATTAGCAGATTCAATTAGCAGATTCAATTAGCAGATTCAATTAGCAGATTCAATTAGCAGATTCAATTAGCAGATTCAATTAGCAGATTCAATTAGCAGATTCAATTAGCAGATTCAATTAGCAGATTCAATTAGCAGATTCAATTAGCAGATTCAATTAGCAGATATAATTGTGCCTCGTGATGATTATTGGGTTGATCCAAAATAAAGCAGATTCAATTAGCAGATTCAATTTGATCCATGGATGGTCAGAATTTGAAGGTAACAACGTTTCTCCAACCAGGATTCCTGACTATGAACCATAAAAGCATTTCAGGATTATTAATCTCTGAAAGTCCCAAGTTTGCAACGATTATGTAATTAAACAACTAATGTAAATTACACTAAGAAAGCAAGACAAGAAAGTAAACACGTTTAATCATAAGTAGTATCAATTAAACGGTGAATACATGGTTGGTTTACAAAGAAAGAAAGAAAGAAAGAAATATTGTTAAGTTTTTGCACACACGAAAACTTAACAATTATACAATTCTACAATGAGAGAAAAAAAACACACTAAGTGACTATTGTAGAATGAACCAACAACTTTGCGGCTAGGTCAAGTGATGCTTTATATAGGGGAGAAAAGGCATCACATGACAACCCAATAGATGTTGACACATGAAGGTTGTCAACTATCTATTGGTGTGTAAGACTGGTCTTCAGACATCTTTGTTTGCCATCTTGTTTCTTTCCCAAAACGGCATGAAAGAGAAACACCTTAGTACCATTTTGGTACAAGGTCACATGGCTCTATCTTGATCTTGCAACACGTGTCCTTGGGACCAGTCTTCTTATCTTCATTTTCCCACCTATATTTGACTTACAACATATGACGGTGAGTCATTGAACTTATCCTTTAACTCGAAGATAATAATGATAGCTGAAGGCTCGCTGAGGCTGTCAGCGACTACTTGACTTAGCAAGTAATCTTCAGCGAATCCATGACTCAACAATCTCCCCCTATTCGCTGAGGAGACTTAGCTGAGTATAAGTTACTTTTTAGAAGTACAATAGATAGAAATGAAGGAATGCTGATCTTATTTATTTGACAAACAACTTTACAATAAAAACAGCATTACAAAGGTTACAAGTCTCCTTAATCCCATTGCGACTCTTGCTTGGCCTCGATGAAAGCTCTGTCTTGTTGTCTTTCAGGCTTCAGCAGCTCTTGATCAATTAGTTTTATAAATTCGGGATTGTTGGACGACTGAGCACAATACTTTCTTATTTTCAAAAGAAAAGTAGAGGGGGCAATTCCAATTTCATTGGTCCTGAAGAAGAGTTCATGACCATGGACATTGCAAAAGCAGAAACCTCTCAGCTTGTCATCATAAGCTCCATCCATAAAGAGGGTCCTGGAAGGCATTCTTAGATTCAGCAGAGGCTCCTCATCTATATCAGTCTTTGGAACAGCTCTGAGAATGAAGGGACGCTGAGACATCACTTGACCAGAAGCTATTCTCTTCACACCACTTCTTGGTTGCTGAGGAGGAGGAGGAGGATATGGATGTCTTGCAGCGCTGAGCAGAGAGTCTTTGACTTTGTATTTTTGTTCCATTTTGCGAATATGTTTTATCTGCTCACCTGCCATCTTGATCAGCGGTTCATAACTTACAGCTGTCTTGTCCTTGATCAGCTTGTAAATTTCGATCCATTCAGTTGGCCCAAGTGTATCCTTAGTAACATTTTTCAGCGTATATAACTTGGGCACTCCTTTTCTTTGTAGGGAAATATTCATCCCTTGTTGGGTTAGCGAGACCCTGACCGACATGATCTCTTCTTTCCTTTGCCTTACCTCTCTTGATTCAAGATAGGTCGCCTGACCTTCTTCAAAAGTTTTCATTCTTTTGGCAAAGAACTTTTCTTCATTCTTTTTCAAGACTGCCAATCCACCAGATTGCTGAGCCAACCTCTTTGTCTCATCATCAGCATCTTTAAGTTCATCACCAACAATTTGCTCACTTATAAACTTCTGAGACAGCTCCTCTTCTTTTTTCTTACTTAACCGTTCATGTTGACGAACAACTTCCTCAGGAGACAGTTCAGCAGTAGAAGTTGTGGATTTGGGAAAGGCTCCAAACATTAACTTTTCTTGTTGTTCCCTTGCTGAAGTGGGAACTTTTGGTGGCTTGCTTTGAGTAACCACTGCTGCTTTACCCTTATCAGCATATCTCTTTTCAAGGGCAGCGTGGAACTCAGCAGTTGGCTTGAAGATAGAAACATTTATTGGTTTTGCTGGCACATTCTCAGCAACAACCTTCTCAGCTGCCGGTTCAATAACCTTCTCAGCTTCTTTAGAGACATTCAAGGTTTGCTCCCCCTCAACATTAGCTGCCGGTTTACTAACCTTCTCAGCATTGCCAGTTTCAGTGGGGGGGAACTTGGGGAGCATTTTCAACATTTACATTCACAGCTGCCGGTTCTACAACCTTCTCAGCTGGCTTGGATTTTTGTGTTGGGTCCTCAGCATTTTTCTCCCCCTTGGAAGCAGCTGAGGTACGAGCTACTTCCACATTACCCTTTTTGAGGAGGCCCAACATTTCACCCATCATTCCTTTAAGACCAACAACCTCCTCTTCAAGTTTCTTTGTCCTGGTGACAGATTCATCAAGTAGCTTCTTGTCAACAGCAACTTGAAAAGGAGTTTGAGAGAAAAGTTTGTTCTTGAGAGAATTGAGTTCTTGAGTGATGGAAGTGTGGAAATCATCTTGAGATGTAGAAGAGAAAGAAATTTTATTGTAGAGTTGGCGAAGATGGGCGGTGAAGAGAATGTTTGTTTGGGAGAGTTCAAGAAGTGTTGGCACAACTTCTTTAAGAGCTGACTCAGAAACTTCATTTTTCAGCTTGTCCAATGAGACAGAGATGGCAGAATTAGAGGTGCTGACCATCTTCATGCTTGCATTCAGCAAGGTTTGATTTCTTCTAAACAACTGCTCATTTGACTTTGTGTGGATGACTTGATTCTTGGTGATCCCAAACACCATACCTTTGAGCTCAGCTAGCTCATCAGTCAAGTCAACATTTCCAGCTATGAACTTTAGAAAGTTTTCATGAGCCTCAATATGAACCTGAGCTACTTGGTCTACCAGCCAAGCATACAAGTATCCATGTCTATTCCCTTGACTTTGGCAGATTTGCACCCTTCTCAACAATTCTTGTAGCTGACGAGTTTCAACATAATCCAGGCCAGGTACATTGACAGCAGTAAAAGCAGTGGTGAGTTCTTCATCAGCAGAAGGGACGTTGAGATCCTTTAAAGAGACAGGATACTTAGAGCAAGGAACCCTGAAAAAATCTGGGTGGTGCAATGGTGGCACTTCCATTATTATTTCATCATCAACTTCTTCACCTCAACATAAACAGCTGGCCTTATTCTTTGAAGGTGACATAATTCCACCCTTCGCTGAAGCTCAGCATCATTCACTTCAGGCACATAGTCTCCATAAAAACCAACTTGTTCATGAGAAGTTGTGGGTCTTTGAGAGTAGCATGGTGGAGGAGGCATATCGGCCAACAACTCTGGGATAACCTCAGATTCAGTAGGAGGAGAGGAGATCAACATATATCCCAAGTCTTCATCTAAGAAACCACTTACATAAGCCTCTTCTTCACTTTCTTCTGCGACAGCGAGTGTGATTTCAGCATCATTATCTTGGAGGTCAAACTCGCTGCCCAGATCTTCATCAGTTTCCATTTCACTTGATAAGATATTTGTCTCAGTCCCTGCACAGACAGTTTCCAAGACAATAGAAGAAGGAGGGGTAAGGGAACCTTGTGCCTCAGTCTCAGTGTGTTGTTCCACCAAGACATCATCAGCCGTAGAATGTGTTGACTCTAGCATCACCTGTGATCTGGCTGCTGTCAACGACTCAGAGGGTAATTGAGAAGAAGGGGAATTATTTGGGGGAGGAGTTGGACTTTGAACTCTAGTGGGCTGGGGTGACCCAATATCTTCACCAACCTCGCCTACAGAAGTTTGAGGTGGCTGCCTGCTGTTCCCATTTGTCTCGTCAGCAGCCTGTTGGGAGGCTGCTGATGGGGTGGCTTGGGTACTAGTGTCCATGGGTGTTGTGGACTTCCTAACCTTGGTTTTGCCCTTTGGTACACTCCGCTTACGTTTTGGGACGTCAGCGGAGGGTGAAGATTGTAAAATTTGAGTTGAGGATGCTGCCTTGGATTTTTTGGTCTTTTTGGAGGCTTTGGAGGTCGCTGGGGGGTTTTCCAGCGAGCCAGCCTCTAAAGGCATTTCAGCATCCACAACGACCGTATCAGCCACTTCATCAGAAAGAAGTGCTGCCTCCCAGTCGTTGTCTTTGGGGTATAAAGAAGAGTTTAGAGAGAAGAGTACCTCTTTTATATGTGCAGTGAGGCGTGCAACCAAGTGTTCAGCAGGCTGCTTGTATATATTGTTGCCCACCCTCGCTATTGGTATTGTTGAGGCCTGGGGCAGCTCATATTCATCTCCCAGCACCTCCTTGAAAATCAAGGAGAAGATTCTAACAAAGGGCACAGTATGTGACCTGTTGTTCATGCTGATCTTATTCTTCATATCGTTGAAGATCAGCAAGGCGTAATCCACAAACCATCCTTCAGCAAGGGCATGGATTATGGGCATCGATGTTGATGATGCTTGATTGTAAGACCCAGAATTGCCACCCATGCACTGAATTACATGAGTGAATAGTACCCTCCAGATCCCTGGTAAGTTTTGCTTCAAAGGATTGCTTTGGATCGCTGGAGGATTTTTAAAATTATAATTATAACCAATCGAAGGCAACCATGCCTTCCATACATCATCACCTGCTGCCTCAACAAACTTATTCTCATCAGTCTAGTGGGGAAATCTAAGAGTTTGGCGAAGAGACGCCGGAGTAATAGTTATTGATTTCGCCCCTTGTCTAACAGTGCCAGTGATGGACTTCGTTTCTACATCATATTCACAAGTCCACCAGAACTCTCGGAGAAGATGAACAAAAATCTTCTCCGGATCTGCCATAATACAATGATTGGCAGGGGAGGCATGGATAAAGTCCAACATGGGCTTGTATCCTTTAGAATCTTGTGGCAACTCAGATGTGCGGATGTGATTGTTGGGTTTAACAACAATTTGAGAAGGAGAGAAGTTTACTTTTGAAGATTTAGTAATATTCACGGGAGTGAATACAGTAGAATTTAAGTAAGTGAACGGTTCTTGTTCCTGAACTTGTGGTTCAGGAACCAGTGGGTTTTGTACGGCGGCGGTAGAGGAAGAAGGAGGGATCTCAACATTTTGAGGAATATCAGAGGAGGATGCCATTGATCTTTGTTGGAAAGAAGATGAAGGAGATTTATGAAAGAGGATGGACAGATGGAGAGAGATATTTGATTTGAGAGAATATGAATAGTTATGGAAGCATGAAAATAGGGTTGTGAGAATGAGGTTGTATATATAAGGTATGGTGGTGGGTCACGATTTTACAACATAATTTCTCTCTCCTCTTTTTCAAGCTGTGGAACAGTTGTAACCAACAACTGTTTCGTACATATGTATAATATATAAAAAGATTTTGAGAGTAACGTTTAAATAAAGGAAAAGAAATTTTGTCCAAAAAAAAAAATACTTGAGTGTGCGCCGTATTGAGCAGTCATAACCTGTCAGTCAGACTGTCACATACAGACAAATGACGTGATCAGGGCAAAAATCGAGGTGACCTTTCAGTTTGAATATATAAATCATGTGGTTCAAGATTTTGCCACGTCACCCACATAGTTACTTTGAAAACACTTAGTTTTGAAAATATCCTATGTTTTATTAATTGAGAATTTTAATTTCTTAAGAAGGATATTTGGAAAGATTACATGCTGAAGGATGCTCAGCATGTTTAAAGTTTTTGTCAGCAACTTCACAACTAACGTTGGTCGCTGACTGCAGTTTTTGGCAAACTGTCAGCCATTAACGGATTTGATAAGTCTTTACCACTAGCCGTTTGCTAGTGGACTAGATGAAGACTTTTAGTTCTCCATTGCTTTTATTTTGATTTTTCCCAAAGCAACAGGGATCAACGGATTTTATAAGTCTTTACCAATAACCGTTTGCTATTGGACTAGATGAAGACTTTTAGCTCTTCATTGCTATTATTTGCTTTTTCCCAAAGCAACAGGGATCAACGGATTTTATAAGTCTTTACCAATAACCGTTTGCTATTGGACTAGATGAAGACTTTTAGCTCTTCATTGCTATTATTTGCTTTTTCCCAAAGCAACAGGGATCAACGGATTTTATAAGTCTTTACCAATAACCGTTTGCTATTGGACTAGATGAAGACTTTAAGCTCTTCATTGCTTTGAGATCAGCGAGTAAGACTGACTTAAGCTCGCTGAATTAGCATACATGACAAGTTATGTCGCTGATTCCCCATTCAACATTCCTAACTTGCTAACAAGCAGTTTGAATCTAGTTTCATCCAATGGTTTAGTAAAGATGTCAGCTAGTTGATCATCAGTTGGAATGAAGTAGATCTCAATGTCACCTTTCATGACATGATCACGAATAAAGTGATATCGAATATCAATATGCTTAGTTTTGGAATGTTGAACTGGGTTGTGTGTAATAGCAATAGCACTTGTATTATCACACATGATTGGAATTTTAGAGTATTCCAAATCATAGTCAGCAAGCTGATGTTTCATCCATAGCATTTGGGCAAAACAGCTCGCTGCAGAGACATATTCTGCCTCAGCTGTGGAGATGGAAACTGTGTGTTGCTTTTTACTAGTCCAACTAGTCAGCTTCCCCCCACAACAGTTGACATCCTCCACTGGTGCTTTTGCGATCAAGCATGCAACCAGCATAGTCGGAGTCAGAATATCCAACTAACTCAAAGTTGGAGTCTTTTGGGTACCAAAGACCCAGCGTGGGTGTGCCCTTGAGATATTTGAAGATACGCTTCACAGCGAGGAGATGAGATTCTCTAGGAGAAGCTTGATAGCGAGCACAGAGACATGTTGCAAACATGATGTCTGGGCAACTCGCTGTGAGATACATGAGTGACCCAATCATGCCACGATAGTAAGTAGGATTCACATACTTACATCAGGGTCAGCGTGAAGATTATTAGGAGGGGACATTGGAGTTCCCTTTGGAGTGACATGGGTGAAGTCAAATTTATGCAACATATCCCGAATATATTTTTCTTGATTGATAAATATTCCAGTGGGAAGCTGCTTGATTTGTAACCCCAAAAAGAAGGTTAATTCACCCATCATACTCATTTCGATAGTGCTAGACATAAGAGAACTGAACTTTCGATAGAGTTTGGTGGATAGGGAACCAAAGATAATGTCATCGACATAAATCTGCACATACAGAACATCACCCTTATGCTTGTAGATAAAGAGGGTGCTGTCAATGGTTCCCCTACGAAAGCCATGGTCAAGAAGGAAGGTAGACAAAGTGTCATACCAAGCTCTAGGAGCTTGTTTAAGACCATATAAGGCTTTATTTAGCTTGTAGACATAGTGAGGATGCTTTGGATCCTCAAAGCCAGGAGGCTGCTTAACATAGACTTCTTCATCAAGAGCACCATTTAAGAAGGCACTCTTGACGTCCATTTGATAGACAATGAAGCCTTTGTAAGCAGCATGAGCGAGAAAGAGACGAATGGCTTCAAGACGAGCGACAGGAGCAAAGGTCTCGTCATAATCAATGCCTTCAGCTTGAGTATAACCTTGAGCAACCAGTCTTGCCTTGTTTCTGATGACCACACCAGTTTCATCCATCTTATTCCTATAAACCCATCGAGTGCCAATGGGTTCTTTATAGGGAGGAGGAACAAGGAACCAAACATGTTGTCTTTCAAATTGTGTTAGTTCTTCTTGCATGGCTTCCACCCATGAGGGATCAGCCATGGCTTCACCAATATTGGCAGGCACAATTTGAGATAGAAAATTGACATAGAGACAAGTATTACTTGTCGCTGAGCGAGTTTGGACACCATTGTGTGGATTACCAATCACATGGTCAAAAGGGTGATCAGCAGTCCATTTGAGTGCTGGTGTGTGAATAGAAGAATGATTCATAGCGGATAATGTGGTGGTAGTTTCACTAGGAGTGGGAGTATAGGAGGAGAGATCAATGGTTAGCAAGGGTTCAGGGTTGCTGACAGGAGGGTCACTGAGAACAGTGGGTACCTCTTGCTGAGGAGTGTCATCCTCAGTGTCTCCTGAAAGAGGATTCGCTGAGGCATCATGAAATGTTTCCTCAGCGACACGGTCAGCATCTTGAGGTTCAGTTGAGAGAGGAACATTAATGGAAGTGGCATTAACTGTTCGAAGAAGAGGCTCAACTGGATCTATAGAATAAATGTGAGCAGCAATGTACTCATCATTTGGTGAAGGACTTGGAGACTCAGCGATAGGTTGTTCAGCAACATCATGATGTGTCGCTGATACTTCAGACGAGTCAGATAGATCGCTGAGAATTACTTCAGCAGATGACCCATTTGAGAGATCACCTAAAGCTGAACAGCTTTCATCAAAAGTAACATGAATTGATTCATACTTTTTGAGTGCGAGTATTGAAAACTCTGAAAGCTTTGCTTATAGAAGAATATCCCAGAAAGTAGCCATCATCAGCTTTGGGATCAAACTTTCCTAAATGATCCTTATCATTTAGGATGAAAACTGGGCAACCAAAAACATGGAAGTATCCAATTTGAGGTTTCTTGCCCTTGAGAACTTCATAGGCAGTCTTATCATGTCGCTTGACAATAAGACACCTATTTTGAGTGTGGCAAGCAGTACTAACTGCTTCAGCCCATAATTTACTAGGAAGAGAGGACTCACTGAGCATGGTTCTTGCAGCTTCAATGAGAGTTCTATTTCTCCTTTCAGCTACCCCATTTTGCTCAGGAGTGCGAACAGAAGAGAAATTTTGTCTAATCCCTTGATCAGCACAAAAAGTCTCAAGAGTGTGGTTTCTGAACTCAGTGCCATGATCGCTTTTGAGTTCTTTAACACGTATGCTGTTGAGGTTTTCCATCTTTTTAATGAAATTAATTATTTCCTCAGCAGCATCACTCTTAGAATGAAGAAAGATTGTCCAAGTGTATCGTGAATATTCATCCACAATAACTAAGGTGTATCTGCTACCCCTTAGACTTTAAACATTTACTGGACCAAAAAGGTCCATGTGAAGGAGATGGAAACAGCCACTGATAGAGTTGGCCTGTTTGGTTTTAAAGGTGGCTCGGTGGCTTTTACCTTTTTCACAAGCACCACAGAGCCTGTCCTTCTCATAAGTGAGAGGAGGAAGGCCTCGAACTAGATTTTTCTTGGCCAAGAGTTTATGGTTTTGAAGTTCACATGCGACATACGCTTGTGCCATAACCAGTTGATTTGAGAAGCAGATTTTGAGAAGAAGCAGGTCTCGCTGTCAGTTTTGACAGGAGTGAAATCTACCAAGTAGATATCCCTTTTTCTTGGAGCGACCAAGACCACTTCTTTATTGACATTGATCACTGTGCCTTGATGCTTATCAAGGATAACCTTGTAGTCTGCATCGCACAATTAACTGATGCTGATCAGATTGTGTTTCAATCCATTCACATAAGCAACCTTAGTGAATTTGATCAGCCCATTTGAGAGAGACCCATATCCTTCAGTTTGGCTAGTAGAATTGTCACCAAACACAACTGTGGGACCATCGGTCTCCACGAAGTTATCCAGCAGGTCCTTGGATCCAGTCATGTGTTTTGAACAGCCACTGTCCAAATACCACACTTCTTTTCCTAGCAAGGCCTGCAGGATAACATAAGAAGGATTTAGGAAGAATCATGAGCATCCTCGCTGATAGTATCGTCAGCTGAGGATGTGAGAGGAAGATGAGCAAAGTCATCATCATTTGAAACGAGAGGAAGAGGGGCTCTAGGATCAGCATTTGGATCAACTGGGAAATCAACCAGCTGATGAGCAGCAAGCATGTCATGAGTAATCTCTCGTGTGAAGAATTGATCTTCAGAGGTAAAAGTGACAGAGCTTCCAGTGTTTAGAACAACCATGTTAGTGACTTGGCTGTTTTCTCCATATTCATCTAGTATACTATCACTACCATTGGTAATGATTTCATGAGACTGGGGAAAGGAGATTCGCTGAGCGACAATGTATTCAGCAATGTTGTCATCAGTGAGAACAACATCTTCACCCAAGCTGATATTAGATTCAGCTGGGGGAGTTCGCTCAGCGATTTCAGAGGAGGGATGAGCGGCGGAAGCTGAGGGTAGATTTGGCTGAATGACTACTTCAGGAGGATTCCTGGAGTCTTTGTCATTGCAGTCAGCAGCGATGTGTCCTCTTTCGCCACATAAATAGCATTTTCTTCCAGCCTTCTGATTTTGATTCAGAAATTCCTTGAGTTGTGAGGACAAGTCGTTGACACGCTTATTCAACTCACAAATCTCATGATTGGAGGAAGAAGTTGATGCTACTAAAGGGGCCTTTTTCTTCCTGAACCGAACAGGAAGAGTTTTGGGAACAGGGCCAAGAATGGACTTGCCCTTAGATTGAGCATTTGAAGAAGAAGGGGCATGATTATTTAGAACAACTCGCTGACCTCCTTGCTGAGGAGGTCTGACTTGTTGAATAGGTCTGGGTTGCTGAGAACTATGTCGACTTAGAGCAACTTGCTGACCTCCTGGCTGAGGAGGTCTAACCTGCTAAACAGGTTTTGTTTGTCGAGGGACAAAAGTTCCCTTTGGGACATAGACAGAATTAGGTTTCTGATAACGAGCATCAGCAAACTTAGCTCGTCTATTCATTAAGTGCTCATGCATAACAGCTTTTCTGCCAGCAGGAGAAGTATTAGAAAAAGATGAGGGCTGAGACGCAGGGCGTTCAGCGACTGCTGAGGGAACGGAATTCTCAGCGGGTTGACTAACAGGCACAGCTCGCTGAGGGGTGCTGTAGTCATATGGGACAGCGACCTTGCTCCTTCTAAAGGGTTCAACATTGAACCCACCATTGGGCTTAATAGTGAAAACCTTAGGAGCAAGAGGCTTGAAACCATCATTTGAAATATTCCCTTCAAATGTTTGGGAAGAGGAATATTGAACACGACCCTCATTTGGCATCATGTCAATAATGGGATGGTTTGGAAAGACAGTCTTAGCAAAGCTAGCTGATGAGCTAGTTTTTGCTTGTGACGAGGAAGTGGAAGTGTTGGGTGAGGGAGACTCATCATTCAGTTCAGAATGATAGTCATTCATGCCTTTAACAAAGTAATGTTTAAGCAAT
This sequence comes from Erigeron breviscapus, assembly GCA_034093135.1. Taxonomy (NCBI): domain Eukaryota; kingdom Viridiplantae; phylum Streptophyta; class Magnoliopsida; order Asterales; family Asteraceae; genus Erigeron; species Erigeron breviscapus. The sequence continues at coordinate 151,215,941 of CM067167.1, read as the reverse complement.
TCCTCACGAGAAGTAAGAGCACTGGAAGGAATCCTCTCTTCAGCAGCAGGTCTCTCGCTGAACATATTGGTGATGACAGCAGCAGTCTCATAATCACCACCGATTATGGCTTTCATTTGAGCAGGAACCTGCAAGCTGAAGATTTGGTCATGAAGCCTAGAGGCTTTAGACCAGGAGGTGACTATCTTTTCAAGGTCAGTGACCTGATTTTTCAGCTTCTCATTTGAGATTTGAAGAGTTTGGTTGAGAAGCTTTTGGGATTCAAGCTCAACATAGACATTTCTCAAATCCTTGAGCTTGTCAGTCTTATCACTTAGCTCAGCACTTACTGAGTTAAGTTTAGACTGAAGATCAGCACGAATAGATTCGACGTACTGAATATCACAAGTAAGAGATTCAAGAATTTTAGGTTTATCCTCTTCAGAGGCAGAGGAAAAAGTGCATACCTTCTTGATTGTGACATTGACCCACTGACTGGAGCACACTTGATCTTTTGTCAGCGCCTGGTCATCAGCGAGTGCCATAAAGCAGATGGCATCAACAAAGTCCTCGCTGTCAGAAACGTCGGAATCAGCCCAGTCATGTTCTTCAGCAACAAGACCTTTGGCGGGAGCTTTGGCTTCTTCAACATCAGCCATCTTGGCACGAAGCTCATAATACTTCTTTTTGTATTCATCAGCAGGCTTGACTGAAGAGGGCCTTGCTGATGATGAAGAGGGCTTCGCTGCCTGCAAAGAAGGAATAGAAACTTTGCATTCCTTTTGGTAATGGCCTTTACGACCACACCTCCAACATTCTTCTTGAGACTTGTCTACCACTGGTTTTTGGAAATGAGTCGACCTACGACCATTCCATTTTTTAGAATATCGTTTACCAGCGATAAGAGCAAAGTTCATGAAGTCCGAGAACATCTCTTGTCTCTCCTCGAAATCGAGGTCATTGACAAGATCTTGGACGTTAGAGGGGTAGAATTGCTGATGTCCATGTCAAGATGGACAGGACTAACTTCAGCAGAGACCAGGGCAAGAGGGTCATGAACATTAGAGACACTAGATAAAGAAGAAGAAGAAGAAGTTGAAGCATATGAACCAGCATGCCTCTTAGACTCAGCCTCAGCTCTCAAAGTTTGAGCGAGGGCTCTCTCTTCAAATTGAATAGTGCCATAGAGTGACTCTAAGTCATGCTCCTTCAGTTGCTTAGTTGTTCTAAGAATTTGCCTTAAGCCTTGCCATTTGATGGGCAAGACGTCAATGAACTTGTAGCATATTTCAAGCGTATTATGCTCTATGCCCACATTTGTCATATCATTCAAAAGGCACTTAAAGCGATTATACGTGCCATCCAGGCTCTCATTAGGGAGAGAGAAGAATCCTTCATAGGCACGTTTCAGATCTATTTTCTTGGTAGCAAGAACATCTGCCGTACCATCGAATCTGGTACACAGATTATCCCACACCAATTTAGAAGAAGAAAGTTTGATAAGATTTCATTATATCATCCGGAAGGGTAGTAATAATAGATTTCATTATATCATCCGGAAGGGTAGTAATAATAAGATTTCTCAACCGAGCATCCAGATTGACAAGCCTACGCTCGTCATCTGTCCATTGTACTTCTGGTTTTATGAGCTCAGTAACAACTTCAGGAGCATCAGCAGTGGCTCCTGGTGTCCTGGTAACCAGAACCGGTACATATGGCCCTCTGGTTAGAATGGTCATAAGATACGGTTCAACTCCTACGATGTGTAGAAGCATTCTCTCCTTCCAAGATCCGAAATCATGTGAATCGAATCTGGGTGGGATGGAGACATACCCAAAATCTCTGGTATTAACCAGAGAAGGAACAGAAGACATAATAGTAAGAAAAGAAAAATAGACAGAAGTTTAAAGAAAAGTTTTTAGATGCAGAAAATTAAGTACAGAAAGAAAGAAAAATAATCTTGCAAACTTTTACTCAGATCAGATTCGGTGTGTCGAACCACTGCTCTGATACCAACTGAAAGTCCCAAGTTTGCAACGATTATGTAATTAAACAACTAATGTAAATTACACTAAGAAAGCAAGACAAGAAAGTAAACACGTTTAATCATAAGTAGTATTAATTAAACGGTGAATACATGGTTGGTTTACAAAGAAAGAAAGAAAGAAATATTGTTAAGTTTTTGCACACACGAAAACTTAACAATTATACAATTCTACAATGAGAGAAAAAACACACTAAGTGACTATTGTAGAATGAACTAACAACTTTGCGGCTAGGTCAAGTGATGCTTTATATAGGGGAGAAAAGGCATCACATGACAACCCAATAGATGTTGACACATGAAGGTTGTCAACTATCTATTGGTGTGTAAGACTGGTCTTCAGACATCTCTGTTTGCCATCTTGTTTCTTTCCCAAAACGGCATGGAAGAGAAACACCTTAGTACCATTTTGGTACAAGGTCACATGGCTCCATCTTGATCTTGCAACACGTGTCCTTGGGACCAGTCTTCTTATCTTCATTTTCCCGCCTATATTTGACTTACAACATATGACGGTGGAGTCATTGAACTTATCCTTTAACTCGAAGATAATAATGATCGCTGAAGGCTCGCTGATGAAACTTCTCGCTGAGACTGTCAGCGACTACTTGACTCAGCAAGTAATCTTCAGCGAATCCATGACTCAACAATCTCATATTGCCCCTTAACTTTTATAAGCCTATTTATGACATTAACTTATAGACTTGCGGGTTCACCGTCACATTATGAATCAAGTATATCACAAGTTTGATCAATTTAGCAAGCAAAAAAAGAAAAGAAATTGTCTCTACGGTGTATGAGAGAGGTTAAGATGTAGGCAGATCTTATATTTATCTACCTTTCCATTTTCTACCTAAATTGTAGAATAGGTCCTTCAATCTTTGCATGGGATGAGGATCAAAATGAGATGCTAGGGTGTTTACCACTGATCCAACCATGCTGCTTTGTAACTGATTGCTTAAATGAGCTAAGATGTTCAATATATTCTTTGAAAATCAAACCAAATCAAAAAGTCAATATTCTAAAATTGAATTGGTTTTTTGATTGCACGGGTTGGTTTGGTACCAAATCAATTTCGAAATTTTATTTATGATTTATTAAATTGTTGATTTTCAAACCCTATCATATCGAATTCAATTTAATACATAAATAAGTATTATATGTTTTAAAAAAATTAAGTTTATAATACAATTAATTTCGTTCAACAAACCTAAAATGACAAGATAGTCTTCTTAAAACGTCCCTACGTACCTAATTGCTTAATCGACAGTATTATTTATTTATTTATAAAATCATTTTTTTTATATTTTGCTCGCTTAAGTGCCAATGTAACGTTGAACCCGTGATACTGGCATTATGACAGATAATGGTTTAAAAATGGCCAGCTAGCCAATCTTGCTTGCATATTTGACGAATCAACGGCCCAAGAGACTGTTGCTTCAAATGGTGTTGCCATACAGTAATTTTTGCATACAACAGTTTTGCAGCTCTAAGTGATTATTATAGGAAAATTAATACAACCTCCATAGACACATTATGACCTACATAGTAATGTAGAGCAGAATGAAAAGTATCAATCCATTGCAATATATAAGACGCCTAAAGAGGTCAGATACACAGGTACTTGATAAACATTCAAAATAAAAATATTCTACTAACATAAAAGATTCTCTTGGTACCAAGTCTATCAGAGGCTATAAAGAACATCACCTGCTTAAGCCACCACAATATAACCAAATGCCGAAGACACCTACTCTTATACCACAAAACGATCAACTCTGAGGTGAAGCTTTAGCAGCTGCACCACCACTAGGCTGAGGTGGTTGAGCTGCTGGAGCAGCAGCATCGCCAGAATATGCAGGCGGTTGCTGGGGATAACCACTGGCATATGCTGCTCCATATGCCTGTGGCTGCTGTCCATATGGCGATTGGGCATACCCACCACTGCCATAAGCAGAGGGCGGAGGGCGTTGACCACTAGCATCTGACTGGGCATAACCACCCGGATAAGGAGCGGGCTGTGCATAGCTACCTTGGGGAGACTGCTGGGGTTGCTGACCGTAGGTTGGTGTAACCGGAGGATTGGTTTGAGGAGGCCCATAACCGCCATATCCTGAAGGAGGCTGGGTGGCATAGCCTGGCTGAGATGTTGGCGCCGAAGCCCCATAGCCTGGCTGAGCAGGCTGAGTGTAGCCAGATTGAGGTGCGGAGGCAGATGGCGGGGCTTGGGTGGCATTCTCACCCTGAGCTCCATATGAAGCAGTTTTCCCTTCAGCGGTTTCGCTAGCAGCATTGTATCCAGATGTTGGATTAGCATAGCCCTGTTGATCATATCCTGCCTGTGGCTGACCATAACCAGATTGAGGAGCTCCATATCCTCCATAGCCATCTTGCCCATAAGCTTGAGCCTGCTGACCATAAGCATAGGTGGATGCATCTGTAGGGCCCGATGAGCCACCAGGTGGTTGAGTTTGTGGAGCCTGTTGCTGGTTGTAATAGTCATATCCGCCACCTCCCTGAGTGGTTTGCTGAGCTGGTGCGGCTCCAGAAGCCGTTTGGTCCCATCCAGTGCCATATCCACCTGCAGTTTGTTGACGAGGATAACCCCCATATGGTGGTTGGGTATATTGAGTGGGTTGACCAGGGTAGGCCCCAGGTTGCATATAGCCGTAACCCTGTTGCTGCATTGGTTGACCAGGTGCTGACCAATTTGTCTGGGGACGAGCTTGATATCCTTGCTGAGAATATCCACCACCACCAGCAGGGTTTCTCATACGATTCTGCAGATTTATTAAAATCCCAAATGAACCAAGAAACAGCTTGCATACACCACAACAACCAAAACATGCATGCAGTACTGTTTGATATGATTAGCATAATTACATATTAGGCAGAAAATTAGAAACCAAATACAACTAGCACAAATATATCAATATCAAGAAATTAGCACAAAGATAAATATTTATGTATTCATTATATCAAGACAGGTTTAGGTGCCTACATACCGTATGGGTCGAGTGTATTACCGAGGGAGATACTCCAGCAGAAGCCCATGCTCTCCCTATGCGAAGTGAATGGGTACAAAACAAAATACACAACTATACAATCTTCTCAAAGAGCAAATATAATATGGCAAACCCTATATAGTTGCTAATATGACCGCTAAAGCATCGACATAGTAAAAACAAAAAATCTTAAAAAAGGGTACATTTAGTGAAGATGTTAAAAAAGAAGCTGGATATATACACGACTCAGATAATATCAAGATAAAAATCCTACAAAAAGTCTGTTAGCCAATTCAATATCCTTAAAAATCCATATGGATAAGCATACCTCGGATCTCCATAACAATAATACAATTGCAGTTCTTAAAAAGAAGGTTTCAGGCCATACCAGGTTCTTGATGGCATCACCAAAACTCCAACTACCCACCACCCATAGAACAGTTCTTACAGCAATATTAGTAACGAGACATACATATAACTATGGCAATTTCAGTAAAATTAATTAGCTCTGTGACAAATTATCATCAATTTGAAACTCTATGCTTCTCAGTTAGCTTAACAATAGCTGCCTCAAAATATCATACAGACATAACCAATATATATAAAATTCACGGTAACCCCTAATATAGCAAAATCGTAAGTTAGTGGTACCCAATCTAATTAATAACCAAGAGTGCTTGATAAAGTTCCAACGGCCCTGCAGACGCAATCCAATATATACGATCTACTATTTAATATGGGATGCAGGAATAGATGTATCTGCACATTTTTACCGTTCAATCCAGGATATATATTACCACCATAAAAAAGTACTTTGGATTGTATCTGGAAAAATCAGCCAACCGAGCTGTTCAAGCCAAAGAGCATCAACAGCTGAATCTGCAACCTCAGATTACAAGTGGAAGACAGGGAAGAAAAACAAAGTAGCGGCAATCCATGAATAGTCGGGTGAATTATAAAGTTTGTGGAATTACTATAAAAAGATCTAAGCAATAAGATAATTTGCAGTATAGATATTTCTTGCCAAATTATAAAAGGGGTCTAACAGTTTAGAGTTGGGTATCAACAGAGTCAATCCATCAATATTCAAGAATCAGATACTTCTTGTCAGATTATAGTGCTTAACAGATTGTTAGATGTTCTTTTAGAATGGATCCATTATGAATCATAAATTCAGAATACAACAATTAGTATCACATATATATCATATCAAAGCAATCAGATTCACACAGCAATAAACTCTATTGGAAAACAGGTGTAATTTGGCATGCAGTTTCTGAAACCAAGCATACACTTGGTTTCCTTGCATACATACACATACCTCACTAATAACTTCATTAACCAACTGTTTTGCAGCCTCGATCTGATCACTGGACCCATCTATCTGTACGGTCCTTTCAGTTGATGTATCGCCTGGGGGTAGGTGTAGAGGTATCACCTGATAATAGTACAATCTTTTCAGTTATAATAACTTTGATTTTGGACATCACAATCAACATAAAAATACATTTATCAACTAGAATTGAAGATAGATTCAATGCATATATATAGACCATATAATTAATAAACAGGGCCCGCAAAATCAGGATTGCTGTAATAAAAGAACCATGAAACCGAAGTTTATAGAGAGCTTGAACAAACCTGAATACGAGCTCCTGTACTGGCTTGCATATTCTTTATGGTCTCACCACCTTTACCGATAATAAGACCAACCTAGAAGCAAAAAGCAGATATGATACATTTATAGAAAAAGCACAAGCTGCAGTCAGCTAAACAAGCTTCAAACACAAGGCACCTTGTTGTTCGGAACTTGCATCACAAATTGTTCGGCTCCACCTTGCTGACCAGGCAGCCTTCGGGAAACTATTCCAGAACCTCCCGACTCAGCCTGAGTCATAAAACCAATAACTTGAACATAAAGGCAAACCAAATCTATAAAGCTGAAAAAACAATATCAACTGGAAGAAGTGATTACAAAAACATGCATTGTATTATATACCTCAGCAAGCACATCTTTTATCAGCTTCTCAGCTTCGGCTATAGATTCTAAAGAACCTGTTAGCTCAACTCCCCTGGTTTGGGAAAGAGGATCAGCATCCATATCTCTAGTAACCTGTATCTTTGCTCCAGATTGCAACTGAAGATTCTTAATGGTCTCTCCACCTTTACCAATAATGACACCAACTCTTCCATTTGGTATATCGATCTTCTTGCTTGTACTTCCATAACCATAGCCGGAAGATACAGGGGTGGACGAATAAGGCTTTTGTCCATAGTCTATATTAATTAAAAACAAATATTAACAAATTATCCAATTTGATGCTTCACTCTTCCTCAACGTATCATATGTAAACATGTAAACCGACAATGTTATAGAGAGCTAGGCCAGTAAACCTAAAACATACATTTTCTCCATACGAAACAACACCATCAAAAACAGCCAAGTCTACTAAATATCTTGACCAAAAATAATCACCCACCAGTCAAGTAACATATAAACAGATAAAAAAACAGACGCTTTGTATGAGACTATGAGTTTCGCACATGTTAACTTTGGCACCAAAAATAACACATGTACTCACTTTAAATTATGCAACTATCAATCAAATCTACCAAATTCCCTTAATATGTATATATTTTTGTAACTTTAGTCATACAAATCATCCATGATGCAAACCCTCCGGCACAAATTCAATTCAAAGCACAACAACTTGCTTAAACCACCTCCTACACAATTAGCTCTTCCACTCACTATAAGTACACAAGTAAATTTTTAATTTTTCGGGTTAGCTTACTTACAAAGCTTATTACATTATATCTAGAAACGATAACCTCTATTGTTTATCCAAACACCTTCTTCTTGCCAGCCAAACACCCCTAAATCTATTAACCAACTAGAACTTTTTCTATTCACTAATAAAGTATCAAAATTCAATCTATTAATCATATCACAAACCCAAACCCATAAAGCTAAAATATACATACACACACACACGCATATATATATACAAAGAATAAAACTAAACTACAACTTTTTTTCCTAGAAAACAGCTATCAAGATTCAATCTTTATCAAAAGAATATCAAAAAAACTCAAAACCATATAACACTATACACACACACACACACACACACACACACACACATATATATATATATATATATACAAATGAAGGATAAGAAAAAACAAACCATTGGGACCAGAGCTGAAGCCCTTATTATCACTAGAATCATATCCACCGCCGGCGGAGTTTTCAAATTTAGGTCGTTTAGCTTCAGCTGAGTTAAACAAACGAGCAGCGATTAGTTGCGCTTTTTGTTTAGCGAGTTCGATCTCATCATGAACAGCAACAGGTGGTGGGGCGGAATCAGCGGAGAGGATCGGAGCTGAGAATCCGGTGGGGCGACGTGGCGGTGCGGTGGTAGTTGAGTCGTCGTATTTGCGTTTGGCGGTGGTGAAATCGCCGGATGAATACTGGGATTCCTCGGCCATCGAATTGAATTGTGGGAAAAGATGAGGTGTGGAAAAAAGGGGTTGCGATGAGAAACCCTAGAAAAAAAAAGAAACGAAAAAGGTTATGGATTGGAACGATATAGGAATATGGGGCTGGAGATAAACATATATAAACACTTAAATTACTTTCGAGAAAAATATATTGAATTAAGATAAATTATATTAAACATTTACCCTAAATCTACAATGTGTTTTTCTTTTTCTACATCCACAATGTTTTGGAAATGATATATCCTTCTAAATAATTTTTCTAAAATTTTTTTAACTAACGAATATGACATGTGCCAAAAAGAGTTGAGATTAAAAAAAAAAAAATAATCCACATGTCATGATTTAGAGATTTTAGAGGATTTTTAGAAAAAATTTTAAAAAGATTAATCATTCTCTCTATCAAAATAACAAAACAAATTTGTTTTCTACCCTAAGATGAGTTTTAAAGGAAAATTGTCGAAAAGTTAACTAAAAATATAATTTTTGACAATAAAACATGTAACTTTTTTTTTAATTTTAAAGATGAAATTTTATTGATATCCACAAATATAAAAAAACAAATAAAAAATACCATGGACAATTTCATATACTACTATTGATTCTCTTATCCTGAAAACATACAGACAAACACAACTCAATCACAATTGTATCTATATCAACAAAGACATCCTCCAGATTGCTGATTAGTGCTTATATATATTTAGAAAAAGGAAATAAAATTATAATTTAAAAAAAAATATATATAATCGCGTTTTCATCTAATTAATATGTTTTAATGCTTATGAACGTATAGTTGTACGAATAAAATCACTACTAGTTATCGGCGATTGGTGGAGCTCGATGTTGTTATCTTTAGTTTTGTCTATATGTCGAAACTATACAACTCCATATATTGTGTGGGCACATTTCTAATCATGTTATAAAAATATATCCAATACAGAAAATCCTTACAAAATTATACTTATCCATATCTGTCTATGAAGTTAAAGTATGTCCATAGTTGTGTATTTTTTATGTATGTCCTTGTTTAAGGATGTTTAATTGTTTATGTAGCATGTTTGTCCAAAGTAACGAGTATTGGTATGTGGTGAATGGGAAAAAAATAAGAATAACTTTATAGCTAGAATGTAAAATTTATATCTTCTCAATTTGAGAAGATATGATTAATTCATTCTTAAATAAAAACCCAAAATCCAATACAAATGGGCCAGGAATCAAGGCAGGTATGGACCTGGCGAAGACATGATAGCTGGACTCATAAAATCATAAGTGGTAACTAATAAGTCAATGATTTTCATTTAAACATGATTATATTTATCAAAATAAAATGGCTAATCAAAGATTAGTTTAAAAATCTTCGTAAAACCTTATGAATATGACACGTGAACCCTATTAATTCTTTTTCTAAATTATATCCCTTAATTTCTCCAAATGTTATCATCTCTTTTTAGGAAGACTTTAACACGAATAAATTAAGAGGATAAAACCGTTTTTTACATTTTGGACTAATTAACTAAATAAGTGTGTTTCAAGTTTCAACTTAAAAGTTTGTCTCTTTTTACTTTCAATTATTATTAATATTAATTTATTATATGTATATGTGTATGTAATATGTTATAATTTATAGACAAATGATATATACTGGTTTTAATTATATAACAGATGACATACGATAGAAACTTTAAAAGTTTGATACAAATGGTAACAAAACAAGACAATATAGCATATTTTTATTAGTTTAATTCTATTAGCGATGGATAATAACCAAAATGTTGTTTTTGAAAAAGAAAGATAAAAAAAAAGATAAATTTATCATAAACAAGCTACTTTAAGTAAAATATAAATAAATCTATCCCATAAATTTTTTAAAGGCTAACAGAGCAACTCCATAATAAGAAAACTTGCGTCACATGGTGTGATATCACACCTCAAGTTGTTATTTTTGAATTGAAGAATATAACAACTTTACGGGGTGGGGGAACTTGAGACATATGCAAATGTCAATATATTACATATCATTGAGGTAAAACCTCAGTGGTATCTCAGTCCTCCTATGAGGTTCTGGGTCTGGGGGACCCAGGTTCAAATCCTGAGGGGGCAAGGTTTACTCCTATTAATTGTCGTGCCGTTTGGCGGATTAATAGGAGGTTTTCCTCCCTCCGTGGTTCCCTGAAAATTCGAATGACATCCTGCCCGAAGGACGTAGGGGCCGATAAGTGACGAACAGGCTCTGACCATTCTAACGTTCAAAAAAAATATATATTATTATATTATTAACTAGATTATTACCTGCGTAATACGCGGGAAACATATATAATTAATGACATGTTAAATTTTTATAATATCATAAGTTGACAAATATATAACCATGTAAGAATTAAACCACTAAAAAACATGAAGTTACATTAGTGGTCGTTTAGATTCCGGTTAACAGTGACCATACAGTTGAAAAATGGATACATCATCTATCAGAGGTCTCACTAAGCAAGGTTTTCGTTTCTTTGGATGTCTTTCATTCATCCGGATATGTCTGGATTGTCATTGTACTTGTGCTTTAAAGTTTTGCTCGAATAATTTAGTTATACACTAAAATTACTAAGCAATTTAATTATCAATCTATATATCGCATGTTGTGTTAATCTAAGTTAAAATTACGCATAATATCATTGTAATTTTCATACAATTATTTTCTGATATATAATTATGATAACTTACTATAGACTCCATATTTATTTTTTAGTTCTTTATTAAGAAGGCCGGTTTGACATCCGGTTCGGTTTTCAAAACATTGATTTAATAAAAACGTTATATGATAAAAATCTTATACAAAAATCCTTATAACCAAATTTTATTCGTTATATGATAAAAATCCTATATAAAAATATAATTTAATAAAAACGTTATATGATAAAAATCCTATACAAAAATCCTTATAACCAAATTTTATTCGTTATATGATAAAAATCCTATATAAAAATATAATTTAATAAAAACGTATTACATTAAAAAAGAAAATTTTATTGTAAAAAATTAAAAATTAATTTTAAAGATCTAATGGTTTTAATTAAAAGTTGAACTTCATCTAAAGGTCCATACTTCTCCAATTATGAATTAAGGTTTCTCTTTTATATATATTTATAGATTTATTTCATTCTAATACTAATAATAAATATAAAAATAAAATATATATAACAAGTAAACTTTCGAAGAAATGATGTTTTAAACGAAAGACATATATAAGAAAAAAATATATTTCAATTTCACAAAGTAATCATATTTCCTCACACATACTCTTTGTTTTTTATTTTCTTTAAGTCTTCATAACGGTTCTACTTGTTGTTTTCTATTTGTTCACTATATAAATGTTAACCAATAACTTCAATATAGTTGATACCATTAATAGAGAAAAAAACTCATAAGTATATGAATCCAACATAATAAATTGAATATATGATACATCTATTTGATATATTTATCAAAATCTACAACTTATAAAATTTAATAAAAACATGTTATCAAATAGTCTTTTAAAATCACATTGTGTATATCTATATCTATATTTATAATACTATATCATATGATTATTACAATCACGGATGAAAATTACAATTTTATAATATACTATTTTACTAAAATATCTTTAATAATTAAATTATATCACAGTTTTTTATTTTCTAAAATAACCTCGCTAACTCTTTTACATAAATTATATAAAGCATTCGTCGACTCGCCGTCACCACCACCAGTTATCGTCATCACCACCGGTCATTGTCATTATCACCAGTCGTCGCCACCAACACATCATTGCATTGTACGGGTAGCCATCTAGAATTACATTTGTTCGTGTCTATATATTCACGTGTATCTAAGTTTTGTCACATGTTTATTACTATGAGTTTAACCATATGAAAGTAATGAAACCAACCATAGCCGATAAGACTAAAGGGAGTGCGCGACCAACACACAACCCCTCGCCCTTTGTCGTCAAAAGTCGCCCCACACACCACCCCTCGCCCTTTGTCGTCAAAAGTCGCCCCACACACCACCCCTCGCCATTTGTCGCCAAAAGTCGCCCAGCACACCACCCCCCTTCGGCGACTCCCCCTTCCAGCGACTTGTACAGCTCGCCCCTCCTCCTTTGACCGGCCCACACTCCAACAATTCCCTCACACTCTCCCATGCTATTAAACGGCTCCTTCTTGTTTGTTTTTTTTTTCTTTTCACTTCCTTATATATAATCTATTTCCATCTTCTACATATTTATATATATCTTATATACATACATATATATATATATATATATATCAACACCATCACACACACATATAAATCTCCTTCCATTTTACATAAATATATATACATATATTATGGATATGATCCTCAATCACCCTCTTCATCCGATGATTCAATCGATCTCGACGACGCGATTCTTAGTACCGTTGCTTTGACCGTTACTACTATGATTCAAGCCGCGGAAGACGAGGAGGACGAGGAAGACCAAGCTTCACCTAGAAGAAGATCGGTTCTAGAACGTCGACGTGATGAGGCATACGCGCGTTTGGTCCGCTTTTACTTTGCCGAGCGACCCGTATTTGGCGCGAGGGATTTTAGACGGCGTTATCGTATGAGCAAGCAGCTATTTTTGAAAATTACAAATGACTTGGAAGAAAGGTATCCATATTTTCAACAAAGAATGGATGCTCGTGGGAAGCCGGGTTTCATGCCGATACACAAGACTACCTCCGCGCTTCGTCAATTAGCATATGGGTGTAGCGTCGACTTGTTTGACGAGCATTTGGAGATGTCGGCTAGGACTTCCCGGGAGTCGTTAATAAACTTTTGTAAAGGTAATTTTACATTTTATATATTTACATTTTATTATATAGTTACATACATATTATTACTTTTATTATATAGTTACATTTTATTATATAGTTACATTTTATTAGTTAGTTACATTTTATTATATAGTTACATTTTATTATATAGTTACATTTTATTATATAGTTACATTTTATTATATAGTTACATACATTTATTATATAGTTACATACATATTATTACATTTTATTATTAGTTACATACATATTATTAATTAGTTACATTTTATTAGTTAGTTACATACATTTTATTATTTAGTTACATATTATTATATAGTTACATATTACTCCCTCTGTCCCATTAAATGTGTCCTATTTTGAATTTTCAAAGTCTATTTTTATAAACTTTGACCTTTTATATTTTGATTTGTGTTATATGATATTTGATGAAAATTATATGGATTGATTGAGTTTTAAATGTGTTTTTTATTGGTATAACTTTTATCAAGTATTATACAACATAAATCAAATTATTTAAGGTCAAAGTTTAAAAAAAAAGACTTTGAAAATTCAAAATGAGACAATTTTAGTGGGACGGAGAGAGTATTATATAATACATTTTATTATATAGTTACATGTAACATCCCAAACGTTTTATGTTTGACTATTTGACTTTCCGTTAGTTAACGTTAAGTCTATTATGTTTATGTGCCCTATATGGGATTATGGGATTAAATGCTTAGACGTTTAATATGAAATGACAAATATGTTGATTAATGAAAGTAAAGTTAAGTTATAAAGTGCTTGTTAGTATGTTAAGACTCCCGGTAGAAAGTTAAGCTAAGAACGTTAAGTTGAAGAGTTGAGGGGTCTTAAGTGTAAGTTTGAGTTTGGTGGCCAGGGGTTAGGGAGCAATTAGGCAGCCCTAATTGTCACAAAACACCTGCTCTTGTGTGTGTGAAACCTCTCAACCGATCCCCTCAATCCCCAAGACAAGTTTCCCTCAAGATTCAATCGATTCGTGCCGTATTGATCAAGTTTTGATTAGATCTTGGATCCTCTAAGTCATCTACAGGTAATATAGGTAATATTATCTTTGAATTCTGATCTTATGAGTCATAGATGAGTTATAATCTAGTCCATAGGGTTTGGGTTGGGTTATTTGATCAAACGTTTATCGAATTCATGTTATTCGGGTGTTTTAATGATTGATTTATGATGTAAAGGATTAAGGGATTAATAGGATGGTTTAAGTTGATGAAAGTGCAATTAAAAGGATTAATTTTAAGTCCCCAGGTTGGATTTGGGGTATGGGTTCGTATGGAATTCGTTTGATCAAAGAACAAAAAAATTAGGTTTCTGGTCGACACTCCAGGTGCGACGCACCAGGAGTAGGTGCGGCGCACCTCACTATTCAGAATTTTCTGATCGATTTATGCGACGCACCATGTGGGAGGTGCGACGCACCAAGGAGTAGGTGCGGCGCACCTACTTATGTTCAGAATTTTCTGATCGATTTATGCGACACACCATGTGGGAGGTGCGACGCACCAAGGAGTAGGTGCGGCGCACCTACTTATATTCAGAATTTTCTGATCGATTTATGCGACGCACCATGTGGGAGGTGCGACGCACCAAGGAGTAGGTGCGGCGCACCTACTTATATTCAGAATTTTCTGATCGATTTATGCGACGCACCATGTGGGAGGTGCGACGCACCAATGGGTAGGTGCGGCGCACCTGCATCTATTCAGAATTTTCTGATGGATTTGTGCGACGCACCAAGGAGTAGGTGCGGCGCACCTACTTATGTTCAGAATTTTCTGATCGATTTATGCGACGCACCATGTGGGAGGTGCGACGCACCAAGGAGTAGGTGCGGCGCACCTACTTATGTTCAGAATTTTCTGATCGATTTATGCGACGCATGTGGAGTGCGACGCACCAAGGAGTAGGTGCGGCGCACCTACTTATATTCAGAATTTTCTGATCGATTTATGCGACGCACCATGTGGGAGGTGCGACGCACCAAGGAGTAGGTGCGGCGCACCTACTTATTCAGAATTTTCTGATCGATTTATGCGACGCACCATGTGGGAGTGCGACGCACCAAGGAGTAGGTGCGGCGCACCTACTTATGTTCAGAATTTTCTGATCGATTTATGCGACGCACCATGTGGGAGGTGCGACGCACCAAGGAGTAGGTGCGGCGCACCTACTTATTCAGAATTTTCTGATCGATTTATGCGACGCACATGTGGGAGGTGCGACGCACCAAGGAGTAGGTGCGGCGCACCTACTTATGTTCAGAATTTTCTGATCGATTTATGCGACGCATGTGGAGTGCGACGCACCAAGGAGTAGGTGCGGCGCACCTACTTATATTCAGAATTTTCTGATCGATTTATGCGACGCACCATGTGGGAGGTGCGACGCACCAAGGAGTAGGTGCGGCGCACCTACTTATTCAGAATTTTCTGATCGATTTATGCGACGCACCATGGATTTGTGCGACGCACCAAGGAGTAGGTGCGGCGCACCTACTTATGTTCAGAATTTTCTGATCGATTTATGCGACGCACCATGTGGGAGGTGCGACGCACCAAGGAGTAGGTGCGGCGCACCTACTTATTCAGAATTTTCTGATCGATTTATGCGACGCACATGTGGGAGGTGCGACGCACCAAGGAGTAGGTGCGGCGCACCTACTTATGTTCAGAATTTTCTGATCGATTTATGCGACGCATGTGGAGTGCGACGCACCAAGGAGTAGGTGCGGCGCACCTACTTATATTCAGAATTTTCTGATCGATTTATGCGACGCACCATGTGGGAGGTGCGACGCACCAAGGAGTAGGTGCGGCGCACCTACTTATATTCAGAATTTTCTGATCGATTTATGCGACGCACCATGTGGGAGGTGCGACGCACCAATGGGTAGGTGCGGCGCACCTGCATCTATTCAGAATTTTCTGATAGATTTGTGCGACGCACCAAGGAGTAGGTGCGGCGCACCTACTTATGTTCAGAATTTTCTGATCGATTTATGCGACGCACCATGTGGGAGGTGCGACGCACCAGGAGGGTGGTGCGACGCACCAGGAGGGTGGTGCGACGCACCAGGAGGGTGGTGCGACGCACCACAGCCCAAAATGAGAAAAATGGATTTCAGCCAAAAGCCCGATATGCGGCGCACCAATGGGTAGGTGCGGCGCACCTGCATCTATTCAGAATTTTCTGATGGATTTGTGCGACGCACCAAGGAGTAGGTGCGGCGCACCTACTTATGTTCAGAATTTTCTGATCGATTTATGCGACGCACCATGTGGGAGGTGCGACGCACCAATGGGTAGGTGCGGCGCACCTGCATCTATTCAGAATTTTCTGATGGATTTGTGCGACGCACCAAGGAGTAGGTGCGGCGCACCTACTTATGTTCAGAATTTTCTGATCGATTTATGCGACGCACCATGTGGGAGGTGCGACGCACCTCTTGTCCAGTTTTCACAAAACATTTCGTTTAGCTTATATTTCGATCTTATACTCGTTCTAGGTTGTCGGGAGCACTTAGCAAGCACTATAAGATACTTTTAACTTGTTGGTAAGCTGTACCGAGGTAAGATAACATCTTTTGTCGCCTGTTGGTACAACAAAACACGTTTTCATAAGTTAAACCTTCCAATTGAATATGTATGTACATTTTATGTTCATGGGTGACTATGGGAGGTTGCAAAGGGATATACTACTTACCGTTTATGATGATTAACATTCATATGCAGGTTGCAATGGTAGGTGGTAAGTATATATGCATGAGATGATGAAATGATTATAAATGCATGAAATAATGAAATGATTATGTATGTATGAAATGATGAAATGATATGATATATGCTTGCATGTGTGGCTTGATCACCTAGTCATTAGTCCTTGATTAGGATTGCCATGTTCACGTGCACGTTAAGGGCCCTAAAGTAAAAGATGATATGTGATTAGCTTAGGTGAAAGAGTAGCCTAAACTAATTAAGCGATTAAAGTCTCGAGCATTATGTAAAGTCTTGTGTTAAGCTTAACCCGTGCTAGCTCTTCGGGGCTGGTGCGTACGTGGTCACTTGAGTTGCTCCTTGTGGCATAGTTACGTTTGAGTATTCCGGGTGGAGTAACTAATCACCAATGCGTAAAGGCATAAACGGTTTATTCAGTTGGATTGACTTTGTCATTCCTTAACGACGCCGATGGACCACCTTATGGTTTACCCATCATGTCGGGTGTGAGGACTCCATGTATGGTCTATGACCGCCTACACACAACCCCACATCCCTATGTAAGTGGCATAAGTCACTTAGCCTACGTCTTGGCAAAGAAGTAAAGAAAGAAAGATGAAGAAAGAAAGTATAGGCACACTTTAGGACATGTTGAACCTAATGTGTATCTTATGATGTTATGTATGTGTGTGATATTAACTTAAAATGCGGATTTTGTTAATATATGAAATTGGCAAACGTTTTCAAGTTATGTTATCTTACTTAGCTAATTTTATTAGCTAACACTTGTTCTTTGAAAATGTTGTGCCTTCAGGATAATCAAGTTTGAGATAGGCAAGGATTAGCTTGGTGAGGCTTGGGTAGACGAATAAAGAAGCTTAGCAAAGACATTAAACGCTTAGACTTCCTTTAGCCTTATGTTTGGCTATTTCATTTATGATTAAAGACTTGTAATAATGTGGCATTTATGTTGGTGCCAAAGCTTGGATTTACTTTTATTGTTTTGATGATGCTAGTAGTAACACCAAATTTTAAAGGTACCATCCGTTACGGATGGGGCAGATTTTGAAAGTGATCCTTTCCGCTTATTTTAAACGCCGTTTGGCAAAGTTTTGAAAAAATCCAAGTTTTTAAACGACGGGTGTTACAAGTTGGTATCAGAGAAATGGTTTAAGTGAACCAAAATTCGACCAAGACCTTAGGATTTTGGACTTAAACCGTACGAGAAATGATTGGATTAAGTAGTAATGCTTTAGCTCTATGATGAAAATGCTTTTAGGACGGGTTGGGATGAGTGTGAGGGTAGGTTTATGGCTTATATATGTTTATGTTATGCTTATGTAATTTAGTAGGCCTGACCATACTTTGTTCTCATTCGATTCATCTCTAACATTCGTCACTAAAATTGTAGAAAGATGGTTAATACCCGTGCTAGTAGTCAAAGAGATGGAGCTAATGCTAGCGATGCTCCGGCTAATCCAAACGGGACTGGAAATGGTGTTAACCTAAGGCCTCCTCGAAGACCACTTTCGGGGGCACAACCTACAAGGTCTGAAATTGATAGAGCTAACCCCGTGATTGAGCAAGTTCCTACTCAAGCTGAAATGCATGAAGAGTTGAGGGCTATTCGAGCTCTTTTGTTGAGAAATGAAGAGGAGTTGAATCAACTTAGGGCTGAAAGAGAAGCTAGCTTGCAACGGGATGAGCATACGGATGGGAATTACTCCAACCGCTCAAACCGTACCGAGCCATCAATGGTAAGGTCACAAGTTGCTCCTGAAAATGTTGTTGCTAATGTGAATGGTGTTAATAATGTGGTGGAGCCTCGTGTTGTAGTCGCTCCTCGTACTAGTAACTTTAAGTATGAGAGCTTTCAGAAATGTGGAGCAAAGGCATTTGATGGTACTCTAGATGCTGTAGGTGCCATGGAATGGTTGGATGATATCGAGGTTGTGTTTGCTTCATGTTATTGCCCTGAGAATATGAAGGTATTGTGTGCTTCCCGTATGTTGAAGAAGAATGCTCGTAATTGGTGGAGGGTTGCTACTATTTCTTTGACCCCGAGGTGCTAGCTATTATGCCTTGGGGTACCTTTAAGGAGAAGTTCTTGGAAGAATATGTGGGTACTCGTGAACTGAGGTTGATTGAGAAAGAATTCAGAGCTTTAACAGCTAAGCCGGGTGCCATAACTGAGTATGCCCACTCATTTATGGAAAAGCTTAAGTTTGTTGGTCACTTGGTTCGTAGAGATGTGGATCAGGTTGAAGCTTACTGTGATGGTCTTCCCGCTAGCTATCGTGGCCTTTGTAGACAACATATTACATTGTCTGCTGCGATTAAGGAGTCCAAGAGGTTGGATGATGATTTCAAGGGTGAAAAGGTTGTAGTGAAAGCTAATGATGATAAGCAATCAGGTTCAAAAAGGAAGCATGATGGGTCAAATGGATCTAATAGGAAGTTCAAGAAAGGTCCATCTTCAAGAGGTGGGGGCAACAGCTATGCAAAGCCAAAGAATTGGTGTGGTACTTGTAAGGCGCCTCACTCGGGTCCATGTTCAGATAAGACCCGAAGGTGTGATACTTGTGGTGGTACGGGTCATCCTACTTCAGGATGCAAGGACAAGCCAAAGTGTTATCGGTGTCAACAAACCGGTCATTTCATCAAGGATTGCCCACAAGGAAGAGATGATGGAAAGAAGACGGCTGTCCAAAAGCCTAAAGCTCGAGCCTTTCAGCTGACAGTCGAAGCTGCCAAGGATAACGACGAGGTAGTAAGCGGTACATTTCTTGTTAACTCAAAACCTGCTTCTGTACTTTTTGATTCGGGAGCAAATAGATCTTTTGTGTCCACTTTATTTGCTCCTAAGCTTGATAGGGTCACTACTCCTCTTGATTGCTCTATAGAGGTTGAAATTGCTAACGGTACCATTAGTGACATTCAAGTAGGTTATGATGATTGTTCTATTGAGATTGAAGGTCGCTCTTTTCCGGTTCAATTATTGCCTACCACTCTAGCCGGTTTTGATATAGTGATAGGTATGGACTGGTTGTCTCAAAATGATGCTACTATTATATGTTCTCAAAAGGTCGTACGATTCGCTACTCCGGATGGTGAGGTCATTTCCGTTTATGGAGATAAGAAGAAGGGGAGCATAAAGATTATTAATTTGATGAAGGCTCTCAATTGCATTCGGCATAACAAGAATCACTTTCTTGCCTATGTTATCGATACACGAAAAGAGAAGTCTCCGATCCCTAATGTTGATGTAGTTTCTGAATTTTCTGATGTCTTTCCGGATGATCTTCCCGGTATTCCTCCCGACCGAGAGGTCATCTTTCAGATTGATCTCGTACCCGGTGCTACTCCTGTTGCAAAAGCACCATATCGTTTAGCTCCTACAGAAATGAAAGAGTTAATGTCCCAGCTTCAAGAGCTACTTGACAAAGGTTTCATACAACCAAGTTCCTCGCCTTGGGGAGCTCCGGTTCTTTTTGTCAAAAAGAAAGACGGTTCTATGCGCATGTGCATAGACTACCGTGAGCTGAATAAGTGAACGGTTAAGAATAAGTATCCTCTCCCGCGTATTGATGATCTTTTTGATCAGCTCCATGGTGCTTCTTACTTCTCTAAGATTGATTTGCGGTCTGGCTACCATCAATTAAAAGTCAAAAAGGAAGATGTGGCCAAGACAGCTTTTCGTACACGTTATGGGCACTATGAGTTTCTTGTCATGCCTTTTGGGTTGACAAATGCTCCAGCCGCTTTTATGGATTTAATGAATCGGGTATGTCGCCCATTCTTAGATCATTTTGTGATTGTCTTCATTGACGATATTCTAATTTATTCAAAGTCTGAAGCCGAGCACCGTGAGCACTTAAGAGCTGTTCTTGAGGTTCTTAGGGAGAAAAAGTTATATGCAAAGTTCTCCAAGTGTGAATTCTGGCTCCGAGAAGTTCAATTTCTCGGGCATGTTATCTCTTCTGAAGGTATTAAAGTTGATCCCGCCAAGATTGAAGCTGTATCTAAATGGGAACAGCCAAAGACACCCACGGAGATTAAGAGTTTTCTCGGGTTAGCTGGCTATTATAGAAGGTTTATTCAAGATTTCTCCCGAATAGCTAAGCCAATGACTGAATTGACAAAGAAAGGAGTAAAGTTTGTATGGACGGAAGCTCAAGAAAAGGCCTTTCAAACGCTTAAGACAAAGTTATGTGAAGCTCCTGTCCTAGCCTTACCCGAAGGTACTGATGATCTTGTTGTGTATAGTGATGCTTCTATTTCAGGTTTGGGTTGTGTCCTTATGCAAAGGGACAAAGTTATTGCATATGCTTCACGTCAGTTGAAGCCTCATGAAAAGAATTACCCGACCCATGATCTTGAATTGGCTGCAGTGGTGTTTGCTTTGAAGTTGTGGAGGCATTACTTATATGGCACCAAATGTACCTTGTATACGGATCATAAGAGTTTGCAATATGTGTTCTCACAAAAGGAAATGAATGTAAGGCAAAGGAGATGGATGGAACTTCTGAAAGATTATGATTTTGATGAAGGCTCTCAATTGCATTCGGCATAACAAGAATCACTTTCTTGCCTATGTTATCGATACACGAAAAGAGAAGTCTCCGATCCCTAATGTTGATGTAGTTTCTGAATTTTCTGATGTCTTTCCGGATGATCTTCCCGGTATTCCTCCCGACCGAGAGGTCATCTTTCAGATTGATCTCGTACCCGGTGCTACTCCTGTTGCAAAAGCACCATATCGTTTAGCTCCTACAGAAATGAAAGAGTTAATGTCCCAGCTTCAAGAGCTACTTGACAAAGGTTTCATACAACCAAGTTCCTCGCCTTGGGGAGCTCCGGTTCTTTTTGTCAAAAAGAAAGACGGTTCTATGCGCATGTGCATAGACTACCGTGAGCTGAATAAGTGAACGGTTAAGAATAAGTATCCTCTCCCGCGTATTGATGATCTTTTTGATCAGCTCCATGGTGCTTCTTACTTCTCTAAGATTGATTTGCGGTCTGGCTACCATCAATTAAAAGTCAAAAAGGAAGATGTGGCCAAGACAGCTTTTCGTACACGTTATGGGCACTATGAGTTTCTTGTCATGCCTTTTGGGTTGACAAATGCTCCAGCCGCTTTTATGGATTTAATGAATCGGGTATGTCGCCCATTCTTAGATCATTTTGTGATTGTCTTCATTGACGATATTCTAATTTATTCAAAGTCTGAAGCCGAGCACCGTGAGCACTTAAGAGCTGTTCTTGAGGTTCTTAGGGAGAAAAAGTTATATGCAAAGTTCTCCAAGTGTGAATTCTGGCTCCGAGAAGTTCAATTTCTCGGGCATGTTATCTCTTCTGAAGGTATTAAAGTTGATCCCGCCAAGATTGAAGCTGTATCTAAATGGGAACAGCCAAAGACACCCACGGAGATTAAGAGTTTTCTCGGGTTAGCTGGCTATTATAGAAGGTTTATTCAAGATTTCTCCCGAATAGCTAAGCCAATGACTGAATTGACAAAGAGTGCTCATTTCTTGGCAACAAGACAAGATGTACCACTAACTAAGATGGCAAAGATGTATGTGGATGAGATCGTAGCAAAGCATGGTGTTCCTTTATCCATTGTTTCAGACCGAGACACGAGATTTGTGTCTAACTTTTGGAAGGGTCTTCAGCGAGAGTTAGGTACTAGAATTAATTTGAGCACCGCCTATCACCCTCAAACTGATGGGCAAAGTGAAAGGACCATACAAACATTGGAAGACATGTTGAGAGCTTGTGTATTAGAGTATGGTGGAGCATGGGATGAACACTTGAAATTGATCGAATTCACTTATAATAACAGCCACCATGCAAGTATTGGAATGCCACCATTTGAAATGCTTTATGGTAGGAGATGTAGGACTCCGAGTTGTTGGATGGAACCCGATGAAAAGCAGTTTACGGGTCCTGAAATCATTGAAATCTCAGCTGAAAAAGTTAATGTGGCAAAGGAAGCACTTCGTGTGGCTAGAGAACGACAAAAGACTTATGCCGACAAGAAAAGGAAGCCAATTGAGTTCCAAGTTGGTAATTTGGTAATGCTGAAAGTTTCCCCATGGAAAGGAGTAATTCGTTTTGGAAAGAAGGGAAAGCTAAGCCCACGTTTCATAGGACCTTTCAAAATTCTGAAACGTATCAAGGATGTAGCTTATCAATTGGAACTACCCCCAGAATTGGATGGAATTCACCACACATTTCATGTTTCGTATTTGAGGAAGTGTTTGGCCAATGAGTCGAGTGTTATTCCAATTGAGGATGTGAGCATTAATCCTCAGAAAAGAATAGTGGATGAACCAGTAGCGATACTCGAAAGAAAGCAAAAGAAACTTCGCCGAAAGTTGATTGATCTCGTGTTGACTAAATGGAAGCATAACCACGGTGAAAGTTTAACTTGGGAGACCGAGGCGGTGATGAAAGAGAAATATCCAGATTTGTTTGCTTCTGAGGCGATTCCGATGACGGAATCCTCTTAAGGGGGAGGTAATTGTAACATCCCAAACGTTTTATGTTTGACTATTTGACTTTCCGTTAGTTAACGTTAAGTCTATTATGTTTATGTGCCCTATATGGGATTAAATGCTTAGACGTTTAATATGAAATGACAAATATGTTGATTAATGAAAGTAAAGTTAAGTTATAAAGTGCTTGTTAGTATGTTAAGACTCCCGGTAGAAAGTTAAGCTAAGAACGTTAAGTTGAAGAGTTGAGGGGTCTTAAGTGTAAGTTTGAGTTTGGTGGCCAGGGGTTAGGGAGCAATTAGGCAGCCCTAATTGTCACAAAACACCTGCTCTTGTGTGTGTGAAACCTCTCAACCGATCCCCTCAATCCCCAAGACAAGTTTCCCTCAAGATTCAATCGATTCGTGCCGTATTGATCAAGTTTTGATTAGATCTTGGATCCTCTAAGTCATCTACAGGTAATATAGGTAATATTATCTTTGAATTCTGATCTTATGAGTCATAGATGAGTTATAATCTAGTCCATAGGGTTTGGGTTGGGTTATTTGATCAAACGTTTATCGAATTCATGTTATTCGGGTGTTTTAATGATTGATTTATGATGTAAAGGATTAAGGGATTAATAGGATGGTTTAAGTTGATGAAAGTGCAATTAAAAGGATTAATTTTAAGTCCCCAGGTTGGATTTGGGGTATGGGTTCGTATGGAATTCGTTTGATCAAAGAACAAAAAAATTAGGTTTCTGGTCGACACTCCAGGTGCGACGCACCAGGAGGGTGGTGCGACGCACCACAGCCCAAAATGAGAAAAATGGATTTCAGCCAAAAGCCCGATATGCGGCGCACCAATGGGTAGGTGCGGCGCACCTGCATCTATTCAGAATTTTCTGATGGATTTGTGCGACGCACCAAGGAGTAGGTGCGGCGCACCTACTTATGTTCAGAATTTTCTGATCGATTTATGCGACGCACCATGTGGGAGGTGCGACGCACCTCTTGTCCAGTTTTCACAAAACATTTCGTTTAGCTTATATTTCGATCTTATACTCGTTCTAGGTTGTCGGGAGCACTTAGCAAGCACTATAAGATACTTTTAACTTGTTGGTAAGCTGTACCGAGGTAAGATAACATCTTTTGTCACCTGTTGGTACAACAAAACACGTTTTCATAAGTTAAACCTTCCAATTGAATATGTATGTACATTTTATGTTCATGGGTGACTATGGGAGGTTGCAAAGGGATATACTACTTACCGTTTATGATGATTAACATTCATATGCAGGTTGCAATGGTAGGTGGTAAGTATATATGCATGAGATGATGAAATGATTATAAATGCATGAAATAATGAAATGATTATGTATGTATGAAATGATGAAATGATTATGTATGTATGAATGATGAATGATTATGTATGTATGAGATGATGAAATGATTATAAATGCATGAAATAATGAAATGATTATGTATGTATGAAATGATGAAATGATTATGTATGTATGAATGATGAAATGATTATGTATGCATGAAATGATGAAATGATTATGTATGTACGAAATGATGAAATGATATATATGCATGAGATGATGAAATGATTATAAATGCATGAAATAATGAAATGATTATGTATGTATGAAATGATGAAATGATATGATATATGCTTGCATGTGTGGCTTGATCACCTAGTCATTAGTCCTTGATTAGGATTGCCATGTTCACGTGCACGTTAAGGGCCCTAAAGTAAAAGATGATATGTGATTAGCTTAGGTGAAAGAGTAGCCTAAACTAATTAAGCGATTAAAGTCTCGAGCATTATGTAAAGTCTTGTGTTAAGCTTAACCCGTGCTAGCTCTTCGGGACTGGTGCGTACGTGGTCACTTGAGTTGCTCCTTGTGGCATAGTTACGTTTGAGTATTCCGGGTGGAGTAACTAATCACCAATGCGTAAAGGCATAAACGGTTTATTCAGTTGGATTGACTTTGTCATTCCTTAACGACGCCGATGGACCACCTTATGGTTTACCCATCATGTCGGGTGTGAGGACTCCATGTATGGTCTATGACCGCCTACACACAACCCCACATCCCTATGTAAGTGGCATAAGTCACTTAGCCTACGTCTTGGCAAAGAAGTAAAGAAAGAAAGATGAAGAAAGAAAGTATAGGCACACTTTAGGACATGTTGAACCTAATGTGTATCTTATGATGTTATGTATGTGTGTGATATTAACTTAAAATGCGGATTTTGTTAATATATGAAATTGGCAAACGTTTTCAAGTTATGTTATCTTACTTAGCTAATTTTATTAGCTAACACTTGTTCTTTGAAAATGTTGTGCCTTCAGGATAATCAAGTTTGAGATAGGCAAGGATTAGCTTGGTGAGGCTTGGGTAGACGAATAAAGAAGCTTAGCAAAGACATTAAACGCTTAGACTTCCTTTAGCCTTATGTTTGGCTATTTCATTTATGATTAAAGACTTGTAATAATGTGGCATTTATGTTGGTGCCAAAGCTTGGATTTACTTTTATTGTTTTGATGATGCTAGTAGTAACACCAAATTTTAAAGGTACCATCCGTTACGGATGGGGCAGATTTTGAAAGTGATCCTTTCCGCTTATTTTAAACGCCGTTTGGCAAAGTTTTGAAAAAATCCAAGTTTTTAAACGACGGGTGTTACATTACATTTTATTAGTTAGTTACATACATATGATTATATAAATAGGTATAATTGACTTGTATGGACCGACATACCTACGGAGACCTACATCTATGGATCTTGAACGAATGTACGATGTGCATGAGCAGCTTCATGGTTTCCTTGGTATGATCGGTAGTATTGATTGCATGCACTGGGCATGGGAGATGTGTCCAACCGCATGGCGCGGTTCGCACACCCGAGGGGATATTGGTAGACCGTCGTTGATGCTTCAGGCGGTTGCATCTACTGACTTGTGGATTTGGAATGCATATTTTGGTCAGCAAGGGTCCAACAATGACATCAACGTGTTTGAGGCGTCCCCTGTCCTAGAATAAACTATATCTGGCTTGGCACCTACATGTTAGTTATGTACTTACGTTTAATTTTTATTTATATAGTTATATATTATATACTTTTGTTAACTAATATTAGCATTTGTTTAACTTACAGAGGGTTTTTATGCAAACAACAACTACTACAAAGCCGGATACTACTTGACAGATGGCATCTACCCTGAGTATTCCACTTTTGTGAAGACTTTTACTGACCCGATTGATGACAAGAGAAAATACTTTAAGAAAAAACAAAATGTCGGTTGGGAGAAACACTGCGTACCTGCATTGCATCATCTCATATTCTGTAAATTTACATTCTAGCAAACCATTGCCCAATACATACTTTAAGACTCAACAAAAGCAATAAGTTTAATAAACTATATCTGGCTTGGCACCTACATGTTAGTTATGTACTTACGTTTAATTTTTATTTATATAGTTATATATTATATACTTTTGTTAACTAATATTAGCATTTGTTTAACTTACAGAGGGTTTTTATGCAAACAACAACTACTACAAAGCCGGATACTACTTGACAGATGGCATCTACCCTGAGTATTCCACTTTTGTGAAGACTTTTACTGACCCGATTGATGACAAGAGAAAATACTTTAAGAAAAAACAAGAATCGGCGCGAAAGGATATCGAGAGAGCATTCGGGGTTCTTAAAAAGCGTTGGAAAGTTATTAGTTTTCCCTCACGGTTCTCGGACAAGGAGAGAATGCATGACGTGATATATACGTGTATTATTTTACACAACATGGTATTAGAGGATGAAGATAAAGCTTTTTGTCAAGACTTCAACGATGAAGACCCGACACTAGACCCGACGTATTGGGAACAAGAAACTCCAATGGAGCAACGGATCGCGAATTCACATGCCGTTCGGAATAGCCAAACCCACAACATGCTCCTAGCGGATTTGGTAGATCATCTTTGGGAAAACAAGAGGGGAAATCAAGTACCATACGTGCCACTGGAAGTCGATGACTACTTTAGCGATGATGATTAGTTGTTAGTTTTTTATTTTTAGTTTTGTATGGAATAAATTTTATTTTTATGTGTTTGTTTGTATTTTTTTATGTTTAGTATTTTCAATTTTTATGTGTTGGATTTTAATTTTAATGGTTAGTATTTTATTTTTATGTGTTTGTTTGTATTTTTTTATGTTTAGTATTTTCAATTTTTATGTGTTGGATTTTAATTTTAATGGTTAGTATTTTATTTTTCTATTTATAGAAATGTTATTATTTTTTAAATAATATGGAGATTACAAAAAGTAAAAATAAAATAAAATCAATCATTAAAACCAATAATTGGAAGTGCCACATGGCACAAATCGCCCTCCCTTAAAAACCACCAATTTTCACTTTTTTTGGAAGACAACTATTTCTACTCCACATGTCACATAACACAAGTCGCCCCACCCTCCGTTTCTTCCCACTCCTTTTAGTCTAACAACCTAATTTAATGTTGACTAAAAAACAAAATGTCGGTTGGGAGAAACACTGCGTACCTGCATTGCATCATCTCATATTCTGTAAATTTACATTCTAGCAAACCATTGCCCAATACATACTTTAAGACTCAACAAAAGCAATAAGTTTAATAAACTATACTCAAATAATCATATTATATGTTTAAATAATTGATAATACAACATAAAGTTTTACTTATATTTAGTACCAGTCTTTAGGTCTGTCCGATAGACGGGTAGTTTCAAAATAAATATATCAAAGGTAAATATCAAAATGATAAATAACAATTTAGGTTGTATATATAATAACTTTTTTGGAGAGTTTTAAGGATAATATATATCTTTAACATTTAAAAAGATTTGTTTTGATAGAAAAATTATTTAGAGTTTTAAGGATAATATATATCTTTAACATTTAAAAATATTTGTTTTGATAGGAAAGATTTATTATAGAGTTTTAAATAGAATTATGCATTTAATAAGCAAAAAAAAAAATCTAGAAAAAAAAAGAACTCTTAGAGTAATTAGGAGAAGTTTTAGGTCCAAAAAAAGCTCTTAGTAGTGTCAAGTGTATACCAACTCCTCTTTTAGTTATAGGATAGATTATATTGACTTATAATTAACATTTTTATTCTATTAAATTGTTTTGTTTTTTAATGGAATATGATATATCTAATTATCTAAATTTGAAAGTTTTACCTTTCTAAGCCAAAATTTTAAAGTGCTTTATTCTAAAAACTAGTAAATTTCGGCCCCACATTGTGGGCTTTAATTGTCGTGTTGAACTAATTACGTTAGTTTAATTACTTGCGTTGAACCTTCAATCACTCAATTAAAAATCTTTATGTCATTAACAGATTTGTTACATATATATATTTATTTAAGTGCAAAATCACATGAGCTTCTTTATGCGAGTTGTTAGGTTTCAATTATTTTGATTACATTTTGTTATTGATGATATGTCACTATATATATTAAGCTAAAATCTGCATATGAAATATATATTTATCTAAAGTTAATACCGGCCACAAACGCTTCTAAAAGTTTATAATAACAAATAAATAAAGTTGAATGAAAGTTTCAATATATAAGTTGAAAACATCAAAGGATAAAAGTGTAAAAAAAAAAAGTCGAATAATGATACATAATTGTGGGATGAAATATATTGGTTAGAAACTCAAAAGAAAAAAAATGTACAAAAAACTAATAAGTACTCCGTAGTTGAAAACTTGGACGGGATGCGATGTGGCAGAATCATAATGACATTAGGTGTAACGTGGACGAATCGTAACTCGCCACGCAAGCGAGTTACTATTCATAAGGTACATAATGGTATGGAACATGGACACGAAAAAATTGCAATATATTGGTTGGAAACCCAAATGATAAAAAATGTACAAAAAAGAATAACTAACCTGGAGTTGAAAATCCAAACGGAATACGATATGACAAAATTCAAATCATAGTTTGAGATGCACCGTGGACGAATAGTAACTCGCCACGTAGGCGAGTTACTATTCATAACTCCATTTACCTTAATATTATATATATAATATAATATAATATAATATATAATATATAATATATAATATAATATAATGCATTTTACAATACATACAAAATTATCTACAAAGCTATTCAGCCCTTTCAATCTTTAAGAAAATATCTACAACCTCATAATGATGATTTTGATTACCTCTTTTTGCAAAATTCTTCTGTGTAACATATTAGTCGTATTGTGTTTGTAATTAGAAGGCAAAATATTAAAAAATTGTATATCACTGCTGTTTCATGAATTTTGTAAAGAATATTGTAACAATAGTTATGTATCTATAATGTAATCTATATATAACTAAAAGCGAAGGTTGGGGTACACTTGACACCCCTAATTCCTCTTCTTAGGCCTAATTCTCCTTCCAAATTAATCTTTCTCATTTTTTCTAGATTTTTTTTCTTATTAAATAGATAATTATATTTAAAACTCTATCATAAATCTTTTTCTATCAAAACAAATCTTTTTAAATTTTAAAGATATATAATATCCTTAAAACTCTCCCAATAAATTATTATATATACAACCTAAATTTTTATTAATCATTTTTCATATTATTCCTTTCCTTTCTATATTTTTAATAAACAAATCAAGTTCAGTAAATTTCTCAACAAAAATACATACGTTTTTTTTATATCACTTTTAATTTTATTTTTGGTATTTTGTTCGTGTTTGTTTATTATTTGATATTGAATTATTATGTTATTGTTATTTTTCATCTCTTTTAATTTAGTTTGTTGTCAATTGTAGTTTGATTATGACTTCTTCTTCTACTACAAAAGAGTTTATTCTTTTAAATTTGTTTTGTTCATGTTTTGTTATTTTTCACCTGTCTTGTTATTTATTATTTTGATATTTACCTTTGATATATATATATATTTATTATTTATTTGATATTTACATTTGATATATATATTTTGAGAATATCCGTCCATCGGACGGGCCTGAAAACTAGTAGACATGTATATGAGACTCCTTAAGCAGACTTTGAATGCATGAATGACTGTAAATTTGAGTTAGAATATATATTAAATTGACTAAGAGAAACTATAATTTCAGGTTCTGCAATTCTATATTTATTTCATCATAATAATAAGAGTTAAATACACTTTTGGTCCCTGTCGAGGGTTAAAAATTACCGTTTTCATCCCTACGTTTCATATATTACTGTTTTGGTCCAAAAAACTTTACTCCGTCAACGCTTTTGGTCCAATTTTCGAAACGGACGTTAAACACCCTTCACGTGACCTGCACGTTGTAACAACCCTCAGTTTCCGACTAGGACAACTTACTTATAATTATCTAGGTATCTATCCCTAGAGGTTTATTAAGAGATTTGAGCTTCTAAACATTTAGGGCATGGTGATATTTGCCCTCTAGTTCAATAGAATGCCAAAAGAAAGTCAGTTGCCTTAGAAATGCCATAAACAATAACTATAATCATTCAAGACAATCTCAAGCTATATATTAGTTCTAATTGAACTTGATGAAATATCAATGAACCAAAAATTTTATTTCGAGAAGTTAAGATACAAAAAAAATAATAATAATAATTGTACAAGACTCACAAGTTGTGACAACAATCAACAATCTTATAAATGTCCAACAATTCAGACACCAAGCTAATTGAAGTACATTTGAACATAAAAATATAATGACCATCTTGAAAATAGATTTATAAACTATTATGTACATAATAGTAAGCTTGAATAATAATAAGTACATAAATATTTATGTGACTAAAATAAATACAAGTGTTGAATAATAATAATAAGTGAATATATATAAGCCTAATAAAAATACAAGTTAGAACTAATGAGTTAAAAACACAAAATATGTATATGCATATGATCACACAAGTATTTTTAAAAATCCTACTAACTAGTTAATTTGAAAGTCCATACATGCACCTATACACACATATATACATACATACACTCATTTTACATCAAAAATTCAAAATTTCCTTTCCCTTTTCCAACCCAAAACCGGCCCCCCCAATGCTCCAATACCCCTCCACCACTCAAAATCCAACTAACTCTTCACTCTTGTGATTTCCAATACCATACCTCACATAACACTCAACTTACACACTCATTTCTCTCCACTTCCCAAAACTCTCACACACATCTTCTCTCAAACTTCTCTTCTCCATATTTTCTCTCATATTTTCGGTCCAAAAAGGAAGCAAGAACAAGGCTAAAAATCAATCTAAACTTATAATAATAATAAGGGTTTGTTAAGGATTAATCAAGGGTTGATTCAAGTAAGGTTTAAGGGTTATTTCAAGCTTGGAATAAGGTTCATTTGGGGCTTAGAGGCCACAAAATTTTCTGCCCAAAATCATCTTCAAAACCGAGTTCAAGAAGGGTATAAATCTCCATCTCTTTGTTTAATCTATCTTGTTTTTGTATATATTAAAAGATCTTTATCAAAAATCATGTTTTTCTTTAATTTTCTTCTTGATTTAAACTCAATGAGGGCAAGGTTGATAGATCCTTATCTCACATGTTCATGCATGTAAAGATCTAGAGAAAGGATTCAAGGATTCAACACAAACAAGACCCAAGAGTTAGTAGTTGTAAGATTTGTTGCTAAATGGGTTTAAGGATTTGATTAAATCTGATTTTTAATGAATATTATGAGATTATAATCTGTGATTTTTCAATAAAAATGAGTTTTCAAAAAGGATATAAAAGTTTATAGCTTGTTTGTATGTGTAATGGTTAGATCTAAACATGCATGCTTAGATTTGCACTAGTTTTGATTGATTTTGATTTTGGAAGTTGAGATGGATTATTGATGATTTTGAATCTGCTATAATCAGTGTATTTGATGTTAAAGTCATACAAAAATAACCAACAAATATGTTAGTGGTAATTTAGAGTGCAAAGTAAGCAAACCAAGCCATTGGTTGGTTGTTTGGACCAAAATACAATCTGACAGAATCACAGTTTTCACTTTGGGCGGATAAACTGAGCATGTGACGACCGATTCAGGGAAAGTTGTCAAAATAAAAGTTGTAGATAAACGAGTTAAATTTAACCACCAACTGGAATCACTCAAAATACTGAACCAAACAAAAGATATGATTTGTCTACTAAAACTGGTCAAAACTGCATTTTTGTCTGAATATTTTATCAACTTTAACAATGTTTATCTCCTAATCCATAAGGTTCCAGGAGGCCATACTTGGTGGAAAGTAAGTCCAATGTGTCCTAAACTTAAAATAAAATCATGGAATTTTTATTAAGAGCAAAACCCAAAGAACTTTTATAAAACTTTCAGTATGCAAAACAGTGACTGTTTTGACCACTTCCACTTGGAAAAATATTTAGAGGTAGTAAACATTCTTTATAAATTAAGCCAAAATTCACAAAATAAGTGGACACATATAGGTTATTTTATAAAAATCAGGAGGGTCCAAATAATTCGGTTTAATCCCAAAACAGTAGCCAACATTTCACAAAAATGTGAAGTAAAAACAGAAAATTCTGAAGTAAACCAATAATTTGTGTAATGGGCTAAAAGATACACTAAGGACCATAATGGGCTAACCCGGCCCAAATAATAAACCATTTGAACCATAAATCAGTAGGCCCACTGGGCCTAATAAACCATGTAGCCCAATAACCAATATGACCCATTAAGCACATAACCCAAATAAGGTTAAGCCCAATAACTAAATTAAGCCCAAGTCACCTAAAAGCCCATAACACTTAGGCCCAATTTGGTAATGGCCCATAACACTTAAACGAATTTCATAAACCCGGATAATCATAAGATATATCGAGAAGTATGTGAGTTTGAAAGATAAGCGAAATCAAAGTAACATAAAAGATAATTAAGTGGAATGGAAATAAGTAATTACGTTAACCAAACTATAAATTGATATCACAAATGCTAATTCGTGCTAAAAATCGGTTACACATCAAATGATGAATAAGGATAATATAACTTAATATGGCATTCTCATATGATAACCTAAGATGCCAAACGAAACCACAAATGAAGGCAAGTTACCAAAATTCTAACAACTTATAATTACATGTATATTGAAAGTGACCTTTTTCACCATCAATCCCTACAACCAAAAAGATACGAGTATTAGCAATACACTTGAATTCCTTAATTGATGACAACTTAATGATAGTGGCATTTCTAAGTGATGGCTTAAGATAGGAACTTACGTATATTAGTCCTATGTATAGAATATGCGAACATAAATCATATATATATATATATATATATATATATATATATATATATATATATATATATATATATATATATATATATATATATATATATATATATATATATATATATATATATATATATATATATATATATATATATATATATATATATATATATATATATATATATATATATATATATATATATATATATATATATATATATATATATATATATATATATATA
The DNA here is from genome assembly GCA_034093135.1 of Erigeron breviscapus. Taxonomy (NCBI): domain Eukaryota; kingdom Viridiplantae; phylum Streptophyta; class Magnoliopsida; order Asterales; family Asteraceae; genus Erigeron; species Erigeron breviscapus. The sequence continues at coordinate 151,181,820 of CM067167.1, read as the reverse complement.
TATATATATATATATATATATATATATATATATATATATATATATATATATATATATATATATATATATATATATATATATATATATATATATATATATATATATATATATATATATATATATATATATATATATATATATATATATATATATATATATATATATATATATATATATATATATATATATATATATATATATATATATATATATATATATATATATATATATATATATATATATATATATATATATATATATATATATATATATATATATATATATATATATATATATATATATATATATATATATATATATATATATATATATATATATATATATATATATATATATATATATATATATATATATATATATATATATATATATATATATATATATATATATATATATATATATATATATATATATATATATATATATATATATATATATATATATATATATATATATATATATATATATATATATATATATATATATATATATATATATATATATATATATATATATATATATATATATATATATATATATATATATATATATATATATATATATATATATATATATATATATATATATATATATATATATATATATATATATATATATATATATATATATATATATATATATATATATATATATATATATATATATATATATATATATATATATATATATATATATATATATATATATATATATATATATATATATATATATATATATATATATATATATATATATATATATATATATATATATATATATATATATATATATATATATATATATATATATATATATATATATATATATATATATATATATATATATATATATATATATATATATATATATATATATATATATATATATATATATATATATATATATATATATATATATATATATATATATATATATATATATATATATATATATATATATATATATATATATATATATATATATATATATATATATATATATATATATATATATATATATATATATATATATATATATATATATATATATATATATATATATATATATATATATATATATATATATATATATATATATATATATATATATATATATATATATATATATATATATATATATATATATATATATATATATATATATATATATATATATATATATATATATATATATATATATATATATATATATATATATATATATATATATATATATATATATATATATATATATATATATATATATATATATATATATATATATATATATATATATATATATATATATATATATATATATATATATATATATATATATATATATATATATATATATATATATATATATATATATATATATATATATATATATATATATATATATATATATATATATATATATATATATATATATATATATATATATATATATATATATATATATATATATATATATATATATATATATATATATATATATATATATATATATATATATATATATATATATATATATATATATATATATATATATATATATATATATATATATATATATATATATATATATATATATATATATATATATATATATATATATATATATATATATATATATATATATATATATATATATATATATATATATATATATATATATATATATATATATATATATATATATATATATATATATATATATATATATATATATATATATATATTTATATACTTCTACATATATATATAGGCATATACATAGATATACATATACACGGATATATATATATATATATATAATAATAACATATAATCTCCATCTATGTTCATATATATATATATATAATTTTCCAGATCCATATTCTTTATACTTCATCATTGTCATCTATATTCTGATACATGTATTCATAATCAAATATAAAAACAAATCCCAATAGAAAGTTTTTATTTGAAATCTCTATCTTCAATAACTTATAGATAATCCACTTTTATGCCTTTGTTGACAAACAAAACATCGCCCCCAAATATTTTCACAACAATCACACTTGTTGACCATCTTGGATCCACATCAGGTACTCTCATTCCTTCCAATTTTTTATTTTTTACTTTTCTCAGCCCAATCTTTCTAATTTTATCCACATTCACCACACCACATAATCAAGACAATAATTAGGGTGAATAGAGAGAGGTGATTCGGTGATGTCGAGGCCGATTTCATTGGTTTCGTTGCTATTGTTTTTGGTGTTTACTTCTCAGTTTGAGTGGAACCAACACATTGTGAACGAGGTCGAAGCTAGGCCGGTTGCGATTTCTCAAAAACAACAGTATTTGTTAGATAGGGAAGAATCTGTTAAAGCGACGGCTGATCTAGATTTCAGACGGTGGTTGGGCGGAGGTAGATGCGAGTACGTGGTGGTGGTGGTAGGGAAGCAATCTTTGTCTTTGTCTACCTTTACATTCAAGATCTGTATTTATACATATATCAATCTATATGTATGTAAATGGAGGTAGTGGGTGGAGGTGATGGATGGGATTTGGGAACATATCTTGTTATATATATATATATATATATATATATATATTATGTTTTATATATATATATATATATATGCGTGAATATAAACACTCGTATTTGGTTACATATATATATATATATATATATATATATATATATATATATATATATATATATATATATATATATATATATATATATATATATATATATATATATATATATATATATATATATATATATATATATATATATATATATATATATATATATATATATATATATATATATATATATATATATATATATATATATGATAGATGGGATTTGGGAACATATCTTGTTATATATATATATATAGTCTTATTATTATTTGGTTTTTATTGTAGAACATCTACTTAGGATTAATGTATCGAGTATTATTTGTTTTCTGATTTCTGGTTTTATGTGTATTTTAACTTTGATGTTGTTGATGATGATGATGTAATGACAGAATGCTACAAATATGAGGAAAAAATAAAAAAGAATTAAAGTATTTACACTTTTGGTCCATGGGTCAAGAAAAAGACTATTATACCCATCACGTGCAGGTCACGTGATGGGTGTTTAACGTCCGTTTCGAGAATGGACCAAAAGTGAAATTAACTCTAATAATAATAAGAGTACGTCAAGTTTATTCATTTTGTAATATTGGAACACATGCCCATATTAATGCTTAGATCGATTTAGATATAAGTATAACTATCAACACATGTTAGCCAAAACTACTAGTTGAGTTGCCCGCTATACTAGATTGCTAGCTAATATTTGTTTGGTCAATTCAAAATTGATTGATATCAAATCTAACTCTTTTTAAAGGAACCATCTTTTTTTTTCAATTACTTGAATGACCATTATATCTACTTTTATTATCCTATCTTTATATTAATTAGGGTAAATTACACAAATGGTACCTGAGTTGGTATCGAAATTTCACTTTTCGTACCTCAAAGAATTTAATTACGCGAGTCATACCCAGAGTTGCCAAATTTGCACGCTCACCATACCTCCGACTAACGGAGCCTAACGGATCATTAAATCTGGTCACATGTCGCACACGTGAGGGGGTATAACAGTCTTTTTACACCTATATCTAACTTCCCTTCTTTTTCACACAATTTTAAACACCACAGGTATAACAACAACAACAACAACAACAAGGTACCCAATCCCGACATAAGCCGGGCTATGGGGGAGGTATGATGTAGACAGACCTTACCCCTACTCAAAGGTAGAGAGGCTGCTTCCAGATCCACCGAAGTGGAAGGGACCTCCGGCCCGGGGTGAAAAATAGGGTTAGATCCACCGGAGTGAAAGCTTAACCGGAATCCTCTCGATCTCAAACTCCCAATCTCAACCTCTCAATCACAATCCCAGCCTCAATCTCGGATCTAGATTTGGATCTAGAGAGAATGAGCCGTTGGAGAGGAGAGAGCCATTAAACACCACAGGTATGATTTGTGTAATTATTACGAGTAATATTAATCAAACATATATATTGCCTCATTTTTCCAGAAGACAAATTAATCACTGTGGTTATTCCATTTTTTCACCATTTTCCAATCTTTTATTTTTGACCAGGAAACATAGATCGAAAAACATATATGAATTCAACGTTAAACTCAAAACAATTCATGTCACCAACTTCTCCTAATTTTGGATATCACAAACAACTTCTCTATCTCTTTCTTTTTTCTTCTTCGATCATCGATTTAAATATAATCACAAAATAGCCACAAAATATAAATGTAAATCATGTATATGTTGTAGTAGTTCAAGAATAACCGGCGGCTGTTCAAGGAGGTTTAGCGGCAGATTTGGCGGAGGTTGGCGGAGATCCGAAGATCAAAAAGTATATGTTGTAGTAGTTCAAGAATAACCGGCGGCTGTTCAAAGGAGGTTTAGCGGCAGATTTGGCGGAGGTTGCGGAGATCCGAAATTCATAATGGGGTTTTGGTCGGATTTAAACACTAATCGCCGGCGATGACTGTTGACCATCTCGATTGCGTGACAAAGCTTCGACCACCCATTACCTCCACTGTCACCGGGAAACGGTTGTTTTGAGATCTGAGTTTTGAGATCCGGTGGGACGATGATGATGATGACAGTAATGGTGGGACGGTGATGATACTACCCAGGGTTTAATAAATGCATAAACTTTTTTTTATATGGTATCTAAGATTAGAGTTTTTGGGAGAAAAACTTTAAGTTCATATACATCAATTTTGAGAAAGGGAGATAGCAGAGAAGCGGAAGGGATAGCACATTGAGCTTTATAAGAAGGGTAAAACAGTACTTTACACATACATGTGAGTGGCACATGACTGTTTTTAACGATCCGTTAGTCGAAGGTACGGTGAGCATGTAAATTTGGCAACTCTGGGTATGACTCGCGTAATTAAATTCTTTGAGTTACGAAAAGTAAAATTTCGATACCAACTCAGGTACCATTTGTGTAATTTACCCTATTAACTATGTAAAATTTTAGGAAATGTTAAACCTAGCCTATAATTAATTTGTTTAGACATGTATCATATTGTTGTACGCCGATAAGTTTGCATATTTTTAAGAGGTGGATAGATAAAATGTACAACTTATTTAAACATATCCTAACAAACTAAACATAGCTCATTAGTCTATATTTATCATTTTCTTAAACAATTTTATGATGTACATTTTACATCCTTTACCTTTTTAATGAATCTTAAGGTTGTCCACATATTATCTAGTAAATAAAACTAACAAGAAGAATTTAGAGTTCCACAAGAACGATGACCTAATAAATCTAGTGATAATTAAATTATAATATGTTTGGTAAAAATAACGGTAGCTTTAATTTTTATGTATTTAGAGTTGTTCGGTGTATTAGTTATTGTTTTTTAACAGTGCAATTGCATTAAATAATCTCTCGGCAAGGGGCCGAAAGAAAAAAAAAACGAAGTTACATCTGGTAGGACGGAATAATTTGTCATAAGGCTCGGTCTAAAGTGTACTTTTAAATTCGACAATTAATCCCAAAAAAAGACATGAAACTATTGAATTAAATACAACAACATTTGAGGGAGAGTTCTCGTTAAAGAGGACCTCGTTTCTATGCTTTCATAGTTCCATAGCAACCATTCCACGATGAACTTATACATATATATACTTCTTGAAGACTTGTAACCATTTAATAACTTCACCTGGACACAAAGACCAGAATAACTACTTGTAACCCAGAGGAGGGGAGGGATCTCAATTCACACGATAAGTCCATAAGTAAGTGGCTAGTTCTTTCCATATTCATGTCACACACCAGGCGGTCCATAAAGACTTTTGATAATAAATAAAGTATTTATATATTTTTACATGTTTAATAAATGGTATAAATTTTGTTTGGGTAATTTTTCTTTTAACGCAAAAAAAAATAAAAAATCATAACTGATGATAATCATGATAATCGGTATAACTATTCAAGTATTACAATCTTGTGTTATTTTTTTATTTTATTTTTGAACAGACAATCTTATGTTATTTAATCACTTGTCACCAATATTCAACCAATTTAACTAATCTTTCTAGAAAAAAAATGCTCTTATAATTATCTATCTTGACATGTTCAAAATACAATATTACCAAACTACTCACCTAACTTATAGTCAACTATTCTATTCCTAGAAGAATTTTTTTTCCCCCTTTTTTTCACAAAACATTTTCTAAAAGAAAGTATGCGAATCATAATCATCCTCATAATTTCATCTTTTTTGTTTTTATGTTTTGTTTCTTTGGGCAATGTGACACAATTCACAAATGTCATTGTGATGAACAGACAGCAATAAAGGGTAATTTGGGAATTTCAACAGAAATCTGTCGGTCTCTAACTATAGTTAAATCCTTAACTCTAAGATCCGGTTAAAATGGAGGTGGGGCCAGTCCCACTCGTGAGCTGGACCAATTAAAAGTGACAGGAAATTTATGTAGAGCGTCGGTGACTTGGTGGTGTGTCTTCACCAGAATTTGCGTTGATACTTCGAAAGAATTTATATCACACCGAGTTTTATTTGTTGCCCTTTAAGGTTTTGTATTTTTGTATATGTTGCACTTAAGTTTTATTTGTTCTATATTCTACACAAACAAACAAAACCCAAATACAAACTAACAGTAGTAATTAATTGATTAACTGATTATTTAAATATTGTGAAGAAAAGATATACAGTACTTTAAATTTTACACCACTCTAGAATCTAGATACTTCTTGATGGTAAATCAATTTCTATTTGTTTGTTGAAAATGGATTAATAGCTACTATTTTATTTGCTGTTAAAAAAATACGAGTACTATTTCATTTTATTAATAAATACGTGTTAAAGCAAAATAAAATAGGATAAATACTCGTAAGTGGTTAGTGTCATGACTCATTGACTAATGAGTCATCTAGACTATAATCGAATTTCTAGTAAGCTCTTAGTCATTTTAACTGAAAATTTGTTCAAATTTAATTGTTATTTATATGATAAACTTTTAGATAAATCATTAGTACATTAATTAAATTAAATATCAATATATTAATGAAAACCAAAATAAAAGTAACTGTTGATATATCTTAATCAATACTTAAAAACAACCCATTAATACAAACCACTTTATGTCTTAATCATCGTCCGAGTTGCAATCTTTCACCAATTCTATTGTTTATAGAAAGTACCTCTCACTTTAGTCCCTTTTTTCTCTTTTCACTATAATTGCACACATTATTATTGGTTTACCGTTTACCTATAGATATTTTCTAGTTTTACAACAAATATTTACCCATTTGTTTAGCTACTGCTGTAATCAGTGTAAAAATTCAATTAAAATGTATGTTTAAATATAAAGATAAAAATGACATTTTGTTAATAAAAAGTTTTGTTACTTTTTTGAAAGATGCAAATGTTTTATTAGTTACATATATAATCCATATATTATCATACAAGCCATCTATGCACGTTTAACTTTTTGAACACAACACAAACTATATATATTGGATAGAGATACTCTAAAGTTAGAATAACTTTATAAGTAAAGTTAAGAGAATCTTCTCGGAATCATATTTTAAAACATCTACTTTGTGTGCACACAAAACGAAACAGATGAAATAATATTTAATAAAAGATCAATCATTGTTGACTAATGGAAATGTAATTTCTTTAACAAGTTATTCGAAGTTAAAATCACAAGTTATTCGAAGTTAAAGTTACAAAGTTAATTAGTTATTATACTTATATATAATACTTTGTTATCTATTAAATAGAAACCGTGTGTTTTGTTTGTTGATGATCTCGATCTGTGAAAGCATCAAAATAAAATAATTTTTTATCTTCCCGTCCTAGTAGTCATCATGCATTTCTTTCCGTTGTCTCGTTTGTGGATCTTTGATCATTGTATGAAGTTGTCATTTTTTGGGCGTCTATGATAGGCTAGTACTGTTTTTCTAATGTAATTATCTTTTTGGCGTCTTACCAAAACTTATTAATAGAATTTAGTAACATATAGGCAATCACTTTGACAACTTTTTAGTATTAACATATAGGAAGTTGCCAACTATTTGAGTTTTCTTATTTTACCTTTCGGCGCGCAACCTTATGTTTAAATTGAAGTTTCCTTAAAAATGTTGACCTCTAGTAAATAAGTAATGCAACTCCCCAAGATAGACACTACGGGAGTACTAACGTCATTTAGTTCACGTCTATTTTTCCTACCACCATACAACACCACGAACTTATTTTATATGTAAGAATAGTAGATAGTTGAATATATATCTCATCATGACAATTACTTTGCACCATATATATAATAGTGAAATTGTACTTAAGGCACCACCATTCATATTTCTGGACATGAATATATGTTACATAAGTAATTTTCTCAAATCCATTGAACTGGTCGTGTGATAGATTAATAATGTCAACAGATTACCACGTACTCACTTCGTCAATGTTGTTAGAGTTGAAGAAAGCATAAATAAACTTTAAATGAAACTAATGGTAAATACAACATAAATACAAAACTATAGTTCTAGGTTTCTTAACTGAACAATTTAACTTAAAAGAAATCTATATTTTTATTCTCATAATATTATCAGTTATACATTTTACCCAAACAAAAGGTAAAATCAAAGAATATAATTAAAAAAGAAAATTGATGGATTATACTTGTCATGTATTAAAATTTTTAAGAAAATTATTAGATTATTTGTTAGGAGGATATATCATTACCTTTGTTTGAAACTTAAGAAAATGACATGTTTATATACACATATACGAGCATGGTATCCGCGCAATGCGGCGGCGGTGGCGGGGACGGCGGTCTAGTGGTGTCGGTGACGATATTATTGGTGGCAGTGGCGGTGTCAAGTGGTGTAGGTTGATGTAAAGGTGATAGTGGAATATTTAAAAAGATAAGGGCTTAAAGTGTTAATTATTAAAATAAGGGTTTAGGGTGTAAATTAATTTATTAAGGGCAAATTTGATAATTTATAAAAACTCTTTCCATAGTGGGTATTTATTAAGGGCAATTTAGTAATTTTGTATGTAACTATTATGTAACACTTTATAAAATTGGGGGGTGTGATCATTTTTATAAATGAGTATAGATATAGATATAGATATATCAAAAAGCATAATCCAAATAATCGTGACGAAAATTGCATATCTCAAACTTTAGTTGCCACATTGAAAAATTAAAAAACTTGTGTGACCAAAATTGACATCTCAACTGTATCTATATCTATAAAAAATCATATACACATACACATCTAAATTAATGCGTGTGTATATATATCTTGCTACTAATACGGATACATATACATATAGAGAGAGAATAAATCGCAGATTTCTATATAAATCCATGGCTACCAAATCCAATGCTCCTCAAATTTCATAAAAAAAAAAAAAACTCCAGAGCGAGCGAGCTGTGCTTTTCCATTAATTTTTGTATATATTTATATATAATATAATATAAGATATAAATATATATAAAATGGCGGATTCAAGCGATTCTATCTCCATTGATATGGAAACCAGCTCTATTGCCGGAAAGGTTTGCACTTCCAATAAAACCCCATTTCATATTTTTATTTATTTTTACATAAAATGCTTATATACAATATATATATTTTAATAATATAATAATAAACAATAATAACTTTGGTGATGAATGTACATTTTAATATCTGGGTTTTCTTTATATATGATTCATTAATTGAATATAGATCCTATATCTATAATATACATTTACATACATTTCAGTTTTTATGTTCGATGGAATGTATGTTGTTTTATATTTTAGGATTTTGTTTCTGTTTTGATGCATATTAGTAAGTAACTCCCAATGCCGTCTTCCACGGGTTTTGGGTCCCAATACCGTCTTCGACGGTGTATGGAGGAGGTTGAGATGTAGACAGCCTTACCCCTACCAAAGGTAGAGAGGCTGCTTCCATGTTCTACCATAGGTAGAAAAGGACCTCCAGCCTTACTGGGCATGAGGATCGAACCCTTGACCTCTGTCTCCAGAGGCAAGGGCTCTAACCACTGATCCAACCCAGCTGGTTTGTTTTGATGCATATTGTTATTGTATAATGCAGTTTATTGTTTGTTTTTATTTATATGTTAAAGTGTAATTATCAGAAGTTTTTGTTTTCAGTTTGGAGAATATATTTTGTGTTTTTCTTTTTGGTTAAGTTTGCTTTTTAAGTGGTTCAGTAAATTCTAAGTAAATGGTAGGTAAAATGTTTAATCATTTATAAATTTATATGTTTAAAGTTATTATATATTTATTTGTAACTTGTTTACTATCTTTTGATTCCATTGTTTTCTTTGAAAGAGAGATTTGTATATTCTTTTGTTTTCATGCATCCAATGAGTAATCAAATACTTGGTTTCGACGATATGCCGACATGTCGTTTAGAAAGTATCCCGGGTTCAATCCTGAGCTAATGAGGATTGAGGAATTTGATTGATCAAACTTGGTGTAGCTAGATTTATTGGTTGGACTATCTTTTTAGCTGGCCGCCAAGTGAAGTTGATTTACCTATGACATGATGGACCGGTTCACTGGTTGGGGTTGTCGGGAATTCAATAATTTGATTATTGGTTATAGTTTATAAATACGGTATTAAGTAAGTCAAAGAAGGATTCATGTAAAGCAAACAAACATGTAATGAGATGAAGTAAGTGGGGATCTTTGCTAATAGCTAAAAACATGATATATGTCATATGTAGTGGCTCTTTGTATATATTGTTAACAACATACCTAAGCCAAAGGTCGTTTTGGAAGCAGACAAGTTGTGTCTCTAGTCTCTACCCCTCGGTAGAGGTTTGACTATCTCCTAGGTAGAGGTATCATCCCACCTCTTTTATACCCTGACATGATTGGATATCGTTGTTGTTAACGACATGCCCAATGGTTGCGGTCAAGTGAAAATGACATCCATAAATATATGCACGTCTTTATCTCTTAACCACATGGCGTAGACAAACCCTTAATATATCTATACTACATTTCAACTTATTTTACATTATTTTCCAGGATTACGGAATATGAATGTTTTTATTTTTTAAGATATACGATTTTTATAGCATTATTTTACTTTTATAATTGTGTATAAAATTGTTAGTTTGGTGAAAGAGTTATTGTACTCAACCAGGTTCAGGGGACGGTTGCCCATAAGTTAGTTGTGTCTTTGTCTTATTCAATTTGATACTATGTCAAAAAGTTATGGCGGGGGACCTTTGGCCATAAATTAGTTCTGTCTCTGTCTGATTATAAATTATATGAATATATGATAGGTCAAATTGTATTTTTGGAGAGTTAAAGCGAGGGTTCCGGGCGGCCTTTTGTTGTTTCTATTAGTTCTTGCCTATGTCTCTGTCTTATTAACTTATATGGTCTGGGATAAGATTATTCATTTGTAGATAATTAAGGTGATAGTTGCTGGTGACTTTTTTTTTTTGGTTCTTTCTGTAGTTCTCGTCTTTCTTACCGTTTTATTCATGTTACATGCTATGTGAAAAAAGCTTAATTAGTTAATCATCTAAGAAAAAGATTGGGAGATAGTTGCGGGTCACCTCTTTTTGTTCTGTTTATCGTTTAGTGTAAAGCTCTTGCAAGTTAGTTTCATTCAGTAAAAGTGCAAATGAAATTAGGCATCTTATCTATGTTCATAATAATTAAGAATTTTGCTTTTGCATTCAGGAGCACCTTGTAAAAACCTCCAATGGATTTGTTTCTGTTGCCATATTTGGGGACCAGGACAAGCCAGCTCTAGTTACATATCCCGATTTAGCTTTAAATCGTAAGTGAACCTACTTTTTCAAGTTTAACGAAGTTTGGAAAATTTCATGTACCAGTCATAACTGATGTATTTGTTTGCATGTTATTACAGATATGTCTTGTTTCCAAGGTCTATTCTTATGTCCTGAAGCATTTTCTCTGTTAATTCATAATTTTTGCATATACCATATTAGCCCCCCTGGCCATGAGGTCCGTAATCAGTAACTTCACCCTTTCAAATAACCTTTTTCCTGTAATAAGCAGTTTCGTATTTCTACAACTGCATCCTATCTTATGTTGTACTTCCTTAAGAGAATTTGCAGGTGGGAGCTACAGCCATGTCCTTTAATGATCCAGTGTTATCTGTTGACGATTTAGCTGATCAGGTTGCTGAGGTTCTTGACTATTTTGGGTAAATTGTTTGTTTGTTTGTTTAGTTCCTATCATGTATTTCCTTAAAGGTTGTTTGTAGTCTGTTTATTGACTTGCTAATAGGGTCTCACCACTTTAGGTCAATCTGGGTTATGTTTCATCTTAACAGGTTAAACAGGTGAGATAAAAAAAAGTCTTTTGAGAAGGAAATAGTTTGAACTGGTTAAACGGTTGAACATTGCCTAAACGCTAAAGTATTGTTTTTAGCAAATTTGCCAGGGTAATTTTTCCCCTTCATAAAAAAAAAGTCTTCTGGCACACTACTTTTCTGTAAGAAATGATAAATTTGGACAATAACTTTCGTAAAGCGTACAAAACCTTACCTTTTTGACCTGTTACCCAATCTGCCTATTTTGACAATTCTCCTACCTATCAGATATCTGGTTTATGATTATTTTCAGCCAGAACATATTGCTTTCCCCCCTTTGCGTAGGAATTTGATTATGCGGAAAGTTTTTTTTTTTTTTTAGTTTCTCATGAATTAGTGAATTACTCTTCCAGACTCGGTGCAGTTATGTGCATGGGAGTAACAGCCGGTGCATACATACTCACCTTGTTTGCTGTAAGTCACATCTGTTGTATATTGAGCAGAAGTTCAAAATCTGAATTTCCAAGATCTGATGAGTGTCTTTGCATCTTTTGCTAACAGATAAAATATACACGCCGTGTGCTTGGTCTCATACTTGTTTCTCCTCTATGTAAAGCACCTTCTTGGACGGAATGGTTGTGTAACAAGGTTAATTCTCATCATGCTTTTTGGAGGTGGCAATTTCGATCGATTTAGTTATAAATGGGTTGGTTTGGGGAATGGGTTAATTGGGTAAAGGAAAAAAAAGGTAAAAGGAAGCAGGTCAAAAGGGTTGACACAACTGTGCAATGTGTATCTGTAATGTTTACAACCTCCCAAGTTTCTTTATTCAGTAAATTAGATTAATTCCGTAACAATATAATTTATATCATACTTCGATAGTTAGCATGCTATTTATTTATAAAAAATGGACAAAATGTGTTTTGGGCCAACTTAACCCATTTTGACCAGTAAAAAGGTACATGCTTTGACTTATTACCCAACCCCCAAACTTTTTTATCCCTCTTCCGATACTTTTCTAGGGAAATGAGTAAGGAAACTCTTCTTTAACTTATTCTGCTCTTGTTTACAGCTAATGGCAAACATACTTTATTACTACGGGATGTGTGGTTTGATAAAGGAGTTACTGCTAATCCGTTATTTCAGCAAGGTAGATATCTCCTTCCAGTCCATGGTACAATTTTGGTTCTTGAATATTGATATGTATATGATTTATTATGTAATAAACTCAAATTACAGGAAGTTCGCGGAGGAGCTATAATTCCAGAAACAGAACTAGTTCATTCATGTAGAAGAGTAAGTGACCTGTTTATAATTCTATATGCTTATTAGATAGAGGTCCTAAATTAGGGTTCTCATCTCAAAATTTGTTTTGTGCAGTTACTTGGTGAGAGACAGAGTTCAAACGTGCTCCACTTTCTTGAAGCCATTAACGGGTAAAATTCTTTTGTGATGGTTACTTAATTGTCCTAAAAATATCATCAAGATGGCTATATGTGTCAATTTCAACCTTTTTTACAAGTGGATTGATATGGATTATGGTTGATCTCTATCAGATCGAGCCAAATGAGAGAAGCAAAAATATCTAACTAAAAAGGAAATGGGTAAAATGGATTGTAAGTCATCTGCAGTGTATTTAAATGTTTGCTCTTATCTTCAGGAGACCAGACATCACCGAAGGATTGAAGAGATTGCAGTGTCGATCCCTGATCTTTGTGGGGGAGAATTCTCCATTCAATTCTGAGTCCCTTCACATGACTTCAAAACTAGACAGAAGATTTAGTGCATTGGTAGAGGTAAGCAACTAAAAATGGAAATGTTTGTTTTACTGTTTCACCTTTTCATATATGGCCTTGTTCAATTAAGGTTATTGTCATTTGTTTAATGTGAGAAGAAAATGAAGACTACCCCATTCTCTTCCCATAGAATTACTTTTTGGCATTTCAACTTGAATGTTGGTTAGTCTCGATTGAAAACGAACGAATAGTTCAGATATTCAATCATTCCATAATCCATATAGTATGGACATGTACTCGTAGTCCCATACAACCAGTGTTATTATTATTTCATTAATAGTGCTCATATGCCTTTTTAGGTTCAAGGATGTGGATCGATTGTAACGGAGGAGCAACCAGACGCGATGTTGATACCTCTGGAATATTTCCTGATGGGGTACGGGTTCTACAGGCCCTCTCAGATGAACGTAAGCCCACGAAGCCCATTAAGCCCAACGTCCATCTCCCCCGAGCTTTATACACCAGAAAGCATGGGCTTAAAGCTAAAACCTATTAAAACTCGACTTTCTCAATTCTGAAAGAAGGAGATGTACGGCGGTATGTTGCAAGATTTTGTCATTCTATGTATCTTGTGAGAAGTATGTGAGGATTAGTTGTTCCACTTGCATATTATAGGGGAGAATGTATGGAGGTATATTATTATAGATATAGGAGAGAAAATGATAGAGAGCAAAGATTGGAAATATTTTGAAAAATTTAAGTAGAAAAGGGATAGTCATGTATATTTGCAAAATAAAGGTTGTTTTATACTATGGTAAAGGAACATTAATTAAATAATAAACTTTGAAGGTGGTACCTTTCTGTCTGTATGAAGAAGCTATTCGATTTGAGATAAGTTCTTTTATATTTTTATCTTTATTTTTTTATTTTTTTTTTTTTTTTTTTTTTTTTATTTTTTTTTTTTTTTTTTTTTTTTTTTTTTTTTTTTTTTTTTTTTTTTTTTTTTTTTTTTTTTTTTTTTTTTTTTTTTTTTTTTTTTTTTTTTTTTTTTTTTTTTTTTTTTTTTTTTTTTTTTTTTTTTTTTTTTTTTTTTTTTTTTTTTTTTTTTTTTTTTTTTTTTTTTTTTTTTTTTTTTTTTTTTTTTTTTTTTTTTTTTTTTTTTTTTTTTTTTTTTTTTTTTTTTTTTTTTTTTTTTTTTTTTTTTTTTTTTTTTTTTTTTTTTTTTTTTTTTTTTTTTTTTTTTTTTTTTTTTTTTTTTTTTTTTTTTTTTTTTTTTTTTTTTTTTTTTTTTTTTTTTTTTTTTTTTTTTTTTTTTTTTTTTTTTTTTTTTTTTTTTTTTTTTTTTTTTTTTTTTTTTTTTTTTTTTTTTTTTTTTTTTTTTTTTTTTTTTTTTTTTTTTTTTTTTTTTTTTTTTTTTTTTTTTTTTTTTTTTTTTTTTTTTTTTTTTTTTTTTTTTTTTTTTTTTTTTTTTTTTTTTTTTTTTTTTTTTTTTTTTTTTTTTTTTTTTTTTTTTTTTTTTTTTTTTTTTTTTTTTTTTTTTTTTTTTTTTTTTTTTTTTTTTTTTTTTTTTTTTTTTTTTTTTTTTTTTTTTTTTTTTTTTTTTTTTTTTTTTTTTTTTTTTTTTTTTTTTTTTTTTTTTTTTTTTTTTTTTTTTTTTTTTTTTTTTTTTTTTTTTTTTTTTTTTTTTTTTTTTTTTTTTTTTTTTTTTTTTTTTTTTTTTTTTTTTTTTTTTTTTTTTTTTTTTTTTTTTTTTTTTTTTTTTTTTTTTTTTTTTTTTTTTTTTTTTTTTTTTTTTTTTTTTTTTTTTTTTTTTTTTTTTTTTTTTTTTTTTTTTTTTTTTTTTTTTTTTTTTTTTTTTTTTTTTTTTTTTTTTTTTTTTTTTTTTTTTTTTTTTTTTTTTTTTTTTTTTTTTTTTTTTTTTTTTTTTTTTTTTTTTTTTTTTTTTTTTTTTTTTTTTTTTTTTTTTTTTTTTTTTTTTTTTTTTTTTTTTTTTTTTTTTTTTTTTTTTTTTTTTTTTTTTTTTTTTTTTTTTTTTTTTTTTTTTTTTTTTTTTTTTTTTTTTTTTTTTTTTTTTTTTTTTTTTTTTTTTTTTTTTTTTTTTTTTTTTTTTTTTTTTTTTTTTTTTTTTTTTTTTTTTTTTTTTTTTTTTTTTTTTTTTTTTTTTTTTTTTTTTTTTTTTTTTTTTTTTTTTTTTTTTTTTTTTTTTTTTTTTTTTTTTTTTTTTTTTTTTTTTTTTTTTTTTTTTTTTTTTTTTTTTTTTTTTTTTTTTTTTTTTTTTTTTTTTTTTTTTTTTTTTTTTTTTTTTTTTTTTTTTTTTTTTTTTTTTTTTTTTTTTTTTTTTTTTTTTTTTTTTTTTTTTTTTTTTTTTTTTTTTTTTTTTTTTTTTTTTTTTTTTTTTTTTTTTTTTTTTTTTTTTTTTTTTTTTTTTTTTTTTTTTTTTTTTTTTTTTTTTTTTTTTTTTTTTTTTTTTTTTTTTTTTTTTTTTTTTTTTTTTTTTTTTTTTTTTTTTTTTTTTTTTTTTTTTTTTTTTTTTTTTTTTTTTTTTTTTTTTTTTTTTTTTTTTTTTTTTTTTTTTTTTTTTTTTTTTTTTTTTTTTTTTTTTTTTTTTTTTTTTTTTTTTTTTTTTTTTTTTTTTTTTTTTTTTTTTTTTTTTTTTTTTTTTTTTTTTTTTTTTTTTTTTTTTTTTTTTTTTTTTTTTTTTTTTTTTTTTTTTTTTTTTTTTTTTTTTTTTTTTTTTTTTTTTTTTTTTTTTTTTTTTTTTTTTTTTTTTTTTTTTTTTTTTTTTTTTTTTTTTTTTTTGTGTTTATGGATTACAATTTTTTTTTTTTTGAAAGGCAACAACGTAGGATTACATGGCATTATTTACAAAATCTCTATACCAAACATATTTAACTTGTCACAAACGGCGGATATTAGATATCTAATTGCACATTGTACGTGTGTGAAAAGAAAATATCACATCATTTCAAATCTAATAAACTAAATACATATTATATATATAGAAAAAGGTAAATGGGTGACGCTCTGGTCGCATGTACCGTCTTGGTACCCAGAGCGTACAACGGATAGAACTCATATCTGGTGACTCACATTCTCACACATGGGTCACAATTGAACCTGTGACTTGCATCCTTCATTTGTAGGCTCATATGGTCACATGATGGCGGTACCAATTAGATCTATGATATGTGAAGCCAGAAAGATTATGTCAGTCCATAATTGAGGGTAACTTTAGGGAATCCTTATCCTTGATCAACATCCAAAAGGGAGAGTTTAATTTGTAGCAGAACATATACTAATTGCAAAATAATCAAAAAAGAAGTATGGTCATTTACAAAGTTACAACTTGCAAGCATGTGATATGATCTATATATATATGGATATAAAGCGGTACGTTACTCAAAAATAGAAAATACAGTCTGCCATCATCCCATGCTATCCAGCACAATATCAAATGATTAGACCATCAAACTTGTAAATTTAATTATAAAAAAAAATAAAAAATCATAACTTGATAGTGTTGAATACAATGCATATAAAATTTTTGAAAAATGGCAATACACATCTTTATTGTTGGACCTTTGTTGTGTAATACAGTATTAAACAAAAATGAGATAACAACAACAACACAGGGTTCATGCAACATTATATGTCTTTTTGTATAAGAATCAGAAACAATTCAAACTTTTCCATATGGATATCAATGGATATGATTCTAAAATAGTTGATAACATGTTTTAAGAATCAAACATGGCACCCACTAGGCGATTATATATTACTCGTATATTGTTATTTGTAATATACATTTGTTAAATTAGATAGCAAACTCTTGATAATGACCATTGAACTCTATTTCAGAATCTTTAATATACAATTAACAAATTTCGAAAGTCAAAATCATGAACTGTAGTATTGACATCGACAATAATATCAAAGAAAAATAACTAGTATGTTGACAATGATATAAAAACCCCAACTAGTAAATATAAATATGGCAATTAATTAAAAACACTACAAAAAGAAAAATGTTACAAAATTTCTAACTAACTAAATTAACCCCAAAGTCATTGTTGTTGGTCTATGGATTTTTAATAAGGTTACTTTTGATGGAGACCCGGGTTCAAATTATGAGACGCAAATTTTAATGAATTACGGAGTATTCATTTCGGCGGACATAAGACATGCTAGGATTTATGGTTAAATAGAACACTAAGTGATTGGCATTAAATAATTATATATTAAAAAATACAATTTTTTAATATACGTTAGCCTTAAAAGACTAACATTTAAGAAAAAATAAAAACTAATCCCAAAATTTATTTCATCAACAAAGAAATTATAAGTTAAAAAGATCAAACAAGAAAAAAGAAAAAAATAAAGTAGACAAAAAATAGTTGATAACATGTTTTAAGAATCAAACATGGCACCCACTAGGCGATTATATATTACTCGTATATTGTTATTTGTAATATACATTTGTTAAATTAGATAGCAAACTCTTGATAATGACCATTGAACTCTATTTCAGAATCTTTAATATACAATTAACAAATTTCGAAAGTCAAAATCATGAACTGTAGTATTGACATCGACAATAATATCAAAGAAAAATAACTATAAGAGCATACCCAATGCCCTCGTTTGGGGTGCTCGTTCGAGGGCCTCGGACGAGTCCACACCGTTGGGTGGGACTCGTCCCTGGCTCGTTCGGGGCTCTCGTCCGGCTGGCTCGTTCCTGCAGGGACGAGTCTTGACATATTTTTTTTTTTTTTTTTTTTAGTACTCTTTCTTGGCCCTCATAGTTATTTATTGCAACTTTGTATGTGCACTAAGAGCATACCCAATGCCCTCGTTTGGGGTGCTCGTTCGAGGGCCTCGGACGAGTCCACACCGTTGGGTGGGACTCGTCCCTGGCTCGTTCGGGGCTCTCGTCCGGCTGGCTCGTTCCTGCAGGGACGAGTCTTGACATATTTTTTTTTTTTTTTTTTTTTTTTTGGTTTGTTTGTTAGTACTCTTTCTTGGCCCTCATAGTTATTTATTGCAACTTTGTATGTGCACTAAGAGCATACCCAATGCCCTCGTTTGGGGTGCTCGTTCGAGGGCCTCGGACGAGTCCACACCGTTGGGTGGGACTCGTCCCTGGCTCGTTCGGGGCTCTCGTCCGGCTGGCTCGTTCCTGCAGGGACGAGTCTTGACATATTTTTTTTTTTTTTTTTTTTTTTTTGAATTGTTTTTTTTTTTTTTTTTTTTTTTTTTTTTTTTTTTTTTTTTTTTTGTTTTTTTGAAGAAGAACATAAATAGTAGAGAGCATACCCAATGCCCTCGTTTGGGGTGCTCGTTCGAGGGCCTCGGACGAGTCCACACCGTTGGGTGGGACTCGTCCCTGGCTCGTTCGGGGCTCTCGTCCGGCTGGCTCGTTCCTGCAGGGACGAGTCTTGACATATTTTTTTTTTTTTTTTTTTTTTTTTTTTTTTTTGAATTGTAACGGCTCAAAAAAAAGAAGGAGACAAAATTAAAGTTTCCCCATTTGGCAACTTTAGTCCCTCTAACGGCTGTTTTGTTCAAAACATGTTCAAAAAAGTGTCAACTTTAGTCCTTAACGGCTAGTTTTTCAAAATGGCTATATATACACTTCAATTGAACCACCATTTCACACCACTCTTCCATATATTCAGTTATATTATACCAAAACACACTTTTGTATACACAAAAATCATCATGAACAACCAGTTTCGTTCGAGTTTATCAACGTACATGAGACCCGATTTGTTTCCTAATGAAGACGATGATGATGAGCTTATGGGCATCATGGCCGAATGTGTTGATTTGCTTGAACAAGGTGAATCATCAAGACCATTCATACCCCGTATGCCCGTCGAGAGAGATCGATATGGTGCTGAAGAGCGCCTAATGGCAGCTTATTTTAACGAAAACCCAACGTATTCGTTGAAGAACTTTAGGCGACGCTTCCGTATGTCGAGACCTATGTTCATGCGCATTGTGAACGACATAATATCATACCCATCTCGACATCCAGGTCCTGTGCCTTTGCATTTTCAAAGAATGCAAGACAAGCAGGTTGATGGTCGAGGAAAGGTTGGTTTCAGTGCAATCCAAAAGTGTGTATGCGCCATACGTCAGTTGGCGTATGGCTACAATCCCGACTCGCTTGACGAGTATCTACAGATGGGTGAAGAAACAGCAAGATGTTATCTAGACTATTATTGTAAGTGTGTGTTTGAACTTTACAGGGATGAATACTTGCGCAGACCAACACCGGAGGACATACAACGCTTGTATGCTCGACATGAGGAGCTTCATGGTTTCCCAGGCATGCTTGGAAGCGTTGATTGCATGCACTGGCCTTGGAAGAACTGTCCCAAGGCATGGCAAGGTCAATTTACGCGTGGTGATCACGGTCATCCAACCATCATGCTTGAAGCGGTAGCTTCGTACGATAGGTGGATTTGGCATGCCTTTTTCGGCACAGCTGGTTCGAACAACGATATAAATGTTCTCAACCAGTCGCCCTTATTTAGGGAAATCATAGAAGATTGTGCGCCTGATAGCTCGTTCACTGTTAATGGCACCCACTACAAAAAAGGTTACTATCTCGCCGACGGCATTTATCCCGAATGGTCGACTTTTGTAAAGTCGTATTCATGCCCTCAAGATGAGAAGCGGAAGAAATTTAAAAAGTATCAAGAAAGTGCTCGGAAAGATGTCGAGCGTGCCTTTGGAGGGCTTCAAAATTCATGGCACATTCTAAGCCAACCAGCAAGATCAAAAAGCGTGAATCGAATAACTCGAACAATGTACGCGTGTGTTATATTGCATAACATGAAGGTTGAAGACGCGGGGTACGCCATAAGCTCACTCGAGGATGGAGACGATAATGATCCAATCGTCTTACCTGAGCGTACATTCCAGGAAAGATATATATATATATATATATATATATATATATATATATATATATATATATATATATATATATATATATATATATATATATATATATATATATATATATATATATATATATATATATATATATATATATATATATATATATATATATATATATATATATATATATAT
>CM067167.1:151100580-151155580 GCA_034093135.1 Erigeron breviscapus | reverse complement strand
TTCTTGGTTTTTTGCACAACTTTTTTGCTTTTTTTTCTCAACTAATATTGGCCGGTAACACTGTTCTATTGGTCCATCTTACGCCTCGCATCACTATTCGGATTTTGTTATATCGGATTTCGTTAAAGTTTTTTTCTTTCAGATCTTCTTGGTTTATATATTAAAGGGCATGGCTATGAATAGTGCCATGCCCTTTAATCTTCCGCCACGTGTCACCAATCAATGCCCACCACGTGTCACCAGATCAATGGTTGATTTTACACCCCGTATCACTATTCGGATTTTGTCATATCGGATCCCGTTTAAGTTTTTTCTCTTTTTGTGAATAGTAACTCGCCTACGTGGCGAGTTGTTATTCGTTGATGTCACACCCCGTACCACTATTCGTACTTTGCAAAATCGCATCCGTCTAGGATTTTCTACTACGCGTTACTTTTTGGGTTCTTTTCGACACTATTTTCCTTTTGAGTCATCCGAACTTTTTGTGGCACACCCCGTACCACTATTTGCATTTTGCTACATTGGACCCGTTTAAATTCTTAACTAATATATTAATGTTTTTGCTATATCCTATCCCATTCTGGTTTCCACTATGAATTACTTTTGATTTATAGCACACTTTTAAACAAATATATTCATAACAGAATGATTTTTAATTAATAAGTGATTGAAGGTTCAATGCAAATACACTAAAATAACGTAAACGATTCAACAAGACAATTGAGGCCTGATAACGCTCAAATTATACATATTTCATTGAGCGTTATTGTGCAAGTTAATGTATAATTATAACCCATTTGAATGTAAATTAATGTATTTTAGTTACTTATTGTGTGTATGAGTAATTTTACAGGTTGCAATGGATTTTGGTGTAAAAATGCTTGAAAAGTGACAAATTGACGTTGCTGCACTGTTTTGCTCACAACTTTTTCATCCGATATCCGTTTTTAACGAACAAGCTGGCCACGCGAAGATGAATGAAAAATCTACAACTTGCCAATTTTACTTTTACCAATAGAGGATGTAATCAAGTCAGTAAAGCCACGAAATGAAGACATTCACCATGCATTTAATGCCATTCGACATTCAAAAGCACAAAATTGAAGAGTCAAAATATGCATCCTGCCATATTTTCAACACCTGACATTTGCTTGACTATTTGGAGCAGAACCCTCCTATTCATAACTGTAGTATGGCTTGATCATGTCTCCTCAATAATGAAGGCAGTTGGTGAAGACGGATATAAAAGGAAGCTTGCGGAGAACGTTCAAGGTGTGCCTGGGAAGTCTTCCATGGTCTCCAAACCATTTCCAGTCACAACCAATTCCAAATCATCATCTCAATTGCTCCACTCTTAGTTGTAATAAAGTTATTTAGTTTATAAGTTACCAGCTCGATCTAGCTACGTTTAGTTCACCAATTTCATTTAAGAAACTTTCTGTTACAATTTGTTTGATAAAATCTCGATCACCAACTCTCAAATCTAGTTGTACTTGTTGAAATATTGAAAGTTATTAGTTCCCAAAAGCTCAAATCTAGTTGTACTTGTTGAAATATTGAAAGTTATTAGTTCCCAAAAGCTAGTTTCATCGTTTGAATCTCGTTTTCTAAGATAAGTTCGTTAGTTTGTTCGAAAACTTCGATCTCAATTTGCGTAAAATCCGTACGTTAAAATTCCGTTTCTAAGATAAGTTCGTTAGTTTGTTCGAAAACTTCGATCTCAATTTGCGTAAAATCCGTACGTTAAAATTCCGTTCTAAAAGTTGTTATAAGCTCGTTTATGATCCATTAAGTAGTGTGTTAAGTTTCGTGAAGTTCCGTTGTAGTTCGCATGTTCGCATGAAAAATATTTACGAGTATTTTTCGGGATTTTCGATATAGTTTACGGGGTAATTGTGGAGGGTTCAAGTTCATTTGAGTGTCGTTATAGTTAGATTGTGGTGTATTCTAGCCGTGTTAAGAAGTAGAAGGTTCAACGATTACCGTATTAGCTAGTTTGAGTGAGACAAAGTTGCTAGTTCGGTGCTAGTCTATTCGATTTTCTTTGATTCCAAAATTCAAACAAGTGAGGTGAAAGTCACGATTCATGCAGTGTCAACTTTAGTTCATTTAAGTCAGTTGTCTAGTTTATTACATTTAATTTACAAGTTTGGTTGCTCAAATTATGGAGGAGTAAGTACACGTCGTCGTCGTAAGAGTTAAGCTCTTGTGTTATTATTAATCGTTTGAATTACAGGTTAGTCATTTTCACTTATTAGTTTACTAATCGGATAGTGACAGTCCGATTATAAACTGGGGGTTGAAAACATTTTCTGGTTCTAAAGATCAAACAAACTCTTTTTCGTGAAAATAGTTAAAGAACTATTTTTAGGCTGTAATGACCTTAAGATTTATCTTTTGCTCCTCTTACGCCAAAATTTTCTTTTTAGTCATTTAAAAGCTTTCAAAAGATCACTTGTAGTTTGTTAAGCAACGTGACAACTCGGTCACAACCCCCCAATTTTACACTTTCTTTTTAGATTAAATTTAATAGTTTTATTTACTACTAAAACTAATTCCCTGTGGACGATCCTGGACTTACTACTAGCTATACTATACGCGACAGGGTACACTGCCCGTGTGTAATATAACTATTAGTATATCCTTGTTTTATAAATTTAAAACTTGGGTGATTTTTACGAGCAAAACGATTCAACAAAATATGCACTCAAATTACACATCAAGGCCCCGCAATGCGGGGTCACTTGTTTTCCTTTGATCTTCTTTTTTTTTTTTTTTTTTTTTTTTTTTTTTTTTTTTTTTTTTTTTTTTTTTTTTTTTTTTTTTTTTTTTTTTTTTTTTTTTTTTTTTTTTTTTTTTTTTTTTTTTTTTTTTTTTTTTTTTTTTTTTTTTTTTTTTTTTTTTTTTTTTTTTTTTTTTTTTTTTTTTTTTTTTTTTTTTTTTTTTTTTTTTTTTTTTTTTTTTTTTTTTTTTTTTTTTTTTTTTTTTTTTTTTTTTTTTTTTTTTTTTTTTTTTTTTTTTTTTTTTTTTTTTTTTTTTTTTTTTTTTTTTTTTTTTTTTTTTTTTTTTTTTTTTTTTTTTTTTTTTTTTTTTTTTTTTTTTTTTTTTTTTTTTTTTTTTTTTTTTTTTTTTTTTTTTTTTTTTTTTTTTTTTTTTTTTTTTTTTTTTTTTTTTTTTTTTTTTTTTTTTTTTTTTTTTTTTTTTTTTTTTTTTTTTTTTTTTTTTTTTTTTTTTTTTTTTTTTTTTTTTTTTTTTTTTTTTTTTTTTTTTTTTTTTTTTTTTTTTTTTTTTTTTTTTTTTTTTTTTTTTTTTTTTTTTTTTTTTTTTTTTTTTTTTTTTTTTTTTTTTTTTTTTTTTTTTTTTTTTTTTTTTTTTTTTTTTTTTTTTTTTTTTTTTTTTTTTTTTTTTTTTTTTTTTTTTTTTTTTTTTTTTTTTTTTTTTTTTTTTTTTTTTTTTTTTTTTTTTTTTTTTTTTTTTTTTTTTTTTTTTTTTTTTTTTTTTTTTTTTTTTTTTTTTTTTTTTTTTTTTTTTTTTTTTTTTTTTTTTTTTTTTTTTTTTTTTTTTTTTTTTTTTTTTTTTTTTTTTTTTTTTTTTTTTTTTTTTTTTTTTTTTTTTTTTTTTTTTTTTTTTTTTTTTTTTTTTTTTTTTTTTTTTTTTTTTTTTTTTTTTTTTTTTTTTTTTTTTTTTTTTTTTTTTTTTTTTTTTTTTTTTTTTTTTTTTTTTTTTTTTTTTTTTTTTTTTTTTTTTTTTTTTTTTTTTTTTTTTTTTTTTTTTTTTTTTTTTTTTTTTTTTTTTTTTTTTTTTTTTTTTTTTTTTTTTTTTTTTTTTTTTTTTTTTTTTTTTTTTTTTTTTTTTTTTTTTTTTTTTTTTTTTTTTTTTTTTTTTTTTTTTTTTTTTTTTTTTTTTTTTTTTTTTTTTTTTTTTTTTTTTTTTTTTTTTTTTTTTTTTTTTTTTTTTTTTTTTTTTTTTTTTTTTTTTTTTTTTTTTTTTTTTTTTTTTTTTTTTTTTTTTTTTTTTTTTTTTTTTTTTTTTTTTTTTTTTTTTTTTTTTTTTTTTTTTTTTTTTTTTTTTTTTTTTTTTTTTTTTTTTTTTTTTTTTTTTTTTTTTTTTTTTTTTTTTTTTTTTTTTTTTTTTTTTTTTTTTTTTTTTTTTTTTTTTTTTTTTTTTTTTTTTTTTTTTTTTTTTTTTTTTTTTTTTTTTTTTTTTTTTTTTTTTTTTTTTTTTTTTTTTTTTTTTTTTTTTTTTTTTTTTTTTTTTTTTTTTTTTTTTTTTTTTTTTTTTTTTTTTTTTTTTTTTTTTTTTTTTTTTTTTTTTTTTTTTTTTTTTTTTTTTTTTTTTTTTTTTTTTTTTTTTTTTTTTTTTTTTTTTTTTTTTTTTTTTTTTTTTTTTTTTTTTTTTTTTTTTTTTTTTTTTTTTTTTTTTTTTTTTTTTTTTTTTTTTTTTTTTTTTTTTTTTTTTTTTTTTTTTTTTTTTTTTTTTTTTTTTTTTTTTTTTTTTTTTTTTTTTTTTTTTTTTTTTTTTTTTTTTTTTTTTTTTTTTTTTTTTTTTTTTTTTTTTTTTTTTTTTTTTTTTTTTTTTTTTTTTTTTATGAAGATATCTTTTTTTTTTTAATATAACTATGGTTTGTTTATTAACTAATGATGTGATTCAAATTCATACTACGGATAGTTGGATCAAACGCAAAGTTTTATTATAGCACCTTTTAGGCGATTGTAATTTTTTCATAGGCTTCAAATTAAGTTTTACTTTCATTTAAATATGTGTATCTAATATATTTTACAAGACCCTGTAATAATTTTTCTTTTGTAGAGAACGTAAAGGCACTTTGACTAATTTATCTATCAAGTTAATTTGGTGAAAAGTACGTAATAGATATGGAATGACAAATGAAATGCAAAGTAGAAAGTTGCATAGAAATCATGACGAATGAAATACAAAGTAACGGTAGGAACAATTATATTCATTTCTCCTATATTTCTAGGTAATGCTCCGCTAATCAATTTGACGTGATGACTTCTTATACTATAACTTATCTAATACCATTACCATCTCTTACAAAATAATATCCTCAACCAAATACCAAATTTATTTAATTAGACAGAGTAATAATGTAAGCTGATTATTTTTCAAACAATTAAAGAAAATGGGTTTGTACTACTGGCCTTTTGGATTGATAAAATATTTGTTACTCTATCAAAATTATACGTTTAGTTTTAATAGATGCAAAATCGTTTATATCCAATTTGGAATGATTACTTACTTTAAATCGATAAATAAGTCAGTTCATTCAATTCTCGTTCTTATCATATCTAATGTATAACTATACAAATATGAGGCCTTTAATTTTTGAGGCCTAAAGCCGCTTGCTTTATTTACTTTACTCTTGAGCCACTATTAATTGCTTGTCTACATATAATATAAATATATATTTGTAAGTTTCACAAGCTAGAAAATGCTTGTTCGTGGAATTTATTTTTTCTTTTTAATGTTAATGTTATATATATAGAGAGAGGCAATTGAGAGAAGGTCGCCTCAGTTGTCTTCTAAGAGTCATCTTAATCGAGGGATATTCAACCTTTAATCGTCAATTAAGTTAGTACCAAAAAAAAGGGGGCGGAGATACCATTAAGAATTTGAGAAATTAAGAGGGTTTATTTCAAAGTTAAACATGTGAAAACTGAAAAAGAATTTTGACAAAATGGAGTGATCCAAAACCTCCCAGTTTTGGAGGTAGGTTTCCCCATTTTCCCATTTCAGCTTTGATAGTAAATAGTGTCGTTTATGTACCCTTAGAGGGGAGGGAATGGTCATCGGGTATGTGATCTGGTAGGGGAACCACGATCGGCTACACCGTTTCATGGGTTCGGGTACCATTCGGGTAAGGAAAATCGGGTAAGGAATTGTGGAATGAAGCCGAGGAACGGGTAGCATATTCGAACGTTGGCAAGGTGGTGGACCCCTCCCCCCCCCCCCCCCAAAAAACGGCTACATGCTTTATTTTTAAAAAAAAAAACCTTTTCTCCATCTATATATACACTTCACATTTTATTTTAATACACACAACATACACACAAATTATTCACATACCACCACTACCAATAATCAACACTTTTCTACACTTTAACTTAACAATGTCTTCAAGTTCTTCGGAATCTCGGTGTGTCGTAGTCGGATCGGAATCGTCATCCGAGTCCGATGGTGTGTTCTTGCATAACGTGATTCAATGGATGCAAGACACGGCATCCTCCAACGAGGTTCAAAACCGCCGAACCGTAAATCGGCAACGGGCAATTGGTCATCAAATTTTACTAAATGATTGGTTTGTTGACGAACCAAAATACGATGACGCTTACTTTCGAAAGAAATTTCGAATGGATAAAAGCATGTTTTTGAAAATCGTCGACGACATCGAGGAGAATTTTCCATATTTTCAAGACGGGATCGATGCACGTGGAAGAAGAAGTTTCAAGCCGCTCCAAAAAGTCGCCTCGGCGGTACGCCAACTCGCAACGGGCAATCCGCCCGACGAGTACGATGAGTACTTACATATGGCCGCTCGAACCGGCCGCGAGTCCCTTGATCATTTTTGTGACGCCATCATTAAGTTGTATGGTCGTGAGTACTTACGTAGGCCTACTCAACACGACGTGGCTCGTATTTTCCAAGCCCACGAAGAGCGCCATCACATGCCGGGGATGCTTGGTAGCATCGATTGTACACATGTCGAGTGGTTAAATTGTCCTAGACACTTGAAAGGACAATATACGAGAGGCGACCATGGCGTTCCCACTATTATGCTTGAGATAACCGCTTCTCAAGATACGTGGATTTGGCATGCTTATTTTGGTGCTCCTGGTTCAAACAACGACATCAACGTGTTAGCGGAGTTACTAAACGAAGACATCCATCATCGTCTTCGCTATGACCTCACTGAACACGTGTGGGCTCAAGACTTGGCACATCTCGACGATTAGTTTTTTTTTAAAATAACTCTAGTGTTTTTATTTTAATGTATTTTTTTTATTATGTATTGTTTTTTTTTAAGTGTTATGTAATGTTTTATTAAGTTTTTAATAAAATGTTTAGTTAAATTATTGGTGTAATAAAAAAAATGAAAAAGAAAATGAAATTGGGTAAGTTTAATGAATTGGGTATGTATTGCCAGTGATTTGGGTAAGAATTGGGTAGAATTGGGTATTTGTGAGTTGGAAGGTATTGATTGGATGAAAGATTGGGTAAGTTTACCAATTTGTGGACCATTCCCTCCCCGCTTATTCCCTTAACTAGTCCTAGTACCCGTACGATGTACGGATTGATAATATGTTTACCGTAGTAAATCTTAATGCAATCATATACGATGAGAGATTTCTATCAACAATATACCTTATTTACGAATTGATGAACACGTGTAGATTGAAACACATATTCAATAGTAAATAAAACACAAACACATCTAATAAATACCAAAAACAGTTAGATCTTAATCACCAAATTCCAAACTCCAAGCTCCTTCATTTACTTTTGTTCAAATAAAAAGTAAGAAAGAGTAAAAAAATGCCGTTAAGAAACATTATGATAAATTTTTGCTTCGTTAGATCGACCATGAAATCCCAACCAAAAGGAGAAAGAGTTTTTATATATGTTTTGAAAGATTATACGAATACATTAATGCCTCTTTTGGTCTCCTTTGCTTCAGCCGAGAGGAACATGAATTTCCATTCCATTTATATTCATCTTCAATTCCATTTATATTTATAGATAGTTACGTGATATAAGAGTTTAATGATATTTGATTTGTTTAGCAATTCAATAGTATAAGTGGTGGTATGAGTCATAATAAAATAAAAAAAAAGTAATTGATGGAAACCCCTGTTCCATGTACCATTTGATACCCACTAATCCCTCAGTCAGGCTAGTGTTCAGGTAATTCTCAACCACTTAATAATCCCTGATTATCTCAAGTTTGCCTTTGACAAGACTCGAACCTTGTAAAAGTTCTAAATTTAGTAGGAAATTAAAAGATATCCTATTTATCATAGGATTTACGAATAGATTATTAATAAAATACTAATATCATTGTTTATATAATAAGTTTATTAACTTATTAATATCCTAATTTATATACAGTTAGGTGATTAAATAAAGAAATTATTAAATAAGTATTTTTTTATATAAATATGATTAAAAAGGCACTTGTCGTTTTAATATAGCGCCACGTGTCGATCAAAGGAGACTGCAATCTTGTTTTAGTTTATTGGTAGATGCTACTCCCTATTGGTTACTCCATATCACCATCATATATGTTCCTCGGATACATGGAGTTTAAGGCCTCTGCCAACCCTGCAGCTCTTCCTGGCTCTTCCTCACTGCCACATCAGCTTTTCTCTCTCCTTAAATCACCTCTTCCTACTCACTACCAACCCTACCTCTTCCTCATCTCTTCCTCAAAAAAAAAAATAATTATTTAAACCAAAAAGGTTTTTTTTTTTGGTTTACGTTGCATCCGGGACCACCAAACCTCTTCCTCACTCGGCGGTGTGGGGAAGAGGCAATCAAGGAAGAGCTCAAGATGAGCATTGTGCCAACCCAGGAAGAATGAAGATGAGCGAGGAAGAGATTTGAAGATGGGGTTGGCACCGGCCTAATTGAGCCAAGCTCGATACTCAGTTCTGCTTGCCTTGTTTACAGCCTACGTGTCTTATTGTATTGCTATATTATTAGTTTATTACATATAAAAATTTCTTATACAAAAAATATTAACCATTAATTTTTATAAATTTGACAAAACATAAGAAGACAAAGAATTGCTGTTGGCCGGTATGGCAGCACACAGAAATATAGGAAAAGAGAAGAGATGGTTTGATGGTGGCGTCTGCCTTATCAAATTTATGCAGTTTTTATTTGTCTCCTATCCAACCTTTATATCAGTTTTGGGTTATTGCACCAACCAATCATTTATGATTAGCATGGTCCATTCTGATCTTTCTGAACGAAAAGATGTGTTTATTTCCTTTGGGCTAAGAAATGCACCCCAAGTCCAAATTTTAAGTTAGAATCACCACCAGGTTTACTCACTTAAACCATTTGATCATTTTATTTTAAGGCCAGCCAATAAAACTCAGCTATCCGAAGTAAACTCAACGGTGAGAAAGAATCCTATATGCCCACAAATGCAAACAATACTGGGTAGCTCAAACCCGCCATGTAGTTATATTCCAGTAAAAACCCAACAAAGGCCAAGACCAAGATTAAATCGCTTTGCGAGTAAAACCCAACACCACTTCAACTGTGGATTCATTGGCTAAACTATTTGTCATTAATCTTGGTTATCCTCAAATAGTTTCTAAACTTTGTTATTAGTCTTGGTTATTCTCAAAGAGTTTCTAAACTTTTTAGCATAAGGGCTTTGACTGTTTGGCATCACTTCCACTCACTTCCAACCAATCACATTATGCCACCTCAAATCTACCACTCACTCACCACTCACCCAAATTTTGTTGGCATTCCCACCACTCATTACAATTTTCATTCCTTTAAATTATATTATTTGAAACTAATAATAATAATAATATTAATCTATATAATACTAAATAATAACAATAAGAATATATAATAATAATAAATTACAAAAGTTGGGGGTACTTTGAATAAATATAACAAATTCAGGGTTAAAAACAAAAAAAGGGGGTGGTTTTGAAATACATACCAAAATTTGAGGGGTAAAAAACGAAAATTTAGAAGAAAAAACAAAAGATAATCATGTCATCTTCATTTTGCAGTATATTCTATATCTATGTCTGTGTATATATATCATTGAAACAGTTTTTTTTTTCTTTCCAAAATTCATCAAAGTAGCCGTTTTATTGCTTTGGAAATCACGCACGCAGCTTCTACTTCGCGTGGTCACACCACCCAAACTTCACCACGCGTGGGTGGTTAGGCACCGGCGGCGGTGTTCCACGCGTGGTCACCACCCACGCCGCACGTTCCACACATACGTTGCCAACGGCCTAAGAAATACACTTTTATTTTTAATACAACTCTATTTTCATTGAGATTTGGGACAATGCCTTTAAACTAAAGATATGGAAAGTGACATTCATATCATAAATATTAATACCACACGTGTTATACTGATTTGTACAATACGTTATAAAAGCTGTACAATGTGGTAGATAAATCAAAATTTGTGGTACGAATATCACCCCCTAAAGATATGTTGTTGAGTCTGTATCGTATTCAATTACTGTATTAGATTTTACAAAACATATACCTAGGCGGCTTGGCAGGCTTTTTAGTAGGTTACCGTTATAATTACAAACTTGAAACTAAAAGCAGTTCCAAAACCAGTTTGGCATCACAAAACTGAATACAAACTTACAAAATTACTAAATCTATACAAAGATAATAATACCAACGGGGCTTCATTTGCACTGAATATGTTGACATTTAATATAAATGCATGCCATTGTTTCTAAAAAAATCTTTGGAGTGTAAATCAGGTGGACAAAGTACATGCTGTGCTAGACTCGGTTGATGAGATTCAGTTATTCAAAATAAATCCACATTTCCCAATTAAAGAAGAATAAAAAATTATAAAACAAGATACAAATGCAACAGACAGTCCATACCTGACACTACCTTAAGCAACAATTGTTACTATATCAAAGAATCGGCCCTTTCAAAAATTACATAAAAGTCACTTCCTCCTGTTATCTCCACGTACATACACTATTTTACATTACAAACCCACGAAGAAAGTAACGGTTCACTAAAAAGATACCTCAATCTTCACACCTGTTAGTTGCCTATCGGTTAGATTAACTCCTGACCCATTTCCTCGTTCTGAGGAAAATTTGTTTTTTCTTCTGTAGAGACTCTACAAAAAGACACGTACGTAATAACAACCTTACAGTTTTCATTCATCCATATTCTGGCTGTTCTTGAAAACCCATACAAGGTAATGAGATTTTCCCCTCAAATTTTACAATTTTTGCCCGTATTTAACCTTCATGGATCAAAAGATCCTTCGCAATCAAAGCAATTCGTTGCTTAGCACTATCAGAACGTAACCCATCTACTTTGAATCCCATCTGTAAATGCAATTCACAAACGATGTTAAGCAAAGAAGACACGGATATGTGCGTCTGTATGAATAAAGAATTCACCTCAGTTTGGCTATCAGGAGTGAACCACCGTAAGAGGACGCCAAGATGCACTACAGCTGGTATAATCTTGAAAAGTAACGGAGTTGTCACCTACAAAATTGCTTTTGTTACTGATCCATTAGTGCCAAAAGGATCTACATGAATTGACATCAAATGTTTGAACTGCTTTTTTTTTTATGATTGCCTGTAATGTTCTTTTATTTACCAAAAGGTTTATATGGGTGGAAAAACCCTAGACCCTATGTGCCCGTTTGGACTCATTTTTCCCCCCTAATAAACCCTTCCTCAAAGACCAGCCTCAGACTATGTTCACCTATCACCGTGTACCATCCTATGGGGCCGGGCAATACCCAAGGACAAAGTGCAACATCCCAAGATTTGAATCTGTGATCTTTATCCATAATTGGTCCGCCATAGTGGCCCCAAAATGAATTTTGGGTGGAGGAATGATGCTAGTAATCCCTAAAGCTACTGGCTGTAACATTCTTCTTTCACTTTCTTTTTAGTTTCTTCAGTTGAGGCATTTTAAATGTTTTGGTTTTAATTATATTGAAGCCCGATTGGTCAAATAGGTTAAACAAGTCAAAGGACACCAAACGTGTATCTTGATAACATTATCTGTAAATTATTACTATAGTTTAAAAATCATATTAATTTAGCAGACAAATTGGGACTATAATGGCATCCATACCAGGCTAAGAGCAGTTGTCCCAAGAAGCAGCATGTACAGCTTACCCTGAAAGGTTAGACGTATCAGAAACTGAAGTGTGCAGTTTGTATAAAACGAAATCAAACAAAGATGTCGACTCATGAAAGCAAATTTGTTCCATTCACTGTCTTTCATATTCAGAGTTTATACTCCTACATTGCATAAAACAAGTTCGAATAGGGCGAGAGAAGAAACTGATTCAGCAGATATGTTGGATACTAACCTCAACAAGATGAAGATTAGAAGCACGACTGAGAAGGACAAAAGCAAACTCTCCTATTTGTGCTAACGACATCCCTACCTGCATTATAAAAATAATTATTAGTTATTAATGATAATATATGGAAAACTGAAATAAGTAGGGTCATTCCTTTTCTTTAATCTGTTAGTACAAAGAAAAAGGATCCATTCTACTACCATAATGGCATCACCAGTAAGGTTTCCAAATGAGTATGAGATTTACTAGCTTAGAAAGTAAAGTGTAGAGATTCATGAACTGGCGAGGTCGGGTTGGGTTGATGTGACACACTTTTTGAACAAAAACGTCCACTTTTTATTAGTGTGTCAAAGTTGAAGACATAAGTTATATTAATTCACATATAATAATCTGAAATTTCAAATACAATGACTTGAAGAGGATTTACGCATTAAAATACACTTTTTATCAGCTTTCTATCCTTTTTGAGCCAAATGATCAGTTTCAAGCTATTATTCTAACCAACCATTGTACCGGTCAGTTAGAAATTGCTACATCGACTGAAGAGTGTTCAAAATTAGTCATTTCTTATACTAGCATTCTATCGCAGAAAAGCTGGATTACAAGTCTAAAAGCATGGTAAAACTTACAAGAACTGAAGTTTTGTTGTTGTAGCCAAAACCCTTGACAACTATGGAAATTACAATTGTCTTGGCGATAACCACCAACAAAACTGATGCTAGCAGGATATCAATGTGATTCCACAGGAAATGAACATGAATCAGCATGCCGATGCTTGCAAGAAAGAGAGCAGCAAAGAAATTGCGTATAGGTTCAACCTGCATTAGTAAACACTTCAATCCAAGAATCTTTATGCTGATCACATACTGCTATCATTATATAAAGTCAACATGTTTTACTTTAATAAATACATATTGTAACAGAGAATATAACAAAATCTACATGACAGCAAGAACATTTGAGATCACATACTGCTACTCTCATATAAATTCATCACGTTTTACTCAATACGACAATACATATTGTAACAGATATCATAACACACACCACACGACCACAAGAAAGTTTGGAACACATTAAAATTAGCAAAAATGCCAAAGTACTAAACTATTTTCCGAAAAGAATAACTGAATACTAGAAACGGCCATATATAAACTAAATTTTTCAGGGAGGCAGTTTATTTGAATTGCTCCAAACCAATTTAATGAGCGTGACCAAACAGATCATAAGGAAACAACAGCTGCAATCTTACTTGTTCAAGTGTATGCTGAGCAAGATCGGTTGTTGATATCATAACCCCAGCAGCAAACGAGCCCAATTCTAAACTTAGACCAAGCTTATCACTTGACTGAAATTACAAGGATAAACTAGTAAGATACTGCATGAATTGCAGTCACAACATGGAATTGTTTATTATGTAGAAACACATACCCAGGCAACCAGCAGGCAAAATGCAACAGATGCCAACTGATACAGTTCATTGGTCTGCACAGACGATTAAGAAAGGATGAATAAATGATATAAAATGACATGTCAACATGCCTAAAAAGGGAACACAATATAAAAATGGTCAATTTAGAACCTGAAAAACATCAAATAACTTCACACCTGTGAGGAAAGGCTTATCATCAGTTTAAGGAACGAAGGCAAGCCAGTCCTTGAAAATACTGATAACACAGCCAAAAATGCAATCAACGCCACCAGCCTGACTAACTAAGAATCAGTATGCTGATATCAACAAAATTCTCTGATATTCATTGAAGCAGATTCAGTGTGAAAAGTACACATTTTCATTTTAAAAGCATTAACATGAAATACCGGAACCTAATATAAGATCTAAAATCCTATACAACTAACTAAATTAGTATGCAAAAGAGGAAGTCAACAAATCAAGATATCAATAACTTACGATTTAGTCATGGATATTACTCCCTGTAGAACGCCTGAAGTTCCCCCAAGGACTGGAAGAAGAGCAAACAATAAACCCACAGCACAATCCTATTAAAAAAAAAAGTAAACTAGACATCATGGATATGCTCAAGAGCACAATAAAATCAATTACACAGTGGTTGTTAATATCATCTAAAACCATTGGGATGTAAATAGGAGCGCTTGTAAGTCTACTAGATCAAGCTCTAATAGATGACATTCAGAGGGGGGGATGCTATGGACCTGTAAGATGAGAGTCCCGATAGTAACTTGTCCATGAAGGGCATTAATACTATTCTTCTCCATTAAAAATTTCAGGACCTGCAGAATGAACATTTTGCAATGACAACCATTAACATTTTATTTAGCTATAATGAAATTAGCGGTTCATGCACACCAAGGATTTAAGTTGCATTGTCTTTACCACTGCTGTTGAGGACATTGAAAGGAGCACACCAACAAAAACTCCCTCAGAAGGTTTGCCGCCACATAACTGCAAAAGGCATCCAATTCCATTAATCAGAGGAGCTAAACTGAAGAAAAGAAATACCCTACAAGAACTAATAAGAACAGTGAACAAATAAAATTGAACCTGGCCCCAAAAGACGTTAAAAGGAATCATTGACTTACAGAGGCAGTAATCCCACAAATGCACATAAACAAGAAACTCTGAAGCAGTCCACCAAGAACAGCAACAGCCCGAACAACTTTAAGCTAGAATCAGAATTACGTTAAAATAGTTTATTGCACTGACAAGATCACATGAATAAAGTTAGTAGGCA
The DNA here is from genome assembly GCA_034093135.1 of Erigeron breviscapus. Classification (NCBI taxonomy): domain Eukaryota; kingdom Viridiplantae; phylum Streptophyta; class Magnoliopsida; order Asterales; family Asteraceae; genus Erigeron; species Erigeron breviscapus. Next base: position 151,140,775 of record CM067167.1, on the reverse strand, counting down.
AAAGACATAGGAAATTAGTAATAATTAAGAATCTAACCTTTGCCACAGAGAACTCCAATCCCAAAGCAAAAAGAAGGAAAATTACACCAAATTGTGCTACAGTTTCTACCTAAATTTGAACAAACAAGTTTTAGCTCCTTCTATATATCATTACAGCCTTGTATAGGAGCACAATATATAATCACACGTAGAAGTGTTAAATGCTAGGTGACATACTTGGACCAATTCACTGACCACATCCAGCCCACCGGGCCCAACAAGAGATCCTGCCAGCAAATATCCTGTAATCACCTGTTAAAGCAAAATGATGGACATAGTTAGTCATGGAAAAATTAAGACATAAGCAGTACACATTTGAGGATAAAATAAATGAGCACAAGCAAACACCAAAAGAGTGTTCATACTGGTTGTCCTGCACACGCGAAGGCTATGCCGCCACAAGTGGCAGATACAATAACAACTACAAGATCCGAGATTAACCTGTAAAATCAACAATAAGAAATTGGAAGACTGAATTTAAGCTGTTGCTTTTGTAGCAAAATATTGATAGAAAGATGGCCATGAAGCTGGAAAATTACCTCAGGTCTAGCTGTAGCACGGGATATTTTGATTTGAAATTGGATATTATAAAAACATTATCCTGAACAAAAAATGACGACACATCAATACCTGTAGCCAAAATATATTTATATAACATTACAAACTTCAATTATTTTATTTTGAAAGGCAGAACAAACTTCAAGTTTTTACCTTCCTGTCAATTAGTGTTGGTGTTTCTTCTGCTCCGTTGTCATTATCCATATTGAAAACATGATGAAGTTGAAAGGACCTACAAGATTTGTCTTAATATGAGTAGTATTCTTTAATCTAACTTCTGCACTTTACCAAGATTATTTTGATTCAGGTATAAGCTATTAATCATAGAGCTTGAAATAACTGATCAGAGACCATACTTATCGTCTTTTGTGTCATTTTTCTTGGACTTGACCCTGGCTACAGTTTCCAATACAGCCTGGTGAAAATTGTAAATAAAAAAAATTAGCAAGCAAAGAAACATGCTTTACATATTGAGTTACATGTGAAAAGCTAAAATTATTTGGATTTCTTCAACTGTCTTAAAAAATACTTGAGGACAAATCCCGTCATTAAGTAAACATAAAGCAAGAGATGAACTATATTAACTAGAAAACCAAATTTTTATTTATTACAATGGAAATATGATTCCACGCTACCTTTTAAAAAACCTGAAATGGTGAGAAAAACTAAAGTGTATTCATCCATCTGAGATTATATAAAACCTGACAGCACTAACCTGTTGCCCAGCAACACTATTATTGAAGCTTCCAGCATCATTCTCTGAAAATGCAATGCATGTGAAAAAAGTAAATATCAGGAAATGTGCATCAACGCTTCCAGATTAATGCGTCTATACTCAGTCATAGGTTTAACACTAGCAATGACCGATAAGTAAGGCAAATACTTAACATGAGAGTCCTGCAGTGACTTGCAGTCTACAATTGATACAAAAATAAGATGGTATATCGAGACATGGCCACTACCAACCACAATAGTAAATTCTGCCACTCCAATAGGAAATGTCAAAACTCAAACACATAATCATCTTAAATCAAGTGGAGTAGAGTAATTATGAACTCTACTTAAAAAAATAAAATAAGTGTTGGTTCTTTTTGCTTCAAGATGATTATCTCGTAACTATAGTTTTTTTTCAGATTGTATAGGGGCATTTTTCAATGATCATTTACTACAGATTTTTGATTATAACAGGGAACATAAACTATTCGTGTGGAGCTCATATAAGAGAGTAATACTATGCATCAAGCATCATATACTAATACCTATAACATAACAACCAAAATCTCATGGATTGTTAAAATATACCATACTAATAGATTCACAAATCTGCAACTAAGTCTATATATAACTTAACAAGCTAAAGCAATTTTCCCAGTAACATGGCATCTGATCCCAGGTTTTCCATTTTCTCCTTAAACATAGTGAGGTCCATCAACTGCCTTAAATTCGTAAAAATAAAAAATAGAAAAAAAAAGCATCACCAGTTCAAACGTTTGATAATTTAGAAAGAGTGAAAGTTCATTGTATACCACAGATTTCAGTATAAATTAATTAGTGGCCAGTGCTAAATAATTTAACGATCTACAATCTTAACTAAAGAAATGGTGTAAATACGTAAAGTATGACATAATATATGTTTGGTTAACATTTATCAATTTAATACATAAGAAAGTGCATCATCTCTTTCTGGATAAGACTTTCCTTACTTTCAACATCTTCATAATTAGATAATCCAAAAAGAACAAAAAAATATGAAACAAAATATAAGACTAAAACCTGTTTTATCATTTTTATCAAAGCATTCATCATCAAAGCTGATAAAATAATTAAATTCAATACTTGACATGTTTCACATGAACTAAACTTGTATCTTGAAGTCAATCACAAATTTTTTTCAAGGAAAATGAACACATACCCATTATATAAAATTTAATGCCACCACCAAAAAAAAAAACCCTGTGGTTTATAGGTTTTGCTGATAAAATTTGATACAAATCGATATTAGTTATTATCTGTTTAATTACAGAAAGCTTAGCTGTAAACATTAGAGCTATGGTTGGCAAAACAAACACATTGAAATCAGTTGAATAGATGTCAAGTAACTCTAATTTGAATATGAAAATATCCACCATTGTGATATGCTTCAGATTCAAGCAAAATCCCCACATCATTAACAGATCCATTTATATGATATCTATAATTATTATATTATAATATTAAATTAGAGGTCAAGTAGAAAAAACATAAGTCAAACTCTTAACTTAAAAGGATCTCTCAAAGTTAAACAATAACGTAGCAAACAATCAATCAATATATATACAATAGATATAAATTACAAATATAATTATAAACCCTAACATTATCAGATAATAATTAACTATATATATAATAATCAATGACACTATATAAAAAACTGTAAGTAAATAACTTAAATCAAGAGATCTAATTATAATTAGTATGATATAAACCTTCATTTTGATCACTTTCAGTGAACTCTTTTTCAAGAGCACGATCAATCATTCCGGCGAAGCTCCGGTCTCTATCAGTAGTAGCATTCACGGTGGCGTTATTTACAAAGCTAGTGTCAGCGGCGGTGGCGGTTTCTTCAACTTGCAGCTGTTGCTGATCTGTTTCAGATAGGATGACGTCAGCAGAGGCGAATATGATTAGTGAAATTAGGGAGAGAAATTGGATAATGATGGTGACGAGAGAGAAACGACGGCGGCAGTGGTGGTCCCTGTTATTCATCGCAGGGACGGCGGCGACGGAGGGATCCGTGGGCCGGCAGTGGGAGTGTGAGTAAATGAATGTGTTTGGTGTGTGTGTGAATTTGTGTCGGTTTTGTTTTTTTTAGAAAAAATAAAATAAATTTTGATTGATTTGATAGAGTAGAGTAGGAGACGAGAGTGGGGTCCAGATTTAAGTCTGGAGGATGAATGGATTGAGACCATTCACCGTTTTTATATCACCATCAATCAACTTTGAACCAATTAAGCACCCGTTTTAAATTTTGTGATATTAAACTTGAAAACGAGTAATTACGACTAAAATGCCTAATGATGAAGTTGTGATAATGGCTAGTGAAAATGATGAACTAGATGGCGATTATGGCAATAGATGGTTAATGATTATGTGTTATTCGATTTTGTGAGATTGGTGATCACACACTAAAGATATTGTTTTGTTAATAAGGTGAGCACTTTGATTACTTGTATAGATATATTACTTGAAGTACATTGATATGTTGATGTTTATTGTACTTTTAGATCGCGTTTGGTTCACATATTTTGATGGAATCTGATTAAATTGAAATTGAAATTCATCTTGTAATACGTTGGTTGTCAAGAGATGATAAAATTTCATTCCATTGGAATGTAAACATTGTTTCATTTGATAAAATCTCCATTCCTTGGGGTTATTAGATGAAATTTCATTCCGTATCTCTCTTGAATTTTCAAAAAACAAAAAACATTTCGTCAAATTTCATTCTTTCAGAATCTAATTTCCTTTGACAAATTCCATTTCTTACAAAAGCATTTTGTGAACCAAACGCGCCCTTAAAATTCACTAAACAACTGCTTATTTGTTACTTGTTAACGTTTTGATGGGAGGCGGCAAAGGGGGGGAATTTAGATGTAGGTTGGCCGATCCAAGAACTTTGGGTAGCTTGACCAATTTTGAAGGATAGATTGGTATTGATGTATTGAACTCTTCCCTTGATATCAATATAACTTGTTAAAAAACAACCATTTTGATATATGTACGATATTATTTGAATTATTGTGTAAACTGATGAAGTGTCATTTGTTATAGTAATTTGGATGTCAATCGAAAATGTATTAAAAACTTGTTTGTGATGGTAAATTTTGGTAACAAGAAAATTACAGGAAACTTTCAGATCTGATTCAAATTGGGCGGCTTGTGAATGTGCCACATTAGCAAATATTTGGGTTGTTGTGTTGCATATTGGTCTTAAGCCGATGCATTTTCAGCTTTGTTGGTTTAAGGTGTCAAATTGTTATGTAGATGCGTCATTAAGCTTCTAATCAAAATAAAACTGTCAATTAATTGCCTTAATATGTTTGGGTTCGTATGTAATAAATAATATGACTTTAAGTTTTTGTTTAAATAAAAGTTTAGGAAAAAATTTGTACTACGTTAAATTTATTATATGCTATAACTATACAATTGTAATACCTCAACAAGGCGGAAATATGGGGCATTATAAGAAAGCTCAGCACGACATGGGAATTATGTAGAGACAACACTAAATGCAATAAGATTGGACATTTCCATTCACAAATCAATTCAAAATACAAGTATCGGATCAAATAAATGCACAAGGAGCACAACACCATCAATAGTTTACAAAAGATAGATCAAATGATGACTAACGATCCTAGGCTTAACCCATAGACGTTTTGATGGGACGCAAAGGAGAAAAATTTATATGTAGGTTGGCCAATCCAAGAACTTTGGGCAGCTTGACCAATTTTGAAGGATATAGTGGTATTGATGTATTGAACTCTTCCCTTGATATCAACATAACTTGTTAAAAAACAGCCATTTTGATATATGTACGATGTTATTTGAATTATTGTGTAAACTGGTCAAGTGTCATTTGTACTAGTTGTGGTTTAAACAAAACTTGTTATAGTAATTTGGATGTCAATTGAAAATGTATTAAAAACTTGTTTGTGATGGTAAATTTTGGTTACAAGAAAATTACAGGAAACTTACAGATTTGATTCAAATTGGGTGGCTTGTGAATGTCACATTAGCAAATATTTGGGTTGTTGTGTTGCATATTGGTCTTAAGCCGATGCATTTTCAGCTTTGTTGGTTTAATGTGTCAAATTATTATGTAGATGCGTCATTAAGCTTCTAATCAAAATAAAACTGTCAATTAATTGCCTTAATATGTTTGGGTTCGTATGTAATAAATAATATGACTTTAAGTTTTTGTTTAAATAAAAGTTTAGGAAAAAATTTGTACTACGTTAAATTTATTATATGCTATAACTATACAATTGTAATACCTCAACAAGGCGGAAATATGGGGCATTATAAGAAAGCTCAGCACGGCATGGGAATTATGTAGAGACAACACTAAATGCAAATAAGATTGGACATTTCCATTCACAAATCAATTCAAAATACAAGTATCGGATCAAATAAATGCACAAGGAGCACAACACCATCAATAGTTTACAAAAGATAGATCAAATGATGACTAACGATCCTAGGCTTAACCCATAGACGTTTTGATGGGACGCAAAGGAGAAAAATTTATATGTAGGTTGGCCAATCCAAGAACTTTGGGCAGCTTGACCAATTTTGAAGGATATAGTGGTATTGATGTATTGAACTCTTCCCTTGATATCAACATAACTTGTTAAAAAACAGCCATTTTGATATATGTACGATGTTATTTGAATTATTGTGTAAACTGGTCAAGTGTCATTTGTACTAGTTGTGGTTTAAACAAAACTTGTTATAGTAATTTGGATGTCAATTGAAAATGTATTAAAAACTTGTTTGAATGGTAAATTTTGGTTACAAGAAAATTACAGGAAACTTACAGATTTGATTCAAATTGGGTGGCTTGTGAATGTCACATTAGCAAATATTTGGGTTGTTGTGTTGCATATTGGTCTTAAGCCGATGCATTTTCAGCTTTGTTGGTTTAATGTGTCAAATTATTATGTAGATGCGTCATTAAGCTTCTAATCAAATCAAATTGTCAATTAATTGTCTTAGAACGAAATGCATTTTTGGTCCCTGTGTTATCACCTCGTTTGCAAGAATCGTCCAAACTTGTGCAAAGTGGTGTTTGTCGTCCCTGTGGTATCCACTTAGCGGCAATTTCAGTCCAAATAGACGGATCCGTCTATTTTTTACCGTTAAGGACATCATGTGTCCCTCACGTGAGGGCAATATAGTCTTTATGCACAAAAAGGACCATTTATGCTACTAGTAAACTTTATTTATATTTGTTTATTTATGTTTTCTTCTACAACCGCATATATACATATACTGATATAGAAAAATTCCGGCCACACTCCATCACAGTCTCTCCGAGTTTCCGACCACACCCCACCACTGTCAACCAAACCTAGCTACTTTTAAAATAACATAATACGGTCAAGAAGATCTGGTGAAGAAGCTCCGCCGACAAAGATCCGGCCAAGAAGACCGGCCACAAACCCAATAACAAGACCCGCCCACAAACCCACAAACCCAATAACAAGACTGGCCGGTTTTCAACGTCGCCGGTCTTATTGGCCAGATCTTCGTCGCTGGATCTAGAAAAATCGTACTGCTATACACAAGATCTGGAAATCGTCGCTCTGGAAATCGTCATATCTATAAAATCTGCCCACTTTATTACACCGCTCAACCACCTTCACCGATATGGTATCTTCGTCCGAATTAGAGTGTACGTACCTATATATAGATTAAAGATCTGTGAAATAAAAGAAAAAAGAGTTTTGAGGATTTGGTGGTTTAAGTGAAAAGGTGGTTGGACAGAAGGTGGTGTACGTACCTATAAATAAAAGAAGTTTTTGAAGGTGAATGAGATGCTTTTATTAATGTACCAACACACAAGTATACACTGTTACATTTTTGTGTTCTTTTTGTAGCAGCTATAACACCCAGCTCGATGTAGATCTAACAATTGGAATGAGCCAATTTGAGGAAGAAGAATATAACAAAATAAAATTTTTGTATATATATATATTTATGATTTGTATATACTGGTCCAGAATGTTACACGTAAGAAGAATGTTTGAGTAAGTATTATGGTTGAATTGAATAATTTTGTATTCATTTATGGTTGGTATATTTATGTTTGGATCCAAAGAGTTTTAGATTGTGTTGGAGAAGAAGATAGTTGAAAGGACTAAAACAGGTGGGGGCATTAACAGTGAAATGACATAATTACCCCTCACATGTCTGGCACATGGCTACACTAACGGAGAAAAATAAACGGCCAATTAGTTTTGGACCATAGATGCAACTGGTGTGATACCACATGGACAACAAACACCACTTTGCACAAGTTTGGACGATTCTTGCAAACGAGGTGATAACACAGGGACCAAAAATGCAATGCATTCATTGTCTTAATATGTTTGGGTTCGTTTGTAATAAATAATATGACTTTAAGTTTTTGTTTAAATAAAAGTTTAGGAAAAAATTTGTACTACGTTAAATTTATTATATGCTATAACTATACAATTGTAATACCTCAACAAGGCGGAAATATGGGGCATTATAAGAAAGCTCAGCACGGCATGGGAATTATGTAGAGACAACACTAAATGCAAATAAGATTGGACATTTCCATTCACAAATCAATTCAAAATACAAGTATCGGATCAAATAAATGCACAAAGAGCACAACACCATCAATAGTTTACAAAAGATAGATCAAATGATGACTAACGATCCTAGGCTTAACCCATAGACGTTTTGATGGGACGCAAAGGAGAAAAATTTATATGTAGGTTGGCCAATCCAAGAACTTTGGGCAGCTTGACCAATTTTGAAGGATATAGTGGTATTGATGTATTGAACTCTTCCCTTGATATCAACATAACTTGTTAAAAAACAGCCATTTTGATATATGTACGATGTTATTTGAATTATTGTGTAAACTGGTCAAGTGTCATTTGTACTAGTTGTGGTTTAAACAAAACTTGTTATAGTAATTTGGATGTCAATTGAAAATGTATTAAAAACTTGTTTGAATGGTAAATTTTGGTTACAAGAAAATTACAGGAAACTTACAGATTTGATTCAAATTGGGTGGCTTGTGAATGTCACATTAGCAAATATTTGGGTTGTTGTGTTGCATATTGGTCTTAAGCCGATGCATTTTCAGCTTTGTTGGTTTAATGTGTCAAATTATTATGTAGATGCGTCATTAAGCTTCTAATCAAATCAAATTGTCAATTAATTGTCTTAGAACGAAATGCATTTTTGGTCCCTGTGTTATCACCTCGTTTGCAAGAATCGTCCAAACTTGTGCAAAGTGGTGTTTGTCGTCCCTGTGGTATCCACTTAGCGGCAATTTCAGTCCAAATAGACGGATCCGTCTATTTTTTACCGTTAAGGACATCATGTGTCCCTCACGTGAGGGCAATATAGTCTTTATGCACAAAAAGGACCATTTATGCTACTAGTAAACTTTATTTATATTTGTTTATTTATGTTTTCTTCTACAACCGCATATATACATATACTGATATAGAAAAATTCCGGCCACACTCCATCACAGTCTCTCCGAGTTTCCGACCACACCCCACCACTGTCAACCAAACCTAGCTACTTTTAAAATAACATAATACGGTCAAGAAGATCTGGTGAAGAAGCTCCGCCGACAAAGATCCGGCCAAGAAGACCGGCCACAAACCCAATAACAAGACCCGCCCACAAACCCACAAACCCAATAACAAGACTGGCCGGTTTTCAACGTCGCCGGTCTTATTGGCCAGATCTTCGTCGCTGGATCTAGAAAAATCGTACTGCTATACACAAGATCTGGAAATCGTCGCTCTGGAAATCGTCATATCTATAAAATCTGCCCACTTTATTACACCGCTCAACCACCTTCACCGATATGGTATCTTCGTCCGAATTAGAGTGTACGTACCTATATATAGATTAAAGATCTGTGAAATAAAAGAAAAAAGAGTTTTGAGGATTTGGTGGTTTAAGTGAAAAGGTGGTTGGACAGAAGGTGGTGTACGTACCTATAAATAAAAGAAGTTTTTGAAGGTGAATGAGATGCTTTTATTAATGTACCAACACACAAGTATACACTGTTACATTTTTGTGTTCTTTTTGTAGCAACTATAACACCCAGCTCGATGTAGATCTAACAATTGGAATGAGCCAATTTGAGGAAGAAGAATATAACAAAATAAAATTTTTGTATATATATATATTTATGATTTGTATATACTGGTCCAGAATGTTACACGTAAGAAGAATGTTTGAGTAAGTATTATGGTTGAATTGAATAATTTTGTATTCATTTATGGTTGGTATATTTATGTTTGGATCCAAAGAGTTTTAGATTGTGTTGGAGAAGAAGATAGTTGAAAGGACTAAAACAGGTGGGGGCATTAACAGTGAAATGACATAATTACCCCTCACATGTCTGGCACATGGCTACACTAACGGAGAAAAATAAACGGCCAGTTAGTTTTGGACCATAGATGCAACTGGTGTGATACCACATGGACGACAAACACCACTTTGCACAAGTTTGGACGATTCTTGCAAACGAGGTGATAACACAGGGACCAAAAATGCAATGCATTCATTGTCTTAATATGTTTGGGTTCGTTTGCAATAAATAATATGACAAGTTTTTCTTTAAATAAAAGTTTAGGAAAAAATTTGTACTACGTTAAATATATTATATGCTATAACTATACAATCTTACAATGTTGAATGACTAACTATAGAGGAAAAAGATAAAATGTTATTATGTTGAACGACCAACAATGGAGAAAAAAGATACAAGGTTTTAAATGTAACTTTATCAACTTACATGATATGATAATATATAGTTTTACATATATGACGTTTTTTACTGTGCCTATAAGTTTATTGTTGTTATTTTTTATTTTTTTTTTTTTTTTTTTTTTTTTTTTTTTTTTTTTTTTTTTTTTTTTTTTTTTTTTTTTTTTTTTTTTTTTTTTTTTTTTTTTTTTTTTTTTTTTTTTTTTTTTTTTTTTTTTTTTTTTTTTTTTTTTTTTTTTTTTTTTTTTTTTTTTTTTTTTTTTTTTTTTTTTTTTTTTTTTTTTTTTTTTTTTTTTTTTTTTTTTTTTTTTTTTTTTTTTTTTTTTTTTTTTTTTTTTTTTTTTTTTTTTTTTTTTTTTTTTTTTTTTTTTTTTTTTTTTTTTTTTTTTTTTTTTTTTTTTTTTTTTTTTTTTTTTTTTTTTTTTTTTTTTTTTTTTTTTTTTTTTTTTTTTTTTTTTTTTTTTTTTTTTTTTTTTTTTTTTTTTTTTTTTTTTTTTTTTTTTTTTTTTTTTTTTTTTTTTTTTTTTTTTTTTTTTTTTTTTTTTTTTTTTTTTTTTTTTTTTTTTTTTTTTTTTTTTTTTTTTTTTTTTTTTTTTTTTTTTTTTTTTTTTTTTTTTTTTTTTTTTTTTTTTTTTTTTTTTTTTTTTTTTTTTTTTTTTTTTTTTTTTTTTTTTTTTTTTTTTTTTTTTTTTTTTTTTTTTTTTTTTTTTTTTTTTTTTTTTTTTTTTTTTTTTTTTTTTTTTTTTTTTTTTTTTTTTTTTTTTTTTTTTTTTTTTTTTTTTTTTTTTTTTTTTTTTTTTTTTTTTTTTTTTTTTTTTTTTTTTTTTTTTTTTTTTTTTTTTTTTTTTTTTTTTTTTTTTTTTTTTTTTTTTTTTTTTTTTTTTTTTTTTTTTTTTTTTTTTTTTTTTTTTTTTTTTTTTTTTTTTTTTTTTTTTTTTTTTTTTTTTTTTTTTTTTTTTTTTTTTTTTTTTTTTTTTAACCTTTTAAGTTTTTTTTTTCTTTTTTTTTTCAAGTGAGTAGTCAAAACACTAATTCGTGACAAATTGGATACCTTTAGATATCAATAACCCTATAAAGTATTCCCCTTATAGAATATGTAGACGGCTCGATAATATGCACACACAAAAATGACAACTATTCACATACAGCCATTGAAATGACTTTTGTTTTTTTCTTCTCCTGTATATACAAACGAAGAATATGACCATGTACCCAATCGTGTGTGGAAATCTTGTGCCAAAAATAATTTCATTGTTAAGTTCTGTAATCAAGTATGTGGATAGGGGGAGGGATTTAATTCATGAATAATATAGAGCACATACAATCTTGAATTTTTTTTTACGTGGGTGATTAACTTGTCTATATTCTAGAAAGAAAAAAAAAAACAATAAGTTATCCAATTTACTATTACTAATTCATAATACGCAAATCATAGTGAAAAAGATATGCTTATACCAACATATAAACAATTGAAACTACACAGAGATGTACATACAGTTGAAAAGAACTTCTCCCAAAAAAAGGGAACGGAGCAGATTTTTTTATTTATTTTTGGTTTGCAAAAACATTAATAGTAGAAGAAAATTCATGCTTATATACTAACATATATTAGACCCACGATTGTATCTTAATTTCATTAATGACAAAAGGAACAACTTTACAAGTAAAGAAGAATAATCCAACATACATAACTGCATTTTTTGGTTTGTAAAAACATTTATATTGGCAGCTTCAAATTTTAGGACTCTACTACTGATAGAGTGATAGCAGATTGGAGGAGTTCTTCATTTTAGGAAGCTCTGCCAACTTCTCATACCTCTTTACTTCTCCGTCTTGCTTGTACTGTTGCCCATGACTCTAGACCATCAAAAATATGGGTTCCATATACGATTGTAGATCCTCTCTGTTGCAACTATTAACGATATACTCAATTTGAATATGGGAAAACAGAAAGATATAGATCAGGTTGGCATTTGAAATCAAATAAAGCGTACCTGTTCTCATTCTTCCTAAGCAAATCCAACTTCTATTAACCATGTACGTGTCGAAAAAAGACCTTCGATTAGTTATCATGATAATGAAAGGTTCTCCAAACTAATTTACCCCAAAGCATACCAAGAACTTGAAAAAAACTTATATGCAGGAAATGTGTAAACATTTTTTGCAAAAAGAGTTGGAATAATCTGAAAATTCTGAAATATATGGCCAATGGGCAATGACCAATATTGAAATCAATACCTCTTTTCACAATTTCATCAAACAGAGGACCGTGGGATTCAACATAATTTACACATCCAGATAAACATGAACATTAGGACTCTGGTCGGGATTCAAAAGTCTGGAATATTTGGGTTGCTGAGAGCGTTTATATGTGTGTGTATAGTTAAGTCACTGAACGAAATAAGTAGCCACATAAACAATGTAAATAATGTTGTGATAAGTAGAAATTTATATCAGAGAGTAGATTTTAATAAACCTGAAAGTATGCGATTAGAAAGCTTGTATCGAATCTCATATGCATATATATACAAACCTATTTAGAACAAAAAATTATTCACAAAACTATCAAACCAAATATTATCATAAGTGTAACATGTATAACAACATAAAGCATACATGAAACTGCATTTCTTCATAGACATTTCAGCGAACACATTATACAATGAAAAAACAATTGGCTCCTCAAGCATATGCCGAACAATACTTTAGAAAACCCAGTTGATTACCTATTAATTAGGTATCATCAATTACAAAACTTGGATATTGATAAATAAAAAACCCAGTCGACAAAAAAAAACAAAAAATTGAAATCTTAAAATCTCCTTAATTAAAAAAAGAAAAATTGATACCTTAAAGGAATTAGTAGTTCGGTTAAGGTTGGTATTAGAATTAAAGGTCGGCGAAAAAATTAGCGTGCATTCAAAATAATCAAAAAATTTGCTGCCAGACCTGCAAATTTTCAACTCTAGTAGAAGATTACCAACAAATCAATCAGAGATGAAAAAATACATTAAACAAAAAAACATAAGAATAATAACAATAATAATAAACCAAAAAATAAGGTTTTTTTTTTCTTTCCATTGAACTGAACGCACACAGATAAAACTAATAACAATAATAATAAACCAAAAAATCAATTAAATTCCAGATAATCATAACCTTAAACCTAATATATAATAATAATAATATATATATAGATAATAAATAACAATGATTAATAATAAAGATATATATATATATATATATATATATATATATATATATATATATATATATATATATATATATATATATATATATATATATATATATATATATATATATATATATATATATATATATATATATATATATATATATATATATATATATATATATATATATATATATATATATATATATATATATATATATATATATATATATATATATATATATATATATATATATATATATATATATATATATATATATATATATATATATATATATATATATATATATATATATATATATATATATATATATATATATATATATATATATATATATATATATATATATATATATATATATATATATATATATATATATATATATATATATATATATATATATATATATATATATATATATATATATATATATATATATATATATATATATATATATATATATATATATATATATATATATATATATATATATATATATATATATATATATATATATATATATATATATATATATATATATATATATATATATATATATATATATATATATATATATATATATATATATATATATATATATATATATATATATATATATATATATATATATATATATATATATATATATATATATATATATATATATATATATATATATATATATATATATATATATATATATATATATATATATATATATATATATATATATATATATATATATATATATATATATATATATATATATATATATATATATATATATATATATATATATATATATATATATATATATATATATATATATATATATATATATATATATATATATATATATATATATATATATATATATATATATATATATATATATATATATATATATATATATATATATATATATATATATATATATATATACACAGATAAAACTAATAACAATAATAATAAACCAAAAAATCAATTAAATTCCAGAAAATCATAACCTTAAACCTAATTCATTCATACAAGTAAATTATATAGATAGATATAGATATATAGACGTACATATTCGCAGAACCTACAATTCAACTTTCGACAAGTGTTGGGCTTCTTTGACCTTTGATAGCCACAGATCCAAATCCGTATGTTGTGTGAAGATATACCCTCGATTCGGTGTACAACATCGAAGAAGGATTCAAAATAAATGTTTTATTTTCATAAAAATAATAGTTTGATTTCATATTCATATTCATGGTAAAGAAAAAGATTGTTCTAAAAAAATAAGAAAAAGAAAAAGAAAGAAGAATGGTAGGTGAAAATAATTTTGGTGAGATTTTTTTGGTATCATAGGGGACAGCTTCCACGTGACAGAATTGTGAAGGTATATTTTTCTTGGGATCCTCTTTTATCAGAGAAGAAGATTGGGTAAAAGTGATGTCGAGTCCAAATGTGTATGGCTACTAGAAAATGATGACCGGCCAGGTGCCTAACAACTCTTTAAATTACCACAATTTTAAATGTTTGTTATAAGGTAACCATTGTTGACTTTTTTTTCTTTTTTTTTCCAACAAAGTAAGATATATTTTATGAATACTTTAGTTAAATTCTTAAAAATGATATTAGGTAAGATATCAATGTCATATATACCTTTGTTAACGTAGAATGAACATCTACATAAAAGGATGCTATGTTTGTTTGTCAATAGTAAAAGAAAATGAAAATGAAAACATAATGCAATTTTTTTAAGTAATAATTATTAACATCATAGACAAATAGTAATATAAATAAATATATCTGTACAAAAGGGTGCCTATACATAGATAAAATCACATATGTTATTGCTTGTATCCGTATGCACATCGTAACACCTTCATCTAATCATCCATGGAGGGGCCAGATCCGCCACAAAATGCTTCTGGTTCAAATGATCTTGCAGACTCATCGTTATAGACACCTGCTACTGATCTGCCACCAGGTTCTCTGCCAGATGGGATGTAGGCATCCTTTTGGGTGGTTTCTGTGTTGATAAGAAGAGCAATGGAAATGAACAAAGATATCGCTAGAGTCACCAATGTGATCTTTAATCTGTTTAGCACTGGCTTCACCTGGATCCCAAAAGAATGAAAGTCAACTTTCATGCAACAGTTTTGAAGTTTGATATTCTAATGGTTGATCCGCACGGACCAACTCCCATTGGCTGCATATGGATCACATTTCCATCAACATATGGTTCTACATAGGTGGCAATTTCAATCCATTTATAAGTAAATTGGTCGATCCAGGCTCCCAAGTAGGTCAAATGGGTAAAAAGCAAACATTTTAACTAACATGGAAAGGGTGAATGACTCAGAAGTTTGGACAAAGTGTATTCCAAATGCACAATTGTGCAAAAAACTTGAGACTATAATTCTAAAGTTTCCGTAATCATATTTAACACATTAATTAATTCTGGAAGTAGAACATAATAGGCGTAAAACTGTTTGTGTGTCAAACTAACTTGGCCTGACCCGAACCAGAAAAATTGCCCGTTTTGACCCATTACCGAACTTGCGTGACCCGTTTTCACTTCTAGGCCTATATGCAAAGGGTTCCTAAGACTTGGACATGATTTTTGTTTGATACTTAATGGGTCAAATGGTAATACGGTATTGATAAGGGATTGTCTGACTAATAGGTCAAACAAAAAATTATTTGGGAGTTTTTTCATGTGCATCAAAGTATCAAACATAATATAATCTCTAATATTGATGTATATGGAAATTGTAGAATTATAAGTGTTGGGTTATATAACAATTATCTTAATCAAATCACAAAGCACGCAGCGGAAGATTTAAACTATGCAACTAATTAATTAACCAAGGAAGAAAACATGTACCTTTAATTGTAGATGATAAAGTAATAGTAAGAAACTTTATAATAAGGTTTAAAATAAAACCTCTCTACGATCGCACACACGACACGTCAAACAATATCCGAAGATTGCTAGATCTTGAATCACCAAAACCAAAAGCTCAAAGCTTGCCTATCACTGTTTCGTCGAATTCAAGGAAGAAACAGAAACTTATGTTTCCGTTGAACAAAATAGTCCACACTCAAAACTAAGTTTTACATCATTATTATTATATATAATTAATAATATATGATGATATGATATGTGGACTTTGTCTACGCATGGAACAAAACCAATTTTGGTTTCTTTTGATTTTCGTAAGTCCGTTCGAGAGAATCAACCGTGTGAATGTATTGTTTTTTGAGATATTATTAGGGTTAATTTATTAGGGTATATATAGGGTATAAATATATCCCAAATAACTTAATCCTCAAATAATATCTTTGACTTGGACTAGGATTTAATTAATAATTACATTTAATTACTAATTAATACTTAATAATTAATAAATCATATTTATTAATTAATAATAATTCTAATTAACATATCTAGTTAATAATGTCCAATTATCATTTCTCTCAACTTGGTGATTATAAATATGTAGATACAATATATACATATTACCGGATATCTAAGTGTCAACGCGTGTGACCCCGTAGGCTTAAATACTTTCCGGACATACGTTCATTTTACGTGATCATATACTAACAGCTCCCACTTGAGCTCGTAACAAATGAAGGTAATAACATTGGTTAGCGTCTAGCAACACGCCAATGCTCCCAGAAATATTCAAGTATAGTTTCTTAAAGTATATTTAAATGGTTGAGGCATTTATTATCCCTTTGTTCAGATACCGTGTTAAACATGAATATGGATCAATGTCATTTCATGATTTAACGATTCTGTTTCTCATTCCATAACTAATTAATGATTACCAAATATAATCGAGAACCATCTGGATTTATTTGGGCACGGCCATGCAAACATCTTAATTAGTCCTAATGAGGGCGCCAATGGTATCATTCTTCAACTTTCAAGTTGAAGGAACAAATCCTGTATTGACTACACGTGTCAGTCACCATACTTCAATACACTTTCTGAAAATAGCCCTTTATGTACTCCCTTATTCAAAAGAGTTAGAACTATATCAAGTAAGTGCAATCCATACATGCTGACCTGCTTGTATCTCAAGTCAAAGGATAGATAAAGTAACCATTTACGAATTTCACTTAATGACGCCGATCCATAAAGTGATAAATTCGTTTGTGGGGTAGTCCGATATGCATCAACTATGGATATCATGTGAGTTTGGTGGGACCATCCATTATATATTCCAAGAATATAACCAATCGCTCAGATTTGTCTTAGTTTAATTATATTCCCATATAATTAATCGACAATGGACAATTTAGAATATTTAATAAAATATTCAAGGATTAAACATGCAAATATAGGATACAATTAATATTAAATGAAATCAAACATATCAAGTACTTTATTTCATTATGAAAAATATAAATTGTTTAACATCCCTTATCCAAATACCGAAACAACAGATTTACATGAAATAACTAGCTAATTTAAGTCCTATGCCCTCGGCATGCCTTTCAAGCTTGGGCCTAGACAAAGCTTTTGTGAAAGGATCAGCTAAGTTAAAATCTGTGTGAACTTTGAGTAATTTGATCTCCCCTAGTTCAATTTGCTCACGAACATAGTGATATCGTCTAGCATAATGTCTGGCACCTTTCTGAACTCCGGGTTCGTTGGCAATGATTAATGCACCAGTATTATCACAGTACATATCAGTGGGTAAGTCACTTGAGGGGATCACGTCAAGCCCGCTAATGAACTTCCTTATCCAGACTGCTTCCATTGCAGCTTCTGAGGCGGCAATGTACTCAGACTCTGTTGCAGACATGGCAACTGTGGTTTGCTTTTAGCTCATAGCATTCCACCGTGCCTTCATTTAAATAATGAAGACGTATCCCGACTGATATTTTGAATCATCTTTATCAGTCTGAAATCCACCATCACAGTATCTATTCACTTTGAATTCTGGATCAGAATTTCTTCCATACACCAAGAATAATTCTTTAGTAGCACACATGTACTTAAGAATATTCTTTACAGCAATCCAATGATCCTCTCCAGGATTTTGCTGATAATGGTTAACTATATTTTGCGCGAACGCAATATTAGGTCTAGTGCATCTTACCGCATACATGATAGATCCCACCGTCGAAGCATAAGGAACTCTTTGCATACGCTCCACCTCATTAGGTGTAGAAGCACCGTTCTTGCTAGATAAATTAAGTCCTTGCATGAGTGACCTTATCAATATAAGCACTTTGACTTAGTCCAATTAACCGCTTTGATCTATCTCGGTAGATCTTGATTCCAAGAATAAATGCCGCTTCTCCCAAATCTTTCATGGCAAAACACTTTCCAAGATGGGATTTAACATCTTGCAACATTGGAATGTGTTTTCCTATGATGACATCAACATATAAGACAAGGAAAGTAACATTACTCCCACTAGCTTTGCGATATACACATGGCTCATCGGGATTTTGAACGAAACCAAACTTTTTGATTTCTTCATCAAACCGCTTGTTCCAACTTCTTGATGCTTGCTTTAGTCCATAAATGGACCTTTGAAGCTTGCATACTTTGTTGGGATGTTTTGGATCAATAAAACCTTCAGGTTGATCCATATAGACTTCTTCATCCAAGTAACCATTTAAGAAGGCAGTCTTAACATCCATTTGCCATATCTCAAAGTCATAGTACGCAGCTATGGCTAAGAGAATCCTAATAGCTCTAATGTCCGCAACGGGAGAAAAGGTTTGAGCATTTGGTGTGTACATTTCCATCCATGTCCGTCTTCTTCTTGAAGATCCACTTACACCCAACAGTTTGAGCATTTTGTGGAAGATCAACCAAGCTCCAGACTTGATTGTCTTTCATGGATTTCATTTCCACCTTCATAGCTTCAAGCCATTTGTCAGATTCCGGATCTGATAATGCAGCTTTGAAATTCGGAGGCTCATCGAGATCTCCTAAAACGTTTTCTTCTACCATCAGACATAATCTGTCAGTAGGACGTCTTGTCCTTTCGGACCTACGAAGTGGAATCGCTTCATCATCATCGACTTGAGGTTCATCACTTTGAACATTTCCCCCCCAAGTTGATGATTGCTAGGAGCTTCAGAAGGTGACACATCTTCCTCTTGAGTCTCATCAAGTTCTACAACCCTCCCACTGTTCTCTGGAACTAATTTCTTTTCAAAGAATTCAGCATATCGAGCAACGCGAACAGTGTTTTTGACGGGATCATAGAAGTCGTAACCCATCGTTTCCTTAGGGTATCCGACAAAGATGCACTTAGTAGTTCTGGGTTCAAGTTTGTCAGGCGTATCGCGCTTCACAAGTGCCTCACATCCCCAGACTCTTAAGTAAGACAGATTAGGAACATTTCCATGCCATAATTCATATGGTGTCTTGTCAACCTTCTTGGTTGGAACCATATTGAGAATGCGTACAGCAGTCTCAAGAGCATAATCCCAAAACGAAAATGGGAGAGTCGTAAGGCTCATCATAGATCTCACCATGTCTAGCAAGGTTCGATTTCTCCTTTCAGACACTCCATTATGTTGAGGAGTGTATGGAGGAGTAAGCTGTTGGACAATTCCACATGCTTTCAGATAATCCTTAAACTCTTGGCTTAAGTATTCACCACCTCGATCCGAACGAAGAATCTTGATGGTTTTGCCGAGTTGATTTTCTACTTCATTTTTAAACTCTTTGAATGTTTCAAACACTTCATGTTTATGTTTAAGCAAGTAAACATAACCATAACGACTGAAATGATTCATCATTTGATTGTAAGATCCCTTTACGTTGAAGTCTTTCAATGCTTTTCTTGCTAACGACAATTCAAAAGACACGCATTTATCAAATGATTCATCATTTGATTGTAAGATCCCTTTACGTTGAAGTCTTTCAATGCTTTTCTTGCTAACGACAATTCAAAAGACACGCATTTATCAAATGATTCATCATTTGATTGTAAGATCCCTTTACGTTGAAGTCTTTCAATGCTTTTCTTGCTAACGACAATTCAAAAGACACGCATTTATCAAATGATTCATCATTTGATTGTAAGATCCCTTTACGTTGAAGTCTTTCAATGCTTTTCTTGCTAACGACAATTCAAAAGACACGCATTTATCAAATGATTCATCATTTGATTGTAAGATCCCTTTACGTTGAAGTCTTTCAATGCTTTTCTTGCTAACGACAATTCAAAAGACACGCATTTATCAAATGATTCATCATTTGATTGTAAGATCCCTTTACGTTGAAGTCTTTCAATGCTTTTCTTGCTAACGACAATTCAAAAGACACGCATTTATCAAATGATTCATCATTTGATTGTAAGATCCCTTTACGTTGAAGTCTTTCAATGCTTTTCTTGCTAACGACAATTCAAAAGACACGCATTTATCAAATGATTCATCATTTGATTGTAAGATCCCTTTACGTTGAAGTCTTTCAATGCTTTTCTTGCTAACGACAATTCAAAAGACACGCATTTATCAAATGATTCATCATTTGATTTGTAAGATTTTTTTTTTTTTTTACATTGAAGACTTTTAATGCGTTTCTTGTCAAAATTAAACAAGATGACAATGTCAAAGATAGATAGAGTCCAAGTTAACTTGACTCTTTTGCTATTGAATTATCATTTGAATCTCATCAACACTTATAATTCAGTTAAGAAGATACTTGAAGAACTGGTTAAACCAACTTGCTTCTTCTTCTTGTTCAACTCAGCTAGATACTTAGGACAATTCCTTTTCCAGTGTCTCACTTTAGCATAGTGATGACAAGACTGGTCTTTAGCCGTATGCTCCTTTTTCCAAGGGGTCTTTTAAGGTTTTGAGACTAAATACTTTGTTTTCTCTTACCAAAGTTCTTGCCCTTAGCTTTACGGTTGTTTTGCTTTCTAAACCATTCCCCCCTTGATCATAAGAACTTGGGGTATCTCAGATTTCTTAGGAAGGTTTTCCTCATACTCAATCAACTTGATTATGAAGTCCAACTTATGCTATGCAAATTGTAATTGTGCACAAACTTCTCAAAATCTCTTATGCCAATAACAATCGGCAGAAGATACGCATAGTTTAACCTTTCCAAAATGCTCAAAGTAACTCTTCATCTTGAGTACACGAGCATTCACCGGTTTCCTCATACTCAATCAACTTGATTATGAAGTCCAACTTATGCTATGCAAATTGTAATTGTGCACAAACTTCTCAAAATCTCTTATGCCAATAACAATCGGCAGAAGATACGCATAGTTTAACCTTTCCAAAATGCTCAAAGTAACTCTTCATCTTGAGTACACGAGCATTCACCGGTTTCCCATACTCGTGTTCAAGTTATGGAGTGACTCAATTAGCTCAAGTAATTTCAACTCCAACTTGTTTTCCGTACATAGACTTGAGTTATTTGATCATATCACACGGATTTTGCAATCCGAATTGCTTTTTGAAGCTCGGGAGACATGCTTCTAGCATCAAATAAGCAACCTCAATATGTCTATAGTACTGAGTATTTTATGCTTCCAACTGCAAAGCAGTGGCATTCGCATTAGGAATAGCGATATCTGAGTTTCAATGACACGGGTTTTCTTTTCAACTTTTAGAACAATTCTCTATTGACAAAACAGCCATTGAAATTGGTTTTAGAAAGTTTTCCCTTTCTAGCATCGACCTAAAAGCCGATTGGTGTATGTTTTGTGAAGGATTTGTTGCCTTTTACAAAACAGATTCAAGTTCAATTATCGGTATTTTCGATAATTAATCCTTAAGAAATCAATTACCCAATGTTTATAAAATAAACAATTAATTTCATTAAGGCTAGGATCCAATTGACATACACTCATTTCATCAGTTGATCTGCTAGAAATGATTGTACTCAAAAGGTAAGTGACGAGCAGTAATTGCATTACATGTGCAATTCCTAGTAAGAATGGGACCTACAAATTACATTTGATTCATCAAGTGATTTGTAGTCATGTTTTGTCCCATCTTTTGCCACGGGTTAAGGTCTCACCGCTTAACTCGCTTTAAGTCGTCCAACCAAGAACGCGCAAATTTGTCCACCACTGTGTACCAGTGAGTGGGATTTGCCATGCAACTGCCATTTCACCACTGTGTACCAGTGAGTGGGATTTGCCATGCAACTGCCATTTCACCACTGTGTACCAGTGAGTAAAACAACAGCCACAAGTGTCCTTTACGAGTTGGGTGGCAATGACTTAAGTTATTTGATCATATCACACGGATTTTGCAATCCGAATTGCTTTTTGAAGCTCGGGAGACATGCTTCTAGCATCAAATAAGCAACCTCAATATGTCTATAGTACTGAGTATTTTATGCTTCCAACTGCAAAGCAGTGGCATTCGCATTAGGAATAGCGATATCTGAGTTTCAATGACACGGGTTTTCTTTTCAACTTTTAGAACAATTCTCTATTGACAAAACAGCCATTGAAATTGGTTTTAGAAAGTTTTCCCTTTCTAGCATCGACCTAAAAGCCGATTGGTGTATGTTTTGTGAAGGATTTGTTGCCTTTTTCCAAGGGGTCTTTTAAGGTTTTGAGACTAAATACTTTGTTTTCTCTTACCAAAGTTCTTGCCCTTAGCTTTACGGTTGTTTTGCTTTCTAAACCATTCCCCCCTTGATCATAAGAACTTGGGGTATCTCAGATTTCTTAGGAAGGTTTTTCTCATACTCAATCAACTTGATTATGAAGTCCAACTTATGCTATGCAAATTGTAATTGTGCACAAACTTCTCAAAATCTCTTATGCCAATAACAATCGGCAGAAGATACGCATAGTTTAACCTTTCCAAAATGCTCAAAGTAACTCTTCATCTTGAGTACACGAGCATTCACCGGTTTCCCATACTCGTGTTCAAGTTATGGAGTGACTCAATTAGCTCAAGTAATTTCAACTCCAACTTGTTTTCCGTACATAGACTTGAGTTATTTGATCATATCACACGGATTTTGCAATCCGAATTGCTTTTTGAAGCTCGGGAGACATGCTTCTAGCATCAAATAAGCAACCTCAATATGTCTATAGTACTGAGTATTTTATGCTTCCAACTGCAAAGCAGTGGCATTCGCATTAGGAATAGCGATATCTGAGTTTCAATGACACGGGTTTTCTTTTCAACTTTTAGAACAATTCTCTATTGACAAAACAGCCATTGAAATTGGTTTTAGAAAGTTTTCCCTTTCTAGCATCGACCTAAAAGCCGATTGGTGTATGTTTTGTGAAGGATTTGTTGCCTTTTACAAAACAGATTCAAGTTCAATTATCGGTATTTTCGATAATTAATCCTTAAGAAATCAATTACCCAATGTTTATAAAATAACAAAATTAATCTAAAATTTATATATAAATTTCGATCCTCATGAACCCTAACCCCCCTTCAAATTTTGATCTTTTTGGTAATTAATCATCACATAGTAGGCTCGTGATACCACTGTTGGGTTATATAACAATTATCTTAATCAAATCACAAAGCACGCAGCGGAAGATTTAAACTATGCAACTAATTAATTAACCAAGGAAGAAAACATGTACCTTTAATTGTAGATGATAAAGTAAGAAACTTTATAATAAGGTTTAAAATAAAACCTCTCTACGATCGCACACACGACACGTCAAACAATATCCGAAGATTGCTAGATCTTGAATCACCAAAACCAAAAGCTCAAAGCTTGCCTATCACTGTTTCGTCGAATTCAAGGAAGAAACAGAAACTTATGTTTCCGTTGAACAAAATAGTCCACACTCAAAACTAAGTTTTACATCATTATTATTATATATAATTAATAATATATGATGATATGATATGTGGACTTTGTCTACGCATATATATATATATATATATATATATAAATCGAATGATATGTATATATATATATATATATATATATATATATATATATATATATATATATATATATATATATATATATATATATATATATATATATATATATATATATATATATATATATATATATATATATATATATATATATATATATATATATATATATATATATATATATATATATATATATATATATATATATATATATATATATATATATATATATATATATATATATATATATATATATATATATATATATATATATATATATATATATATATATATATATATATATATATATATATATATATATATATATATATATATATATATATATATATATATATATATATATATATATATATATATATATATATATATATATATATATATATATATATATATATATATATATATATATATATATATATATATATATATATATATATATATATATATATATATATATATATATATATATATATATATATATATATATATATATATATATATATATATATATATATATATATATATATATATATATATATATATATATATATATATATATATATATATATATATATATATATATATATATATATATATATATATATATATATATATATATATATATATATATATATATATATATATATATATATATATATATATATATATATATATATATATATATATATATATATATATATATATATATATATATATATATATATATATATATATATATATATATATATATATATATATATATATATATATATATATATATATATATATATATATATATATATATATATATATATATATATATATATATATATATATATATATATATATATATATATATATATATATATATATATATATATATATATATATATATATATATATATATATATATATATATATATATATATATATATATATATATATATATATATATATATATATATATATATATATATATATATATATATATATATATATATATATATATATATATATATATATATATATATATATATATATATATATATATATATATATATATATATATATATATATATATATATATATATATATATATATATATATATATATATATATATATATATATATATATATATATATATATATATATATATATATATATATATATATATATATATATATATATATATATATATATATATATATATATATATATATATATATATATATATATATATATATATATATATATATATATATATATATATATATATATATATATATATATATATATATATATATATATATATATATATATATATATATATATATATATATATATATATATATATATATATATATATATATATATATATATATATATATATATATATATATATATATATATATATATATATATATATATATATATATATATATATATATATATATATATATATATATATATTAAATATATACTTATATATATATATATATATATAATATATATATATATATATATATATATATATATATATATATGATGTATATATATATATATATAGGTTTAACAAGATATATATAACTTCATTAGCAAAAAACTGGATTAGGGATAAATTGAATACGGCATAAACATGTTAGTATCAAAGGACTTGACTCATTGAGCAGCCATGACACAAAAACTTCAAACTTGTGTTAAACTATTCCTTCCAATTAAAAAATGTGCTGGTATCTATGATAGATACCTTGTAGTTCAGAAAATATAGAAAATAGTGAGTAAATTCTAACTTCTAAGATCTTAGATCTGAGCATTTGCAAACTCTCTTAGATCTGAGCATTTTCGGCTGTTTCATCAAATTTTCTAAAGTTGTGCACGGATAAGTAACAGCTTCAACTTAATGTTAAGCTCTTCAATATAAGGTTAAGTGAAGAAACTTCAAGAATTACAACTAGAATTCACCAGTCTTTCTCAAAACTTGGTCCAAAGTAACTTTTTCTTCTCACTCTAGAGTCTAGCCCTAACAGAATTTTGTGGCAAGACGGCCTAAGCTAATAGAGACATTACGTATTGCTTCTTTAAGTTGTAATCCCATGCATTAATTTAGAAACATACTATCTATGTGTTCTCGCTTTCCTACTTCTTTCCCCATCAACGAACAACTATCATCCTTTCTTATCTTCAAATACTAATATAAAAGCAAGAACTCCCTTCCCTTTGTCCTTAGAGAGGAGGAACGGATCCGCTACCGCGTGCTACCCCACTGAACACCGCCCCATCCCTTTGGGGAACGTTGATGAAGGAGTGGGTGGGTGAGCCCACTCCCCTAACATCTTCTTCTTTTGTCTCTTCTTCTCTCTCTAATTTTTCTATATAAAAAACAAAAAACAAAAGGGTGAGGGAGTGATGAGTGAGGGTGAGTGGCATTCCTTGTAATGGGTGAGTGTAGGGAGTGATGAACATTTAAGAGAGAGAGGGTGGGGGAGTGGGAGAGGGGCGTACCCTCCTCCCTTATATTCTACATCTCTATTACCGACGAATGTATAGAACTATAGTCAAAGATCAATATGGGGAAAGCATTCCTCCATTTCACCGTTTCCGTGCTATGACAAATCTCGTAGATAACCTAAACCAAGGTCAAAGTGGAGATTTGAAATAGTTTGACATCTATTGTCCTATAGGAGTCATACCCTTCAATTTTAAATGGTGGAGGATTGACGGGTTTTAGATAGCTCATATTAGACAACAAAACTGATATTTATCAAACGATAAAATATAGTATAGTTACCAGTTTCACTCCCATCTTACAAAATGTCCCTCATTTTCTTATCACGAATATAGCATGTTATATACATATTAGTTACATAATCAAAATTTACCACACACTCAAACACCTACTAATTTCATCATCACAACTTGCAACACTACCTTCTTTCAAGTCTGTATCTCTCTATAAGTAATTGTCTAATCCTAATTATTCAATACCACATAACAACTTTTAAGATACACATCTCTAAACATCCGCGTTTTGAGTACCTTATTCTTTTGGCTTACTGACTTATCAAAAATTCAGAAAGCCAACAAGGCTTGGGTCATCTTTTGGCTTACCGGCTTCATCAATTTATAATTTGATCTTACCGGTTTAAATGAGGAACAAGTTCAAGTCGATAAAAATGAGCTTATTAGTTTCTTTTTAAACTTAATTTTTTCATCATATAAGACAACAAAGCCAAAAAAAAAAAAAAAAAAATTCAAGTAAACCCTCAATATAAAAGTAAGTAAAAAGATAGAAATAGAATACATACATTCAACAGTGGCACTGAGCAACCTATTACCAACATAAGCCCAACCCAAATACATCCTAACAACAGCAACTGTCATCACAAGCAACCCACTACAAACAGCACCCAACACCCGCTGCACCGGTTCCCACCCAACACCAACCGACCCATACCAAGAAACAGGCAGACCCACAAACAGAGCAAACCCAAACCCAGTTGCAACTAACCGAGAACAATACTCAACAAAGTCACCTGATGCCCATGAAAATGGTGAGGAAGTTGATAAAGATTGGTATTCGTTTATGGGTTGTTGGTCAAGTGGAACAGGGCAGTCTGTTTTAGGGGAGTTTTTGTTGTTGAAGGAAGATGAGAAGCGGGTTTGGTGGTGGGGTTTGGGTGGTTTGAGTGTGGGAGGGAGTAGAATGGTGGTGGTTAGTGGCGGAAGGAGAGATGGTTGTGGTGGTGGTGATGGTGGTTTTAGTGAGAGGAGAAGAGCCATTTTGTGAGATTTCTAAAGATATTTTTGTTTGTTTTTTCCTTTTGTTAAATTGTTCAGTGTAAAAGTTGATGAATGTAGGGACTCTACAAATACGAGTAAAACTTATGAATCCAAAATTAGATAAATATGTTAAACAAAAACAAATGCGTTTGCCGAGAGTCGAACCCGGGTCTATTGCTTGGAAGACAATGATCCTAACCGTTGGACTACAAACGGTTAATATTTTAACACTTTCTATTTTTAATATATATACGACATCTTTATTAATAAACAAATTACTTATGAATCCAAAATTAGATAAATATGTTAAACAAAAACAAATGCGTTTGCCGAGAGTCGAACCCGGGTCTATTGCTTGGAAGACAATGATCCTAACCGTTGGACTACAAACGCTTGATGTTTAAAATTTTCTATTTTGAATATATATATTTCATATTTATTAATAAAAAATTACATAAAATGGCTGTAATCACACCATCTCTAAGAGTAATTGCAAATGGTTTAGGCTATTCTTTCTACAAATAGGCTATTCAGCATGTCACATCAACTTTTCATTTATTTTATTTATAAATATATTTTACCCACAATAATAATATATCCATCTTTCCCATAGGGAGAATGATATTGCTACAACAACATTTAGTCATCTACAACAATACATGCATTATACAGTTGTACATTGTATAAAAAATTTGTACATTTGTTGTAGATAGCTAATTTATGTTGTAACAATATCACTTCCCAAAATCAACTCAAATATTAATGTTTGGATATTTAAATATTATTATCTAAATTAGCCCCCACAAATATTATTATTTATGAGAAAAGAGACTCACAAATGGATTCTTTGAGAAAAATCTCACTCACAAATAGGCCTTGCAAATTACCTCTCCATCAGACACAAATCTCCTACATCTCAGCCACAAATCCCCTATAAGAATGACCGTTGTGGACAGTCTAATCCTTTCTCTTTAAAAATGGCTTGCATAGCACTAAATTTATTTTTATTTTTTTAAATATTTGATCTTCTTAACAAATCCTCTTAATAATTCCCTTAGTATTTTCCTTTCATACCAAATGTAATTCACTAATTCTCAGTCTTAATCTCATCATTTGATCATACCATATGTCACGATCATATTGTAAGGAGAGCTTTTAAGAGGATATATTAAAAGGATTAATAATTTTCCATTTGCTCTGTTGCCCTGTGTTAAGCAAAGTGAGTTGACTTCGTTTCAGGGCCTTATTCAGTCTCATATATGGAACTAAACTCTTAGATGCAGCATGCAACCGCCTCCACCCATCGGTGCACCCGCGCCAGATACACGCTTAGCCGCATTGTTCATCTTGAAAGGGAGCCGCGAGGTGCTGTCATGTCAAGCCCTATATATACTGGAAAAGAAATAAAATGAAAGCGGGAGATAATTAGTTACAAATTAATGATACTTAAGTTTGCCACTAAAATATAAAAAACAAAAAGAAAATACTTTTAACGCTACTCGCATAACTTGAAGATCTTCAAAACGAACCTTTCACCCGGCGGTCCAACTGGAGGGCGTCAAATCCCAATGCAGAAGAAACTTCATGCTGGAAGCCCATTAACATTGGAGATGGTGTTAGGAACTCAATTTAATAGACCAATAATAGAAAGAGTTAATTGCATTTTTGGTCCCTGTGGTTTGTATGTTTTGGCAGGTTGAGGACCTTTTTAGGTTTCGTTGCAAAAAACGTCCCTATTTTCGAAACCTTTTGCAATTTTGGTACAATTTAACGGGGAGTTAATTTCAGACGTTAAGTGCCCTCACGTGCTCCTCACGTGAGGGGTAGTTGTGTACTTTGAACTCTCACCCACCATCTTTTAACCCTATTTAATCACCCAAAAAATCTGGATTTCTTATTTCTTTTTTATTTCCCCCATTCTTTTCTCCTTAACCCTAATTCGACTTTTTGTTACCCTAAATCGATTTGGGGTTTCGAAATACAAGTAAAAAAGCTATTGTTTTTCCATGGTTCGCTGTAGATGTGGGTCTCCCTCTACAATTGTAACATCTTGGACCGTGAATAACCCAGGAAGGAGATTTCATTGTTGTTCTAAAAATGTAAGTTATTTAAGTGTTAATAATTCTATAAAGTTAGTGTTTTTTATTAATTATTACCGTGATTAGGGTTTTGGATGTGGGTTTATAACTTGGTACGATCCACCCATGTGTAGAAGGGCAGTGGAAATTATCCCAGGCTTGTTAAAATCGATGAATAAAGCTCAAGAAGCTGCTAAAAGTGAAGAAATTAAAGCAAGGAGATACAAAAAGATGTTGGTGATAAGTTGGATTTTCTTTGCTATTTGGTTTCTGTTTTTGGCTTGATTTTTAAGAAAATGATGTAATTTACTCTTATCTTTTGTATCTGTATTTTTTAGGAAATGATGTAATTTACTCTTATCTTTTGTATCTGTATTTTTTAGGAAATGATGTAATTTAGTGTATCTTTTGTATCTATTTTGTGAATGAATGGAATTTCATTTTGTTGTATCTTTTGGATTTGGTTGGTAAAGTGTTCAATGATAGTTATACCAAAATAGCATATACATCTTTTTGCAGACATTGCAGTAGCCAAATAACACATATATATCCAAGATAATTGTTATACCAAAATTGTGATTTCATGGCACTCATATGTCTAATACATAATATGTGTAACAGAGTTGATCTTGTTCCTTGTTACACCAAAACATGACAGAGTACACAACTACCAAATTAAACATAAGCAAGTGACAGTTTGTCTCAAAAAAGCATGCATAACATAAACAAATTCCTAATTAGGCATGGAACCAGCAGGCTTGGAACTAGCAGGCTTGGAACCAACAACCTTGGAACCAGCAACCTTCTTGCCAGCAGTCTTGGAACCAGCAGGCTTGGAACAAGCAGCCTTCTTGCCAGCAGTCTTTGAACCAGCAGGCTTGGAACCAACCCTTGGAACCAGCTTGAACCAGCAGTCTTTGTTGGACAGGTCCTTTTGTTGTGCCCATCCTGTTTGCAGCTTCCACATCTAACTTTTGCAGCAGCCCTTGACAATTTACCCTCTCTGGCAATTTGAATATCAACTACACTCATCATTCTCTTCTT
This sequence comes from Erigeron breviscapus, assembly GCA_034093135.1. Lineage (NCBI taxonomy): Eukaryota > Viridiplantae > Streptophyta > Magnoliopsida > Asterales > Asteraceae > Erigeron > Erigeron breviscapus. The sequence continues at coordinate 151,109,639 of CM067167.1, read as the reverse complement.
TTTAGGCCTACCAATTGGGTTCTTTTCCTTGGGTGGGGTGATTGTATAAGGGCAGTCAGACTTGGGCCAATGTGTCCTACCCTTGACTGGGTTAACCTTAAAAGCATACATTGTCTTCCAAGTTGCATACCAATAGACAGGATCTACAAATGACTCAGGAATGCCAACCACCATTTGATTTCGACCCATATCCCAAATACTTGCAACAACATGCTTGCATGGCATTCCTGTTAACTCTCACTTCCTGCAGGTGCATGTTTTTTCAATCATGTTTACCACATGTTGATCCATCCAAGGGCCTACTACTTGGAACTTGTCTGTTCCATTGAATGTTGCCTGTTTAATACACACTCAGTTATAATGTCCAATCATACTAATAAGCATAAGCAAGTGTCAAAACAATCAGTCATACCTTGTATTTTTCAGCTTCTGTTTTTATAGCTTCAAACACAACTGTTGCATTTGGTGTCAATGGCCCAGTACATTTGTCAATTTCCTTTTGAACTTTAGCAATTCTCTTCATCAAATACTCTCTAACATACTCTAAAGACAGAATGATTGGTTTCTCCCTACCATCAATTAGCTGCCTATTGTAGACTTCACACATGTTGAGTGTTTACTCTCTTTAAATCCTCCATAACCCTGTTGAATTCATTGACTGTTGTTGCTGTTGCAGCTTTCCAAAGGAAGTCTTTGTATGCCTGACCCCTCCATGTAGCTTTCATATTGTCATAAATGTGTTTTAAGCAATACCTATGCTCAGCACATGGAAATAATTGTGCAATGGCTGGTATAATCCCCTAATAATGATAATAAACAGTTTATATATTAATTAAGTCATACTTGTAAGGTAAATGTAATAAACAGTTTATAAATTGATATTAAAAGGTCAATATTTACCTTTTGCCTGTCACTTATAAATGTAAAATTGGACATATGAGTAAGGCCTAGATCATCACCAAGAATTTCAAGGAACCAAGTCCAGGAAGACCTGTTTTCAGACTCCACAATTGCATAAGCAAGTGGGTAAGTTTGGTTGTTAGGGTCTACACCAACTGCAGTCAATAACATCCCTGTAGCTGGAGACTTCATGAAAGATCCATCTAAACCCAAAAGATCTCTTTTTCCAGCTTTAAACCCTGCCTTTAATGGTCCCAGACATACATATATCCTTCTAAATTGTCTGGTTTCAGTTTCTGCAACTACTGTATGTGGTTCAAAGTCAAGCTTGACTGTTGTGTCTGGGTTGCATGATTGCAACTCAAGAATGTAGTCCCTCAACCATTGATATTGTTGTGTAAAATCCCCCATGACTCTTGACTTTGCCTTCTGCTGAGCCCTATATATCTTCCAACTAGACACTCCAACTTGAAATTTCCTTTGTATTTGATCTCTGAGATGGCTTGTTGACAGTTTGGAATCTGGAGCTATTTGTTCTTGTATTTGTTTAGCCAAGAACTCAGAGTTACACTTCTTTATCTCTCTTGCTTGAAGACACCTATGTTTATCCTTGTGTGTTTTGACAGTCCATGTAGCTTCTTCTGTTCCTTTAGAGATGAACAAAGACCAAGGACAGGAAAGTTCTTGCTTTTCAGGATTCTTTTTCTTGGGTGAATCATGTTCATTTGTCTGCTTCTTCTTTATTTTAGTCCACCTAATTCCATTGGGTGATTCACAAGGTTTTAGTCCCACAGTGGGTGTAGCAGGCTGTAAATTTTCTTGGGTGTAGCAGGTTCATTGGGCTTACTTGGCCCAACTTGTTCAGTGGGCTGGACTTGTTGACTAGGCTCCATTGTTTCACTGAATATTGGAATAACACCCTCACATTTGACCCTAAATCTGGTTTTATCATTTTTTACAATTTTAAGACATCTCCTTGTTTCAACTGCATGCAAGCTAACCAGTTCTTTTATTTGTGCTTTATCCCCAAAAACCTGACCTAAATGAAAATGGGCCTTCTTATCTGGATTAGTGGTATGGTCTCTTCTTAACTTTCTCAAAGCTGATTTCCTAGCTACATCATCTTCAGAATCTGTACCACTCTCAAAATTGTCAAAGTCCAATGTGTCATCCTTTGGTTCATTCTCTGTTCCAGTTACCTTATTTGAATTATCACTACATCCAATCCATTCAACTTGATCATCTATATTATCCCTAAAATCAGTCATATCAACTTGAACATCATGCATCCTATGTTCATCATCCAGTATAAATTCAGAGTCACTACTATCACCACTATCACTGTCATTTTTGTCATTCTGTTCTTCATCCTCAACACCAGTCTCATTCAATTTGGTTCTTCCTACATGTATATGCTTGTCCTCAAAAGTTACATTAGGCCCACTACTTGGCCCAACCCCACTAGTCTGTCCAGTCTCACATTGCATTGGTATGCTATTGAAGAAACTATCAGTGAAAGCATCATGATTAAACATTTCAGTCACATTTGGGTTGAGTCCATGCAACACCTCATTCACAATTGGTTGTGTTTCAACTTGCTGTGGTTTATATGGGGTTGTTTCAAACAAGTTTTTTATAGGTGTCTTTTTTGCAGGTTCAATATATACTTCTATTAACTTGAACTTGTCAATAAACTTCAACAAATACCTAACATCATCATCATTTTCTAAAGCATGACAGCCATATTCAAGATCCATATTAGGTACTTTGAAATGGTAACACATTGGAATAGGTTCCTTATAGCCTAATTCTTGAAGCATGGCATTTAGTTCAATAACCGAAAACTCATCACCATCTATGCAGTCAAAATAGCTAACCTTACCATTAATGTATTGCCTTCCTGGTGGCTTTGTGAATTCCCCCCCATGATGGATTTCCAATGAAAAATTATTACTGCTATCACCTGTTTAAAAATATTAATAAAAATAGTTAATTTAATAAAATTATCAAATAACCATAAATTTAAACATATATTATTTTTGAGTTATATAAAATTATGAAAGAAAAAAGAAACTGATGAAAAGGTAGTAAAGATATTATACTAAATCATATAGGTCATTCACGTCGACTTGTTCACCCTTGCTTCGAAGAAACCACTGTGTCAACACCATTGTTATACCATTCGAAAAAGAAACTGATGAAAAGGAAGTAAATTATTGGAATTTTTATTTTTTACTAGATTAGATATTAGGGATTAGGGTTTAAAAGTGAAATTGGATAAAAGGGGATAAATCCAGATTTTGGGTGCTTAAATAGGGTTAAAAGATGGTAACTACCCCTCACGTGAGGAGCACGTGAGGGCACTTAACGTCTGAAATTAACTCCCCCGTTAAATTGTACCAAAATTGCAAAAGGTTTCGAAAATAGGGACGTTTTTTGCAACGAAACCTAAAAAGGTCCTCAACCTGCCAAAACATACAAACCACAGGGACCAAAAATGCAATTAACTCTAATAGAAAAGTATCCAAGATACAAATATAAATGTTTGTTTATAGAAAGCTTTATCCATTAAGACTGAATTAACTCAAAGATTACATAAATTATAAGCTGTTATTTTCACTTTTCTTTTGAAGAGAAGACCATAAAAATACATAAAACAAACCACAATCCTGTTCACTTTATATGTATCATAAAAACGTTTTATCAATACAACACTTAGTCATCATGGCAAACACGATGTAGCTTTTTCTTCATATTTCTTCATTAATTCACCACCAAATTACTCCAAACAACTGAGTTTTGTGTCAATTTTTCAATTCTCTATATTTCTACTGATTTAATTTGTGTCAATTTTCCAACTCTCTATATCTCTACTGGTTTAATTTGATTTGCTACCAAAACCCTAGAATTTGGGGAAACTCGAATTTGAGCAAATTAAACCTAATTGGAGTGAATTCTGCTACTATGACACACAAACAAAGAACATTCAAAAGGAAAGTTGTGGTCCCAAAGAAATTTGGTGATTGTGTATGTGATTTGAATCAACAGGAGGAGACAGGTCGTGAAAGTAATAATCAAGGTAATGAAGAGACTTATGTGGAGAGTGCTGAAGAATCAACACAGGCCAATGTTGGAAATATGGGATGCAATATAGAGGAGGGGTTGGCTGAAGAGGCTACAATGAACAATGAAGATATAGCCAGAGTTGGTGGTGGTGGCGAACAGGCTACTGCTACAGTTCCTAGTGGTACGTCGGTTATGGATGGTGACCAACCCAAACATACTTCTGGTGTGTGTAATGAGTGGGAAGGGGAAGATGAACGACCCAAAACTAGCAGTATGGATGGTGAGAACCCTATGCCCTCATCACCTGAACCTATAAAGGTTGATAATGGGCATAAAGATAGCAAGAAATTAACGAATGAGGAGCAGAATAAAACGAAAGGTGATGTGAACTCTGCTACTGAAATTAATGGTGCGAACAGTATGCCAATAAAACCTGGTTCGTATGCGTCAAAGCTTAAGGTTAACACTGAACAGCGCAAAGTGAATTTCAGATTTCTAGTGGCTAATGAAACTGTGGAGAAAGCAGATGTCACTATACCTAGAGAATCTGTTCACCAAGTACAACAACGCTTCAGCAACGTTCTATATGGTTATTTTCTGGGTGATAGAGTGGCGTTCCCGGTGGTTGAATATTTTGTAAAGAACTCGTGGGCAAAGTACGGATTATCTAAGGTAATGATGAACTCGAATGGCTTTTTCTTTTTCAAGTTTAATGCTAAAGAAGGAATGGACCAAGTCCTTAAGGATGGCCCATGGTTAATTCGCAACAATCCCTTAATTCTTAACGCTTGGTCACCTTCTGTTATTCTTAAAAAGGAAGAAATTAAAATAGTACCAGTGTGGGTGAAATTGCACAATGTCCCATTAGCAGTGTATACCGATGATGGGCTTAGTTTATTGGCATCAAAGCTAGGTTCTCCTATACAATTGGACACGTATACTGCTGCCATGTGTGTAGATGCTTGGGGGCGTAGTAGCTATGCTAGAGCCATGATTGAATTGAATGCTGACAATGAAATTAGAGAAAATCTGGTTGTTGCAATTCCTAATCTAGAAGGCGAGGGACATGTTAGAGAGACTATTAAAGTCGAATATGAATGGAAGCCACCTAGATGTGCAACATGTTGTATTTTTGGTCATAACTCGCATCAATGTCCTAAGCTGGTACAGCCTAAAGCCAAAGCGAGTGTAACGATTGATGGTGATGGTTTTCAAATGGTTAAGGGAAAATCAAAGGTGAAACAGGTTTTTCCTCAGAAAAAACAGAATCAGAAATTTGTATATCGACCTAAAGCTAATTCACAAGCTGCCAGTACTTCGGGTACAAAAGCTCCCGCATCTCCTGTGAAAGTTAGCAACTCCTTTGATGCATTGAACACTGAGCAAGAGACATCAAACATTGATAACCCCCCTAAAGGAGGGTCGGACAAGGGAAATACAAGATTTGAGGTGGGGGTCGATTCAGATGGAGAAGAAATAATAAATATAATTGAAAGTGATGAGGTTCCTGAAGATGAGACCGAAACAGCAAAGTATATGGCGAAGAATACTAGTCCAAAATCTACTGAGGGGGCAAGCACTCCCGGTCAAAAAGTTTCTAATGGGTAGTATAGCTAGCTGGAATATAAGGGGGTTGAACCGCCCTCTGAAACAAAGAGAGGTTCGAGAGGTGGTTTCTGAGTACCACTTGAATGTTTGTGCCATTATGGAGTCACACGTGGATGTATCAAAACTTTTCAACGTATGTAAGAAAGTTTTTAAGACATGGAATTGGACCTCCAATGGTGCTCTTTGTGACAAAGGCACTCGTATCATCCTTGGGTGGAACTCTGAGTTAGTAGATATCATGGTTCTATCTCAATCCAGTCAGGTAATGCATGTCCAAATAATCTTTAAAGTTGATAATAAAGTTCTTTTTTGCTCATTTGTATATGCCAAGAATCAATACCAGGAGCGTAGAGAGCTATGGACAAATTTGTGTGCACACAAGACGATTGTCCAGAATGCTCCATGGGTTGTTATGGGCGATTTTAACTCGACTCTGAGTTTAGAGGACAGCTTCTATGGTTCGTCCACTATCAACACTGGAATGAGAGAGTTTAATGAGTGTGTTCAGTTCACAGAATTAATGGATGTTAACAGCTCCGGTTTCCACTTCACATGGAACCAGAAACCCAAAAAAGGGATTGGAATCCTCAAGAAGATTGATCGAATAATGGGCAATACAAAGTTTATTGATGATTTTCCGTCCTCTATAGCGATGTTTCAGCCGTACCGAGTCTCGGATCATACTCCTTGTATCTTAAGGCTTCCCTCTATATCTAGAACCCGACCAAAACCATTTAAGTTTGCCAATTTTTTAACTCAAAAACCAGGATTCAAGGAAGCTGTTGAGAAAGCATGGAAACAGGAATTTACAAGTTATAGCATGTTTTGTGTAGTAAAAAAACTAAGATCTCTCAAATCACCAATGCGTAAACTACTATATGAGCAAGGGAATCTTCATGCTCGAGTCTCTAACCTAAGACAACAACTTGATGAAATCCAGAAGAGTATGGACTCAAACCCTACTGACCTATTCCTTCGCAAAAAAGAGGCAGAATGTTTAATTGAATTCGAGAAGGCCTCCTATGATGAAGAATGTTTTCTGAAGCAAAAGGCGAAAATAGAATGGCTTAATGCAGGCGATACAAATACAGCATACTTTCATAACTCTATAAAAAGTAAGAACCACAGAAGCAGGATTGAGGTGATTAAAGATAGCTTTGGTAATGTTTTTGAAGGTGGAGCAGTCATGGGTGCATTAGTTGATCATTATCGAAGTTTTCTTGGAGATGATAGCCAAACCGAACCAATCTCTGATATGGGTTTGTTCACTAACACTCTGGATACCCAAGCAACCACCAATATGATAAGAAATGTTACGGCAGAGGAAGTTAAGGATGCCATATTCTCCATTGGTGATAATAAAGCTCCGGGTCCAGATGGTTTTACGTCAACCTTTTTTAAGAAATCATGGGACATTGTGGGCGATGATGTGTGCTATGCAATACAGGATTTCTTCAGACATGGAAGATTACTACAGGAAATAAACCATACCATTATTGCTCTTGTTCCTAAGGTACCTACTCCTGCCACTGTAACTGATTATCGGCCTATCTCGTGTTGTAATGTTATATATAAATGCATCAATAAAATTATAACAAATAGAATAAAGGCTGGTTTAGATGACCTTGTTAGCATAAACCAATCAGCTTTCATACCAGGGAGAAAGATTTCAGATAATATTCTACTTACCCAGGAACTCATGCATAATTACCACCTAGCTAGAGGGCCTCCCAGATGTGCGTTTAAAGTTGATATCCAGAAGGCGTATGATACTGTTAATTGGAAGTTTTTGCAAGATATTCTTCACGGATTTGGCTTTCACCCCACTATGATCAAATGGATTATGGCATGCGTTTCTAGTGTGTCCTATTCAATCAGCATAAATGGGAATCTACATGGATACTTCAAGGGCAAACGTGGTTTAAGACAGGGAGACCCTATGTCTCCATATCTTTTTACTCTTGTAATGGAGGTCCTATCACTTCTATTACAACGAGCTACCTTGAATCATAATGCTTTCAAGTTTCACGCACAATGTAGCAAGGAGAAGATTGTTAATGTTTGTTTTGCAGATGATCTTTTTTTGTTTGCTAGGGGCGATATATCATCGGCAAAAACCATCATAGACGTATTGATGTACTTTAAGAGGATGTCTGGCCTTGCACCAAGCCTTTCAAAGAGCACGGTTTTTTTCTGCAATGTTGATGACCATACGAAGCAGGCTATCATGGCAATCATGCCTTTCGAGGAAGGTGAACTACCCGTACGTTACTTGGGTGTCCCTTTGATCTCGAGTAGGCTGCTCTATAAGGACTGTAAAATTTTGGTTGAAAGGATGGAAAAACGAATTGATGATTGGAAATCTAAATCATTATCCTTTGCTGGGAGACTACAGCTTGTTAATTCAGTCCTAGCTTCCATGCATATATATTGGGCATCGGTATTCATTCTTCCGTCCCGTATTATCAAAGATTTGGAACAGAAAATGCGGGCCTTCTTATGGAATCATGGACAAAAAGGAAAAGTGAAGGTGGCATGGAAATATGTGTCTTCCTAAGTATGAGGGTGGATTGGGTATTAGAAGCATATCCGATGTTAATAAATCTCTCATGGGGGTACACATTTGGAGCATTCTTACTGATCGTAAATCCCTATGGGTCAAATGGATCCATTCTTACAAGTTAAAGGGCAAAAGTTTTTGGGATGTTGCACCGCGGGGTAGTATGAGCTGGGGATGGAGAAAGCTACTCCAAATGCGTAACTCCATACGACCTTACATATGGAAAAGCATTGGAAATGGTTTACACACTCATGCTTGGAGCGACTTGTGGTGTCGTCAAGGCCCTCTTAATACGTTTATCACACCAAGGGAGATTATGCGAGCAGGTTTAAAGTTAGATGCAAAGATTTCTGATCTCGTGAATAATGGTGAATGGAGTTGGCCTCAAGCCTGGTATGATTTATATCCTGTACTTTTAGGTATACCTCCCCCATCCATCCAACCTAATAAGGCTGACTGTATGATATGGAAGAACCCGAATGGACTTGAATGTGATTTTGCAGCAAAGGAAATATGGAAAGCAATTCGGTATAAACAACAGGAGGTACCGTGGGTACATATCGTTTGGTTCTCGCAATGTGTTCCCCGTTACTCTTTTCATCTTTGGCTAGTCTTCAAAAACAAATTGAAGACCCAAGATCGTATGAAACCATGGGACATGGGAAGTGTCACGAACTTGAATCTGATGTGCTGTCCCCTTTGTAAGACAGGCATCGATTCATGCTCTCACCTCTTCTTTGAATGCTCATTTTCATTGCAGGTTTGGAACAAAATTAAAAGACTTGCAAACATGGCAAATGTATCTGCAAAATGGGAAGATGTTGTGGCATGGCTCGTTCCTAGAAGCACGAAAAGGTCAGCTGAAAGCATTATCGGAAGACTTCTTGTTGCGGCTGCTACATACTTTATTTGGCAGGAGCGAAAT
>CM067167.1:151060580-151093080 GCA_034093135.1 Erigeron breviscapus | reverse complement strand
TAAAAAGATAAGCTTAAAGATATTGTTGAATCATATGTGTCAAAATAAACAAATAATGTAAACATGAGAAGAAAGTAAAAGGATTTATTATCTTGAACTTTATATACTTTTTGAATATTCTCTTGCAGAACATCTCATGTGTCAAAGAGCAACGCCTCTCTTTCCACAACCTGCTACTTCTTTCATTCTTACCTTATTGTCATCTGTACAGTTTTAATTTGTTTCAAAATAATAGTTCACGTACTACTAAAGATAAGATAACTTTAAATTGTCCAGGTTCCCATTATTCTACCCTGTTTAATTAGTATTACGAATTACTATTATATTAATGTTAAAAGGGAAAACTATAATTTGAACAGAACATAAGATGTAATACCAAACCTAATTAAGAGGGAGTGGCAATGATGTGTTGTTAGTCATCAAGGTGTTGCGTTCGTTTGGTTTTCCAGGTTGTCCGAATTTGGAGATCAAGATGATTATCATTAGACAATGAAGGTTATATAAACTAGTTGAACCCATCCCCGGTTTTACCCCAAGTCACGGGTTCACCGAAGTGACGTTTCCTGGGGTCTTTCTTTTGAATCACCTAATGGTCTACATCTCGTAATCTAAAGTACGTGCAGAACTACACTATTGTATGGTGAATACCGAATGATTGCTAAAAAGAGATGATTATTATTTCTTTTGTTAAAAACAAAAACTTTTTAGGTGTTTTTCGTAATTTTTTCATGTTTCTTGCCTTCTTGGTGCATTGGACTCTTCAGCTATTCGATCACTAGGTTTTCCATTGAATACTTTTTGTTCAATCAAGACATATATAGAACACATTAAAACATGTATACGAACTAAAAAATAAGTTTGATTCAGATAATAAGGTGAGTATAAGTTTGCATTAACCGCAACCCTAACAATGTTATTACTTCAATTCCTGCTATTTTTTCAACAAAATCGTTTACATATATTCGAAGCAGATGATTATTATTTCTTTTGTTAAAAACAAAAACTTTTTAGGTGTTTTTCGTAATTTTTTCATGTTTCTTGCCTTCTTGGTGCATTGGACTCTTCAGCTATTCGATCACTAGGTTTTCCATTGAATACTTTTTGTTCAATCAAGACATATATAGAACACATTAAAACATGTATACGAACTAAAAAATAAGTTTGATTCAGATAATAAGGTGAGTATAAGTTTGCATTAACCGCAACCCTAACAATGTTATTACTTCAATTCCTGCTATTTTTTCAACAAAATCGTTTACATATATTCGAAGCAGATGACTTAATTAATTATACGTGCCTTCAATCCTATAATTATCCTTGGCACGCTTACGGCTAATTATCTTCAACATGAACAAGTGCAAAACAAAGCTGTTGCTCAGCACTAACTCGAAAGGACCAAACTTGCAACATCATCTCTGCCCTCAAACGATTTATGCTAACTAATTTGTTCCACTCCTTAATCAGGGCATAAACTTTTTTACCCTTCCCCCATTGTTTGAAAATCATAGTTGATTTACGCCTTTCAAGATCAAAAACCCACACGCTTATGTTTTCGTTGCTTCTTAATCTCCTTTTCTCGTCGCTTGTCAAAAAACCCAAATCATTCTTTGTTAGTGTTGAGGGCGGTATCAACAGCCGGCCTTGACTACAAGCAACGTCTGAGTTACTGAGGAACTTCGACATCATTAACTCAGGCTCCGACCCACCTATGCTTCTTATAAACGCGTTTAGACCGGTTGGAATGGTAACTGATGAACATGGTAAATTTTGAGCAGCTAGGAGTTCTTTTTCTCTATTAATCCCAAGTAGTTTTTCGCGCATGGTTTTAATAGTCGAATCAGGATTATCGTCACGATAATCCATCAATGACAACAATGTAGCGATGTTCTTCCTGCCTCTTTTTTCGTTTGTTAATCTTGAGGTTTCTGCCATCGATATATGATGGGTACGTATAGATCGATCGATGGATTATGGTGAAGGTGGTAATTAATTAATTAAGTAAAGAAAACGAGGATAAATATATATATAGGGCGTATGAAAGTATAGCATACAAATTAAACACAGATTAGGACGCAAGGAACTAAATTGGAAACCTAGTAGAAGTGGGGTTCGATTAATGCATCTTTGGAAAGTCTACATAGAAACAATTTGGTATGTTAGTTAGATAAAAACTTTGTTGTTAAAAAAAACAAGAGTAAATTTGTAAATACAAACTTTTTTCTGAAATTTAGACTCCTTAGAGCATTTTGCTCAAATCAAAATTTGAACTTAAGACCTCTCAGGATTCATCATATACAAATCCATCTATTGATGATTGGTCAACCTTTTTAAATTAATGTTTAATCATTACAAGATTTAGCGATCATAAAGGCTATGATTAAACTTCATGTATTTATATTTATTCAAAATATCCTTTTATCGATATTAAATAAAGGGTTTTATTAAACGAAACCCTAAGTACTTTTGTTAAAGTGCATTAAATAGTTGTACACTTACCATAAAATTTAGAGAGTGTGTTTTTAATATGAAAATATACAATATTTTTTTCTTTAATACACAATAAGTAAAGCCACAAAGGCTTTATTTAGTATTTTCTTTAAATAAATCATAATAAATATGACCAACCTCATCACGAATTATTATAGTAACGTATGTGATAAGTGTACTAATCCTCACGAATTAAAATTTTGAATTTTCATTTATGCTTTCAAAAACAAAAAAGTATTAAAAACTTGGTGTTGCTAATGACCACATTAGTCCAAATCCATGTTACATTGTTATGGTACGACCCCAAATTAATAATCTTGAAATCAAAGATCCAGATATTCCTAAAATATAGCATAAATTACACGAAACTTATATTTAGCTATATATAAAAGTCGAATTTATTTCCTTATTTAAAATTATAAATACACAACCTATTTTTTTCCCAATTCGATCAACTTGGGTTCCAAGTTTATAAATTAATTAAATTTCCCTCTAATTAACAGAAAAAACCCTCGGTACTTACGTGCCTTCGATAATATAATTCATCGACCTTCATCATAGTTTGACCCTTTTTTCTGACCAAAATCCTGTTAACAATAATATCGATGGCGAAAAACACTAGAACGAGTGAAAGAAAATGCAGGAAGAACATCGCGACATTGTTGTCGTTGATGGGTTTTAAAGATGATGACCCTGAAGCGACTGTCAAGACCATGCGTGCAAAGTTACGTGAGATTAAAGAAAGGACTAATAACAAGTTCAAGAAACCCGAATATAATTCACCAAGTAAAAAAACTTAAACTAAAGTTTGGAGGAAAAACTACAATGTTTTTTCTTAAACCAAAACCGCAATCTTCTAAAACAGCCTTAGTTGTTGTTTCTAACAGTAATAATGCTGATCGTAATACAGAATTTAGAGGTTGTTCAGAGGCACTGATCAAGGATAATGTTGATCATGATGACGTGAGAATGGATGAGTTAAACGACAATCGTGATAATATTGTGGAAATTGGAGATTCAAGTAACATAATTAATGTATGTCAAGAAGAAAACCAACGACTTCCAGGTCGCATTAAGGATTTAATGAATTTTATAACAAGTATTGGGGGTTCAAGATTTAAGTTGGTGATCCAGAAGAAGCTTACCGCATCAGACGTGACCAAGAGCCAAGGCCGGTTGTTAATACCCACAGCAAACGTGAATAACTGTGGGATGTTGAAGGAATTTGAGAAAAGGAGCCGGAAAAGATATAAGTGTGCCTGTGTATGACCCCAAAAGGCGCGAAAGGACACTGAATTTCACACGATGGAATATGAATAAGGAAGTCTATGTGCTGAAAACGGGGTGGAACGATATTGTGAACACAAATGGATTGGAGGAAGGCATGGTGATTCAAGTTTGGTCGTTTCGTGTTAACCAGGAACGACTTTGCTTTGCACTTGTTCGTGTTTGATCGATAAGATATAGCTAGCACCCATAAATATTGTCTGGTTCGATCTTGTGGCTATAACTTATTTTTTGTTTATGATTCTGTTGTAGGGAATATCTAACATTGAACTTATAGGGTATGAACTTGTTTCGTATGCTTATGTTAAAATCTGGTACTTAATATGCAAACACGGAACTGGTATTGATGTTATTATTGAGCACATCATAGAGTATAAATTGCAAATATCGATGATATTTTATGTATGTATGATTTAATTTGTTGAATATATAATGACTATATTTTGTATCAGGTTACATGCATGTATGTAGTTTAGCGTAGGTGTTCATATATTGTATTAAATCGATCTTTAACACTTTTTTAAGTCTAATTCATAATTGGATAACTTCATAAAATAGAAAGCACCTTTCGACTAATTCACGAAAATAGCACTGACCTATAAAAGTTTTACTTTTTAGCAATGAACTTTCATTTATTCTCGAAAATAGTAACATTTGACACATGTACATGATGACATGGACAATTTTTAATTACGTGGCATTTTTTAATGACATGGCATTATTCTTTATTTATTTATTATGTAATTTTTATCAGCCGTGTCATTTCCCCCAAAAAATGACATGGCTCCGTTTCAGTTTCGGTTCCGGCAAGATATTTATTCTCGTCATTTTCTTCGGAAGCTAATTTCAGCTTGATTTCATCTATTTCCGTTGAGTCTCTTCCTATTTCAAGCATTGAAAAGCTGGAAAAGATATAAGTGTGCCTGTGTATGACCCCAAAAGGCGCGAAAGGACACTGAATTTCACACGATGGAATATGAATAAGGAAGTCTATGTGCTGAAAACGGGGTGGAACGATATTGTGAACACAAATGGATTGGAGGAAGGGGGGGGGGGGGGGGGGGGGGGGGGGGGGGGGGGGGGGGGGGGGGGGGGGGGGGGGGGGGGGGGGGGGGGGGGGGGGGGGGGGGGGGGGGGGGGGGGGGGGGGGGGGGGGGGGGGGGGGGGGGGGGGGGGGGGGGGGGGGGGGGGGGGGGGGGGGGGGGGGGGGGGGGGGGGGGGGGGGGGGGGGGGGGGGGGGGGGGGGGGGGGGGGGGGGGGGGGGGGGGGGGGGGGGGGGGGGGGGGGGGGGGGGGGGGGGGGGGGGGGGGGGGGGGGGGGGGGGGGGGGGGGGGGGGGGGGGGGGGGGGGGGGGGGGGGGGGGGGGGGGGGGGGGGGGGGGGGGGGGGGGGGGGGGGGGGGGGGGGGGGGGGGGGGGGGGGGGGGGGGGGGGGGGGGGGGGGGGGGGGGGGGGGGGGGGGGGGGGGGGGGGGGGGGGGGGGGGGGGGGGGGGGGGGGGGGGGGGGGGGGGGGGGGGGGGGGGGGGGGGGGGGGGGGGGGGGGGGGGGGGGGGGGGGGGGGGGGGGGGGGGGGGGGGGGGGGGGGGGGGGGGGGGGGGGGGGGGGGGGGGGGGGGGGGGGGGGGGGGGGGGGGGGGGGGGGGGGGGGGGGGGGGGGGGGGGGGGGGGGGGGGGGGGGGGGGGGGGGGGGGGGGGGGGGGGGGGGGGGGGGGGGGGGGGGGGGGGGGGGGGGGGGGGGGGGGGGGGGGGGGGGGGGGGGGGGGGGGGGGGGGGGGGGGGGGGGGGGGGGGGGGGGGGGGGGGGGGGGGGGGGGGGGGGGGGGGGGGGGGGGGGGGGGGGGGGGGGGGGGGGGGGGGGGGGGGGGGGGGGGGGGGGGGGGGGGGGGGGGGGGGGGGGGGGGGGGGGGGGGGGGGGGGGGGGGGGGGGGGGGGGGGGGGGGGGGGGGGGGGGGGGGGGGGGGGGGGGGGGGGGGGGGGGGGGGGGGGGGGGGGGGGGGGGGGGGGGGGGGGGGGGGGGGGGGGGGGGGGGGGGGGGGGGGGGGGGGGGGGGGGGGGGGGGGGGGGGGGGGGGGGGGGGGGGGGGGGGGGGGGGGGGGGGGGGGGGGGGGGGGGGGGGGGGGGGGGGGGGGGGGGGGGGGGGGGGGGGGGGGGGGGGGGGGGGGGGGGGGGGGGGGGGGGGGGGGGGGGGGGGGGGGGGGGGGGGGGGGGGGGGGGGGGGGGGTGGGGGGGGGGTTTTAGCCGGAGGGAGATCCTGAGGATGTTCAAGGTGAGACGAGAGTTTCATAGGTCGGATCTGGGTCGTTTAAAAATAGTTCGTCGACAGATGACATAGATCCAGATAGCGGAGGTCCGGAGGTTAGCTCGAACTCAAACAGACCGCCGACAGTTTTCAAAGTAGTTGAAGAAATCGAGAAGAAACCACCTCCACCTCCAACACAGCCGCCGTCAGTGTTGGAGTAATCCGAGAATAAATGAGAGTTTATTGCTGGAAAGTAAAACTTTTAAAGGTCACTGCTATTTTCGTAATTTGGTCGAAAGGTCATTTCTATTTTCTGTAGTTAAAAAGAATATCACGTCATTAAAAAATGCCACGTAATAAAAAATGTCCATGTCATCATGTACGCGTGTCAAATGTTACTATTTCCGGGAATAAATGAAAGTTCATTTCTAAAAAGTAAAACTTTTAAAGGTCACTGCTATTTTCGTGAATTGGTCGAAAGGTGCTTTCTATTTTCTGCAGTTATCCCTTCATAATTCATCATGTAACAATTTGATCAATCTACTTGTTTTATTTATTCGGTTGTCACACATTAGGGAATATGTAACTTACACATGTGTAAGTTGTAACTTACACATGTGTAAGTTGTAACTTACACATGTGTAAGTTGTAACTTACACATGTGTAAGTTGTAACTTACACATGTGTAAGTTGTAACTTACACATGTGTAAGTTGTAACTTACACATGTGTAAGTTGTAACTTACACATGTGTAAGTCGTGGTGGCGGTGGTCGCCGTCGCCGGAGGATCATGGTGGTGGTCGGAGATGATGGTGGTGGTGGTGGTGGTGGTGGTGGTGGTGGTGGTGGTGGTGGTGGAGGTGGATGGTGGTGGCCGGGTGGTGGTGGTGGTGGTGGTGGTGGTGGCGGTGGTGGTGGTGGTGGTGGGTGTGGTTTAGTATGATGAGGTGGTGGTGGTGGTGGTGGTGGTGTTGTGGTGGCAGTGGTCGGTGTGGTGTGGTGGTCGGAGATGGTGGTGGTGGTGGTGGTCGTGGTGGTGGTGGTGATGGTGGTTGTATAACTTACACATGTGTAAGTTGTAACTTACACATGTGTAAGTTGTAACTTACACATGTGTAAGTTGTAACTTACACATGTGTAAGTTGTAACTTACACATGTGTAAGTTGTAACTTACACATGTGTAAGTTGAACTTACACATGTGTAAGTTGTAACTTAACATGTGTAAGTTGTAACTTACACATGTGTAAGTTGTAACTTACACATGTGTAAGTTGAACTTACACATGTGTAAGTTGTAACTTACACATGTGTAAGTTGTAACTTACACATGTGTAAGTTGTAACTTACACATGTGTAAGTTGTAACTTACACATGTGTAAGTTGTAACTTACACATGTGTAAGTTGTAACTTACACATGTGTAAGTTGTAACTTACACATGTGTAAGTTGTAACTTACACATGTGTAAGTTGTAACTTACACATGTGTAAGTTGTAACTTACACATGTGTAAGTTGTAACTTACACATGTGTAAGTTGTAACTTACACATGTGTAAGTTGTAACTTACACATGTGTAAGTTGTAACTTACACATGTGTAAGTTGTAACTTACACATGTGTAAGTTGTAACTTACACATGTGTAAGTTGTAACTTACACATGTGTAAGTTGTAACTTACACATGTGTAAGTTGTAACTTACACATGTGTAAGTTGTAACTTACACATGTGTAAGTTGTAACTTACACATGTGTAAGTTGTAACTTACACATGTGTAAGTTGTAACTTACACATGTGTAAGTTGTAACTTACACATGTGTAAGTTGTAACTTACACATGTGTAAGTTGTAACTTACACATGTGTAAGTTGTAACTTACACATGTGTAAGTTGTAACTTACACATGTGTAAGTTGTAACTTACACATGTGTAAGTTGTAACTTACACATGTGTAAGTTGTAACTTACACATGTGTAAGTTGTAACTTACACATGTGTAAGTTGTAACTTACACATGTGTAAGTTGTAACTTACACATGTGTAAGTTGTAACTTACACATGTGTAAGTTGTAACTTACACATGTGTAAGTTGTAACTTACACATGTGTAAGTTGTAACTTACACATGTGTAAGTTGTAACTTACACATGTGTAAGTTGTAACTTACACATGTGTAAGTTGTAACTTACACATGTGTAAGTTGTAACTTACACATGTGTAAGTTGTAACTTACACATGTGTAAGTTGTAACTTACACATGTGTAAGTTGTAACTTACACATGTGTAAGTTGTAACTTACACATGTGTAAGTTGTAACTTACACATGTGTAAGTTGTAACTTACACATGTGTAAGTTGTAACTTACACATGTGTAAGTTGTAACTTACACATGTGTAAGTTGTAACTTACACATGTGTAAGTTTAACTTACACATGTGTAAGTTGTAACTTACACATGTGTAAGTCGTGGTGGCGGTGGTCGCCGTCGCCGGAGGATCATGGTGGTGGTCGGAGATGATGGTGGTGGTGGTGGTGGTGGTGATGGTGGTTGTATAACTTACACATGTGTAAGTTGTAACTTACACATGTGTAAGTCGTGGTGGCGGTAGTCGCCGTCGCCGGAGGATCATGGTGGTGGTCGGAGATGATGGTGGTTGTATAACTTACACATGTGTAAGTCGTGGTGGCGGTGGTCGCCGGAGGATCATGGTGGTGGTCGGAGATGATGGTGGTGGTGGTGGTGATGGTGGTTGTATAACTTACACATGTGTAAGTTGTAACTTACACATGTGTAAGTCGTGGTGGCGGTGGTCGCCGTCGCCGGAGGATCATGGTGGTGGTCGGAGATGATGGTGGTTGTATAACTTACACATGTGTAAGTTGTAACTTACACATGTGTAAGTTGTAACTTACACATGTGTAAGTCGTGGTGGCGGTGGTCGCCGGAGGATCATGGTGGTGGTCGGAGATGATGGTGGTGGTGGTGGTGATGGTGGTTGTATAACTTACACATGTGTAAGTCGTGGTGGCGGTGGTCGCCGTCGCCGGAGGATCATGGTGGTGGTCGGAGATGATGGTGGTGGTGGTGGTGATGGTGGTAGTGATAGTCGGAGATGGTGAAAAATGAATGATTGATAAGTGTCCCTAGTGTTCCTAATTTAAAAGTGCCCCTAAATTAACTTTTACCTCTACATCTATATCTATATCTATCTTACAAATTATAAAACATTTACTGCTTCAAAATTCTCCAAAACAATCTTGATAAACACAAACTAAACCCTTTTTTATTCATTAACTTAAATATCTCGACTTAATATATCTATAAATTTGTAATACCCTTAATGAAATTATATACAAAATACATCTCTCAATCCTTAAAATAATTACACTACCTTTTTTACATCAATTACTTTTAAATTAATAATTGCATCGCTACCGCCGTTATCGCCACCCCGCTGCCACCACCATCCGTCATCGCAAACGCCACCGCATCGTGCGAACACATGTCTAGTATATTCATAAAAATATTTACAATCGATATCTTATGTAAGAGTAGATTGAGTTTTTTAACAATGACGTTTCTTGCTGCTTGTGGGCATGATAGTTGATGGGATGACAACGAAAAATAAAGGCAGTGGAGGGAACCCGTACCACATTAATTGAATAGCCATCGATTGGATTCTCATCGACAACAAAGCAAGCTACTATCTTGTTTCCTGTCAACAAGCTCCAATCAAATGGTTGTTGCAGCCTCTGTTTTATAAAAGTTGCTTGCTTCTTCGTAATGTTAATATGATCACTGGACATAACTTTGAATGCATGCATTATCTCGTCTTGGCTGATAAAGTTTTAAATGATGGTAATAGATAGATACATTTTGATGATGCTTCTTATAGAAATCATAATAATGATCGATGCCAATTCAATATGGTTGTATCACAACATGCAGATGATGTCCTAGACATCAATCAAAGGAAAGACAAAAACACATCTCACCAAATAATATATAGATGGAAATGGAATTACCATTTGAAAACCAAAAGGTGGTTGGTTTGCAAATAAGTCTTGACCAGATTCAACTTTAATAATTAACAGACAAAATACTCTGCTGCTTTTCAAACTAACATGTTCCCAAAACAGCTTAACATTACTTCAGCTATTCTAAACTCGTAAAAACTAGCATTTTACCTTCTGAACTTTGGACGCTTTGGAGCACTGCTGCTAGGACCTGCACGCGACTTGCCAAAAGCCTTCATCTTCCTTCTTTTCCGCTCCTCTTCGCTGTCTGACTCGGCACCATGCTCCCTGTCAGCATTGCTTGCTTCCCTCTCCAACTCATCCCATGTCTTCCCTTCCGATTCATCAGATCCTTCGTCATCTTCTTCTTCGGATTCTTCATCAGATTCTACCAATGATGCACTGTCAGACCCGTCATCTTCCGACTCAGACTCGGGCTCCACATCAGATGGTTCGTAACCCTGGTCTGATTCCTGTGAAGCATCAGAGTCAGAATCACTAGCTTCCAAATTCAAAAACTCCCATCCTCCTTCATCAATGAAGTTTTGCGGGTCATCAGTGATTGTTTTCAATATAGCCCGCCAGTTCATATTCAATCTACTTTCATAGTATTTTATGTCAGTTGTGTCAAGCCACTCTTTAATACCATCAAGTGACGTAGAAGGAATTGAATCGATACGAAGCACGTCACGCTTGAAATCTTTAAACACAATTGCCATGTCAAAATTCTTCTGTCCGAGACCGACCCTTTCAAGGTTCACAATTTCAATCTCGCTCAAAGTAACCACAAAAAATGGAGTTTCAATGAGCTCAACCAAACAGCTAGAAGTCGGAACAATGAAAGCTGAAGCCTTATGAGGCACACCATGAAACCCGAGCTCTCTTAAAGGCTGGTCAAACTCTAGGTCAAATGCTTTGAACTTCGGTTGTCCCCACAGATCATTAACCCGATTAACAAAATTCTGAAATTCCATATTAATCTTGTTTTTACGGTCCCGCTCTCTTTGTTCTTCCTCAATCTCATCTGGGTCATAAGTAGACCTCTTTGCACCTCCAAGTGTTTGCACAACATCCATAACCTCCACATAAAATTGAACATCTTTTGTTTTCTTGTTTCCAACCATAATATGGTTGTCAAGATGAAAGTGAAGCAAAGTAATCATTTCTTTCTCAGCGGCTTGAAAAAATGCATGTTTAATATTAGCAAATAAAATATCCACACGTTCATCTGACCTTGAAGTCGAGTATCTAAAACCGTTATCATGAGCCTCCAGAGTACCCGGAAGCTTCCTTCCACGACCCGGAAACGTGGGACGGATCCAAAGGTCAGTCAATCTGATTGGTTTAAACTTATTCCCTGCAAGCACAAGTTTCTCCTGAGTAACCAATGATGCTCTTTCAGCTCTTTCAGACTCGCGAGAATTGAAATTTTTTCGAAGTGTTTTTATCTGTTGAACCACTTCACTAATATGCCTTGGGTCACTAGACCGAAATGAGGCCTCTTTCAAAAATATATCTGTGTGGTTCTTGAGTGAGTTGGGATCCTGTGACGAAAATGGTGTTCCAGGAACATTAAATACTATTCGAATATAGCAGTTTCGACTTGTATCAGCTTGACTTGAAACTGTCTTCACAGTAGCAATATGGAAAGGCACCATGCACCCATACATTGGTATAAGAATCGACTCGTTCTTCTGGTCAACCACAATCATCGGTTCCCTAGTTGGAGGAACATCGTTTACATTTCTATAAGCAATTATATCATTTGAAGATCTTGATGTAGATCTTCCATCGCCAGTAGCAGTTTTTCCGCCAGCAAGACGTTGAGCTGTTTCTTCGTTTTTCTGACGAGCGAGTTCGGCTTGATGTTGTCTTCTAAGCTCTTCTTTAGACATTTCATTGTTGTCTGACCTTAAAGTGGCTTTAGAGTACAAAGCTTCATTAACTTTAGACTCGACTCTGATTTGTGGTCTTTCATCTTCTCCCTCGCCCTCAGCATCATTGAAAGAGTATGCAACGTCTTTAAAGGCTTTAGTGCTCAAAGAAGTCACGACCTCGTTACCAGCAGTAGTTACGATAACAGTATCCGCAAGTAATAGTGCATAGTTTGGACTCTTCGTTTTGCTACTATTTGTCGGCAAGTTTTGAAACCCAAGTGATACATTTAAAACCATACCCACTTTCAAGATTCTTTCATTTTTCTCATTAAGAGTCAAGCTAGACTCACGAAACTCAAGACCAATTCCTGTACCAGCTGATTTTGTCAAATTTGCAGTCAACTCGGGAGCTTCTTTTGCAACAACTGCAAGTGCAGCTTTGTAAACATCACTAGCCTTGTTGCCGGGCTTCAGTGCAGCTATGGCAGCCTCATGGGCTTTCAGCAGAACCTGGTATGCCTTGCTTTGGGTAGCATTTGAATCAATAAGAATAGTTCTAGCCACATTCGCGCAGTAGCTATTGTAACGGGACCCGAGTGCACAAATTATCACACTAGCAGTATCATAAGACAAATTATCATCGTTGCTTGAAGCACTGGGTTTGAGATCAAAATTTCCACCACTTTGAAAAATAGGAGGGTAGCAAATATCAACATTATCAGCTTTCAGCTTCACTTTTATTCTAGTAGGCTCCAAAATAGCTTTTTCAGTATCATCCATTAAAGAAGAATGGGTTACTTTCTTTTCCTCATCAATTACCTGCTCAAGCTTTGGAACAACAAACACTTTCATTGCAGATGCAGTCAAGTATGCAGCTTTCTTCACATTTGTAAGCTCACCGGTTTCTTTAACAGCAAAGAGATCTGCTAATCCATTTGTTATATCACTAAGTTGCAAGCCAGATGACTTGAGTTTTTCAGTCCATTTCTCTAAAAGTTTTCCTTCAGGAAGCTCTCTTGCTATATGCCCAAAAACAGGAGAATCAAGAGATTCAATGGCACGTAATATGGTATTCATTTGGTCCGACCCGTCATCAGTTTTTTGTTTCACGTGCATCACAACATCTACACCTGCTGCATCTTTAGCAGGCTTTTTGACAACATCAAGCAATGTTGCTTTCTTCTGGCTGCATAAGAAATGAATTTGTTTGTCTGTGAAAACCATTATAGTTTCTGGAAACTCATAACCAAGCAACCAAATGTTGAGAGCTGAAGACTTCAGATAACGAAGATCATCAGAAGGGGGTGGAGTGGCTACTGCAAATGCATTACAAGATCCCCAAAACTTGTCTCTGTGCTCCCGCCAATGGGTATACAAAGATTTTAGTCGCCTGGCAAGTGTACTTGCATCAATGGAATATCCACCACCAGCTGCTGCCATTTTCACAAATCACCTGCTGAAAATAACTCTTAAGTTTCATCCCAAATAAAAAGTGAGACATTTAACTAGAAGTAACAAATCAAATACTCTAATTTAATATAAAACATCACATAAAATGTTCCAACTTTAGATTTGGACATACACTCTCTTTTAAGGTGTATAAGTTGAGATCCACCCATGTTAATTTTCAACATAAAATACCCTGTTAAAGACATCGTGAAGAAGAAGAAAGGAGGCCCTTATGCAGCCCTTTATTTTTATTTACTCGTAATTTTTTTTCTCTCAACTTCAGCTTGAAATATGTCATCTTAAAATTGAAAATGAAGTTGAAAGGCTCCCAATAATGTATAATACTAGAAAAACAACACCTTATCCTTAATCTTGGTCCATTTCACATTTTAACCTAAAGCTCCTATGACATACACACACACACACACATACACAACGCATAAATAAACTCAACTTAAGCATATAGGTAAATGACGATTATACGTTGTAGAAACGTATAGGGGCACTTATATTCTAAAGCAACAAACATGACACTTTCTGAAGTTATTATTTACTAAACAACTTCTAAAAAAGGCATACATATTTTTCTACTACAGCCATTAATATTAAAAAGGGCCATGATTATGAATAAATAAAGTGTATTTGAGTGAACATTAAGCAGATTCAGGGTGAAAAAAGAATTCTAAAAAATGAAACAAGTAGACAGCAGTCAATATGAAACTGTGGTCAGGTTGGGCTTCAAGAACAACACTAATAAACAAAATTTGCACATATCACACTTCAAGTACATGGAGATAAAATCGATATTCCAACACAGTTAATTTCAATTCTGATGAAATAAATATTAAGAAAAAAACCAAGCAACCAAACACTACTCAGAATACAGTATAAAAATACCCTCTAACACATAAGCCTGGAGAGTAAAATCAATCCCACAAAAACTTGCACTTGTAGGTATTAAATTAAAATAATACATGTATGCGAAGTTGTCAACATTAGAAAGCATGTGCAGCGCTTTTAGACATGAAGACACGGTCAAAAACTAGTGCAGAAACAAATTAAAGTCAGAATCACCAACTCCACAAATATAGCTAAAGGAGATCAAAGAATCATCTTAGGCTTCAGTACTAATACAATACCCAAAACTAAGAATCCAATTAAATATCATACACAAACTTACAAAAATATTGTAATCAGCAAAAAGATTGCACAAATGGTCAGTCGAGGAATTGAAAGAAAACACCGGTTGACAGGATTTCAATTACAAGTAGAGCCTGTCTTTACTCATTAATGCTAGCATATTAGACAAACAAGATGATGATGAACATATAGATTTTGGTAGATTAATAACATGTCTGCCTATTATGACACATTAAAGTTTAGATCCTTTGAACCTGTTCACACTTAATAGGTCACTTGTACATGCCATAAGCATTTTTTAAAAAGAAAAAAAAAGATGGTAATACCTTAAAAATAGAGTAAGGGGTTGAATTTAACTTGTCAAAGAGAAGGTCAGTGATGATCGTTAACTGCAGTCAGACAAAAATGAATGAACATGTAAGAAAAGTCACCGATCATTTTTGTACCAAAAAAAGTCATTTATTAATATAGGTTCAACAAAAACATCTATAAAACCATATTTTTCAAGAATCATCGTATATAAACAAATACGTCAAAAATACGCAACAGGATACACAAAATGGTATCTCCACTCCATTCATCAACAAGAGAAGCAAAAAACAAACATGTCGCTTATCAATGAACTCGTAATTTCTAAACAAATGATTTGGGCATATTCATACATACAAATAACTCATATCATGCTTATAACAATGTTATCTCGGCTTCCGTAAACAATACACGCAAAAAATAAAAAGTTGTGTATCAACAGAAAAACGACCAAAAAAAGCCCTTCATGGCACATTGTGCCAATGCCTACATTATATATTCATACAAACCATATATCCTGTAAAATCATTCATCATTTATCCTCTCTTTTTTAGAACTGATTTATGATGAAAATTTTTAAATAAAAAAATCGTCTTTTCATATAGACAAATAGTTTCTCATCAAATACAACTTCTACAATTTCAATCATCTCGATAGAAACCCTAACACGTTCAAATACACACAAAATCATGATCTCAGAAATTAAGAAATATTTTTACAAAATATAAGAAAAAAGTTCACAGGATTTCAATTACAAGTAGAGCCTGTCTTTACTCATTAATCGTAATTTCTAAACAAGATGATTTGGGCATATTCATACATACAAATAACTCATATCATGCTTATAACAATGTTATCTCGGCTTCCGTAAACAATACACGCAAAAAATAAAAAGTTGTGTATCAACAGAAAAACGACCAAAAAAAGCCCTTCATGGCACATTGTGCCAATGCCTACATTATATATTCATACAAACCATATATCCTGTAAAATCATTCATCATTTATCCTCTCTTTTTTAGAACTGATTTATGATGAAAATTTTTAAATAAAAAAATCGTCTTTTCATATAGACAAATAGTTTCTCATCAAATACAACTTCTACAATTTCAATCATCTCGATAGAAACCCTAACACGTTCAAATACACACAAAATCATGATCTCAGAAATTAAGAAATATTTTTACAAAATATAAGAAAAAAGTTCAACATTCGTTGATTGTAACTAATTTACTCAGATTAATTAATAATTATTAACCCTAAAATTACCGTCGATTTTCACACTGAAAAAATCCAAAAAATCTCATTTTTTTAAATTATATAGAAAAATATAAATATAATCAATCGTAGATCTGAAACCCTAAGCTCAAAAAACTGTAATAAGATTTAGAAAAAAAGGTTACCTGATTGAGAAAAACAAAAATCAGAGAAAAAACGCCAGAGAAGGCATGAAGGCGGTGGCGGTGACGGTCGCAGTGGCGGCGCGGCGGTAGTAGGCGGAGGAATAGCGGCGAAGAAGAAATAGGGCAAGGTGTGTGTTTTTTGGTGTGTGTGTGTGTGTTGTAAAAATTGACTTCCCGGGTGAATGGAAATGAAAAAAATGAAATGTGAGGGGTGGGGTTGGGGTTTATATAAGAAGTTGTGTGTGTGTTTAGGGTACCCGCCCATTCTCCCAACGAAAATATCTCATTGCTTTCAAATTTTTCATTTATACAAAAAAAAAATACAAACCCTTTTCTTAAGCTAATTCTATTAATTTTTTTTGGAACATGTAAATCGCTATCGAGTTTTTGATTTAGATGTAAAAATGTATCATTGAAGTATATTTATATTAAAAAAAAAAGGTATATATATGTAAATTCAAAACTTTTCTAGTTAGAGTATTAAATCTATAGTACTTTTATTGTGTGTTTACTTTCAAAGATTGTTATAATATGTTTCTATGTATATGTGACATCTAATTAGACGGTCATATTTATCGTTAATTCATCACTTTACAAGTTTTAACTAGCAACATAAGTACAATAGGACTATTAGAAAATTGGATACGCATAACACAAAAAAAA
Organism: Erigeron breviscapus; assembly: GCA_034093135.1. Taxonomy (NCBI): domain Eukaryota; kingdom Viridiplantae; phylum Streptophyta; class Magnoliopsida; order Asterales; family Asteraceae; genus Erigeron; species Erigeron breviscapus. The sequence continues at coordinate 151,076,219 of CM067167.1, read as the reverse complement.
GGGTACCTTCTAGTAGAGTAAAAGTGGTTCAGTAAAAAAAAAAAAAAAAAAAAAAAAAAAAAAAAAAAAAAAAAAAAAAAAAAAAAAAAAAAAACTAGCAACATAAGTACAATAGGACTATTAGAAAATTGGATACGCATAACACACTCATTTAGATCTCGATGCATGTTATAAATTTTGGGCTATAGCTTGATACATTTTTATGCACTTAACCTCGATTATGTTATACTATCGTGTACCTGTGTAATGCATACTACTTTGTGGGTGGCGTGCATGACTTGCTTTGTTTTGTGACTCATTTCTTTAAAGGTTTGATGACTTGTTTTGTTTATACAGTGAAATTTTTTAACGATTGGTAAATAAATTGTATGGTTAAAATGAAAATGAATGGTTGAATTTAGAAATTCCGTAAAGTTTGCAAGATGCCCGTTTGTGACTAAATGTTATGGATTGTTTAAAAGATTATTATAATAGTTGTGATTGATTAATTGAATAAATATTATATTAGTTTGAAAAAAATTAAAATATAACAGGTTCAATATATATTATCTTAACTACCTTATAAAGCATTTGTTCTTCTTATTTCTCAAAAAAGAACTTATCTACCAAAACTACCCATCTCATTTATTCACTAATTTAAATATCTTCATTAATATACCTATAATACCCTTAATAAAATTATTTACAACATACATCCATCAACCCTTAAAACAACTATAATACCTTCTTTTATATCAATTACTTTTATATTAATAACCACACCACTACCGCCGCCACCCCCCGTAGTCGCCACCACCACCACCCGTTGCAGCCGCCATCATCACCGCACCGCCGCATCGCGCGGGCGTATGACTAGTTACAATAAAATATATGGAGACATATATTAATTGTAATAAAAAAAACGTAGTGATATAAAAGATTACAACAACACTATAATAATATGTTTATATAGAGAGAGACATATATTAATTGTAATAAAAAAAATAGTGATATAAAAGATTACAACAACACCAAAATAATATGTTTAAGAGACCATAAACGTACAATAACACAAAACCAACCCCAAACTCACCGTAAGCTTAAATTAACATTAGGAAACCGACCCTTAACTACAAACAGAAACAACCCTTAACCAAAATTAAAGAGATGTCGCAATCCAACAATCTAAGGTACCCCGACATCCAAACAGAGCATAAAAATGGCTTAAAATTACTTAAAAACCAACGTTCACTCGTACGACTTAAACCAACCCGTAAAATAGACATTTTGTTGGATACAATACATGCATTACCATCTATATATACATCATCAATTCATATTCGGCATCATGCCATCATCATATGTATAACAAAAAACGTGTGACAACTCGTAATTTATTAGCAACGGGTTAGTCTTAATCTCGATCATTATTATAATTTAGTCTAATTTAGAGATTAGACGTGGAAATTATTAGATAATTGAACATTTGATATAGTTCAATTAGACGTATCCTGATGACGTAGACTATTAGCTATTTAGACGAATGCCGAGTCTTAAAATAACTTTAAATAAAGATTTAAATGTTATATATTGAACACAGTAAATAGACTGTTTAAACTTAATATTTTTAAAGTTTAGTTTGACGATGTTTTATTGGCTTGTCTTAACTAAAATAAGACGAGAGAAAATACCTTTACTTTAAATTATAACCTTTTGGTCAAACGGTATTTAATCGTAAGCATTTTACCAAATTAAGGGTATAGGAGAATATCTATTTTAGCCACATGGGCCGAAATGTTGTTTTGTGGCAGGGAGGGAAACAACAAACTCCTCCCCCCTTTTCTCTTCTTTGGCTGTGTCGACCCAACACACGCCACACACACACACAAGAACATAAAACACACAAAACACACTCTCAAACTCTCTCTTCTTTTCTTCTATTAAATTGGTTTTGCAAAGGAAGGATTGAAAGATTTTTAAGGTTATAATATTTGGATATTATCATCATCTAGCAAGAATCATCATCATCATCTTCATCTTTTCTTCAAAATTCTTCAAGAACATAAATTGGTAAGTAAACCCTTTTTCTATTAAATATTTGAATTGAATCTATATTTTCTTCAAAATTCTTCAAGAACATAAATTGGTAAGTAAACCCTTTTTCTATTAAATATTTGAATTGAATCTATATTTTCTTCAAAATTCTTCAAGAACATAAATTGGTAAGTAAACCCTTTTTCTATTAAATATTTGATTTGAATTGATTCAATGAAATGGTTTGTTTTAGTTTTGGTAATTAGATTTAGTCATTTAAAGTGAAATGGGTTTTGTTGTTGAATTTGGATAAATGAAACTTGAATTAGGTTTAAGTTTGGAAATCAAAAGAGTTGGATTTGTGAAATGGTTAGCAAAATAGTATTGTTTCCAGGTTTTTGAACCTGTTGGTACTTGTTGAAATGGAAACGTTTTGGTTTGGCGAAAATGGTCAAAAACTGCACTTTCACTCGTGCAGGTCTGCTCTCGCGTCGCGACCCTTCAGGTCTCGCGCCGCGAGCTAGTTAAAAAGGGTCATCGCGCCGCGAGAATTTAGGCTGTTTGACATTTTTAGTTTTTGACAACTTGAACGTTTGAACTTGGTGAATATCGAATGATACTTTAGACTACCTTATAATGACAATGTCATTGATATTACCAACTAAAGTTAAATAAAATGAAGGTTTAAATCACATTCTCGGTTATGGAATTCTAGGGTCTATAGCTAAGTAGTTCTACGTAGGATACTTGTCGTTGTGAGCTTGGATCCTCACTATTGGTAATCATATCATAGGTGTAACACCCTTCGTTTAAAAATATGGGTTTCCAAAAATTTCCGCCTAACGGCGTTAAAATTGTTAGGACCAGTTCACCTGGAACTGGCCAGTCACCAGTTCACACTGACCAGTCACCAGTTGCATCTGGTGACCCAGTAAAACTGGTGACCAAGAAGATTTGTCCAGAAATATATTGAAGTCTAGTTGCACCGTACAGTCAACGCAACTGAAGACTTCCTCCAGTTGAGAACTGACCAGTTGAAGATTATCATTCCAGTTGAAGTCGAAGACAACAAATGGAAGATAGAGAATGGCAATGGCAGCGAAGCCCAGTTGACATTCTAGTCAGTTACAAACTGGAGACCATCAGTGGAAAGCCCTTACAAAGCTTTACACTGATTACGAGGAATTGACTTGTATACTTTATGTACCTTTACCCGGATAATAAGCCTTGTCTTATTATTTAAGTAATATAAGGTACATAAAGGTGGTTGTGTAAAGTAGCTTTATCATGCGACTTTACACTGCTTTTTAAGGAATTAAATGCTATTCCTTAAATGCTCTCAACCACATTTGTACGGCTAAAGTTAACATCCCAATGTTAACTTTGCCTATAAATACAAGTCATTGCACAACCAAGAATATAAGTTATTTCACAAAGACGAATAACTTCACACTTTGCAAACCTGCAATATTCTTGGTGAACTTGTGCAATCTTCTCTCAATCGCTAAAAGGAACATTTCACAACTTTAAGTGTTTCGATTGTCTTGAGAAATTCCGAGTATAGATCAATTGTATTTCATAGGTTGTTAGGATATTTACATTCGTGTATTATCTTGGTTCCGCATCAACCTTGTAATTTGTTTAATATCAATAAATAAATTACACATTGAAAAATACATATTGTCTCATCAAGTTATCTTACAAGTTATTTGTATTATTGCATTGTTCTTTACTTATTGTCTTTTATATAAGTAATCTATCTAGAACTTGGTATATACACACTGCAACTGGTTGTATCCAGTTCAGTGCATATATTGCAAAGTAACTCCACCATCGACATAGAGGTGTCTTCAGTAGTACCATCTATCGAGTTAGGACTAACAAGTGGTATCAGAGCAGAAGGCTAATAAACTTGCCTAGATCTGCTAAGATGAACACTACTGAAGGTGGAGATGGTTCTGGTTCAGGTGAAAACCCCTCGAATACTAATGCACAACCTTTTCAAAATGTTAACACCAACCCTCCTCCTCCTACTGCCCCAAACCATGTCCATGTACACTACTCTAACACTCCTGTTCCAAAATTTGATGGAAACAGTGAGACATTCGGTACATGGAAGGCTAGAATGCTTTTGCATTTTGGTGGGATTGAAAGGTATATGTTAAAAATCCTTAAGGATGGACCATATATACCCATGTCCCTTGGGGTCAGTCCTCTTCTTGATCCAACTGGAAGAAGAGGTTCAAGGGAAAAGCCAGAAGACCATTGGTCTGATGAGGATCGTAGACTTGTTGATCTGGACACTAGACTCAAGAACATGATCCTTGGGGCTGTTCCTGAAGATCTAATTCCAACACTTGTGCTGTTCCCCAGTGCAAAATCTATGTGGGACGAGTTAGTTAGTCAGTTTGAAGGAGGTGATGACATTATTGTCACCAGAAAAGTTGCCTTGAACAAGAAGTATGAATCCTTCTTTGCCTTGCCCAATGAAAGTCTAACTGGTACATACACCAGATTTTCTAGCCTCATCAATCAGTTGAGAGGTTTGGGTGTAGAGAAGGATAAGGATATTCTTCTTGAGAAGTTTTGTGATATTCTTCCATCCAAATGGGAAAACATGGTTCTTGTCTTGAGACAAGGTAAAACCTTGCACACTCATACTCTTGCATCGCTCTATGGAGCCTTCAGATTCACTGAAGATAATAATGCTGCAAGACTTGTGGCTGAGCAAGATGCCATGAACCATGCCCAGAGTCCTAAGGTTGCTAGTGTAACTGAGCGACCTTGTGCTGCTTTAATGTCTGCTGAGAGTGTCCAGGTACACTCGATGAAGGAGATGTTGAACAGTTTCTTAAACTCTGGACTGACCACTAAAAACAGTGATGGTTGTAATGAAACTGACGATGATGATCTGGTCGCCATGATTGCTAAAACCTTTAATAGGTTTAAGCATAAATCCAAAAGATTTAATGGCCCCAACAATGCTTCCAGCTCCAGCTCTCTGGATAAGACCAATCTTACATGCTATAAGTGTGGTAAGAAAGGTCATTTTATGAAGGAATGCAGATCTAGTCAGTTGAACAACCAAACTGGCCCCTCTGTCCCTAATTTCAATCGGCCTGATGATAGCTACAAAGCTAAATACAAGAAGCTTAAGGCCCAGATTGCCCTCCTGTCCATGGAAAAGAAAAAGGATCAGTGTTTAATGGCACAAACTGAGGGAAAATGGGAGTACTCTGATGACTCATCTGATGATGAAGAAGAGGAAAGGGACATGTGTTTCATGGCCTTGGAAGATCAACAACAGCAGCATGTGGTGAAAGAAGATGCCATCTCTGGAAGATGGGTGGACATCATACTGAAGAAGGTATGTGACTATGATAACCAGGTTGACCCTGAACTAAAACTGGACCTGGCTGAATCATTAAGTGGTGATTTGGCATTTGTGGAAACTGTAAGAGCTGATAGTGAAAGATATCTTGACACTATCCTAATTGAACTAAACAATGTTAAACCACAACTAAATGATTTGCAAAGTGTCCAGTTGGCTTTCAAGGAGTCAGTTTTAAAGATTGAGGCTTTAGAACTTGATAATCAAAAACTATTTTCTGATCTTGAAAAAGAACAAAAGATTATCAAGTCATGGGTAAAAGCATCTGGCAAAAACTATGATGCATTTTCAAGAACTATCGATGCCCAGAAGAATGCATGGAAATCTGGAGATCTGGAGATGGCAGCTCTCATACCAGATCTTCATGCATTGCCTCCAGCTCTCAGGGTTGAAACACCTTATGATCAACCTGAAGCTGTTGAAACTGAAACCTTGAGACCACCCCCATTGAGGTTAAAACTAGAGCCAAACAGGCTAAAGCTCCAGTCAAAAAGGCCACTGGTAACAAGCCTTTACCTCAAAAGTCTAAGGTGCCCAAGACCCGACAGACTAAAGCACCAGTTGAACCTAGGTCCAAGGTTCAACTGCCTGAAGAAAATAATATTTTGGTTAATCTGGAAAGTCAACTCCAACTTTTGTCTCGGCAGGTTCAGAGTTGTACTGCCCGGATTAACAATCTGGAAGGAGGTTTATTACCTCCAGTTTTCAAACAAAATATTAATCCACTCTCTTTAATACCTAAACAAAATAATGTTCCTTCAGGAACAAAATCTGGTAAAAATAAAGGGAGTAAGTATCAAATACCAATTGTTTTTACTCCTGCACCTGGAGCTGGTGATAAAGCTCCAGATGCAGCCTCCAGTTCAACACCACAACTGTCAACTGTGGCTTCTGTAGAGAAGTCCAGTGGACCCATCAAGAAAAGATGGGTTCACAAAAAGAACTAATGATTTTTGTGTGTGTAGGGCGATCGAAAGAAGAATATCTGGTATCTGGACAGCGCTGCTGGCCGAACTATGACCGGATGTAAGCCCCTACTGGAAGAGTTCACTGTCCAAGATGGACCGATAGTACATTTGGTAACGATCAATCTGGAAAGACTGAAGGATATGGTGTTCTCAATAATGGACAAGTCGAATTCAAAAGAGTTGCATTTGTGAATGGTTTGAAATACAACCTGATCAGTGTCAGCCAACTTTGCGATAATGGCTTCAGAGTATTGTTCGATATTGCACAAGGCACCATATTTAACAAGGATTGGAAAGTGGTGATGATTGCACCAAGAAAAGGAAATGTGTACATCATGGATATGGAACCAGCTCCAAAAGAGCAATGTTTCTATACCAAAGCTGATGAGGACACCAACTGGCTATGGCATAAAAGGTTATCCCACCTTAATTTCAAAACATTAACAAGTTGTCTCGCAAACAACTGGTTGATGGGATACCTCAGATTTCTTTCAATAAAGAAAAACCATGTCCAGGGTGTGAGATGGGCAAGCAGAAAAGAGCCAGTTTTAAAACTAGGCAAAATTTTAGCATCACTGAACCTCTTCACATGCTACATATGGATCTCTTTGGTCCAGTGAATGTTCAAACTAGAGCTGGAAAGAAGTACACTCTAGTTGTGGTTGATGAATTCACCAGATACAGCTGGGTGGTATTCATCAGATCCAAAAGTGATACATCTGCTGAAATCATCTCTCTCATTAAAAGAATTGAGCTCAAGTATACTCGAAAAGTTTGTCAGTTGCGAAGTGATAATGGTACTGAATTCCAAAATAAGGTACTTGAACATTTTGCAATGACACTGGCATCTCTCAAAACTTCTCATCAGTTCACTCTCCAGAGCAAAATGGAGTTGTTGAAAGAAAGAATCGTACACTGATAGAAGCAGCCAGAAGTATGTTATCTGAATCTGGTCTTCCCACCAGTTTTTGGGCTGAGGCAGTTGCAACTGCTTGTCACACCCAAAACCGGTCAGTCTACATCAAGAGACATAAGAAGACTGCCTATGAAGTACTCAGGAATCGTAAACCAAATATTGGATACTTCCATGTATTTGGTTATCCAGTTTATATACTAAACGATTCCAGTCAGCTTGGAAAGTTTGATGCAAAAGCTGATGAAGGGGTATTTTTAGGCTATTCAGATATTCGAAAGGCCTTTAGAGTTTATAATTATAGACTCCAAAAGGTTCATGAGACAATTCATGTCACATTCGACGAATCAACTGAAGCAATCAACAAGAGACCAAGCCTTGATATTTCTCCAGTCATTCCAATTAATTTTGGTGAAACTGACCAAGTTCATCGATCAGTTGTTTCACCAGAAGATGCTTCCAGTTACAACAAATTGGAACCAGTTAAGAAGAAGAACACCACCAGTGACACATCATTCTATCCCTCCATCAATTTCAACTTACCACAAGAATTGGTGATTGGATCTGATGTACGTGCCACTCCAATATCAGCACCAGTTCAAATACCTACTTCTCCAGTTCTTCATGAAATGCCTTCTAATGAGGAATTTCATGATGCTAATCGAGACCTCATTGACTCTGATGAGGATGTAGAAGTTGTTTGGACTGATCCTTCTCCAGATGCTGTTGCAACTGAAGAAGATCGCCAGGTGACTTGCACTGATATTGTGTTACACCAGCCTAGTCAATACACTAGATGGACTCGAGCCCATCCAATTGAACAAATTATGGGTGATCCAACTAGTGGGGTTCAGACTAGAAGAGCCACCAGTGAGCAATGCTTAAACGTCACCTTCTTATCTCTAATTGAACCAAAGAAGATTGACGGGGCTATGGCAGACCCAAGCTGGGTGGAAGCTATGCAAGAAGAGCTCCTCCAGTTTGAAAGGAACAATGTTTGGGAGCTTGTTCCTTGTCCACCAGGGTTAAAGAAAGAACCTATTGGTACCAGATGGGTCTACCGAAACAAAATGGATAAAGATGGCCATGTTGTAAGAAACAAGTCCAGACTAGTTGCCCAGGGTTATTGTCAAGCAGAGGGCGTTGACTTTGATGAAACTTTTGCTCCAGTTGCAAGACTTGAAGCCATAAGAATATTTCTGGCTTATGCAGCCCATCTGCAGTTCAAGGTCTTCCAGATGGATGTCAAAAGTGCGTTCCTTAATGGAACATTGGAAGAAGAAGTTTATGTTAAGCAGACTCCAGGTTTCATCGATGAGAAGCATCCTCATTGGGTTTATAGACTGAACAAAGCATTGTATGGTCTAAGACAAGCCCCAAGAGCCTGGTATGATACTTTAACTAAACATCTTCTTAAAAATGGCTTTCAAAGAGATGCAATAGATAATACCTTGTTTATCTTGAAAGAAAGAGGTAATATCTTATTGGTACAAATTTATGTTGATGACATTATTTTTGGTTCAACTGATGACGCAATGTGTAAAAAGTTTTCTAAAATCATGTCATTTGAGTATGAGATGAGTTTAATGGGTGAATTAACATTTTTCTTAGGTCTTCAGATTAAGCAAACTGAAAATGGAATTTCATAAACCAAGGAAAATATGTCAGAGATTTGTTAAGAAAATACAAATATGATTCAATCCCATCGAAAAACACACCTATTGCAGCACCATTGAATTTGGACTCTGACCCAACTGGCAAACCAGTTAACATAACTGACTATAGAGGTATGGTTGGTTCACTGATGTACTTAACTCCCAGTCGACCAGATATAATGTTTGCAACATGTTTATGTGCCAGATTTCAGTCTAACCCTAAAGAATCACATTTGCACGCTGTAAAGCGTATCTTTAGATACCTGAAAGGGTGTCCTAATCTTGGTCTTGGTACCCCAAAGGCTCAGGATTAGATCTAATGGGTTATTCAGATTCTGATCATGCAGGTTGTAAGATAGATAGAAAATCAACAACTGGTGGTTGTCATTTCCTTGGAGGAAAACTGGTAAGTTGGACCAGCAAGAAGCAGACTTCAGTCTCTATGTCCACTGCTGAGGCAGAGTACATTCTGCGGCCAGTTGCTGTGCCCAGATTCTCTGGATCAAGAACCAGTTACTAGATTATGGTCAGAAGTATACCAAGACCCCAATCTTTTGTGACAACACCAGTGCTATTGCTATATCTCACAACCCAGTGATGCACTAAAAAACAAAGCATATTGACATCAGGTATCATTTCATTCGAGATCACGTTATGAAAGGAGATATTGAAATTCATTTCATCCCCACTGACAAACAGTTAGCTGATGTTTTTACTAAACCTCTCGATGAGAAAACCTTTAAACATCTCATCAGCGAACTGGGAATGTTAAATCCTTAACTGGAGCTTTCTTTGTTATTGAACGCGTCAGTGACACTGATGAAGTTCTCCAGTTGAGGAGGTCCAGATAATCTTTGCTCGCCAGGCTATCGAACGCCTTTGTGATACTATCTTGGCACTAATTGATTTCTGGATCATCATTTTAGGGGGAAAGACTCAAAATAATTTTCTGACTAAAATTCGTTTTTGTTTGAAAATGCAACTGGAGAACTCTCCAGTTGGAAACTGGTACTGGACTGATCCTCCAGTTACCAGGTTCAGTCTTGTCTTATTTTTATAACGTTACAAATACTTGGTCAATATGTGTGACACGTGATGATACTCGAGTGTTTTAAACCACTTGATATCGTAATCTGACGTGTTTGAAACCATTTTAGTACTTGACAACTGTTTGTATTGAGAAAACAAAAGTGAGTGGGCGCGTGGGTAAGATAAGCCGTCGTAGCATTTAATGCTGACATGGAAGCATTTAATGTTTACATGGCAAATCAATATTTTATTTCAAAATTCAAACCAACTTTTGTAAAAATATCTACAAAAAGGATTGTCTTTATTAAAATATAATTTTGGTGTTTCATTGGGATCTTGAATCCCTTTATAAATACCCTTATTTACTCCGAACTCATTTAGTTCCTTCTCTTACATTCCTTCATTTACTTCCAATCATCAAAATTGCTTCATTTTTCTCCTTGCTTCACAAATCAAAAACCCTAAATCCCAAATTTCATTTTCATTCTTCTATGGCTCCTAGATCATCTCGTTCAAGAGATGTAAATCTCTTGACTGTTCCATATAATCCCTCACCAGATGTCAAACCGGCACCTGGTGCCCCTAGTAGTGCTTCGGTCATCAAACTAAATCCAAATAATCCGATGGCCAGCCTACGAGGATCTCAAGGGTCCGATACCCTTATTGGTAGAATTCAAAAGTTTTTGAAGAATTCTCCAATAGGACCCTCATTCTCTCTAAACCCACGTAAGTTGTTTCACAACTACTTATGTGAGTTTTGGTACACTGCCATTCTTTCTTCTGATTGTTCCTCCATCAGTTTCACATTAAAGGATGGAACAATCCAGTGTACCTTGTCAGCCGATGTATTGAGGGATGCCTTACACCTCAATTACTGGAGAGAGGGTGAATCTCCAGTCGTCTTGCCCCCAAATATAAACTTTCGCCAAGTACTTCTTGAAATGGGACACAAGGAGTGTTTGGAGAATGGGGTGTTGAAGACAAAAGGTGCGATGACCATGAAGGGCCTTACACCTTCATGGAGGTATTTTTTCATCCACCTGGTGGAGAGCATGGGTGGGAGTTCTGGTGGACTTGACAAGATTAACTCCTCGCAAGCAGAGATGGCTTACTGCTTGTGGAACGGATTGAGAGTGGACTTTGCAGAAATTCTGTATAGAAGCCTGGTTCAAAAGCTGAAGGGCACAAGGGGTGTTTGTATTCCCTTTTCAAGGTTCCTCTCTCTTTGTTTCAAGCAAATTCTGGGCAGAGAAGCATATAATAGTACAGATTCACCGTACACTGCTCCAGATATGCTAAGGAATCTAGACTCACTGGTATCTGAAGCTGGTGAGGTCGAACTTCCTGAAATGAATGCAACTGGCATTCGCTTCAACTGATGCACCTCTTGCAGGTGAGTCAGAAAGGCAACTGGGCGGACCTCAAAATAATGAGGGACCCTCCAGTGTGTCTAATGTTATGGTTGAGGATAGAGCAACCATAACTGAAGCAACCCCATCACATCTATCCCTGGTGAAGATACTTCGGTATCTGATCCATCAACAGATGCACCCATCCAGGAAACTGGGGAAGGTCATCTGGAGACTGACCAGGTAACTGGTCAGCCCTCAGTTACATTCATGGATCTGGACATGAGTGTTAATGACGAGGAAATCCTTATAGAATCTTCGGATTCTGAAGGTACTGAAACAGACATGGAGATTCTTGATGCTTCTGTACAAGCACAAGACCCTTCATCTCCAGTCTCACTTCCAGACGCATCAATTTCATTTTCACCACCACAAGTAAATGTGCCTATAGATATATCTTTACCAACAAATTTCGCTCCTTTACCAACTGGGCAAATCTCACTTGCTCGAGAAATGCCACCCCCACCGTCGCCGTTGTTCACACCTGAGCATTCTCAGCATGAACAACAATTTGTTTTTCCAGTCCTTTCTTCAACCACCACTCCAATAATTTCTTCAACTGCTGGCCTGAAAACTGGGGAGACTTCCATCAGTTTGCCTCCTCCAGTTGCTCCAGTAGTAACTGCTAGTGGTCCAGTGACACCTTCTCCTTTGTCACTGGACAGTCAAGTTGTCTCACTACAAGCCGATCTCCAAAACCTTCTTACCAGGGTGGAGGAGATTCAGAAGACACTTGACAAGAACACCAAGTCATTCTCCAGATACCACAAAGATCATTTGACAAACATTAAGGTGGTCGATCTGGGGATAAACAAGTTTTCATCTAATGAAGACTTGGTGTTCAGAAAGCTTAATGAGTTGGTCACTGGCTGCAACAATCTGGCTGGTACTCTAAAGGAAGCCTTTGACCTAACTCACTCCAAGGTCTCCAGTTCAATCTCCAACTTGCTAGGAAATACTGTCAGAACTTCAGAAGTTGACTTGAAAGAGATTGAAAGGCAGGTTAAGGAACTAATTGAAAGACCTGGCCTAGATGTAACTGGCCTTGGAGAGTAGTTGATGACTTCGGTTGGTCAGAAAATAGAGGATACGCTGGGTGCTAGAGAAGAGCATTTGATTGAAAGGGTGATGTCTGAGATCACCAAGCTGGCCACTCCTCAGGTTGATCTGGCCCCACTTACCAATGAGATCAACCACCTAATTCTGCCCCGACAAACCCCACCTCCCCTACCGTACATACCCTCAATTGACCTCCAATGCCTGCCATATCACCTTCTTTGCTATCCTTATAGCTTTACAAACGGACCGGACGGATAAAAGTAACGGATCCGGAGGGAGGACGGGTTTGTTTTCTTTTTTCTTTTTTTTTTTTTTTTTTCCTCCCCCCTTCAGGCGTGAGTTAGATACGAGGTAGTTTTTTTTTTGATGCCCGGGCAATCAGCAAGTCCCCAGACGCGCCCGGAATTTGCTTAACGGCATTATTCAACTAGTAAAGAAAAGTTGGGATGTTACAATTACCTCCCCCTTAAGAGGATTCCGTCCCCGGAATCTCTTCATTAAGGAACAACTCGGGATACTTTTCCTTCATTACTGCTTCAGTTTCCCACGTTAAGCTTTCCCCATGATTATGCTTCCACTTTATCAACACAAGTCAATCACTTTTCGGCGTAACTTCTTTTGCTTTCTTCCAAGTATCGCTACCGGTTAGTCTACTATTCTCTTCATTGGGTCAATACTCACGTCTTTAATAGGAATCACACTTGACTCCTCAGCTAAACATTTCCTCAAGTAGGATACATGGAAGGTGTTGTGAATTCCATCCAATTCTGGAGGTAATTCCAACTGATATGCCACATCTTTAATGCGCTTCACAACTTTAAAAGGTCCAATGAAACGTGGACTCAACTTTCCCTTCTTTCCAAATCGAATGACTCCTTTCCAAGGTGATACTTTCAGCATCACTGAATCACCAACATTAAACTCAATCGGTCTCCTTTTCTTATCTGCATATGTTTTCTGCCTTTCTCTTGCCACACGCAAGGCTTCTTTAGCTACATTAACCTTTTCAGAGGTAATTTCAATAATTTCGGGACCGGTCAACTGCTTTTCACCGGGCTCCATCCAACAACTTGGAGTCCTACACCTTCTTCCATATAACATCTCGAATGGTGGCATTCCAATGCTTGCATGGTGACTATTGTTGTAAGCAAATTCGATCATCTTCAAATGATCATCCCATGCTCCACCGTATTCAAGTACACACGTTCTCAGCATATCCTCCAAGGTTTGAATAGTTCTCTCACTTTGCCCATCGGTTTGAGGATGATAGGCGGTACTCAAATTTATTCTACTACCCAACTCCCGTTGAAGACCCTTCCAAAGTTTGACACAAACCTCGAGTCTCGATCCGAACAATAGATAAAGGAACTCCATGTTTCGCAACTACTTCATCAATGTACATCTTTGCCATCTTCGTTAAAGGCACATCTTGTCGGGTAGCTAGAAAATGAGCCCTCTTCGTCAATCTATCTACAATCACCCATATCATATCATTACCTTTCGGCGTTTTAGGTAGCTTCGTTACAAAGTCCATGGTAATATGATCCCATTTCCACTCGGGAATTCTCTAATTGATGCAACAAACCATACGGCTTTTGATGGTCCGTCTTCACACGTGCACACGTCAAACACTTTGCTACAAAATGAGCTACTTCTCCTTTAATATCCGGCCACCAATAAATCGGCTTCAAATCTGCATACATTTTGGTGACACCGGGATGAACCGAATATCTTACTTCTATGGGCTTCCTCAAGGATCAATTCTCGGTTACCACCAAGCAATGGCACCCAAATTCGACCCTTGTATGTTTTGAACCCACGGCTATTAGTCTCCATCACAAGACGTTTCTTTTCCCAATGCTTTCATTGTCAATGTTATCCTTCATCAATGCCCTCACTTGTGCTTCCTTAATTCTATCAAGTAGCCCCGACTTGGCTTGAACTTGCATGCTCATCAACTTACAAGAAGAACTTTGCACCTTCCTACTTAGTGCATCTGCCACTACATTGGCTTTACCCGGATGGTATTTGATTTCACAATCATAATCCTTAAGTAATTCCATCCACCTCCTTTGTCTCACGTTCATTCCTTTTGATTAAAGACATACTGCAAACTTTTATGATCGGTAAACAAAGTGCATTTTGTACCATAAAGGTAATGTCTCCACAATTTCAATGCAAATACAACTGCGGCCAATTCAAGATCATGGGTAGGGTAATTCTTCTCATGTGGTTTCAACTGGCGGGAAGCATAGGCGATCACCTTGTCTCTCTGCATCAGTACACAACCCAAACCCGTAATAGATGCATCACTATACACAACCAAATCATCGGTACCTTCAGGCAAGGCAAGTATAGGAGCTTCACACAACTTCTCTTCAACGTTTGAAATGCATTCTCCTGCTTATCGGTCCACTCAAACTTTACTCCTTTCTTCGTTAGTTCAGTCATAGGCTTGGCTATTCAGGAGAAATCCTGAATGAATCTTCTATAATATCCAGCCAAACCAAGAAAACTTTTAATCTCAGTAGGAGTATTTGGCTGCTCCCACTTTGAAACAGCTTCAATCTTTGAAGGATCTACTTTAATACCTTCTGATGAAATGACATGACCAAGAAACTGCACCTCTCGAAGCCAAAACTCACATTTAGAAAACTTGGCATACAACTTCTTCTCCCTCAACACCTCCAAAACTGCTTTCAAGTGCTCTCGGTGTTCATCTTCTGACTTAGAATAGATCAAAATATCGTCAATAAACACAATAACAAAATGATCTAGAAAGGGACGGCATACCCGATTCATTAAATCCATAAACGCGGCTGGAGCATTAGTCAACCCAAATGGCATAACCAAGAACTCATAATGGCCATATCTAGTCCGGAAAGCTGTCTTTGTTACATCTTCCTTCTTAACCTTCAATTGATGATAACCGGATCGTAAATCTATCTTGGAAAAATATGAAGCACCATGTAGTTGATCAAAGAGATCATCAATTCGCGGAAGAGGATATTTATTCTTAACCGTTCGCTTATTCAATTCACGGTAGTCTATGCACATGCGCATAGTTCCATCCTTCTTTTTAACAAAGAGAACCGGAGCTCCCCAAGGCGAGGAACTAGGTTGTATGAAACCTTTGTCAAGTAACTCCTGAAGTTGGGACATTAACTCTTTCATTTATGTAGGAGCTAATCGTATTTAAGGA